>JAWWNH010000155.1:1999997-2666663 GCA_034641385.1 Darevskia mixta | reverse complement strand
CGCCTGGGTAAACAGTAATGTTTTCAGATTCCTCCTGAAAGTGAATAACAATGGAGACAGGCGCAACTCACCAGAGAGGGCATTCCACAAGCAGGGGGCCACCACTGAAAGGCCCTGTTGTGGATCCGCGCCAGTTGCGCAGCCCCAGTGGCAGCACAGCCAACAAGGCCCACGTGACAAACTTAGGTCCATTAACTTCAGTAGTTTCTGCTCTGAGTAGAACTTGGTTCGATACAACGCTAAGATTGCAAGCACTGGTTGTCAATAACTTCTTGTTCTGACCCTCCCCTGCTTGTGTTCCCTCCAGAGAGAGGGAGACAGGGATTTGTGGCATTATGCAATGCTGTCACCCAACATAACTGGGGGTGGGGGTGGGATGGGGATTCGTTGAGCCCTTGACCTCCTCCGCAGCTGCAGAGAGAGATGGGAGCTCATCTTCCTTGTGCTAAATCTCAGATGCTCAAAAAAGCAGGGAGAAGTCCCACAGCTCTCCGAAGATCAGGGCAGCACGAGGGAGAACTGCTGCCGTTCTTCTGTGGTTCTGAAACCAGCCAGTCCTCGCAGACTCTCCCTTTTCCAAGCTCAGGGGAAGGGGTGGGGCTGCCCTCAATCCTAAACTCTCGCCGGAGCGAAAGGGCACCTGTAGATCCTTGATCCCAGCAATAAATTATAAAGTGCTGGGGACAAACAACTTGTTTTTTTAAAAAAAAGATTTAAAATAATACAGAGCAGGGAGGGGGAATCTGTAACCCTCCAGATATGTCACTAAACTACAACTCCCATCAGGTGCGCCGGCTTGCCCCCGCAGCAGCTGGTGCCCAGGGCTACATGGAACTTTGTGGGTGCCCGTCCCCTTCTTTGAAAATTTGCCCATGGCCCCACATAGATGGCGCCTATGACTCCCATCGGGACGCAGGTGGCGCTGTGGGTTAAACCACAGAGCCTAGGGCTTGCCGATCAGAAGGTCGGCGGTTCGAATCCCCGCGACGGGGTGAGCTCCTGTTGCTCGGTCCCTGCTCCTGCCAACCTAGCAGTTCGAAAGCACGTCAAAGTGCAAGTAGATAAATAGGTACCGCTCCGGCGGGAAGGTAAACGGCGTTTCTGTGCGCTGCTCTGGTTCGCCAGAAGCGGCTTAGTCATGCTGGCCACATGATCCGGAAGCTGTACGCCGGCTCCCTCGGCCAATAAAGCGAGATGAGCGTCGCAGCCCCAGAGTCGTCTGCGACTGGACCTAATGGTCAGGGGTCCCTTTACCTATGACTCCCATCATCCCTGACCATTGGCCATGCTGGCTGGGGCACATGGGATCTGGAGTCCGAGCCACACAGAAACCAGCAATGTAGTTACCAAAACAACGCACGTCTAAAAGCAGTTCGTGTTAATTAGAAAGTTGGACAAATAAGGAAGATGTGTCATCGTGTCTAAACGTTAGTAATGGTTGCAGGAGGCAGAGTTCAGGAAGGCATTTCACAGCCAGGGACTTTGGAGGATGAGTCAGAGGATGCGTCAGAGGACTGGGGATGCCGATGTCGCAGGAACAACTGAGACGTTTCTCTGTGATCCCACCCGATCTCAATAGCTCCTCCCCTCTCCTTCTCTCTAGGTGTTTTGTCGGAAGAGCAGATCCGTAAGAAGAAGATCCGTAAACAGCAGGAGGGAGAAGGGGCATCGGGGGGCGAGGGTGGCGGAGGCGAGGTCCTCCGAGTGCCGCCTCTGCCCTGCGACCCCTCTTTGCCCCAGCCCGAACCAGCCCCTCTCACGCCCCAGCAGGAGGGCATGATCCGGCAGCTGGTAGCAGCGCAACAGCAGTGCAACAAGAGGAGCTTCAGTGACCAGCCCAAAGTCACGGTAATCGAAGGCGATATTAGCAATGGGAGTATGTGTGCAAATTACCGTATTTTTCCGTGTATAAGACTAGGTTCCCCCCCTAAAAAATAATGTCAAAAATTAGGGGGTGTCTTATACACGGGGCCATCTCCCCCCATTTTCTTAAATCTGAGTCCCCCAAAGTCTTATACATGGGGGCGTCTTATAGACGGAAAAATATGGTATGTGAAGTTCAGCTCTCGTTCGTATCTCGTCCCAGCTCAGATGCTCCAGAAATGCCTTACTTTATTATTACTAGACTGGTTCTGCTCTTGAAACCTTGAACGTTGCACTTGACTCCTTCATGTAAGCCTTATAAGATACACCACTAAGCCCCACTGCATCTTCCAGAGAGTCCTGAGAAAGTGGAGGCAGCTGTATGCTGTTCCAGGGGCTTCTTCCAATAGCTGAGTGCAGCACTAAACCATGGTTGCTTCTCAGCCTTTTGGCTAAGATCAAGCCTGGGTAGGAGTTGGGGTTTTTAGAACTAGCTGCAACAAGACTTGAAGTTGTGCGCGCGCGCGCGCGCACACACACACACACACACACACACACACACACACCATCCTCTGGGACATCCACGAGGAGGAGATTAACCACCGTTTAGTGTTATATTTAAACCCTAAACAGTGGTTAGCCTTAACTATAGTCTGTGAAAACAAGCCAACTTCATAAACCGTGGTTTGCAGCAGATTTTGTTTCCACTAACCATAGTTACGGCTAACCACGGCTTCTCTTTGTTTGGACATCGCTGCAAGCTGCAGTTAGTCTAAAATAGGGGCAAAAGCTTCCGAACGACTCCTTGTGGCTACTCTGGACAAAATGGGGGAGCATGCAAACTTGAGGCTCATCGTGGCTTATCCCCACAACTTGCAAATGCAACCTCCGTGCCAGTCTTGGACACGACCATGACTTATATGCAACTAGTCAGGGGGAGATTGAGGTAGTTCGGAAGCCTTCATAAGATGATAGGGCAGGAGCAGTATAAGCACTCAAAGCTGCATTTCATGCTTCCTGTCACACATACATGCCCACACTGATCCCTGGCTATAAGGATCCTTTGATCTCTTCATATGCATGTGCCTCCCCATAGACCGGTCTTGTATTTTACAACTTGCCTGGTCGCAATAGGCGACCAAAATTTCCATGCAGTTCATTGTTTCTGTGCTTGCTGCAACACAAGGCAAGTCTCTTCCTCGCCAGCCAGCCCAGAAATTTAGCAGGCTGGTCCCAGCAAAGGAAGAATGGATACAAAAACTACACCAGCCAGCGTGGTGTAGTGGTTAAGAGCGGTGGACTCGTAATCTGGTGAACCGGGTTCGCGTCCCCGCTCCTCCACATGCAGCTGCTGGGTGACCTTGGGCTAGTCACACTTCTCTCTGAAATCTCTCAGCCCCACTCACCTCACAGAGTGTTTGTTATGCGGGAGGAAGGGAAAGGAGATTGTTAGCCTCTTTGAGACTCCTTAGGGTAGTGATAAAGCGGGATATCAAATCCAAACTCTTCTTATGGAATATGCAGAAACGGCAACTCTTACCGGAAAAATAAGAAATCAAGATAACAAACTTTTTATAAAAGAATGGAAATGGTTTATTGAATATTTTCAGATAAATTGTAAACAGATAAGAACACTGGCAGGATTATTGTAATAACCTGCAGTTTCATAAGAGTATATATTTAAAGAAGATGAAGAAATGAGCAAATTAAGTTAATTTGGATATGGAGAAGATATTAAAAATAAATTTAAGGAACCGCAGAAAGAGGGGGAAGGAAGTCCAGTTTTGAAATGTCAAAATGATTGTAAAATCGGTGAAATGTATAAACCTGAAAAGTACAGTATAAATAAAAAAATATATAAAAAAAGAAATTTAACAGGCTGAAAGAAAGGGGATGAATCACTCTATTCCTCCCTGCTCTGCTAGTCAGCTTGGTGGAAGGCAAATTTTTTATTTTTTATTTTTAACCAGCCTGCTAAGAGACTAGTAGCCTGCATTTCCATGCCGGCTGCTGAGCTGGCAGTTTCTTCTTCTCCACAGTCAGCATAGAAGTGCAGCGACAAACATCTATACATTGCTGGCTTGTAACTTCTTTGGTTTTATTTCTAAGGCTGCCACCCATCTCCCAGACACCCTGTCTGTGGAATGTCCCCCTTTCCCCAATCTTTTCCCCTTTTCCAGCTCCAGCTACAACGCATTCTTCCCTGGAAATCCAGTCGCCTGTCCCAGGGCAGACTCCCCTCATTGCTCACTGACACATGATGACTGGTGCTTTTAAATTGCCTGCACCAAAGGAAGGTTATAAAAGAGATTGGGGGTGGGGGGGTGGAGAGAGAATGAGAAGCAGACACTTCTCTGTTTCCCAGCAGCCCTTTCTTTCCCTTAATTTTGCAAAGTGGAGAGGGCTGTCAGGGAGGGGAAGCCTTCTGGCAATGAAGCAGGGCTGTGAGTTTCAAGGGGGGGGATCTGGGCTCTCAGGAAGACGTCATCATTTGTTAAAGGATGGATGCAGGAGCATGCAAAGCTGTCAACCCTCCCTTTTTTGTGGGGAACTCCCTTATTCCAATGCCGTTTCCCGCTGCTATCCCAGATTGTTGATATCCCTTAAATTTCCCAGATTTCAAAGGAAGCAGCTCCTCTCCCTCCCTGCCGGCCAGGGAGGCTCCTCAGCTGCGTTGCTCGGCTGCCAATAAGGAGTCTGAGACTGACTGGGGGCGGAGCTTGCATGCCTTGTGCAGCCAGACCCTCACGCCCAACCAGACAGATAGCCTGCCTGCCGTCTATGCGCTCGCTCTTTCGCTCACCCGTCCACGCGCAGCCTCTGGAGCGCAGGGTGGCGAGGCTACTTGGTGCCATTGCACCGCCCTCGCGGCATCCCTTATTTTCAAATCTGAAAGTTTTGGGAAATCCCTTATTTTCAAATCCGAAAGTTGACAGCTATGGGAGCATGTGGCAAACATGTCAACTTCTGCACCCATTTTTGCTGGTTCTAGAATCATCAGAATGGGCTCTGTAGCTGATCTTCCTTACCCCAACGCAACACAAATAAACATGTTCAAATGGGAATTAAAGGCATGTCCTTCACACACGGGCCAGACTTCTGAACCAGACTAGTAATCCCCATTTCCTATCTTGAACCAAGATGCTTATTTATCCTGATAATAAGAAACAAACAAACCTTGAATTGGCCTGCCTTGCTCAATCTGCCTTGATAGGTTCGTTAAACAAGTTATGTACACAGCAAATGCCGTGTTTAACATTGACTCGCACCTGAGCTTACTAGATGTATAGAACACCTCGTATAATTTTGGGGGTCCTTGAAGCCAGGATATTTAAGTTTGTTTAATCTATTTTTACCCCTGATATCCCTCCCATTTCAATCCTCTTCCTCTGCTGCCCCCCACCTCAATCACAAAGGATGTTTTCTTGGCTCATAAAATCATAGAACTCTAGATCATCTTGTCCAACCCTCTGCAATGCAGGAATACGCAGCTGTGCCTTATGGGGATCGAACCTGCAACCTTAGCATTATCAGCACCACGCTCTAACCAGCTGAGCTATCCAGGCAATGTTCAATGTACTCAGAATGGGTACATTTGTGGGGAGAGTCACAGTAATACTGGTGATTAAGAAGAATAACCAGGGGAGCATAGCTGTCAACTTTCGGATATGAAAATAAGGGATGCCGTGAGGGCTGTGCAATGGTACCAAGTAGCCTCACCACCCTGCGCTCCAGAGGCTGCGCACGAACGGGTGAGCGAAAGAGCGAGCGCATAGACGGCAGGCTGGCTGGCTGGTTGGGCGTGAGGGTCTGGATGCACAAGGCATGCAAGCTCCGCCCCCAGTCGGTCTCAGACTCCTTATTGGCAGCTGAGCAACGCAGCTGAGGAGCCTCCCTGGCCGGCAGGGAGGGAGAGGAGCTGCTTCCTTTGAAATCCGGGAAATTTAAGGGATATCAACAATCCGGGATAGCAGCGGGAAACAGCACTGGAATAAGGGAGTTTCCCGGTTGACAGCTATGCAGGGGAGTGGGAGAACATGGGTTCCGGGATCTTGTTTGGAGGGGATCCCAGGCTCTTGTCTTCTTGATTCCCACCCATCAGAGAGGATGGGTGAGAGATTGTTAGATCTGGAGAGCAGTTTGGGGGTAAGGCTTAGGATTGCATCGAAGAAGCCTGTGCATTGTTAAGTGTCTCCTGCCCTAGACCGACCTCATTTCTCTCTTTCTTTCTCTCTCCTTCCATGTTTCTCCTCCTGCCTCTGCCTGCCTGCCTGCTGCTCACCAGCCCTGGCCTATGGGCAGCGATCCCAACAGCCGGGAAGCACGCCAACAGCGCTTCGCCCATTTCACAGAGCTGGCCATCATCTCGGTGCAGGAGATTGTGGACTTTGCCAAGCAGGTTCCTGGCTTCCTGCAGCTGTCGCGGGAGGACCAGATCGCGCTGCTCAAAGCCTCCACCATCGAGGTGAGCAAGAGCGGGGTAGAGCGTCTCCTGCTTCTCCCGACTCGTCGCTTACGAATTATATGGCCGCGGTCCTAACCGTATCTGCTCAGAAGTAAGTCCTGCTGAATTCACTGGGGTCTGCTCCCAGGTAAGTGGGGTTAGGACTGCAGCATTAGCATCTTAAAGCCAGCTAGAAACATTGCTTCCCATCCTGGAAGTTTCGGTTCTCTTTACATAGCTGAAGAGGCTTGGAAGAACCGGCAGATCCCACAGCAGTGAAGAACCAGGAAGCGGAATATTGGTAGGGGAGACAGTGATTTTAATGCTAAAGTTTGCAGCTTCAGTTCCCGGCAGGTGACCCGGAAACTACAACTAATCCAGAATGCAGCAGCTAGACTGGTGACTGGGAGCGGCCGCCAGACCCTATAACACCGGTCTTGAAAGACCTACACTGACTCCCAGTACGTTTCCGAGCACAATTCAAAGTGTTGGTGCTGACCTTTAAAGCCCTAAATGGCTTCGGTCCAGTATACCTGAAGGAGCGTCTCCACCCCCATCGTTCTGCCCGGACACTGAGCTCCAGTGCCGAGGGCCTTCTGGTGGTTCCCTCACTACAAGAAGCCAAGTTACAGGGAACCAGGCAAAGGGCCTTCTCGGTAGTGGCACCCGCCCTGTGGAACGCCCTCCCTTCAGATGTCAAAGAGAACAACAACTACCAGACCTTTAGAAGACATCTGAAGGCAGCCCTGTTTAGGGAGGCTTTTAATGTTTTATAGATTATTGTATTTTAATGTTCTGTTGAAAGCCGCCCAGAGTGGCTGGGGAAACCCAGCCAGATGGGCGGGGTATAAATAATAAATTATTATTATTATAATAAAAAGGGCGGCTTAATCGATGGTGTGAGTGGGTTTCCTGACTTAAACCCTGGAGAGTCACTGCAATCCGACGAGATGCTATGGGGACAGATCTTCTGCTTTTAATATGCAGCCGTTTCCTTTATTCCTAATCCGTTGGCACCAGGCCTGCTGCTTCCAGGGACAAACAAGGCCTGAAATTCTACCGTGAAAGCAACTTGAGAGTAATTGCGGTGTGTGGGAGGAAAATGAGCGCAAGACAAGAGGATGGATTTCTCACTGGTGATGGTTTTAGATTTAGCATGATGTAGGTTGGGGTGCTCACGTGATTGGATCCGGGGGTGGGCGTGGGCGTCAAAAGCCAGCATTTCAGGGAGAATGGTTCTGTCTTAGCGCTAAAATGTTAGCTTTCCAAATGCATTGATTTTAAAAATATATATATTTTGGTGGAGCACAATTCAGTCCAATGAATCTGAAGTGGTACAGCCCCCCCCCCCCCCGGCCACGTGTTTACCAGCTCAGTGAATGTCTAAAAGTTATTGTGGGAACAGAATGCCTGGATCTAGCTTTGCACTATACCATAGTTTTGCATGACAAGGATGAACGTCACTGCGTCTGGAACCTATGAGCTCCCCTTGCACCCCTCCTCCTCCTCCGGCACAGCCACAAAGAGGAGTGTGGAAGCCATTGCTTCTGCTTTTGCTAAACCACAGTGTCATGCTGGTCCAAACTGTAATGAATATTAATTTCGATTTGTTTGAAAGAAGTCAGATTCAAACCGTAGTTAACATTAACCACAATATACGGTTAAAAAAAAGGTAAAGGGACCCCTGACTGTTAAGTCCAGTTGTGGACGACTCTGGAGTTGCGGCGCTCATCTCGCTTTACTGGCCGAGGGAGCCGGCGTACAGCTTCCAGGTCATGTGGCTAGCATGACTAAGCTGCTTCTGGCGAACCAGAGCAGCACACGGAAACGCCGTTTACCTTCCCGCCGGAGCGGTACCTATTTATCTACTTGCACTTTGACGTGCTTTCAAACTGCTAGGTGGGCAGGAGCTGGGACCGAGCAACGGGAGCTCACCCCGTCGCACAGATTCGAACCGCCGACCTTCTGATTGGCAAGCCCTAGGCTCTGTGGTTTAACCCACAGTGCCACCCGTGTTAGGGTTAGGATGGCACAATAAACTGTAGCTGTGAAAAACAGGAGCTTCGCAACTCCTTGCAGCCACACTAGAGGATTGCCATGCTAAACAATGGTCTAACGCCGCCAATGTGAATCACTGTTTGTGTTTGATATGTATTTCCACTGTTCTTATTGTGTTGATTCCAGACTGAGATGGTGGAACACAGGTCCCATTGAATAAATTAAAATCAAGTCATTACTAATGTAGTTCCCACTAAAATAAATGGGACCGAAGTTTCACTAACTCAAGCCACACCTTACCTTGAAAGGTCTATGATACCACTTGCAACAGTCATGGCTTCCCGCATAGGATTCTGGGAGCTGTAGTTTGTAAAGGGTGCTGGGGGTTGTTAGGAGACCTCCCCCCCCCCCCGAGCTACAGTTCTCAAGAGCAGTTTAACAATCAATCCCACTTACCGGGGAACTGACTCCACCTTGGAATCCCAGATGGTTGTTGGACTACAACTCCCATCATCCCTAGCTGGAAAGACCAGTGGTCATGGATGATGGGTGTTGTAGTTCAAGAACATCTGAGGACCCACGTTGAGAAAGGCTGCTCTCGCCACTTCATCACACTGGCTTTGTGTGGGGAATGTGGGAAACGATGAAGGAAGGAAGAAAATGGGTTTAACTTCGGGCAGGAAAGGGGAAAAATGGCGCCTGGAACTTATGTGGCCTGTTAGTCCATAGTCAGTTAGTCTGTGCCATGTATGCTGGACATTTTTTCCCAAGAGAGGAATACAACTTCACTGCCTGCCCTGCCTCCACAGATCATGCTTTTGGAGACGGCGAGACGCTACAACCATGAGACCCAGTGCATCACGTTTCTTAAGGATTTCACCTACAGCAAGGATGACTTTCACCGTGCAGGTGAGGTGGGAAAGGAGAGGAGAGAAGGTATGTGTGGGCTGTGATGGGCTCCTTCCAGAAAATTCTTCCCCTTGGAGTGGCAGGCCAGAAGAATACCAAGAACCAGGAAGGAAGATCATTACCTTTTGAGGGTGTATGTGAGCGTTTCTGTCCGATTTCACAGATAAAGGACACACCCAGACCTCAGGTCAGATTAAGCTCACACCGACAAATTCTGTTTTTGTGTGTTGTGTCAAGCTCTCTCCAGAACAGCTGCCTCTGCTCAAGAAAGAGCTTCTTTCTAAAGAAAAGTATGTTACACCTTTTGCTTTTTTGCCCTTGTTTTTACTTTGCCAGGGGGTCATAAATAAGCACAGCGAGGGGTTGGGGAGCCCCAGCGGTTGCCTCATCCTGGCTCTTGCCACATGCAAAGCTCATTCCTCTCGCTAGATGTGGAAATGACAGGGCATCGCGGCACCCAGCATGTCTGAACAGAGTTGCAACTCTCCGCCCAAAAGAATCTTCCTGCTAGCACTGATTTTGCAGTGAGATTAGCAAAGCTTTGGCAGGCTCTGGCCAAGTACAGAAGTCGTATCTTGAATGGAAAGGTAGCAGGTGCATTTTCTTCTTCTTCCAGTTCTTTTGGGTAGATTTGAAAGTTGAAGGGTTTTTTTGTGGGGGTGGGCAGTAGGACTTCCTTTGTCTTTTTAAGAAGGCAGTTTGAGTATTTTCATATGCATTCAAGGTTACAGTCTTTTTGGCCTGGAGCATCAAGAAACTGAATCTTTGCTTTTCAGGTGATTCACACCATGAATCCCTTTGTGTATCAACAATTGCCGTATTTTTTGCTCCATAACGCGCACTTTTTTCCTCCTAAAAAGGAAGGGGAAAAGTCTGCGCGTTATGGAGCGAAGGCACTGGCCGGCAGCGGGATCCCTCGACTGCCACTGCAGTCTAAGCAGAGGGATGCCTCTGCCACCGGAGCCATGGCTCCCGGCAGGGCGGGAGAGGAACAGACAGCCCCAAAGCAGCGCTTTTGGGATGTCCGTTCCTCCCACCCCTCTGCACCTGCCCCCTTTCCCACTGTCCTGGCGGGCGCGGAGGGGTGGGGGGGAAAGGAACGGACAGTCCGAAAGCAGCACTTTTGGGATGTCTGTTCCTCCCCCGCCCCTGGAGAGCACAAGGAGGGAGGGAGGGAGATGCTTCCCCCTCTCCTTCCATCCGTCCTTCCTTCTCTCTCTTTCTTCCCTCCCTCTCTCCCTCCTTCTTTCCCGCTCTCTTCCTCTCTCTCTCTTCCTTCCTTCTCTCTCTCTTCCCTCCCTCCCTCCCAGCCTTTTAGAGCAGTGATGGCTAACCTTGACACTCCAGATGTTTTGGGACTACAACTCCCATCATCCCTGACCACTGATCCTGTTAGCTAGGGATGATGGGAGTTGTAGTTCCAAAACATCTGGAGTGTCAAGGTTAGCCATCACTGTTTTAGAGGAAGAAAACCAGAAAAAAAATATTTTTATTGTTTTCCTCCTCTAAAAAAGAGGTGCACGTTATGGTCCGGTGTGCGTTATGGAGCGAAAAATACGGGATCTACTTACGAGTCAGGTGAAAGGACATCCTAAGGATGGCTGTGTTGCCATGGCATGTTTGACAAGAGTTTATGTTCCTTTTTAGCCTTCTTTCCTTCTGCAGCAGTGGGCCTGACAAGGGGGCAGTACCACTGAGAGATCTGGAATCCAGTTGGTTTCCTTACTAGGGTTGATTTGAGTTCATCTCGTATTTTGGATTTTTTAAAAAATCAAATAAAGGGTGTGTCTATCTCAGACCCTCTGGCTTGGCTTCTCTCTACCTGCCTCTGTTCTGCCTGCTCAACGTGCCGTTTGTTATGCATCACGCTCTGGGGAGGTCCTTTTCTGCCAGAGGGAAACAAATATGTAAATATGGCTTCACAATCGCCACGTTTCCTGTCTCTGCTTGTAGTTTTGTTTCTGGTGAGGATTTGCTTGCACTGCTTTCCCAGACGTTTCCCAGGCACGAGTCTGGCTTCATCTGCACTATACATTTAAAGCAGTATCATACCACTTTAAACCATAGCTGTCAACCCTCCCTTTTTTTGCGGGAAACTCCCTTATTCCAATGCCGTTTCCCGCTGCTATCCCGGATTGTTGATATCCCTTAAATTTCCCGGATTTCAAAGGAAGCAGCTCCTCTCCCTCCCTGCCGGCTAGGGAGGCTCCTCAGCTGCGTTGCTCAGCTGCCAATAAGGAGTCTGAGACCGACTGGGGGCGGAGCTTGCATGCCTTGTGCAGCCAGACCCTCACGCCCAACCAGACAGACAGCCTGCCTGCCGTCTACGCACTCGCTCTTTCGCTCTCCCGTTTGCGCGCAGCCTCTGGAGCACAGCATGGCGAGGCTACTTGGTGCCATTGCACCGCCCTTGCGGCATCCCTTATTTTCAAATCCGAAAGTTTGAACAAATCCCTTATTTTCAAATCCGAAAGTTGACAGCTATGCCTGATGGTGACATCAGCTATAGACCAGGAGACTATGACTCAGTCAAAATGGCTTTGCAGACCAAATTAGGGCCTAATTTGACCTGGTGAAACCAAAGGACAATACAGTGGTACCTCGGGTTACAGACGCTTCAGTTTACAGACTCCGCTAACCCAGAAATAGTACCTCGGGTTAATAACTTTGCTTCAGGATGAGAACAGAAATTGTGCAGTGGTGGTGTGGCGGCAGCAGCAGGCCCCATTAGCTAAAGTGGTACCTCAGGTTAAGAACAGTTTCAGGTTAAGAAAGGACCTCCGGAACGAATTAAGTTCTTAACCCGAGGTACCACTGTATATGTCTCTTTGTGGCCATGAGTAAGGTGCATTCTCTTTCCCTGACGCTCCGGCTTCCGTTTCCTTCCTCCTCCTTTTACCACCAGGTCTGCAGGTAGAGTTCATCAACCCCATCTTCGAGTTCTCCCGGGCCATGCGGCAGCTGCAGCTGGACGATGCCGAATACGCCCTCCTCATCGCTATCAACATCTTCTCAGCCGACCGGCCCAACGTGCAGGACCACGGCCTGGTGGAAGCTCTGCAACAGCCCTACATCGAGGCCCTCAGCTCTTATATCCGCCTCCACCGCCCACAGGTGTCCGGGGGGCGTGCGGGTGTGGAAGAGTGGGGCAATGAATGCGCAGGGCGGGGGGTGAAGTCGATGTGATGGGAAATCGTTTGAGCAGGCGAAGAGGCAAAAAATATTTGGGCGCCTGACAGAATTTGCTCTTGGGCTGCAGCCAAGCGCCGCCGAGACATCCGCTGGTTCCCCTGCTGGGTTCAAAAGAGACTCCTAAGCCTGAAACCTTTACGTCTCCTACATGGTGGGGAGAAAAAAGCCCTAATTCAAGTCACCTCCTCCCCTTTGGATGCAGAGAAAGGAAGAGCAAGGAATGGACAATGGCAGTGGGCCCTGCCATCGAGGTTACAGAAGAATAGGAGCGGTAGCTGCTTTGATGCACTGGTCCATTTAGCTGAGTATTGTCTACTCTGACAGGCATCAGCTCTCCAGGGTTTCAGAAGGGAGCTTTTTTCAGCCCTGCCTGAGGGAATGAACCTGAAATAATAATAATAATAATAATAATAATAATAATAATAATAATAATAATAATAATAATTTATTACTTACTCTGGGTTAATCAAAACAGCAGAATATTAAAAACACAATAAAACTCTGGGCGGCTTTTAGCAGAATATTAAAAACACAAGACATCAAACATTAAAAACTTCCCTAAACGGGGCTGCCTTCAGATGTCTTCTAAAAGTCAGATAGTTGTTTATTTCCTTGACATGTGATGGGAGGGCGTTCCACAGGGTGGGCGCCACTACCGAGAAGGCCCTCGGCCTGGTTCCCTAAAGCTTCACTTCTCACAGTGAGGGAACCGCCAGAAGGGCCCTCGGAGCTGGACCTCAGTGTCTCCAGCTGCTAGGTGTCCTACTTAGCCCTTCCAATAGCAAACGTGAGTGGCGGGGTGCCTGACCAACCCTCGTGTTTCCCCCCTCCTCTCGCTTTTTCAGGACCACCTGATGTTTCCGCGCATGTTGATGAAACTGGTCAGCCTACGGACCTTGAGCAGCGTGCACTCTGAGCAGGTCTTCGCTTTGCGTCTTCAAGACAAGAAACTTCCGCCGCTTCTCTCTGAGATCTGGGATGTACACGAGTAGACATTTTTTTGGGGGGGGAAGGGGGCAGATGGGGGAACGTACAGACGTCTCTCCTTCTCTCTCTCTCTCGTTTCTCTTTTTCTCTCTTAACGCACGTACTCCTTTTCTGTCCAAGCCCCGAGAGGTTTGGAATCCTTCTACAGACTCTTTTGAACCTCAGCATTAGGACTTGTAACTGATGGTCTCGTCCCACCAGAGGAACTGCATCAAGGGGGTTACTAAGCACTTTTTCCCCACCTCGCCCCCTCCCCAACCCCCATCTACTTGTACTTCCTCCAGAGCTTGCCTCCCCCCCGCTTCTGGTTTTGAGGAGGTGTCGGTCACATTTGTGCTTTTGGGGTGCGTAGGGGAAAGATGCAAGGGGGCTGCCCCCTCCCCACAAAGACTAATTTCTCCTGCTCATGAAGAATGAACACCCCCTGCCCTACGTGACATTCTAGGTGTGCCCCACTGGGGAGGGGGTGGCCTGGTGTGGGGGGCTATGCCCACAAAAAAATAAAAAATAAACCCAATCATGACAAACCAAGCATCTGGCCTGGTGTTGACGGTATGCGTGAATGGAAAGCGATTAATAATAATAATAATAATAATTTTACTATTTGCTGGTTGCCCCAGCCACTCTAGGCAGCTTCCAACACATATAAAAACGTAACCTCAAACATTAATATCTTCCCAATACAGGGCTGCCTTCAGGTGTCTTCTAAAGCTTGTGTATTTCTTTATTTCCTTGACATCTGATGGAAGGGTGTTTCAACAGGGAGGGTGCCACTACCGAGAAGGCCCTCTGCCTGGTCCCCTGTAACTTCACTTCTCGCAATGAGGGAACAGCCACAAGGCCCTCGGAGCTGGACCTCAGTGTCCGGGCTGAACAACTGGAGTGGAGGCGATCCTTCAGGTATACAGGGCTGAGGCCATTTAGGGCTTTAAAGGTTTGGCCTACAGCTTTGAGGGATGGGTTGAGAGCAGAAGCCCAGACCAATTCAGAGGGTAGGGATGGGAGACATTACTAATGGCTTTAAGAGAAAATTAGATCAATTTGTGGAGGAGAAAGCTTAAGTCCTACCTCCACTATTGGAGACGGTATGCCTCTGAATACCAGTATCTGGGAACCACAAGCCAGGAGAGAGCATTGTTAAACTTAGGTCTTCTTTGCAGACTTTGAATCTGGTTGAGAACAGGATGCTGGGCTAGATGGGCCTTTGGTCTCATCCAACAGGGCTCTCCCTGTGTTGTTATTAAGAAATATTTGAGACCTGTAGGCCAAAGAGGATTGGAGCATGCCTTGGTGGTGGTGGGTGTACGTCCTCCAGAGCAGTAGCAGGTTTTCTGGCAGCTATAAGAGATCTAGTTGATGCAGAAAAGGGAAATGTCAGGGCAGAGTGGAGTCTTGGACGAGTCAGATTCTGGTTGAAATCCTCACTCAGTTATGAAGCTCACTTGGTGGCATGTAATTTCTCTCAGCGTGAGCTTCCTCACAAGTTTGTTGCGAAGTTGCAATAGATGGAGAGAGAGAGAGGAATACCTCCAGTTCTTGAGTTCTTTGGAGAAGATACAAGATAAAAACTGAAATGGGATCCAAAAGTCCTAGATTTCTTAACAAAAACTTGAGTGATAAAGCTCTTAGCTTATTGGAATGGCCTTGGAGCCAGTGGGTTTAGGCCAGATTAATGATCCGTCCTTAAACATACTTAAAAAGGAGTAGGTCCCATTGAATTCAGTAAGATTTACCTGAGTAAACATGTTTAGGATTGCATTACAGTCATACCTTGGAAATCGAACGGAATCCGTTCCGGAAGTCCGTTCGACCTCCAAAACGTTTGGAAACCAAAGCACGGCTTCTGATTGGCTGTAGGAAGCTCCTGCAGCCAATAGGAAGCCACGCCAAATGTTCGGCTTCCAAAAATCATTCGAAAACCGGAATACTCACTTCAGGAGCCGAAACGGCCGAGTTTTAAGGCATTTGGCAACCAAGGTACAACTGTAATTTAGTTGAGGCCAACTGATTTCCATGGAACTCAAGTTTATGTCTTGACTAAGGCCACATCTGCACCATGCATTTAAACCACTAGTAGGCCACTTTAACAGCAATGACTTCCCCCAAAGAATTATGGGAGAGTTTAAGGGCGCTGGGAGTTGTTAGGAGACCCCCTATTCCCTGCACAGTGCTACAGTTCCCAGAGTTCCCTGAGGATAGGGATTGATTGTTAAAACCACACTGGTAATTGGAGTTCTCTGAGGGGGAATAGGGGAGTCTTCTAACAACTCTCAGCTCCCTTTCAAACTATAGTTCTCAGGATTCAAGGGAGGGAGTGGAGAAGTGTCATGACTGTTAATGTGGCGTAAAGGTAAAGGGACCCCTGACCATTAGGTCCCATTGCGGACGACTCTGGGGTTGTGGTGCTCATCTCATTTTATTAACCAAGGGAGCCAGTGTACAGCTTCCGGGTCATGTGGCCAGCATGACTAAGCCGCTTCTGGCGAACCAGAGCAGCGCACGGAAACGCCGTTTACCTTCCCGCTGGAGCGGTACCTATTTATCTACTTGCACTTTGACGTGCTTTCAAACTGCTAGGTTGGCAGGAGCAGGGACCGAGCAACGGGAGCTCACCCCGTCGCGGGGATTCAAACCGCCAACCTTCTGATCGGCAAGCCCCAGGCTCTGTGGTTTAACCCACAAACGTATGATGCGGTTGTAGCCTTTCATATTGCGTTCGTTTCAGTGGGACGTACTTTCCCCACATCCCAAAGCTAAGCTAAATCCAAACCAGAATCACCCGATCACTGTTTAAGTGTTCTCCAAATCTCCAGGCTCTCAAATCACCCCTGCTGTTTCCATCCTGGAACTCCCCAACTGGCAATGGGTGTGGAAAACCGAGCACTGCCTGGGAGTTTGGGGAATTCCTCTTCCTGGCTTTTAACGGTGACCACTAGAAGGCACTCAAACTCCACAGTTTTCTACCAAGTCTATTGGGTTCGCATGCAGGAAGCAGCTGGGATTTCCCCCAACTCTAGCGAGCGCATTATTTTGTGCTAATAATTTACAACTGTTGCCAATGTAAATGGAAAAGAAATACCCCTAAAATTTCAGGCAGGGAGCAATCTGTTCTTCTGAAAAAATGAGATCAGGCTTCTAGGCTCAGCAATTTACAGTATGCAAGTAAAATACCAGTTTTTCCCCTAAAGTTGCTCAATTATTTAGAACCTTTTGAGAAGGTTTTCTGCAGAATATGGAATTATTATTGGGGGAAAGGGGACAATTTGATGCACACAGGGAATATATTGTTTTCTCTGTTAGTGGTGGGTTTAGTTATTTCATTTTGCAAACTTTTGCCTTCAGGGTTTAAAACGGGGTGGTTCACGTGCGATCCTCCAGAAATTGCTAGACTACAGCTTCCAATGCCACTGGTCATTGACCATGCTGGTACGGTCCAACAATGTTTGGTTAGCTACCCCTGGTTAGCTACCCCCTGGTTAAGAACGTGAGGAGTAGGACCTTCCTTGAGCTGTAAACAGCTTTCATAACATAATATACAGTATTCATTAAAAATAGCAATAGAATCATCAGATTTTTTTAAAAAAGCAGATACAGTGGTACCTTGGTTCTCAAACTTAATCCGTTCCGGAAGTCCGTTCTAAAACCAAAGTGTTTCAAAACCAAGGCAAGCTTTCCCATAGTAAGTAATGCAAAGCGGATTAATCCATTCCAGCCTTTTAAAAACAACCCATTTTAACATGAATTTTACTATCTAACAAGACCATTGATCCATAAAATGAAAACAATGCTCCATGTACTGTACTATAAAATAAATATGACAGTATTGTGGATGATTAAAAATTAAAATTAATTTTTTTCCTTACCTGCACTGATGATAGTCATTGTTTGGATGGGGGGCTTTTACCCATTTCCGCAGTCAGTCAGTCAGTCAATCAATCAATCAGTAGCTGAACTGGGTTCCACGCAGTCACAAAAACAAATTAACCAAAAAAGCCTCAAAAACACAAAATAAATAGCAAAAACAAAAGCGCCAAACTTAATCCGTTCCGGAAGTCTGTTTGGCTTCTGAAATGTTTGAAAACCAAGTCGCAGCTTCTGATTCGTGCAGGTGACCCAGAAAAAATAGCTGACAGCCGTATTGGACGTTTGGCTTCCAAAAAACGTTTGAAAACCGGAACACTTCTGGGTTTTCAGCGTTTGGGAACCAAGGCGTTTGAGAACCAAGGTACCACTGTGTGTGTGTGTATGCATAAAATGTTGATGGACTCCAACTCCCATCAGTTCCAGCATAGAAAATAGAGATGATAGGAGCTGGAGTCTATAACAACATTCGGAGGCCCACAGATTTCTCACTCTTGCCATAGGAGTGAAGCCATTTTCCTCTCTGCGTTCTCCGCAACAGACATGGTTACTAGCGTTTGGCATCTTCAAAGTAAGGCAGCATTCTGTGTGGAATGCTGCAGGGGGAAAACCTTGCATACACGAGAAGCCCTAGAGGGAACCATATTAAGAACCCAACGGCGGGTGAGAAAGAAAAATAACTACATTAAAAAAATTTATTTGGAGCATTTGCACCCTGCTCTTTCGGGCAAAAAACCTCCCAGACAGTGGCGTGCAGTGGAATTTTTCGTAGGGGAACAGTTAGGGCAGGCGTAGGCAAACGCCGGGCCTCCAGATTTTGGGACTACAATTCCCATCATCCCTAGCTAACAGGACCAGTGGTCAGGGATGATGGGAACTGTAGTCCCAAAACATCTGGAGGGCCAAGTTTGGCCATGCCTGTCTTACACCCTATTATAGCATGCCTTAAGGGGCATGGGGCTGCCATATTACTTTGTCAGTGCTCAAATTCCTTATCACGCCAGCAAAGTATATCTGAATCAATCTGCAAAACTGTATCACGGGCTCATGACTATTTCTTAGCTGAACATAACAAGTAGGGGATGATGGGAATTGTAGTCCCAAACATCTGGAGGCCGGAGTTTGCTTACGCCTGAGTTAGGGCCAGAGGTGCCACTTGCGAGGGCGATGGGGGGATGCAGATGTTGTGCATGTGAGCATCGTGTCTTCCTCCTAGAAGCTTCCCAGCTTTGGGGAAGGAGGCAACAGGGGTACATTTAGGGAAATAGCCTAGCCCCCCTAGTTCACTGACCGCACACCACTGCTCCCAGTCCCAGAGTGGCTCTCATACAATCAAAACAGTCCCTGCCCTGACAGACTTGCAGTCTAAAAACAAACGCGGCACACAAGGGGGAAAGGACAGGGAGGGAAGAGGAAACTCAAAACTCAGACACCACTTTCTAAACAGTGGTTCCTATAATGAGCAACAGGCACAGTTCAGGGGCAGGAGGTGCCCAATGGATCTGGTCTCTCACATCAGAATCATAGCTGTCAACCCTCCCTTTTTTTGCGGGAAATTCCCTTATTCCAGTGCCGTTTCCTGCTGCTATCCCGGATTGTTGATATCCCTTAAATTTCCCGGATTTCAAAGGAAGCAGCTCCTCTCCCTCCCTGCCGGCCAGGGAGACTCCTCAGCTGCGTTGCTCGGCTGCCAATAAGGAGTCTGAGACTGACTGGGGGCGGATCTTGCATGCCTTGTGCAGCCAGACCCTCACGCCCAACCAGACAGACAGCCTGCCTGCCGTCTATGCGCTCGCTCTTTCGCACACAGCCTCCGGAGCGCAGGGTGGCGAGGCTACTTGGTGCCATTGCACCGCCCTCGCGGCATCCCTTATTTTCAAATCCGAAAGTTTGGGGGAAATCCCTTATTTTCAAATCCGAAAGTTGACAGCTATGATCAGAATTGATGAAGTGAGCGCTGCTTCTGACAGGAATTCAGAAAAAAAGGGTTTGAGCAAGTGGGGCAGTGAGTTCCTTGGGGAGGGCATTCCCCCCCCCCGCGCCCCACTGTACCACCGCAGAACAGGAGTGGGGAACCTGTGGCTGTTCAGGTGATGTTGGACTCCAGCTCTTGGGGATCATCCAAACTTCATTTTGTGCTGCATTGCTAGGCACAGGGCCAGGCCTTAAAGCTCTGAGCATTTTGGTTTTTTTGTTTGTTCCAACGCTTCTCCTGGGAAAACTCGTGTTTTACCGCAAAATTGGAAAAGGAGGGAAATGCCAGGATAAGGGGGGGGGGGAATCTGCTCGCCCACAGAGCTTCAAAGCGTCCTCTGTCTTAGGCAGCAAAATGTCTTGGGCCAGCTCTGGTAGAACTATGCAAAGTTTAAGGCCAAGACAGTGAGGGGGGGAAAACCCTGCCCAGGAGCTCCTGCCCAAGAGAAAAGCTGCATACACAATACATTTTTACGCACATGCCTCCCCACCCCATCTGAATCCTGTGTACTACAGTTTGTTAAGGATGCTGGGAACTGTAGCTCTGCGAAGGATAAACGACAAGTTTTTCCCAGGATTCTGTGGGGCGGGAAGGAGAAATGTGCTTCCAATGTATGGTGTGTAATGCAGCCGGACTGAGTGCGGCACACATGGTGTGTGAGAAGGAAAACGAGAAGAGGAAGACCTGGACCAGGGATGGATAGAGGAAGCGGAGAGAGGGATCAGTTAGAAAAAGGGCTTTGTTTAACCAGGAAGAGGGAAACAGAGGACAAGGGCCTGGTTAGGGAAAGTCCACAGTTTTGCGGGCCAGCTGTGAGCTCACCAACAACATCTATAGCCAAGCAGAATCTCATTGTTCCAGCTCCAAGGGGAAAGAAAGCACAGATATTATGGGGTGGAGGAGAAGGCATTCATCCATTTGGACTTTGGTCTCTCATCTTCTACTCTCTTCTTGGGGCATGAAAGTGAAACACCCAATCCATTATTTTCCATCTTCTAAGGCCGGGATCCTATACAGTACATACTTAGTGTACAAGGAATAAGCCCACCGAACATACCAGGCCTTAACTTCTGAGTACAATGTGTATTGTGGGTTGTGCTTTAAAATGTCTGGAAGGACTGCTCCTGTTATAAATGCGTATCGGACAAAGAAAAGAAGCAACTCGCACATGCATATATGCACACCATGTCTGTCGATCCAGCCAGCATCGGAGCATACAGGAGCAAAGCTGTGGGCCACTCTTTGGGCCACTCTGAGGGAAATGAAATGCCATTATTGGTTTTTAAAAAAAATATTTTTATTCATTTTATAAGATATAAAACATAAAACACAAATACAAAAAACAAACAAAACAAACAACTCTTATATCAACTTCACATTTTCCCTTTAACATCTTGAGGTGACTCCCCCCGACCTCCCCTTCCTGGGTTTCATTACAATTCTTCTTTATGCAGTTTCATCATTTCATCATAAATTCATTAACCTATTTAAATACCTATTAATTTATTATCCAATATAATCACCTTTAATCATTTATTAAAATAATAATTACCCTATTTTGTACCAGAAACCTCTAAATACTTCCCTAGAATTTCAAAGATTTCAAACATTACAATATTTCTTCAAATAAACTTTAAATTTCTTCCAATCTTCCTGCACCGTTTCCTCCCTCTGGTCACGCAGTCTCGTTCCATACAGCCTATAATTTTCATTTGCCATTCTTCCACTGTTGGTATCTCCTGGTTCTTCCAGTTCTTTGCAATTAATAATCTAGCTGCTGTCGTGGCATGCAAAAAGAAAGTATTGTCCTTTTTGGGGATTTCCTCGAAATGCCCATTATTGTAGCTGGGGTGCTACAGAAGTTTTGAACTACAACTTGCTGATGGGTGTTGCGGTCCACTATCATTATGAGGGTGCCAAGGCTGTTTTATTAGGATCAACCAAAAGATCACTTGTTCTTTTCTCAGGTCTTTCTAATAAAATATCAACTCCTCATGACTTTTTGGTTGGTATTCCTTTAATTCACCACATTTATATCCTGTATTTTTCCCCAATGTGGTCAAGGCAACATTCATAGTTCTCCCTCTGCCTCTGTTCAGTGCTAACAGCAACCCTGTTAGGTAGTTTAAGCTGGCCCAACATCACCCAGTGAACATTACATTCCCCTTAACATTTCTCCAATGAAAAAAAGGGAAGTCCGAAGGAAAAGCAGGACATTCCAGGATCACATCGGAAACCGGGACAGCTTCTGTAAATCCAGGACTGTCCTTGGAAAATAGGGACACTTGGAGGGTCTGGCACTGTGGTCAGCCGGGGATTTGAACCTGGGTTTCCCTAGTCTAACAACTCTCATAACTACCACAGCGTATTGAATTCCCCTACTGTTAAAAGTTGCTTCCAAGTACAGTGGTACCTCTGGTTAAGTACTTAATTCGTTCCAGAGGTCCGTTCTTAACCTGAAACTGTTCTTAACCTGAAGCACCACTTTAGCTAATGGGGCCTCCCGCTGCTGCTGTGCCGCCAGAGCACAATTTCTGTTCTTATCCTGAAGCAAAGTTCTTAACCTGAAGCATTATTTCTGGGTTAACGGAGTTCTTAACCTGAAGCGTATGTAACCTGAAGCGTATGTAACCTGAGGTACCACTGTATTCTCATTTGGTTTCCCTGAAAAGAAAGCCCTAGAGTAGACAAAGTATACTTCAGTGCCATTACCCGCAATTTCCAGAGAACAGAAAATGGCACAAATTGTAAAATAATGCAACTACTGAAGATGGAGGACCGAAAGGGAAAGAACATAACATTCTTCTCTATGGCTGTTACAAAATTTTTTAGGCTGCGTACATAACGTCAAAGCACATTTCCCTCCTCAAAATAATTCTGGGCACCCTATTTTGTTAAGGATGTTGCTGAGGATTGTAAACTGTGAGGGGGCAAACGACAGTGCCCATAATTATTTGATGGAAAAGAATGTGCTTTGATGGTCTTTTAAAGGTATAGTGTGCATGCAGCTGTACAAATCTTTTAATGCGCATTCACCTGAATATTGGAGGAAAGGATGGAGTTAGAATCATAGAATCATAGAGTTGGAAGAGACCACAAGGGCCATCCAGTCCAACCCCCTGCCAAGCAGGAACACCATCAAAGCATTCTTGACAGGTGGCTGTCAAGCCTCTGCTTAAAGACCTCCAAAGAAGGAGACTCCACCACACTCCTTGACAGCAAATTCCACTGTCGAACAGCTCTTACTGTCAGGAAGTTCTTTCTAATGTTTAGGTGGAATCTTCTTTCTTGTAGTTTGAATCCATTGCTCCGTGTCCGCTTCTCTGGAGCAGCAGAAAACAACCTTTCTCCCTCCTCTATATATGACATCCTTTTATATATTTGAACATGGCTATCATATCACCCCTTAACCTTCTCTTCTCCAGGCTGAACATACCTAGCTCCCTAAGCCGTTCCTCATAAGGCATCGTTTCCAAGCCTTTGACCATTTTGGCTGCCCTCTTCTGGACACGTTCCAGCTTGTCAGTATCCTTGAACTGTGGTGCCCAGAATTGGACACAGTATTCCAGGTGGGGTCTGACCAGAGCGGAATACAGAGCGGAATACTATTACTTCCCTTGATCTAGATGCTATACTCCTATTGATGCAGCCCAGAATTGCATTGGCTTTTTTAGCTGCTGCATCACACTGTTGACGCATTTTGACTCCAATATTCAGGTGAGTTGCTTTATAACGGGGGAGGGGTGACCTTGGGCCAGGGGGCCACCTTCCCTCATGGTCGCACATTGGCGCTGGGAGTGGCTACAGGCAAAAGGCAGGTGGCAAAGAGTGGGCAGCAGAGAAAAAGATGTGACTCTTTGTATAATGGGCTACATTCCTGCCATACAACAAACGCTTAAGGGTGAGTGCAAAGCACAGCCATCAAGAGGTGTGGTCTGTGGAAAAAGGGGTGGTCTAGGGAGTGTGGGTGTTCTGGGTTGAGTGCCAGGGGCCAGATATGCTTGGAGGGCCGCATTCACAACTTGAGGTTGCCACACCTTGTTTTATACCATTAATTTATTTACAATATTAAAATAACCCTGCTTGCTGCAGGTTCAGGAACAGACAGCAACAAACAACAACCCAAAGGGTCTGACCTTTCCCATATTAAGTAGTGCCCTTGTTCATTTCCCCAAATATCTCTTTGGAATCACTTACCGGTAGATTCCTTCTCATGGAAGTAGAGCATTGTGGCATTGTATTGATTCTCTGATAAGACCTAATCAATGGCTGCCCACCCCTCTCCCTTGTTTTTAATGCAGTGCCCATGTTTCGGTTTTAATTCTATGTCTTTAATCCTCTCCTACCATTCTTAGCAATTTCTCCCTTTCTGGGAATTCAAGAAAGCAGGGGATCCCCCTCATCCCTCCCTCTTCCCTGCCCAAACTCTGCAACTTGGGACTTTCCAAACTGCTGTGCTTGTTATTTCACTTCATGGCCTTGAATGAGGTCGGCCGGGGCTTCCTAGATTCTGAGGGAAAGGTGTGGGATTAAGTGGGGCATAGTGGAGCACAGACCAGGAGCCAGAATTGGATTCTGGCAGGCACAATATGTTTGTTTAACTATTCTAGCTTTGCTAGAAAAGGTTTGCCCTATCGGCAGCTGTCTTCCGTCTGGTGCACTTGCCCCTTCTGGTATCTCATCAGAGTTGAAATGAGAGTCAGCAACTGGAAGCCATAAATTACAAGCCTAGAGCCACAGGGATGGGGGGAACCTGTGGCTCTTCAGGTGTTGCTGGCAGAGGCGTAGGAAGGTCAGGTGGCACCCGGTGCGGAAAATTTCTTGTCACCCCCCCCCCACACACACAAACATGGATTTTTTAAATTTATTTTTTGCCTGCAAAAATGGTTTTACGTTATTTCATATTTTCTTACAAAGGAATAATAATAAGTAATAATAAACTTTTATTTATATCGCGCCCTCCCCGGCCGAAGTTGGGCTCAGGGCGGCTAACATCAGATACATAACATGGGTATAAAATAAAACAATAATTAAATTACCCCCTAAAAACATGTCAAAATCAAATTAAAGTCTAATTAGATGGCTTTCCGCAGGGTTAGGGTTGGGAACAGTAAGTGCTCCACTGAATTGAAATTTCAGCCTTCACGACATAGGAAAACAGCCAAGTAAACAGCTATTTTCGTGGAGGAGGGTCAAGATATTAACTGATATGCATGAAATTTAATATATATAGCTATATAATCCCTAGTGTAGTAAGATAAGACCTTTGGAGCAGGCATTTTTAAAAAATGTTTTTTATGAACCACCCTAGTAAGGCAGTAATTGTTCCTTGATAATTTGTCACCCCCTCCATGATGGAACCTGGGGCGGCCCGCCCCCCTGTCCCCCACTTCCTACGCCCCTGGTTGCTGGACTACATCTGCCATCCTCCTTGACTATTGGCCATGCCAGCTGGGGCTGATGGGAGTTGGAGTACAACAACCTCAGAAGGGCTACAGGCTGCCCACAAGATGGTCAGCCAAACAGAGAAGATACTGTTGTTGCTATCCACCGGTAAAAGTACAAGTCAGACCTGGGAAAATTTACAATCCTTCCAGGTCGAGCTTTACTGTACAGGGGGGATGCTCCTTTAAAATGTCGAGCTGGAGGCCCCTGACATATAAGAGAACAGGTGAATTGCTAATGCAGTATTTATAGCAGGAATGGGGGACTTGTGGTCCTCCAGGTAGTGCTGAACTCCAATTCCCATCAGCTTCAGCCAGCATTGCCAGCTGTCAGGGATGATGGGAGTTGGAGTCCAACAAGATAGATAGATAGATAGATAGATAGATAGATAGATGATAAACATCTGGCAATCCAGAGGTTCCTGGTTTATAGAAACGTTGCGTAACATTTGTCAAACTTTGGAACGGTTCATTCCATTAAAAAAGTTAGTTCCGCTGTTTCACAACTTCTAATCTAAACGTAATTGCCAAACCTGTTGAGGATTTGCAGTGGCTGTCTACTCAGAAACAAGTCCCACTGAGTTCAACAGGAACTAACTCTCAGGCAAGCATGTACAATATTGTTTTTGTTTTCTAATAAAGCTAGGGCAGAGAAACACCCTGTGCTATGCTGGTATATACAGGTACTATGCAAACAATACCAACCTAGATAATATATTCCCTGACCACTTGATAAATGCAAAAATGAAGTCAAGATGCTCAATAGATGCGATATTTATTTCTGTACAGGACACACACAGAGAGAGAGACCCTTTACAAGGACAGTCTTATAGCCAAATAACAAGTGAAATATGCATACATTAACGAACAATAAAATGTAGCTTCACATGAACAAAATACAAGGAATGGATGTAGTGGCACAAAACAATTGTATTCTGAGGATAATGCCTGCACCAACCAGATATGTTCTGAAAAGAATAACTACGGCACATTACTAAAATGCAATAATTGTACAGAATTGCACAAAACTATATATTTTATTTTATTTCTTCTTCTTTGACGATCACTCGTAGCCAAGTAAAATTGTCTTCCATAAACACGGTTTTAAATTTAACTGCTTAATATATATATATATTCCACTTGACCGTAATAAAACCTCTAAGCAGTTTACAAGAAATATTAAAATTACCAATCAAAATAGTAAAAAAAGATAAAAATGTTTAAAGATAATTAAAATTAACAGTAAACGAGATTCACACATGTCAATACTGTATCTGAAAATATTGATTGCAGCAACCAGATGTGTTCTGAATATCCAAACGCATTTCAACATAAAGTCTTTTTCAGTGGTATACAAGTAAAAAGGGGCATCTGCTTGTGCCTGAGCCCAGAGGACCCAGTATTTAAAACTATGCAAATAAATATGTATTCAAAACTTATATCTAGTACCACCATTTTTTCATCTTAAATTAAACTGGGGCCAGACTTCTGTCAGGGGGTGGGGGCAAAAATAAGGGTGTCTCTCTGAAGCGGAGCGAAGTTTTGAGAAGCTCCCTCTAAGAAGAGCTGATTCCTGAGATCAACTGGTCCCGTATTATGCAATAGGCTGTCTGTTTGTGATGACCAAACTCAAAACGCTATAATCACCAGACTGGTCTCAACTGGTTGGCAAGGGAGAAAAATAATTTAAAGGTTGAATTCAATAGTAAGGGAAACGCGATGTTAACAGCCAAGATCTTTCGATAAGGTATTTCACCAAGAACAAAGGCGTTCAAGCTATAAAAGAGCTACACTAGATTAACAAGGGATCTCAGGTGGGTCTGATGACAAGGTCAAGCGAGATAAGCAGAGCGCAGGTGCCCAGTGGGCAGAAAGCCAGGCGAAAGGACGAGGTTGTTCTTGGCAAACACAGATTTGAGGGACTTTCTTCTCTATGACCGTATTTTAATCCCCCTCTTCTGCAACAACAAGCCAACCTTTTGTGCATTCTATATTGCTAATTCTGCTTTTATTATAAATGCTTTGTTCCATCTGAGAGAGCATAGCAGTTGTCAGTTTAACCGAAACTAATCAACGGCCTCCATAGAGACCAATCCACATTAGGATTCCCCCCCCCCCGTGTCTTCAACATCTTGCACATTTGTGTGCCATTGGACCACATCGTTTCCGCCTGTGCATTCCGTTATGCTCAGTGTTTTTTTTTTTCTTAAAAAAAATGTTTAGGGGTACTCTCATTTTCCTACTCATATTGAAATACTGCCCCTCAATGAGGCCAAACTTAGATTCACAAAATGTGTGCATACCCCCACGTCCCCCCCCCAGAAGAAAAGCAATAGTTATGCTCTAACCCAGTGCTCTTCAACCTTGGGTCCCCAGATGTTGTTGGACTCCAATACCCATAATCCCCAGTCAGCTTAGCCAATGGTCAAGGATGATGGGAGTTGTAGTCCACCAACATCTGGGGACCCAAGGTTGAAGAACGCTGCTCTGACCAACTGAGCTATCACCCAAAATCTGTCCAAAGTCCATTACATCATATCGGTTTCATCACTTTTGAACCTGGCAATGTGTTGCGAATCGTGTTTGTGTGCTATGCAAGTGGGGAAAACCTTGGAGGGAACCAGTATCTCTACGTAGCTCCATCCTTATTTCAGACATCGTGATAGATTGGTATATCACAATGTTTTGGCTGGTCATCTATCACGATTTTTAAAACCAGGTATCGCCCACTCCACACAGGATAAAACGGGGAGGAAAAATTCAACGGAATTTTCCACTGTTAAGCTCCTTTGACCATCAAATGCTGCAATCCACACGAATTATGCACATCTAAACCACAACAAAGCCAGCAGAACACAAATACCGTAAGTGGGTGTGGAAGCTGAGGAAAGGACCCATCAGGCTTCCTCTTTCTCCTCTTCCCGGCTTTGGTCTACATGCCACAACTGCAAACCAGAGGAACACAGGAAGCTGCCTCATAATAGACCATTGGTCTATTTAGCTCAATATTGGCTGCACTAACTAGCAGCAGCTCTCCAAAAAGGTTTCCAGAGTCTCTCAATTCTACCTGGGAAATGCTGGGGACTGAACCTGTGATCTTCTGCGCACAAAGCAAATGCTCTTCCGCTGTGACCCAGACTGTCAAATGGTTGTAACTGTCAGAATTCCAAAGCCAGATAACAAACTTGTTTTAAAATAAAAGAATGGAAATGGCTTATTGAATATTTGCAGATAAATTGCAAACAGATAAAAACATTGGCAGGATTATTGTAATAACCTGCAGTATACAGTATATTTAAAGTAGATAATTAAATGAGCAAATTAAATGAATTTGGTTATGCAGAAGATATTAAAAAATAAAATTCAGGAACCGCAGAAAGGGGGCGGGAAGAAAGTCAAACTTTGAAGTGTTAAAATGATTGTAAAATTAATGAAATGTATAAATTTGAAAAGTATAAATAATAACTTTTAAAAAATGAGCCCTGGGAACTGTAAAATCGATATAAAAAGGTCAGATGTACACCTTTCGAACGCAACTAGAAATTTCCCAAAACGTCAGTTTCCTCGGTTTGTTCGTTGGAGGAACCGGTGACAGTTAACTTGCTTCGAAACTGGCTTAAATGTGTTGCGCAAATGTGACCTAAGAGATTCTGCAGACAAAGCCTGCGGCGAGGACACCGTTTGCGGCGAGGACACTTTGCTGACAATTGCTTTATCAAATAATAATTATCCAATAATAATTGCTTTATCAGATAATAGCGCCATATACTATGTACCATGGAAGCAGGAAATCTAGGACAGGGGCTTCTGCTGGGAGCCAGTCTTTTAGAAAAACAAATCATCTATGGCAGGCATAGGCAAACTCCGACCCTCCAGATGTTTGGGACTACAATTCCCATCATCCCTAGCTAACAGGACCAGTGGTCAGGGATGATGGGAACGGTAGTCCCAAACATCTGGAGGGCAAGAGTTTGCCTATGCCTGATCTATGGGGTTGGCTGCTGGGGAAGGGGAGCACATAATATGGCATTCAATTAAGCTTTAGACCCATTGAAAGTAATGACCATGAAGCACTCAACAAAAATCCCACCCCTGCCAATATTCATCGTTGTAAAAAAGAACATGTCACTTGCAGTGAAGCCTATAATAATATTGTAATATTTTCCACTACTCGCCCACGTTTTCTGTTAGTTCAATTAATTTCAATAGGTCTACTCGAATACCGCCTATTGTGAGATAGGGTTGGAGGAATGATGGGGAGAAACACAGAGGGAATAAGCTTTTTAAAATGGGTAGGGCATTCGAAAAGGCCTGGAGATTTGAAGCAAATTCTTAAAGCACATGAGTTTATGTATTCATTTAATTTGTGCCCTGCTCCCACAGGAGTAAGGTAAAGGTAAAGGGACCCCTGACCATTAGGTCCAGTCGTGTCCGACTCTGGGGTTGCGGCGCTCATCTCGCTTTATTGGCCGAGAGCCGGTGTACAGCTTCCGGGTCATGTGGCCAGCATGACAAAGCCGCTTCTGGCGAACCAGAGCAGCGCACGGAAACACCATTTACCTTCCCGCCGGAGCGGTACCTATTTATCTACTTGCACTTTGATGTGCTTTCGAACTGCTAGGTGGGCAGGAGCTGGGACCGAGCAACAGGAGCTCACCCCGTTGCAGGGATTCGAACCGCCAACCTTCTGATCAGCAAGCCTTAGGCTCTGTGGTTTAACCCACAGCGCCACCTGGGTCCCACAGGAGTACAGGGCAGCAAAGAATCCTGGGAAGTGTAGTTTGCTTTCAGAGGACTACAGTTCCCAGCAGTCTTAACAAACGACCCTACCCAGGATTCTCTTGGGGAAGTCATGTGCTTTAAATGCATCCTGTGTCTCAGCCCGTAAATGTCATTCAGTGGGTACCATCCAGTTTCCCCCACTGAAAAACACTTGCAAGTTGCATTAATAAAGAGCATAGGAAGAAACTTGCTGGAACAGAACATAGGTCCATCTTCTAGTCCAGCATCCTTTCCCCCATAGTTGCCCCCTCCCCAGCAACTGGAACTCAGAGATATACTGCCTCTGCACCTGGAGGGTCCATTTTGCCATTGCTAAACCTCTCCTGCATGAATTTATCTACCGCCTTCTCAAGACCTTTCAGCCAGCGCCCATTGCATCATCTGTTCCCTGTTAATTCCCTAAAATTAAGCAAGACGGATTAACAAAGGCCCTAAATATTAGTGGGGAACCTTTTCCCCTGTAACAAACTCCCCCCAAAAAACCCCAGAACTATACCTCTTTCTAAAAATAAATTGAAAAGTGGATTTTCAGAGCTACTTTTTTTTAATCACCAGGGTGTCCTGCCCTTGCTCAGTTAGCTAAGTAAGCAGGGTGATAAATGATAAATGCCTGGCAGGATAAATGTTTACACAAAGGTTAATATGCGTAGGACTTATTCCAAGTTCTCTGGGGGAAAGGATTGCGGCATAAGGTTCCCTCACGACCATCAGGTCAGCTCCACACCATACATTTAACCCCCCCCCCTTCTTCATTTTAATTAAAACTTGTAAATTATGACAAAAGAGGGTTTGTTTGGTTTTTTTTTTTTTTACAAAAAAAACACTAAAACCACATGTGATGTAATATTCCGAAGACAATTACCATATTTTCCATGCAAGTAGACACACAAGACTTTCCAAATAAATGAAAAAAGGGAAGTGTTAAATATACAGCTTGGAAGGAGACAGAGTCCACATGGTGCCTTTAATCTCTTTTATTCCTTAAAATCAGGTTTAAGACAGCAACTTCAACTGGAACCCAAACTGTGTAAAAACCCACCAGAGAAAGACTGGAGAAAACCCACCAAAACTGTCCTCATAAACAGCTGCCCATTGGCACGCTCAGGGGCGTAGCAACGGGGGGGCGGGCCGCCCCGGGTTCCACCACAGAGGGGGGTGACACTTTAAAAAAAATTTTTTTTTAATTTTTTTTTTTTAAATTTTAACTTCATTGAAAAAAAGAGATAATAGACACACACACAACCCCCACACCTCACAAAGTGGCACCATCAGAGGGGGGGACACTTTTTACTTTTTTACTTTTTTTTAATTTTTATCATTTTTTTATTATTATTTTTTATTTTAACTTTATTGGAAAAAAAGAGATAATAGACACACACACACACACAACCCCCCATACCTCACAAAGTGGCACCATCAGAGGGGGGCGACACTTTTTACTTTTATTTATTTTTATTTTTTTACATTTTTTATTATTTTTTATTATTTTTTTATTTTAACTTTATTGAAAAAAAAGAGATAATAGACACACACACAAAAAACCCCCACACCTCGCAAAGTGGCACCATCAGAGGGGGGGGTGACACTTTTTAATTGTTTTTATTATTTTTTTAAATTAAAGTGGGGGGGGTGACAAAAAAAAATTCTGCCCTGGGTACCACCTGGGCTTGCTAAGCCTCTGGGCACGCTTACTTCTGATTGGAGCGTTCGCCTGCCCTTACGCTTCTGTGATTGGTTAGGTCGCGCCAGGAGGCGGACCCTGATTGGTGGCTGAACAGCCCCTATCGGTCTCAATACATAACAGGAAGAATTAAGAGTTAGCATCTTTGTTTCCCTTGCTTCCCAGTTGCTAATAGTCCAACAGAAATATAAAGTGTATGTTGTTGTTGTTTAGCCGTTTTGTCGTGTCCGACTCTTCGTGACCCCATGGACCAGAGCACGCCAGGCACTCCTGTCTTCCACTGCCTCCCTCAGTTTGATCAGACTCATGTTAGTAGCTTCAAGAACACTGTCCAACCATCTCGTCCTCTGTTGTCCACTTCTCCTTGTGCCCTCCATCTTTCCCAACATCGGGGTCTTTTCCAGGGAGTCTTCTCTTCTCATGAGATGGCCAAAGTATTGGAGCCTCAGCTTCAGGATCTGTCCTTCCAGTGAGCACTCATGGCTGATTTCCTTAAGAATGGATAGATTTGATAAAGAGTATACGCCTGCCTAAATGTATTTAAAACACTCTTATACTGCTTTAACCATCATGACATCATCCAAAGAATTCTGGGAATTGTAGCTCTATTAGGGGACTTCTAAGGACTCTCAGCATCCTTAACAAACTACAGTTCCTAGAATTTATTTATTTTTTGCTGGAAACCATGATGATGATGATTTTATTAGCCCATCTGACTGGGTTGCCCCAGCTTGAGTGGTTTCATTGTATGGTATGGATGAGAGAATGGCTTGTCCGAGGAAACGCGATGCATTTTTAAAGCTGAATATATATATTATGACTCTTAACCTCTTTTGTATTTCAGCCTTCTTTCAGTGATGTTTGAGTGGCATGGATTGATATGGGCTACCCCACTTTATCCTGATGACAACCCTGTGAGGTTTATGACGCCAACCCTGTGAGGTTTATGATTGGAAGGGGAATCTGATTTCCCAAGCAGTTACTGCGCCATACTGGCAATCGCTCAGCAACAGGGAACATCTGAACCCATAACCTTCCTACACGTAATTCTTACCAGTTAGGCCCCACCCTCACTCCGAGTACTGTAAAGCTTTTCACATAAGTACACCAAAAAACAAAACAAAAAAGAAAGAGGGAAAAAAGGAAGTGCTTTTACTTGAAGTGGGAAATAAAAAGAAAAACCTTTTGCACAATTCGGGGGTTTACACGAAAAAAAACACACAAATGTATTGCGTAGGCAAGTCTTTACAAAAATTCACACCATTTTTCAAAATAGGTCATGTCATGAACCTTGTTTGTTTATTCCAGCAATTTATCATACTGCTTAATTACAATAATGGTGTAATTATTACACCAAAAACCGAGTGGTACCTCGGTTCTCAAACAAAATCCGTTCCGGAAGCCCGTTCCGCTTTCGAAACGTTCGAAAACCGAGGCGCGGCTTCCCATTGGTTGCAAGAGCTTCTTGCACTCGGCGGAAGCCACATCGCATGTTCGGGTTATGAAAAGCATACGAAAACGGAAGCATTACCTTCCAAGTTTTTTGGCGTTCAGGAACCGAAATGTACGACAACGGAGGTGTTCGGGAACTGAGGTTCCACTGTATCTAAGTCAGAGCTTTCCAAACTGTGTGTCACGACACGTTAGTGTGTTGGTTGCGGTGTTTAGGTGTGTCGCACGATATGTGTCCATATCTCTTATGAGGGGTTAGTTTAACCTCCCGGTTTGCTAGTAAAACTGAATTAACATGTTGCAAAATGATGCACGTCTAAAAAGTGTGTCACCGGCATGAAAAGTTTGGAAAGCTCTGCTCCAAGTGGTGTGGATCAAGCCCAACAAATGCAAGAAAGTATTTTTTTTTTTTTTTAATATCACGTTAAAAACATTTTGCCTGCTTGAGATCTGCGCAATGTCTTGCTTATGCCCAGTAACTGTGTATAAAGCTGAAGGTTTGGTATGATAACTATCACAACTGATGGGGGAAATCAGGGAGCATGTGTGCTTGCACACGTAAGCGTTTTTGTATCTTAGCATTAAAGCGAAAGATGTGTGCATAAGTTGAGGAATGTGGGCTGTCAAGTGGGCAGCAGAGAGTTAGACTGGGCCAAATGCAGCCCAAGGGCTGCTAAGTTGCCGACTCTCACTTTATATGAAGCAATTCATTCAACATTTCCAACTGAGTTACAATGCTACTACAGTACTGCGGGGGGGGGGGAAGAGAAAAGACAAAATGTGCTTTGAAATTGCTCAACTTCCTACCTAAGTGCTGTCATTTTAACCACTCAGTTGGGGGCAGGGCAGAGCAGGAAAAGGGAAAGACTGCTGGAGAGGAAGTGGAAAGACTAGCATCCTCGAGGCTGCTCTATCTAAACCCAGGATGGGGAACGTCAGTCCTGGGGGGCATGGGCATAGCCAGGATTTATGTTTGGGGCGGCGGCAGGACACCCACGTCGTCGTCATCCTCTGTCTGGTTCTGTCTAGCAGAATTGGAATGAAATGTCTCAACAACAGTTGTTTTAAATTACTTTCTTTTGACCCCAAGTGCTCAGGAAAATCTGTTAAAACCTTTCTACAATTTATACTTTTAGTTAAGTATTTTTATTTATTTACTTGATTTAGGGGGCAGCTGCCCCCCTGGCTATGCCTATGTCAGGGGACAAATGCAGCTCCCTACCATCCTCATCAGGGATGCGGGTGGCGCTGTGGGTTAAACCACAGAGCCTAGGGCTTGCTGATCAGAAGGTTGGCGGTTCGAATCCCCGCGACAGGGTGAGCTCCCGTTGCTCGGTCCCTGCTCCTGCCAACCTAACAGTTCGAAAGCACGTCAAAGTGCAAGTAGATAAATAGGTACCGCTCCAGGCGGGAAGGTAAACGGCGTTTCCGTGCACTGCTCTGGTTTGCCAGAAGCGGCTTTGTCATGCTGGCCACATGACCTGGAAGCTGTACGCCAGCTCCCTCAGCCAGTAATGCGAGATGAGCGCTGCAACCCTAGAGTTGGACACGACTGGACCTAATGGTCAGGGGTCCCTTTACCATCCTCATCAGGTGCGTTTGCCTGGTTGGAATGTTTCCTTGAACTGTAGCAGAAGGCTGAGATTGTTTTGTCTGTGCAAGGACACCTGGCAGCGAAAGTGATGCTGGACCCAATCCTTCTAAATCATCCATCAGAGGTTGATGGATTGATCCAACATGCCCACATATGTACACAGAAAAAAGAAGATCTAGCACGTGGGGATCTGCATATATTATTGCAATGCATCACATTTATCCCTACTGTGCAGTTAGAAGGTTATTGTATAACTAGTAAATTAAGCCTGTTAAGCAAAACAGGCGCTAGAAAGCTCTCTCAGGAGCCGCAGCGGCAAGGCAGCAGGAGCCGCCGGTGCCCCCACCCACCCAACTCCCAACCCACCCCTTGCACCCCTAGACCTGCACCCCCAAGCCACCCACCCCTTGCACTCCTAGACCACCCCCAGCGCCATTTTTCTCCCCCCCTCCTCCCCTCCCTTGGACAGAGCGAGAGAGGGAAGCCGGAGGAGGAGGAGGCGGAGGGAGAGCGAGCGCGCGGCAGCGGCAGCCACCTCCCCCCCCACCTCTCTCTCTCTCTCACACTGCTTCAGCCGCTTCTCCTCCGCTTTCCCGGGCGGGTTTTTTTTGCCTTTTCCGCTCGCCGTGGCGGCGGTTTCCCTCCTGCTCGCCATGGCTGGAAGCGGGCGGCTCTGCAGTCGCTTCTTTTCGGGGGGTTTTTGCACTTTTTTTTTTGCCGGGCGGCCACTTTTTCGCCTTTTGTTTGTTTTTGTCGAGCCGGGGCGCCGCGCATCCCACCGGAGCCGCAGCCAGAGCCTGCCGAGCGGGGGCAGCCTCGGAGGCGGCGGCAGCAGCGGGTGAGCGCAGGCGGACAGGGGCTCCCCGGCAGCGCGCTCAGCTCCGTGCGAGGCAGCGGCACTGAGCCAAATGACGACGCGCGTGCGCCGTCGCTGCCTCTCGGACACGCCCCCTCTCCCGTCGTCCAATCCGTGTGTCACTGGAACGCACGCGCAGTTGCGAATTCCTGTGACACACGGAAAATGGTACGTATGGACAGAGGCTCTTTATTATATAGGTCAGGATATCAGAATGGGGTGTAGCTGTGACTATGATGAAGGGACCCTGCACTTCTGAATTTGCCACTACATCCGTGGGAAGGATATAAACGTAATTAAGTGACAATGAATGGCTGGCTGAACGTGGTCATGCCCTGAACCCTTGCACCTGCTCTATGCTCGCGCCGCCAGCAACTCTTCCAGACAGGAACTAAAACAGGGCAGAAGGGTTAGGCTGAATCTCGACAAACAGGGCGAGATCTTAAGCGCCCTTCTCAACATGTCGTTTGAGCCCACCCACTCACCTAAAGCCACACTCCTTATGGCGCTCACCGCGAATCAGGCTACGCATGCGTATTCGCCTATGCCCAAGTCCAGTCACCCCACCCACCCGCCGAAACCCAGCCACAAGCATTTACGCATGCTCAGTTAGATATGGCTGCCCCCCTACCCGCTTTGCCACTCCAAACATGGCGGCGGCGGCCGGCCGGAGGGTAGGTCTTACGCATGCGTGTTCCATCCGACCACTCGCCGAAGGCTTGAGTTTGGATTCCCGCCGCTACCCGGATGAAGAAAACACAGAGGCGGTGGCCAATGGGAAGAGGGTTGGCATGGCAACAAGGGGCTGGAGAGGCAGGCCCCGCCCCTGAACTTGTTGGCGGGAGACTGGTCGTGGGAATAGGGGGGAGAGGTGAGAGTGTGCGGTTTTGAAGTGGTTTTGAGGGGTGGGCTGCTGGTATGGGGAGAGGGTGGGTGACGTGAGCGAGCCCATAGGGGTTCCCTGGGGGCAGAGACTGAGGCAGGGAGCCTGGGGCTGACGGTAGTCGGGGGTCCAGCAACATCTGCAGGCCCGCTTGGCTGCCCCCCCCGCCCCGGGTTAGTGGCAGTAGGAAGTGTGGGCTATTGGAGACTCTTGGAAGCAATTGGGAGTGGGGTGGGTGCTGGGTGCTGAAGGCATGGAAGGTGTGGGTGCTCTTGGGGAGAAGGGTCGTGTGGAAAACGAATGTGGAAAAGTATGGGGAAACGCAGCCAGATGGTCGGGGTATAAATAACATTATTTTTATTTTTATTATTATTATTATTATCATCATTATCATTAAACTAGAGCAGGATACAGTGAAAGAAGAGGGCAGCATGTTAATGTGGGGGGTAGGGCATAGGATCCAGCTCCTAGGGCCTAAGGTCGTTTTGGCCCCCTCAGTATTTGAGGGGGCCACCCCCTCCCCCCGTTAATGGGCATTTTCTTTCAAAGGGTGTCTTGTGATTGAATATGTGGGCAGGGCTTACCTCAACCCCCCCCCCAATATTTTATTCATGCTGGCACCCCTGGGGTAGGGTAGGTGGGGTTGATCACAGGGAGCAGGGGAGTGGTGTGTGGGTGGCAACCTTAGGTGGCCTATGGTTCTTAAGTGCTCTTGTCCGTGGTTGATTCTGGTTCCGTGTTTGCTCCAAAGAGCTTCCCTTCTTTATCAAACCCAACGGTTCATCAATAGCTGCTGGGAAATGGCTTTAAAAAGAAATGCGTAAAATTCATGCAGTGCAGCTTTCGTTGTGTCTGCTACCTCTGATAGCCTTGAAGGAGCAAAGCCATAGGTGGTGATGGCTGTTTCTGTCAACCCAGCCTGTGAATTTCCCTGGGGGCATCTGGCCAGTCATTGGTGAAATACGTAATGCTAATCTTCACGACCCATTACTTTGATTCAGTATGGCCATCCTTATATGCTTTAAAGAGAACTCTGAGCCAAACTCACAAAATATATATTCTCCTGAAGGTTTGCATATATGTTTACAAGTTGGGGTGGGTGGTTGTTTTTGGAAAAAACAGCTGATTTAAGCTGTCATTTTGAGCAGAGGATCAATTTGGAAGAGGAAGAGTTGCTTAACTATTTCTCTTTCTGCTGTTTATCTGCTCTGAATAACCTCTACCTGGCAGGTGGGGAAACATTTTGGGGCGAGAGTTTGGAGTGGATAAATGACACTCCCTTAGCTTGCTCATTGCAACCTCTGAGGCTGCCTTTCAGTAAAACAAACATACTTTTATTTTTATTTATTTCATGAGCAAGGCCTTAATTATAATCACTGGCCTTTGAACTTAGTCTTTCAATATGAATGCATGCAGCAGAAAGGATTTACATATTCTTGCTGTGCATCATTATAGGCAAAGTTTACAGATTTAATAATAATAATAATAATAATAATAATAATAATAATAATTTATTATGTGTACCCCGCCCATCTGGCCGGGTCTCCCCAGCCACTCTGGGCGGCTTCCAGCAAACATTAAAATACATTAACACATCACAGATTAAAAACTTCCCTAAACAGGGCTGCCTTCAGGTATTTTCTAAATGTCAGGTAGTTGTTGATCCCTTTAACCTCTGATGGGAAGGCGTTCCACAGGGCGGGCGCCACTACCGAGAAGGCCCTCTGCCTGGTTCCCTGTAGCTTTGCTTCTCGCAGTGAGGGAACCGCCAGAAGGCCCTCGGCGCTGGATCTCAGTGTCCGGGCAGAATGATGGGGGTGGAGACACTCCTTCAGGTATACAGGACCAAGGCCATTATGGTTGTCACTATATCAGGGGAATAGGTGAAAGCTGGTGCCACATTTGTGGGTGGGTGCAGTGGATAGTTGTCATGGCAGGGAAACACAATTCCATGAGAATACTGGACCCTTTAGCAATGTATAATGTGAACAGTGGCTGCAAAGGGGGCTTTGGAATATTCCTAGTTTAGGTCAGGGATAGCCGATGAGGGATAATCCTCCAAGTGTTGTTGGACTACAGCTCCCATCATCCTTAATCAATGGGCATGGTGACTAGGACTGATGGGAGTCGTAGTCCAAGAAAATCTGGAGGGCACCACATGGGTTACCCAGGTTGACAGATCCCTGTCTGCTTTCATAGTGTAACCAGGAGTTGTGGAAGTCTTTGGGGAAGACTGTGACATTTATGAGGAACTGGTTTGGCTATTGTTGTGGGACACTCTTCTTTCTCTTCTAGGAATGCCAATATGGAAAGCAAACGGAAGGCTTCTGTGGGGGAGCCTACCCTTTCCCAGCGTAAGAAGTCACGAGGAGGTGATTGGGAGGAGGATGGCCCCTCACAGTTTGAAGAGGAACTGGCTTTTTTGGATGAGGTAGAGGCTGAGATGGCTCTGGAGGTGAAGGAAGCACAGTTGGTACCTGATGTCATCCCCTTTGGTGAGTTACATGGGTACCAGATAGGGAGCAGACTACCTAGGCAAATGAGTCAGAAAGGTTGGGCAGGGAACTGACAAAGCAAAACGTATGTTCGTTGGTGGTATGGGGAGCCTTTGGCCTTCCAGCTATTGCTGAACAGCTCCCATCAGCCCCAGCAAGCATGGCCAGTGGCTAGGAATGATGGGAATTGTAGTTCAGCCACATCTAGAAGGCCCATGGTTTCCCACACGTGGTTTATTGCTGTAATTCAGCATTCAGTGGCACATAAAAAAAATACTGAATGCTGAATTACAGCAATAAACTAGGTGTGGGAAACCGTGGGCCTTCTAGATGTGGCACTGAGTAGTGTTGAACAACGTAGAGCACATTGCATATTGTGTTCAATTGAAACCACTGTGAGACTTTGCCTTTCCTTTTTTTAAATTTATTTTTGGTGCTGCCCCATCTCTCTTCTTCCTACTCTTTGCAATTAGCAGTTTGAACTTGGGAGGTGCAAGATCTTTAGCCGTTCCAAATCTGTACTTGTTCAAAAGAGAATTGATGGTCGTGATTGATGTGAGTTTCTCTGCTCCCTTCAGGTAATCTCTTCTCATCGGTGCAGAATCCAAAATGGCAGAGACCACCGCCTCCCAAAATAAACCCGAAAGAGGAAGCTCTGTGTTTCCAGCAAGTGGAACTAGATTATTATGTGGGTGAGTGCATCAGCGGATAAAATGCTGACGAAAAGGTCTTGAAGGTGCTGCAGAATGGATTCCATTCCTCCTGGGAAGGTGTTTGCCGAACTAGGTATTCCCTTTGCCTGACTGAACAATAACTCTCTGCTACAGAAAGGGAAGTCTGAAGCTGTTATACTTCCTGGGGCTTTTGATAGCTACAATAGCCCCATAATATTCTTAGCCGTGTTTGCCGGACAGAGCGGATAAAGTCCGGAATTCCCCAGATAAGTTGTCGTCCCATTTTTCTGATTGTTGGGTTGAGGAAAGGTATCATGGCAAGCTTGTAGGAAGGTATCTTTGGAAATCTGTGTGCCAAGTCTTGTGAAGTCTTTCATTTTGAAAGAAAATAAATGTTAAGTTGCGAGCCCTTAAGGTTATGGAATGGAAAATGTACAAAAATAATGTGGGCTGATTCTGCTAAAATATATATATTAAAAAGTTAGAGGTGGTCTAAAAGAGACTAGAGCATTTTTTCCAGTTCATATACATGGTTCACTAGAGATGTTTTTTAGTGGAAAGACAATTGTAATTTAAATAGTTAAATACAAATCATACATTATCAATATTCAGCAACTGACCCAGCCTCTCTCTCTTCTTGAGGCAGGCGCTCACCTCCCTGGCTTCCCAGGATCCACCCAGGGTCCAGTTCCTGTCCTGCGGATGTTTGGAGTCACTGGAGCCGGCAACAGTATCTGCTGCCACATCCATGGCTTTGCCCCCTATTTCTATGTGCCCGCCCAGGCTGGTGAGTGTTTGGCTACAGGGGGAGGGGCTCTCCCCAAACCACCCTCCTTTCTTCCGCAGCTTAGTCAGCCTCCTGCTCCCCTTCCTCTTTCTGTTAACTTTCCCCCCAGGATTCCAAGCAGAGCATCTGGCTGACTTTCAGCGGGAACTGAATGCGGCTGTCATCCGGGACATGCGATCCAACAAAGATGGTCTGACCCAAGTTGTTCTGGCAGTGGAGATCTGCAACAAGCAAAGTGAGCACAAGAGAGTTTGTGTGTAGGCATCCCCTTTGTCTGGAAAGATGGTTGGGTTAGGCCAAGGTTGCCCAAACTTGGGTCTTGGACTACAACTCCCATCATCTCTAGCTGGCAGGACCAATGGTCAGAGATGATGAGAATTGTAGTCCAAAAGCAGCTGGAGACCCAAGTTTGGGAAACCCTGTGTTAGATCCAGATTTGGGATGCCTGCTGAGCATTAGAATCACAGCAGCCTTGCTCTTTTAGCACCTGGAACAGTGTTGCCTTTTCATGCTCAATTCCCCGTGCTCTTTGTAGCGGTTGAGTCCGGCCTGAATAGGCAAGATTGTGTTGTATGTATAATAGGAGCAAAAGAGTTCTAAAGTCGTTGACCGATCCTAGTCCTTATGCTTGTAAATAGCTTTATGAAACATTACAACTGTTATGTTTATGAACTTCCTGCTTGGAGCGCTTGCGGTCTCCACTCGATGTGCAAGGTTGGAGGGAAGAAGTAAGATGCAGATCTGAAAGCTGTAGATGTCAGGAACGGGAGGAGATAGGGACTTGTGGTAAGGTCTGAATTCCCCCAGGGCCTTAAGACTCTTCCCCTGCTCACTTAGACATGTACGGCTACCATGGGCAACATCTTGCACCCTTCCTGAAAATTACTATGGCGATGCCCCGGCTAATTGCACCAGCCAAGAGGTTGCTGGAACAGGGACTACGCTGTGGGACGCTGGGAGTGCTTCACTATCAAGCCTACGAATCGAACATTGACTTTGAAATCAGGTAGGACAGCCCAACCCCATGTTTGCATGTTTCCCTCCTCAGAAAGCAGGCACTTTTCACCCTGCTCTGTTCAACCAACCAGAGCTAAACAGCTTCAGCAGAATGCAGTTTCTAGCCCTCACGGTTGCTTGGGAATGTGTTGCTTGGACTACTGCAATGCGCTCTACGTGGGGCTACCTTTGAAGGTGACCCGGAAACTACAGCTAATCCAGAATGCGGCAGCTAGACTAGTGACTGGGAGTGGCCGCCGAGACCATATAACACCAGTCCTGAAAGACCTACATTGGCTCCCAGTACGTTTCCGAGCACATTTCAAAGTGCTGGTGCTGACCTTTAAAGCCCTAAACGGCCTCGGCCCAGTATACCTGAAGGAGCGTCTCCACCCCCATCGTTCTGCCCGGACACTGAGGTCCAGCTCCGAGGGCCTTCTCGGTAGTGGCACCCTCCCATCAGATGTCAAGGAAATAAACAACTATCTGACTTTGAGAAGACATCTGAAGGCAGCCCTGTTTAGGGAAGTTTTTAATGTTTGATGTTTTATCGTGTTTTTAATATTCTGTTGGGAGCCATCCAGAGTGGCTGGGGAAACCCAGCCAGATGGGTGGGGTAGAAATAATAAATTATTATTATTACAGTGGTACCTCGGTTTAAAGAACTTAATCCATTCTGGAAGTCCATTCTTAAACCGAAACCGTTCTTAAACCGAGGCGCGCTTTCCCTAATGAGGCCTCCCGCCTCCGTTGCCCTTCCACCGTTTGGCTTCCGTTCTTAGACTGAGGTAAAGTTCGCAAACCGGGATACTACTTCTGGTTTTGCGGAGTTCGTAAACCGAATAGTTCGTAAACAGGGCTGTCCTTAAACTGAGGTACCGCTGTATTATTATTATTATTATTATTACTATTATTATTATGTGAGAGGACTGGGCGAGGTTTTGGTCTTAACATACATTTCCAGGTATGTTTGCAGAGATGCCATTACTTGCCCATCAGAATCAAATGACCGTGAACCTGCAGTGTGGGACATAGGTAGAAGTGAGTTATAAGCACACCTGCTGAAACATCCTGTTTGCCTCTGTTCCCTTAACGCTCCCATCTACTTCCTCTCCTCTCCTCTCCTGCATTATATTTGAGGCAGATGGGGGAAATGTGTGATTCCCCCCCCCCCCAAGTCTTTCTCTACCTTGCTCCCATCAAACCTAAGGTTTCTCTCCCAACTTAGGTTCATGGTGGACCGGGATGTCGTTGGCTGCAACTGGATTGAACTGCCTGCTGGAAAGTACCGCCTGCGACAAGAACAGCCTGCTGGAGAATCCAGCAAGGATAACCCACCAAAGGTGCTGGGGTTGGGGAGAGGGCAGGTTTCTGAAGGTGTAGAGTTGAGCCGGTGGAGAAAGGTGTGTTTGGGGACGGCTGAGTTGGCATAACTTTTAGTTGGATGGACCTGAGCAGAGTTTGGTGTTTGGTGCCTAGTGGGGGATATTTTCTTCTGGAAGATACAAGCACAGTGTGTGCAGTCTTAGGATTAGGAAATCTTTAAAGCTGAAAACTTCATGTTAGTGGCTGTAGGGATATCTCGTTAATTCTCCCTTTTCCTCCTCACCCCCAGGTGTCGCTGTGTCAACTGGAGGCTGATATTGCCTGGATGGATTTCGTGAGCCACCCGCCCGAGGGAGAGTGGCAGCGCATTGCCCCCTTGCGTGTGCTCAGTTTCGACATTGAATGTGCTGGACGCAAAGGTATCGAGGAAAGTTGGGGGGTGGGGGTGGGATCAAGACATGATGAGGAAATTTTTAGGTCCTGGTAGGTGGGAGGCTAGTTAGCTAGAACACTGCTGAGTAACTTTGTAAGTTTTATAACAAAGCTTCTTGCAGTCCTACCAACATATTCAATTGAATACAATTTTCCTTTAAATATACTGGACTAAATTTGCAGAATATTTAAAGAAAACTTGTATTCAATTGAATACGTTGGTAGGACTGCAAGAAGCTTAAGAAATATCGTTGTTAATACAAATATATAGTGATCAAATTTTAGAAAGTAATAATATAAAACAATGATTGATTTAGGAAATATAGATATAAGGAATAGATGTTAGAATATCATGTGGAAGGTTTGACGGAAGTCACGGCCATAAAAAGCCAAAACGGTATAAGATGTGAAGATAAATGTGTGAATTTTATTATTGTATTTTTATAAAACTAATAAAAATGATAATGAAAATAAAAAAGTTTTATAACAAAGGACAAGGTTTTACAAATCTAAAACTTACCTCGGTCTAAATAGGCCTGTTCAGTAAGACATACATTCAACACTGAAATGGCTCTTCCTGAGGTCATTTTTGCAGGCAATCGGAGCCAGCCCACTAGAAATAGTGTATTATTATGTGGTGGTTTGTGCAGTAGGCCGGACAAGCTGGGGGTTGCTATTTGCCCTGGTCAGGTGGCCGTTCCTCATATTTCAGAGCGAACAATAACTTACCTAAGTCTTACTGTATTATCAAGGGCAGGGTCTAGGTTTAGAGTTGGCAAAAGACACCCTGGCAGTGTATGAACTCGGAAGAACTTGTGAGATTAACTATTGGTGTGGGCGGGTGTTGTAAGTGAAGGGGTTAAACCATAACAGTGGAATCATCATTGCTATGTACGATCCAGAACAGATAGCCAATTCCACAGTCCCTGAAAGGCAGTGGGGGAGCTGTCAGTTTTTCCATTGACGATCCCATTCTGCATTTTGTTTTGTTTCCCCGTTCAGGTATTTTCCCCGAACCGGAGAAGGACCCAGTGATCCAGATCGCCAATATGGTCCTCCGCCAGGGGGAGAAGGACCCCTTTGTGCGCAATGTCTTCACCTTGCAGAGCTGTGCCCCTATCGTGGGTTCCCAGGTGCTCTGCTTCCAAAAGGAGGCGGAGCTGCTCAAGGTAAGGGGGGCAATATCGGGGCTAGGAAATGCCCTGATAAGTGTGTGCAGGATCTGAGCAGTGGTGGAGGCCCCTGGGTGTTGCAGTGGAATGCTGATTATATAATATTATGTAATATAATAAAATAATAAATTTAGAACTAATGGGCTCTCCCCCATGCTTTTTAACATCTATGAAGCCCCTGGGAGGGATCATCAGGGGGTTTGGGCTGGCCATTCACCAGTATGCGGATGATACCCAGCTCTACCTCTCTTAAATCAGAACCAGTGAAGGTGAATGTCCTGTGTGAGTGTCTGGCGGTGGTTAGAGGATGGATGGCGGTTAACGGATTGAGGTTGAATCCCGACAAGACAGAAGTACTGTTTCTGGGGGGAAGGGGGAAGGCAGGCGTAGGGAATTCCCTGGTCCTGAATGGGGTAACTGGGCCCCTGAAGGACCAGGTGCGCAGCCTGGGAGTCATTTTGGGCTCACAGCTGTCCATGGAGGCACAGGCCATTTCCCCTGCAAACAAGTGGCAAAGTTTGGAAGGGCCTCAGCCTGAGATCCTGGATTGCTGAAAGCCTCTGCCAGACAGAGGAAACAGTAGTGGGCTAGACAGACCCTATTACAGGTTCCGCATACAACAGCTCCATATAGCCAAATACCACAACTTTCTTCCAGGCCTGGGCAGAATTCATACGAACAGTGGACCCGGACATCATCACTGGTTACAACATCCAGAACTTTGACCTCCCATACCTCATCACCCGTGCCCAGACCCTCAAGGTGAGCCCAACTTTCCCTGACCCTGTACATGTTTTGCCTGCCACTGCAGGTGCAGTTCTGTGGCTATTCCTGCATTAAAACAGGCCGGACTTTGCTTTGTCGGACAGGTTCCAGGCCAGGAGTGTGGAATCTTTTGAAACTGCGGAAGCTGGCCGCCGCCCCCACCCTAAATGCCTGAACTGTCACACTCGCAAAGGCTTATCCGCACCCCTTGATAGGTTTTCCCTTTAGAGGTCCTGTATACCTGAAGGAGCGTCTCCACCCCCACCGTTCAGCCCGGACACTGAGATCTAGCGCCGAGGGCCTTCTGGTGGTTCCCTCACTGCGAGAAGCAAAGCTACAGGGAACCAGGCAGAGGGCCTTCTCGGTAGTGGCGCCCGCCCTGTGGAACACCCTCCCATTCCATGTCAAAGAGATAAATAACTACCTGACATTTAGAAAACACCTGAAGGCAGCCCTGTTTAGGGAAGTTTTTAATGTGTGATATTTTAATGTATTTTAGTGTTTGTTGGAAGCCGCCCAGAGTGGCTGGGGGGACCCGGCCAGATGGGCGGGGTACAAATAATAAATTATTATTATTATATTATTGTACATGAGATGGCGTTTGCCCTCTGAACTTTTTACAAATACTTTGTACTTAAAACGGTTTTGAAAATCCGATTCCCAGGTACCGGTAATCAGGTGCACTTTCAATGAATCGAACCAGTTAACTGATTAAACGTTGCAGCCTTATGTGTAAGCGTCCTTGCACTGCCTTTATCTTCCTGCCATGGCTCACAGCTTCCTTTTCTGCGTCTCTTCCCACCCCTAGGTCATCACATTTCCCTTTCTGGGCCGTATTCCTGCACGTAAGTCCGTCATCCGTGACTCTTCCTTCCAGTCCAAGCAGATGGGCCGGCGAGAGAATAAAGTCATTAACATGGAAGGCAGAATCCAGTTTGATCTGCTTCAGGTAAGCAAGGCTGATAGACCCATTTTGCAGATGAGGGGCTGAGAGATGGTGAGTGACAAGTAAGCCCCCCACCCACCCAATACAAGGCCAGCAGCATTCTTCCCACTGGACCATGCTCACTCTCCCATTTCTTCTCTTCCTCCCTCACCAGGTTTTGCTGCGGGATTACAAACTGCGCTCCTACACGCTGAATGCTGTCAGCTATCACTTTTTGCAAGAGCAGAAGGAAGACGTACAACACTCTATCATCACAGATTTGCAGGTGACAGTGAGCAGCCAGACCTTGTGGCCTAGCAGCTTTCCTCCGTAGAACAAACGTCTGGTGACTAGTGCTAGGTTTAGCCAATTCAACACACTTAACCTCCCAGAACAACATTTTCTGAGGTTTCCTGGGCTCAAGGGCTGGCATGAAGCTGTATCTGTTTAGGGTCTTTACAAAGCACTGTGTGACAGAATTTGAGAACTGCTTCTTTATTGAGATTATTAATGCACAAACTAGGTTCATACTGGTTTTATCTGAGGCAGGGTAAGTACCTAGGGTTTAGTACCTGGTCTGTGGGAGACTCTTGGAAAAGCCATTATCTTTGCAAGCAATAATTTAGATTTTAGGGAAATTTAACTTTTTAAAAAGGCGTTTTTTTATACTCTCACAGTTGTGGAAATTCATTTAATTGTGTACACTGATCATCAGAAGGCCCCCTTGTTTATGGAATGGTGTTCCTGTAGCCATCTGTTCTTTCCTGTGCTTTCTCCGCTTAGAAAATTTATAACCTGACTTTCCAACCAAAAAGCACTTTTAAAACATTTTTTAAAATGTTTTTTTTACAAAAGGAGCAATAAGGGTGGTGGTGAAACTCTAAATGTCAGCCAATAAGATAAAGTAAAACCAAAAGGCATATAAACAACAAGAAATGGGTTGTCCAAAAAGGTAGTGTTTTTTAGCCCAAGATTCTAAATCCTGTGATTCTTAACAAGCAACTGGTTCATAATGTTGAGGCCCGCCACCAAGAGTACTCTCTCTTAGTGGTCATTAATCTACTAGATCAGTGTTTCCCAAACTTGAGTCTCCAGTTGTTTTTGGACTACAATTCCCATCATCCCTGACCACTGGCCTTGCTAGCTAGGGATGATGGGAGTTGTAGTCCCCCCAAAAAAGCTCGAGACCCAAGTTTGGGAAACGCTGTACTAGATAATGGAATTGCCTATCTGCTTATAGCTCTTAAAGAGTGGGGGAAAGTATGGAACAACCAATAACTTTATCCACCTTCTGTTCCCGTTTATCCAAAAGTATTTGCTTTTTTCTGAATTTGCAAGCTTTTGCTCTCCATATCCCTCAAGCAAATAACCTTTGTCTCTTCAGAGGAAGCTGCCCATGTTTACCATGTCAGCCCATAGATCCTTCTCACTCTGTGTTGTCAACTCGGAGTGGTGGCAGCTCTGCAGATTTCTCAGAGTGGTCTTTCTCAGCCCTGCCTGGAGATGTCTGAACCTGTTCTCTCCCGCTGAACCTCCCCTTTGTTTCTGTTCATCCGGAAGGAAAGGTCTCTTCCCTGCTTTTTCCAAATCCAAAAGCCTTTTCTCTTCCCTATCCTCTTGCAGAATGGCTCAGACCAGTCCCGTCGGCGGCTGGCTGTGTACTGCCTCAAGGACGCCTACCTGCCCCTGCGGCTTTTGGAGAAGCTCATGTGTGTCATCAACTACATGGAGATGGCCAGAGTGACAGGTGTCCCTCTCAGCTATCTCCTGGTGCGTGGCCAGCAAATCAAGGTTGTCTCCCAGCTCCTGCGGCAGGTGAGAGCTCCTGGCTTTTTCTCTTTGAGTTGGGCGCAAGGGAAAACTATATTCCAAAGTGAGTGGTACCAAGCATCCAGTTTTGGATTCGGGGCTGTTTTCCATGGAGTTGCAATTATTATTCCGGCTGCTAAGATCATATATATAAGACCAATTTTTCTGACAGTGTATGTACATTGGTATCTGTCAGGACCGCGTTGCGGCTGCTCACGAGTAACGACAAAGTCCGTCTTGTCTTTATAAAAGTTTATGGTGCAAAACTATTTACAGTGCTGAGCTAGTGAAAACATGACTGCCTCAGTCGCTAGCAGAATCCGGGAGTGCCGGTTTCCGGCTGCGACCCCAACATAAGAATTTAGGGATGCCGAAGCGTCTCCTCCTCTGTCTCCTTTTGACCCCTCTGCGCAATTGGGGCGACGGAAGTGGCGTGCCCCCTTCTGAGCGCGTTTCACGGGATGCGGTGGGTCTCTCACCAGCATCTCCAAGCCTCTGCCTCACCGGGCTGCCTGTTGCCTGCCCCTCCCCGCTGGAGGAGGAGCTGCTTTGCCCGCTGGAAGAGGTCTCGCTACTCAGGAGGCGTTTAGGCTCTCTATACATCGCTGAGCCTTCCCGCGAGGCTGAGGGCAGTTCCCTGACAGTATCATAAAAAAATATTAGTCAGAGAGGGGTTCACAGAAATCATTTGAGTTTTGGAAGCTTTCCATTAATAAACATGCACATGGTTGTTCTAAAATGCAGAGCACTTTGCATTCCAAGGGACCCAGGTGGCGCTGTGGGTTAAACCACAGAGCCCGGGGCTTGCTGATCAGAAGGTCAGCGGTTCGAATCCCTTCGACAGGGTGAGCTCCCGTTGCTCGGTCCCAGCTCCTGCCCACCTAGCAGTTCGAAAGCACGTCAAAGTGCAAGTAGATAAATAGGTACCACTCCGGCGGGAAGGTAAACAGCGTTTCCGTGCGCTGCTCTGGTTCGCCAGAAGCGGCTTTGTCATGCTGGCCACATGACCCGGAAGCTCTCGGCCAATAAAGCGAGATGAGCGTCGCAACCCCAGAGTCGGACACGACTGGACCTAATGGTCAGGGGTCCCTTTACCTTTACTTTGCATTCCAAGGCAGCCGTCTTATATTCACTCACCTCGGAGCAAGTCCCATTGAACTTGGTGGGGCTTACTTTTTAGTAGTCGTGGATAATATTGCACTGTAACTCTCATTCTTCACAAAAACCCTATTGGATCGTCTCTTTCCCTCCACCCGAACATTTTACTAGGGCCTATTCACCTAATTCACGTTTGAGCAGTGATTTTTAATTCCCCGACTCTAACCCCTACACCATGCTGCTTTTCTTTTTCTTTAAATAAAGCAGGCTTGGGGAGGCTCTTTACCACCCTGGGCTCCTTTGGGGGGAAGGGCAGGATACAACCGAATAAATAAAAAGTAAATACTGATAACTCTCCTTCCTTTTGTCCTTTCTCTACTTTCCATTGCCACATTTTGCTCTGTAGGCAGCTTCAGGTCTGTGGCAAGCATGTGTGCTCCTGCCTTCTAAAACATGGAGTGGGAAACATTGGGCCCTCCAGAAGCTGCTAAACTACAACTCCCATCAGCCCCAGCCAGCGTAGTCAATAGCCAGGGATGGTGGAAGTTGCAGTTCAACAATATTTGGAAGGCCAAAGGTTCTCCCTCGTCCGATTTTAAAGGGAGAAATGCCAGCTTATTTCTGGGTCTGCTAGTCACCTGGAGGAAAGTGCTTGAATACTGTTTGTAGAAAACCACTTGGAGTGCCATGCATAATAGGAGGCCATTGTGGTAGCAGTATTCGTAATGAGCGACCAGATGACTGGATAATTTTAACACTGAGCTATAGGTCTGACTAGGGCTATCTAGCCTCGCTGGAAATAGCTTTGTGACATCCGCTTGCTATCTGCACCTTACCAATGGGGAAAGGTAACAGGCCACCCCCAAAAAACAATTCTGTGGTTGATGGGAGAGCGCCAAGGCAAACCCTGAACTGACAACTTCTCTCTGCCCAAAGGCCATGAAGCAGAATCTGGTTATGCCGGTGGTGAAGTCAGAAGGCGGGGAAGACTATGCTGGGGCTACTGTCATTGAACCTCTGAAAGGGTAAGGCCAGCAGGACCTGAAGGCAGGGAAATGGGCTTCCCCAAGCCGGGGTCAAGAGTGAGGCTGGGGTTTTTCCACAGCCTGTTGTGAGTTAGTGCAGGAAAGCACTGGGGTGACATCTTGGAGCAGGGATGGAAGCCAGGAGGGGAGGAAGGAGCAGGGCTGAGGATAAAGTATCTGGAGCCCATGTTATTCCACTTTGGGAGCAATGGAGGAGAAAAGATCTACATTGGCTCCCAGTACATTTTGGAGCCAGGTGGAGCTGTGGGTTAAACCACAGAGCCTAGGGCTTGCTGATCAGAAGGTCGGCGGTTTGAATCCCTGCGACGGGGTGAGCTCCTGTTGCTCGGTCCCAGCTCCTGCCCACCTAGCAGTTCGAAAGCATATCAAAGTGCAAGTAGATAAATAGGAACCGCTCTGGCGGGAAGGTAAACGGCGTTTCCGTGCGCTGCTCTGGTTTGCCAGAAGCAGCTTTGTCATGCTGGCCACATGACCTGGAAGCTGTACGCCGGCTCTCAGCCAATAAAGCGAGATGAGCGCCGCAACCCCAGAGTTGGACACAACTGGACCTAATGGTCAGCAGTCCCTTTACCTTTACCTTACATTTTGGAGCACAATTCTAAGTGTTGGTGCTGACTTTAAAAGCCCCAAATGGCTTCGGCCCTGTATACCTGAAGGAGCGTCTCCACCCCCATCGTTCAGCCCAGACACTGAGGTCCAGCGCTGAGGGCCTTCTGGCGGTTCCCTCCCTGCGAGAAGTGAGGTTATAGGGAACCAGGCAGAGGGCCTTCTCAGCAGTGGCACCTGCCCTGTGGGATGCCCTCCCACCAGATGTCACGGAAATAAACAACCACCTGATTTTCAGTGGATATCTGAAGGCAGCCCTTTATAGGGAAGCTTTTAAAGTTTGATGTTTTACCGTGCCTTAACGTTTTAATTTGCTGCAAGTCACCCAGAGTGGCTGGGGTAAACCCAGTTAGATGAGCGGGGTACAAAGAATAAATTATTATTATAAGCTCTACCTTTGGAGAAGGATTCTGATGAGAACTAGTCATGGGGCTAGAAGTGGGAGAGATGGATCAAGGATTGGGGCCCGGGTTAGGTGTACAGTTTATTGGAGCCAGGAAAGGGCCATGGCTCATAGCTTGCATGCAGGAGGACCCAGGCCCAATCCCTGGCATTTGCAGATAGGGCTGGGAGAGACCCTTGGTTAAGGTCCTGGAGAGCCAATGACGGTCAGTTTAGGCAGTACTGAGCTTGATGGACCAGAGACCCAACTCATTGTTACGAGGCAGCTTCCTGTGTTTCTGGGGTGGGGTGGAAGAGCATAACAGACCCGCTGTTCTCTTCTAGCTATTACGACGTGCCCATAGCAACCTTGGACTTCTCCTCCCTGTACCCTTCCATCATGATGGCCCACAACCTGTGCTATACCACGCTGCTGCAACAGGGGGCGGTTGAGCGCTATGGGTGAGTGGGAAAGGATCTGAAACACAGGGCGGCAGAGTTAATTGAAGGGAACAACAGCCTAAACTGCAAGAAGAGTCAAGGGACCAGCTTTGCAGCCCTGGGGTGGGAGGGAAGTGCTCCAGTGTCTCACATGCCAGGTGTGGGTGGCACTGTGGTCTAAGCCACTGAGCCTCTTGGGCTTGCCGATTGGAAGGTCGGCGGATCGAATCCCCACAATGGAGTGAGCTCCCATTGCGTTGTCCCAGCTCTTGCCAACCTAGCGGTTTGAAAGCACGCCAGCGCAAGTAGATAAATAAGTACCACTGTGTTGGGAAGGTAAACAGCATTTCCTTGCATTCTGGTTTCTGTCACGGTGTCCCGTTGCGCCAGAAGCAGTTCAGTCCTGCTGGCCACATGACCCAGAAAGCTGTCTGTGGACAAACGCCGGCTCCCTCAGCCTGAAAGCGAGATGAGCACCACAACCCCATAGTCGCCTTTGACTGGGCTTAACCGTCCAGGGGTCCTTTACCTTCACTTTTTTTACATGGGGGGTCCTAAGTAAGATGGAAAGTCAAGGGGGGGGCTATTAGGTTGTCTTTGTCTTTGTTTTTATTATGTAATTTGTGTTTTTTATATTGCAGTTTTATGTTGTGAACCACTCTGAGATCTGCGGGTATAATAATAATAATAATAATAATAATAATAATAATAATAATAATAATAATAATAATAATAATAAATGTGTGAGACCACCTTGGCTGTATCACTGATGTCCCAGAAGAAGGGGGAGAGCTATTCTCTTTCCTGGCATGGTCTTATGGGAGATAAAATTAGGGGAGCAGGGAATTGGGGTGAGTGACCATGGAAGCTATCCAAATGTCATATATTAGTGGACCCCAATAATAGTGGAGGGTATATAGCAGGGAGGGGCTGGAGACTGGGGTGGTGTTGTGCATCAAAGGGGGTGGCCAGGCTCTGATGGATTGTTGCTTCTTCCTACTAGGCTTTCGGCAGAGCAGTTCATCCGCACCCCGACTGGGGACCATTTTGTGAAGGATTCCGTCCGCAAAGGGCTGCTGCCTGAGATCTTGGAGAACCTCCTGGCTGCCCGCAAGAGGTGAAGTAGGAGGCACATGTGTAGAGCAGTGGGGAAGTTTTTGGGTGTAAGATAATTGGAAGAAGGGAGGGCAGGCCCGTGACTTGGGGTTTGAGCACCTTCCTTGCACACAGAGTGTTCCTGGGTCAATCCCCAGCACCTCCAGCTGATAGCAGAACCAGGACCTTGGGCACCTGTTGGTAGTCCTAGTAGACAATACCTGACTTAGAGGGGCCGATAATCCAGCTCATAGGAAGGCATCTTCCTGTGCAAGACTGGGCATCTGGAGAAGGAGTTCTGGTTTCCCTGACTGGGAAATAAGGTTTAAGCAGCCTTGTGTTAAAGAACTCGCCTGGTAGCCACAGGCGACAAGGAATTGGATGCAGGCGAGTGCATGGAACTGTACGTTGGTGAGTGATCAGGCTGGTGGAAGAGGGACCAAGCACTCTGGTTGCCTGCCGTCTACCCAAGTGGGAGATGCCAGAGGAAAGAAGGCCCTCTCCTCCTCACATAGCATAGAAATAGAAAAAAGCTCCCATGCTGGCAGAGGAGTGGAGCTCTCCTTGCTAGTGATGATTCGTTTCAGGCTAGTAACTTTTGTAGGCTTATTTGCAAGGGTGCTCTAAAGGAAGGATGTCTGGGATGCATGGCAGGAGGGAGGGAGGAGAGATACCTTAAATGCTTGGAACCCTGGACGTATTTAGAGAGCTGGTATGGAAGTGAAGTATAGCTTGGTTTTGTGGGAGGCAAGTGAAGTGCGTTTGTAGCAAAGGCATATGTCATCTAGAATTTGGCAATGGCACTTTAATAAACTTGAGGCAGTGCTGGGGATTGGGGAAGGAAGGTAGGATATAGCCCTATTATGAGGGGGAAAGCAAACCGCTGGAAGAAGGGACACCTCTTTTATTTTTGCATCCTTCTCCAATGAGAATATTTCACGTTGGGCTTCTGTTGCTTTGGGGGAAGAGATTTTTTTATTTTTCATCAGATTAGGAATGCAAAACCAAGTCATACAACCTGTTCTAATATACTATAAATAACACACACACACACACACACACACACACACACACACACAGTGTGAAGCACTTTGGGTGCGACTCCTTAATTCATTATCATATGTCCATTGGTTAAGAATGCCGCATTTCAATTTCAAATAGAGTGGTACCTCGGTTTTTGAATGTCTCCGTTGACAAACATTTTGGTTTTCAAAAGCCGCAAACCCGGAAGTAAATGCTTCGGTTTTCAAACGTGCCTTGGAAGTTGAACATGCCACACGGCTTCCGTTTTGAGTTTTCTGTATTGAGACTTCCGTATTGAGGCTTCCGTTTTGAGTTTTCTGTATTGAGGCTTCCGTATTGAGGCTTCCGTTTTGAGTTTTCTGTTTTGAGTTTTCTGTATTGAGGCTTCCATTTTGAGTTTTCTGTATTGAGGCTTCCATTTTGAGTTTTCTGTAATGAGGCTTCCGTATTCAGGCTTCCGCATTGAGTTTTCGGTTTTCGAACGTTTCGGAACTCGAACGGTCTCCCGGAACGGATTACATTCGAAAACCGAGATACCACTGTACTGTTCTCTTTTTACATTCTTTTAACGCAAGTGTGGCAGATGCAATACAGTATCTTGTAATATATTTTTTTTAAAAAAAGTTTTATTAAAGTTATTACAATGATGGATATTTAACGGTGGAAATGTATATTTGAAAACTTTAATGGAAACGGTATCTTGTATTTTTATCTCGTGAACCGCCCTGAGATCTTTTGATGAAGGGTGGTATATCCATCACCATCCAGAGGGCTTAGAAGGCCGTTAAAAAGAGTTTCACTTAACGGATGTGCACTTGAGTTTCTCAGGTGGTGCATTATTTCCCTGCCCATTGGTGGCTGGTAGGGAGGGGCCAGTACAGAACCGTTGTGGTCATTCTTCACTCCTTCTTTGTTCTGTCCCATTTTTGGCTCAGGGCCAAGGGAGAGCTGAAGCAGGAGACTGACCCATTCAAGCGCCAAGTGCTGGACGGACGGCAGCTGGCGCTCAAGGTCAGCGCCAACTCTGTGTACGGCTTCACTGGAGCCCAAGTGGGCAAGCTGCCTTGCCTTGAGATCTCTCAGGTAAGCCTGCCCGCCCCCTTCAAACTCGGGAGTTGTCAGGTTATGATTTTATAGTGCAACTAGCTGACCCGTCCACGCCTTGCTGTGGCTGATTTTATGCTTATTACCATCAGTAGCAGCCAAAATAAACCCCCACCTACCCCCGCCGGCGTCGTGTGCACTTTGCACGCACTCAGGTGCCCTCTCGCGGCCTGTGGCAGAAAAAGCCGAGGAAGGAGGCCTCTGACGCCATCTGAAGGAAAAGCACTATGGAAACGCACAGATAAAAAACACATCGGGAGATCACTGAGGGACGATCACGGTGGCCATTTCCCGGCGTGCCTTGCCTGTGGCCTTTTCAAGGGGAAAAGTGCTAGTAACACTCTAGAGAGGATTTGATTCCATTTCCCAGAGTGCCTTGAGCGTGCGGTTGGTTGGGATAATAAGCCCACCGTTTCCCAGCATGCCTTGCAGTTTGGGCGAAAGAGCTTAGTTCACCCACACGGCGCCTTGACTCCATTTCCCAGCGTGCCTTGCTGGTCCAGCCTAGTTAACTGCGAGAGGTGGCGGCCTCCATTTCCCAGCGTGCCTTTGACAAAAGAGATATTTACATTTCCCTGTTTCCCAGCCAAGTTAATCACACCCTTTTGTCTGGCACTCAGGTATCAGGAAGCCTCTGAGACAATCACCCCCTCCTTCCTTGCAGAGAAACAGTTTGTCAGTTTGGGAGTGAAAATGGAGACAGGCCTGCCGTTGCTAGAGGGCGAGGTTTTGCTGGTGATGTCATATGTGCGCGCCAATTTTTTGCTTTTGTAGCTGTAGTACCAGTGTAGCCATCGCTAGAGGGCGTTGTTTTGCTGGTGATGACATGTGCGCGCCAATTTTTTTTTGCGTTTTTTCTTTATTTTAGGCATGTCAGGTGTGGCTTTTATGAATTTTTATTATGCCAGATTAGTATGCCATGGTAATGGAACGCTGTGTCCTAATTTGATGCGATTTGGTCCAGCGGTTACGCAGCAAGGGTGTTTCGGACAAACGTGCAATGGGAACATTTTTATATATATAGATGCACAAGTGTCAACGAAACACAGGGGAAACACCTATTACAGATTCCCTGTTTACCAGATCGGCTGGTTGCATATCAGCCATTAAGTTATCCCTCATTTGCTATCGCTAGCTGACTGGACTGAATTTCTCTAGGCATCCTTGTTGTGTTGATCCTTGCGGTCTGCTTATAATTTATGAAGCAAACTTTCTGAACCTTTGAAAACGAAACAAGGTTCCGCAGTTCATGGGCGCCGAGTTCAGGGAAGTCAGAAGGAAGTTACCGCTCGCAAAAAGCCCAATTTAAACTTCATGGAATCCACCGCTACAAGAGGCATTGCTTGCCAGTCGCTTAGATTAGTTTTTGGAAAGATTAGATAAACCCATGCAGGGCAGAGAGCTGCTATCTACAGGCCAGCTATAAACTGTGACAGATAAATGGAAGCAACATATCCTAGACCTCGGTGAGTGCCCAGATGCTGGGAACAAACAGCAGGATAAGCCCACTGCCCGTTCGTTACCTGCTGGTCGCAGCTCAGAGGTATCCTGTTGGCCACTTTCGGAAGCGGAATACTGAACTTCATGGATTTTCGCTTTCCTAGTTTTATTTCTGTAGGGTAGCTTCGTCAGCAGGGAAATGTTTGAGTGTAATGGGTACAGCATCTCCAACAATGCAGTGTCTAAACCAGGCCTGATCCAGCCCACAAAGTATTTTCTGGTGATTTGCCCGCTTCCGATCTAATCTGCAGCATCTGGGGCAAATGGCATGCGTCTCCATGCAGATTAGGGTGCCCTCGAGCACTCTGGAGACAGGAATGGGTGTTCGGGACTGCTTCCGTGGTCCTTGGGTGTTGGGAGCACTGCTTCCTGTTTCTGAAGCAATGCAACTCGGTAGCATCCGTGAGCCTCAGGAAAACCCTCTAGCAGGGGTGGCCAACTCCCAAGAGACTGCGATCTACTCACAGAGGTAAAAACTGGCATTGATCTACCCCCTTTTGGGGGGTTCAGGTCCAAGTTGTTGAGCTATTTTTAGGAAGAAGGAAGGCCCATTTTGGGGGGGGGTTGGGTCAAAGTTGTTGAGTTTTTTCAGGGAGGAGGTAAAATGTTGAGCTTTTTTTAGGGGAGCCCCAGTTCCGTTTCTTTGGGGGGAGCCAATGATTTACCAGTGATCTACCGCAGACGTCCAGTGATCTACCGGTAGATCACGATCTACCTGTTGGGACGTGCCTGCCCTATAGCTAGCAAAGTATGGCTGGGGTTTCAGGTTAAGCTTTTAAGGCAGTGGTAAGCAAAAGTCTCCTTCAGCCCTTTTGTCTGTGCTCCGAAATACATCCCTTTAACCCTTCTTTTCCAGAGCGTGACTGGGTTTGGGCGTCAGATGATTGAGAAGACGAAGCAGCTGGTGGAATCCAAGTACACAATCGCCAACGGTTACAGTTCTGACGCCAAGGTTGGAGGGGGAATGCAGGATAACCTGTCTCCTTTTGGGGTGGTGCAGATTGGGGAAAGCCCGTGAAGGACATCTACGGCAGTGTTAAAGATGGCCAGTAAAAGCTGTCCGACCTCAGTTTGTGGGCCTTGTTCTGGCACCTCACACACTGTCTTTGGTGGCATTTATCTTTTTTAATATAATTTTTATTGAATTTTACATTTTTATCCTAATAACATCAAATCAAATAACAAAAAATGCAATTCCCAGGCTTCCGCTTCCCCCCACGACTTCCCTCAACTTCCACTTCTGGTTTTTTACATAATAACTTATCCTGTTTGCTTTATTGTACAGTCATACCTCTTCTTGCGAACGCTTCAGGTTAAGAACGCGGCAAACCTGGAAGTGTTTACTTCCGGGTTTCGCCACACGCGCAGAAGCGTTCTGTGCGGTTCACACATGCGCAGAAGCATTCTGTGCGGTTCACGCATGCACAGAAGCGCTCTATCGCGCATGTGCAAAAGCGCCGCTCTGGTTGCGGACTTTTCGGGGTGCGAACGGCACCCTGGAACAGGGTGTATTTTAATATTAAATTCTTTAAATTCAATAATTTTATACTCTTGTCATTTTACCATCATCTTTATACTTCTTGTGTTTGTTTTGTTAATTGTAAGCGTTTACTCAAATCTTGCTAGTGAGCCCATTTCTTTACATTGTTTCTGTAGGTACAACATAAATGGTTCCCAGTCTTTTTTTAAGTATTGTTCTTGTTTCTAAATCTTTCAGTTAGCTTCGCCATTTCAGCGTATTCCATCAGTTTTTCTTGCCATTCTTCTTTAGTTGGTAATTTGTCGCTTTTCCATCTTTGGACTAGCAATCTCCTAGCCGCGTTCGTAGCATACATAAAAAGTTTCTTCTCTTTTGGCAAATCTTGATCTGAAATGCCTAGCAAAAAAGCTTCTGGCCTTTTAACAAAGGTTGTCTCAAACATTCTTTTCATTTCATTATAAATCATTTCCCAATAATTTTTAATTATTTTACAATTCCACCGCATATGAAAAAAATGTGCTTTCTTTTTCTTTACATTTCCAACACTTATTGGAGCTTGTTCTGTACATTTTTGCAGGAGTAATGTACCATTGATACATCATTTTCATATACCGTATTTTTCGCTCCATAAGACACACTTTTTTCCTCCTAAAAAGTAAGAGGAAATGTCTGTGCGTCTTATGGAGCGAATGCATGGTCCCTGGAGCCAAATTGCCTAGGGGCCAAAAGCAGATTGTGCTCTTTTTTTTACAAAGAGAGAAGAGGGGGTTGAAAGGAAGCCGCTGAACAGCTGTTTAGCAAGCTATCGGGGAGAGAGATAAGGCTCCCTTTCCAGCCCCGCCCCCTTGCCCAGGCCTCCGTTGTTGAATGCAGAGGGAGGCTGTTTGTTTCCCCAGCGACATGTGACTGGCTGATTAGATTATCTGTCTGGAAACTGTAGAAATGGCTCCCTTTCCTGTAGGACTAGAGGATCAACTCACAGAACTGTGAGTTGAACCCCATAAAAACGGGGCTTTTCCTCTTTGAAAAAGAAGCTGCACCACTTTGAACTGATCCTCAAAAAAGCAGGGCTTTTCCCTTTGCAAAAGAAGCTGCACAACTTTGAGCTGATCCTCAAAAATATTGGGCTTTCCCCATTTCCTCCTCTAAAAACTAGGTGCGTCTTATGGAGCGAAAAATACGGCGATTCTCTTTTAACAATACAGTCGTACCTCTACTTACGTATCCCTCTGGATACAGAGTCTTTGGGTTATGGCCACGGCGAACCTGGAAGTGTATACTTCTCGGTTTCATCGTGCGCACATGTGCAGAAGCACTCAATCATGCCGCACGCATGCGCAGAAGCGCGCCTCTATTTACGTAATTTTCGGGGTGCGAACGGACCCCCGGAACGAATTAAGTTCATGTCCGGAGGGTCCACTGTATACAATCAGTAAATTTTAAATCGACTTTCCATAATTTTTCCCAATCTTCCATTTGGATATTGTGTCATTTTTATAGTCTGATTGGCGGCATTTATCACGCTCGCAATGGCCGTTGGTAGGGGAGGAGTCGCAGCAGGGAGGCCACAGGACAGTCAGAAGGGAAAGAGATCTTGTGGCTGGGAAAGTGGCACAGACAGGGAAACGGGGCAGCAGACGAGCCAGACAGAAGCTGCAAGAGGAAGAGAAAGCGACACACTGTGGCTTGTGGTGGGGGCAGCTGGCATAGCTGTCCTGCGGCTGAGAAGCTGTGAGACGCGGAGAGATGGGTAGCAGTTTCCAGAGTTTCACTGCGGCCTTCTCCCCTAACAGGTAGTATATGGGGACACAGACTCCGTCATGTGCCGCTTGGGCGTGCCGTCGGTCGCCGAGGCCATGGAGATAGGCAGGGACGCAGCTGCCTGGGTCTCCAGCCATTTCATTCCCCCCATCAAGCTGGAGTTTGAGAAGGTAATAATAATATAATAATAATTTTTTATTTATACCCCACCCTTCCCAGCCAAGACTGGGCTCAGAGCGGCTAACACCCATAAAATCACAACAAAACATACAAAACAATCAATCAAAATGCAAGTTAAAATACGATTTAAAATTTAAAATGCAGCCTCATCTTTAAGTAGCCCACCAATCAAACCATAAAGGAATGAAACAGGGTTAAACTAAAACCAACCCAAAGGCCAGGCGGAACAGCTCTGTCTTGCAGGCCCTGCGGAAAGATGCCAGATCCCGCAGGGCCCCTAGTCTCTTCTGACAGACCGTTCCACCAAGTCGGGGCCAGTACTGAGAAGGCCCTGGCCCTAGTTGCGGCCAGCCTAGCATCCTTATTATTTGAGGACCTTAAGGTCCTACACGAGGCATACCAGGTGAGTCTCAGAAGGGCCTCTCCATCTCCCTCCGCCACCCGCTGGGTTCGTAACTTTGGAAACCCTCGGCCTTAAGATTCCCATAAAACACTAGGAAGTGCCTTGACGTAAGAGGTGGAAAACAGAGATGACGTTTGGAGTGGATGGGCAGGGAGGAAGGAGATGGGTAATGAAGAAGACCCAAGGGCGCACATCCCTTTACGTTGGTTCATGTCGAGGAAGTTTGTCAGCATTGATAGCATCTTCCCTGTGATTGCAAGGGCCTAACGAGACGTGATGTCTGCTGTGCAATTAGAATCATAGAGTTGGAGGGGAAAAACCCAGGAGTTATCTAGCCCAACTTCCTGCAGTGCAGGAATCTCAACTAAAGTACAGTATCCATGATGGATTAACGTACCTATCTTCCGTTAATGTACCCCAATTAATGCGCCTGTCTTCCGTTAATGTAAATAAGCAGCCGAGGGGAAGCCTGAGCACCCTCGAGACCACATGGAATGGGCAGAGGGTGTGTGAGCTTAATGGGGAAAATTGAGCTCTTCAGAAATGCTATTTTAATTTCAAAGCAAGCCTCCCGTGGCACTCAAACCCTGTGCAGTTACTGAGCAGGTACTTGAAACATCCACTGTTTCAGCTGAAAAAGCAATCCTGCCTCACCCCGAGGAGGTTTTTAACCCTCGTGTTCTCATATTCTCCCCAATAATAATTTGAAAAAAAGTCTCTGTTCATCCTAGAATCATAAAATCATAGAATTGTAGAGTTGGAAGGGACCACAGGGGTCATCTAGTCCAACCCCCCCAAAGCAGGAATATTTCACTCAATGTGGGGCTCGAACCCACAACCCTGAGATTTAAGAGTCTCATGCTCTAATGGCTGAGCTATTCCAGCTTCTGCCCAACAAGAACCTTCTGAAATAAGTCCCAGCTTTAGTGCCTGAAGGCTCCTATGTGATAACACAGACCTTTACTGTTTTCTCAATCTGTCCGCGCACCAGGTGTACTTCCCCTATCTCCTGATCAACAAGAAACGCTATGCTGGCCTCTATTTCTCTTCCAACCCTGACACACACGACAAGATGGACTGTAAAGGCATCGAGACCGTGCGCCGAGACAACTGCCCCCTAGTGGCAAACCTCATCAACACCTGCCTACAGAAGCTGCTCATAGATAGGTCTGTAGGTGTTTGTTTGAGACGAAGCCCCGTTGTGGTCTGCCGAGCAGTTGTGGGCATGATCCAAGGCGGAACAATATTTATCTCAAATTCCTGGATGCTGGGACAAAAGTCTTAGAAACTGGCTCCTACAAATAGCAAACCCCGTCTATAGCACCCCAGCTTTCTGTAGCCTGCTTGTAGGGTCAGAACCTTGATTCATTCGGGGACGGTTCTCTTCTGCGGGAAAGAGAGGAGGGGCTCAGATTATTCCACGCTTCCTTCTCTGCAGGGACCCTACAGGTGCCGTGGCCCATGCCAAGGAGGTGATCTCCGATCTGCTTTGCAACAGAGTCGACATCTCGCAGCTGGTGATCACCAAGGAACTGACACGTACAGCAGATGAATACGCAGGTCGCCAGGCTCATGTGGAGCTGGCCGAGCGGTGAGTTGAGTGAAGGAAGAGGCGGCACTTCCCCCCCCACACCTTTTCTTATTGGGTTGGGGGCAGGGGGAAGGAAGTGCATCACTTCCGAAGAGAGCAAGGGTGGTGGCCCTGACCCCAAGACACCCCACATATTTAGACCGAACATGAAACTCCCTTTATGTTGGGTCCGACCATCATTTATCTAACTGGCGGCATCTCTCTCAAGGTTCTGCACTTAGGCAGAACCAGATGCACAAATATGAGATGTGGGTGGGTGGGGGAACACCTGGCTTACTAGTAGTACAGTGGTACCTTGGTTCTCAAACGCCTTGGTACTCAAACAACTTGGAACCCAAACACTGCAAACCCGGAAGTAAGTGTTCCGGTTTGCGAACATTTTTCGGAAGCCAAACGTGCTCCATTTTGAGTGTTATGCTTCCGATTTGAGTGCCATACTTCCGTTTTGAGTGCCACACTTCTGTTTTGAGTGTTACGCTGAGGTCTGTCTGTTTTTGCTATTTCTTTTGCGTTTTTGTGGCTTTTTGTTTTGTTTTCGTGACTGTGTGGAACCCAGTTCAGCTACTGAATTGATTGATTGTGTGACTGCAGTACATTGTTTATTGCTTTCATTTTATGGATCAGTGGTCTCGTTAAATTCATGTTAAATTGCAGTTTTAGGGGTTGTTTTGAAAAGTCTGGAACAGATTAATCCATTTTGCCTTACTTTCTATGGGGAAACGCGCCTTGGTTTTGGAACGCTTTGATTTTGGAACAGACTTCCAGAACCGATTAATTTTGAGAACCAAGGTACCACTGTGCATGTAAAAAGGATCTAGGGGGTCTTAGTAGATCACAAGCTTAACATGAGTCAGCAGTGTGATGCAGCAGCAAATAAAAGCTGATGCTATTCCGGGCTGCATCAACAGAACTATAGTCTCCTGATCAAGGGAAGTAATCGTACCACTCTATTCTGCCTTGGTCAGACCACACCTGGAATACTGTGTCCAGTTCTGGGCACCATAATTTAAGAAGGATGTTGATAAGCTGGAACGTGTGCAGAGGAGGGCAACCAAGATGATCAAGGGTCTGGAAACCAAGCCTTATGAGGAGCGGTTGAAGGAGCTGGGTATGTTTAGCCTGCGAAAAAGGAGACACGATAGCCATCTTCAGATATTTGAAGGGCTGTCACATGGAAGATGGAACAAGCTTCTTTTTTTCCTGCTCTGGAGGATAGGACCTGAACCAATGGCTTCAAGTTACAAAAACTATATATCAGGAAGAACTTTCTGACAGCATGGGCTGTCAGACAGTGGAACGGTCTCACTTGGGATGTTGTGGACTCTCCTCCCTTGGAGGTTTTAAAGCAGAGGTTGGATGGGGCCATCTGTCATGGATGCTTTAGCTGAGATTCCTGCATTGCAGGGGGTTGGACTAGATGACCCTTGGGGTCCCTTCCAACTACATGATTCTATGATTCTAGGTTTTCAAGCAGAGTCTTTTCCAGCCCTGCCACCTGAGATCCTCATAACTGGAGATGCCATGCATTGGGCCCATAGGAGCCAAGTCCTAGGGGCTGAGGGGTCTTCACCCTCCCCCCCATAAAATATTTGAGGGGGGGGTTGGGCTTCCCTAAAGTTGACGGGCATTGCCATTCAAATGATGTGTGTGCACTGCATCATGTGATGGCTTATATGGGGTGGGGCGTACCTGCCCCCCGCCCTAGATTTTATTCAAGTTGGCACCCTCGCTTGGACTTTTCAAAGATTGTGTTGAATAACAGTTTGTGGAAACCACAGGAGGGGAGACTGCTTTCGTGCGGGTTTCCCATGGGGTTTGAGAACAGGATCCTGGCCCTTGATGGGCCACAGGCCTGATCCTGCAGGCTCCCCTTGTGTCCTTACGTTCTACAGCCGCTCTGTGGTCCCCTTTCTTGAGTTTTGAAAGGGTATTGCGGACCATCTGTCTCTCCTCTTCCTCCCCCTCCCTCGAGTTTCTTTACCCTGAGTGATCGAGGCCCGTCTGCCCTGCGGAAAAAGGTGGGTGTGGGTGTGGGGCGGCTGGTGAGGCATGACCGAAGGGAAGGGCAGAAATAGTTATGGCCAGCGCAGCTGCAAGCGCAACCTTCTGCAACGCCCACCCCTCCTGCTCTGGGCTTCCTGTCTGACTTGCCGCCACTTCATCTGCCTCGCACAGGGACACGTTCCGGTGTGACAAGACCTGCTGCTTTTGCTTCGCTGCCTCTTGACAAACAAAAGTTCGGGTGGTGAAAGTGTCCCCGGTGGGACCGCCTTTGCGGGACAGGGCTGGTACCAGTTTGCCCTCGTGCTTCGCTCTGTACTGTTATCTTTTTCAAGATGTTTCTCAGCGGTGCCTCCGCTGTTGGAAAATATGTTAATAGCTTTATTATCGCACCTGGGGGGTCGCATGTCAGGCTTTTCGGCATCTGACGTTTTAACTTCTTCCAGCTCCTTTTGAGGGACTCGTCCTGTTTTGTACGCGTCTATTTTCAGTAGAGTCACCTTTTTATTAAATCTCAAAAAACATCCAGTAATCGCACCAAGAAAGCTAAATACGTACACATTATAAATACCTTTAATATACATAGATGCATGTTTTGCCACATAGAAAAGCTGTTATATAACACTTATATTTATTCTTCATAAATGCAGTTGGAGGATTCCATAGATCCTTAAAATTTCCTCTTTTTTAGTTTAGCTTATGTATAAAAATGTATAGACCGCTATTTCATAAAAAATATATCAGAGCAGTTCACAACAAAAATACATGAAACCATATAAAAAGCCGTATATAATCTCTCACTCTAATCAGTTCCGTATGTTTATACATCTTTGCTACCTTCCAGATTTTTGCCAGCTATTCTTTTGGTGTTTGAGGTGGCCTGGTTTTCAATTTTTGTGAATCAAGCATAAAACAAACAAAGTTACTGCTTTTAAAGTCATGCTGCTGTCACGCACACGCACCCCCAGATCCCTTCTGGCTCCGAAAACATTCATGGCTTCTCCCCTTAGGATGCGTCGACGGGATCCCGGCAGTGCTCCCAACCTGGGGGACCGGGTTCCGTACGTCATTATCGGCGCTGCCAAAGGCGTAGCGGCTTACATGAAATCTGAGGTGAGTATGAGGAGAGGGATGCGATGGGCAATAGGGAGCAGTAACGGGGGGGGGTAGGATTCAGGCTTGTACATGTATGCTTCTTCAGGTGCAAAGCTGCATTGAAATGTGCACCGTTAGCACTGCAAAATACTTGGGAGGCTGGGGGAGATGGCTTCGAGGAGGAAAACGTTTTTGGAAGCAGGAACTCAAAATGGGGCTCAGGAAGCTGTAGCTCAGTGATAAGAGCACCTGCTTTTGCAAGCCTGCAAGGCGCCAGCTTCAGTCCCAGCACCGCCAGATTGGGCTAGGAAACCCCGCAGAGCTGCTGCCAATCAGTGTAGACAATACTGAGCTGGATAGACCAGTGGTCTGACTGTACAAGGCAGCTTCCTGCGTCCCTAAGCAATTTCTGATGTGACTTTGGGAGCCCCTAGTTTTCGCTAGGTTGGCTTTAATGGTTCTGCTGGATCTTGTTTTGGGTTAGTTAATCTGTGGGGGGGGGGGTCTATTTCTACCACTTTCGTATCCTCTCTTCCTCCCTGCTGAACTGGGGAAGGAAGGATAAACCTCTAGGCACTGATTGACTCAAACTGACTGCTGCCACCATGAACTTCCCATGTTATGGCCTGTGCATATACAACCCCCCCGACACCCCCATACATACTGCCTACCTTCACGTTTCCAGGGTGATTAGGCAACAAGACTGCAGAGGCAGGGAGGACTGTGCTCTGGGTGCCAAGGTGCACCCATAGCCTGACACCCACCCACCCACTCCCTGCTTTTATGCCTTTCCCCTGTTTCTCCAGGATCCCATCTACGTGCTGGAGAATAACCTGCCCATCGACACGCAGTACTACCTGGAGCAGCAGCTTGCCAAGCCCCTCCTGCGCATCTTCGAGCCCATCTTGGGAGAGGGCAAGGCGCAGAATGTCTTGCTGAGTGAGTGCGGCCGCTGGCCTCCCAACGCCAAGCCAAACCGGAGCGCGGCTTGGGCTCTGCTTTCTGGAGAAGAGAGAGAGGAATGGACCCCGTGATCCTGCAAATAGGCTACAGACCCCTGAATCATTCTCATCTTAAGTTGGGATTAATTTCTGGTGGCATCTGTAACCATATCCCTGTCACTGTGTATCTGCGTCTGGTCCACCTTCTTTGCACTTGGTGAACTTAGAGCAGGATTTCCCAAACATGGGTCTCCAGCTGCTTTTGGACTACAGTTCCTATCATCCCTCACCACTGGTCCTGCTAGCTAGGGATGATGGGAGTTGTAGTCCAAAAAGCAGCTGGAGACCCAAGTTTGGGAGACGCTGTTCTAGAGACCCTGACACACACCCCCAATGGATGAATTGGTAGGAAATAGCACTGTGGGCCATCTTTCGGAAAGAGACTCTTACCCCAGACTCTTTCTTCATCTGTTTTGGCGGAAGCTATATGTTTTCCACCACCCAGTCCTGCTCCCCCTTCTGCTGCTTCCGTGCTCCCTCACGTTGTCACAAAAAAGAGGATAAAACTGTAGGTAAAACCTCCTACAAGGGACCCAGGTGGCGCTGTGGTCTAAACCACAGAGCCTAGAGCTTGCTGATCAGAAGGTCGGTGGTTCGAATCCCTGCGACGGGGTGAGCTCCCATTGCTCGGTCCCAGCTCCTGCCCACCTAGCAGTTCGAAAGCATGTCAAAGTGCAAGTAGATAAATAGGAACCGCTCTGGCGGGAAGGTAAACGGCGTTTCCATGCGCTGCTCTGGTTTGCCAGAAGCGGCTTTGTCATGCTGGCCACATGACCCGGAAGCTGTACGCCGGCTCTCGGCCAATAAAGCGAGATGAGCGCCACAACCCTAGAGTCGGACACGACTGGACCTAATGGTCAGGGGTCCCTTTACCTTTACCTTAAAACCTCCTACGACAGTAAGAGCTGTTTGACAGTGGAACGGTCTCCCTCGGGAGGTTGTGGACTCTCCTTCCCTGGAGGCTTTTAAACAAGAGGTTGGGTGGCCATCTGTCATGGATGCTTGAGCTGAGATTCCTGCATTGCTGGGGGTTGGACTAGATGACCCCTGGGTGCAATTCTGTGAGTATGCAGGCACAGGAGGCTTATTCTACGGGAGGTGCTGCCAGGGAAATCTGGGTACCAGTCCCTTTCCATGGACAGTAATGGTGAGCAGTCCAGGGCGAGAGACGGCAGGAATACAGATCTTTACCCTCCCCACTGCTGTAATGTATTGGAGGTGGCATACGTGCGTGACCCTTAATTTTCCTTCCCTTTGCAGAGGGGGAACACACTCGCTGCAAAACAGTCCTGACAGCCAAAGTCGGAGGGCTCATGGCTTTTGCTACTAAACGGAGCACCTGCATCGGTTGCCGGGCTGTGCTCAACCACCATGGTGAGATCCTGTCCCCGCCTGTCTTTCCTGGCCTCTGCTTTGCAAAGTCGTATGTCAAAAACAAGTCCACTCCCCTCCCCTCCCCCATCATGCGCTTCTAACCAGCAGCGCATGTTGCAAGTTCCTTTTGCCGGAATTTGCCACAGAGTGGAGCGTGTGTCACAAAACGGTGCCCCTACTGAGCTTTCGTTACCAGCAGGAAAACCTTGCTGTACACACACACACACACACACACACACCCTGACCTCTGGGCACCTCTGCTTACTTCCCTGTTCTCCCTCTTTCTCAAGTTTGCAGATGGGAGGGGGGGCGCTACTTGCAAGTTGTGGGAGAGGATCTGAAACCCAAGTTTCTGGGTTTGTTTGAAGATAATGTGGCGCTATTAAAGGGGGTGGGCTCTGCCAGGATGGCAGTAATTCCTTGTGGGCGGTTTGGAGAACGGCTGGGAACAGAGGGCCTTCTCGGTAGTGGCACCCTCCCTGTGGAACGCCCTCCCATCAGATGTCAAGGAAATAAACGAATTTCTGACTTTTAGAAGACATCTGAAGGCAACCCTGTTTAGGGAAGTTTTTAATGTTTGGTGTTTAATCGTGTTTTTAATATTCTGTTGGGAGCCACCCAGAGTGGCTGGGGAAACTCAGCCAGATGGGCAGGGTATAAATAATAATTTATTATTATTATTATTCATTCATTCATTCCTGGGTTCTTTCCGGGCACTTCCCGGAGATTTCCCGAAAGTCTTACATGCACTAGAGAAAGAGACAGAAGGTGTTTGGGACAAGGGCCCTCTCTGACTGCAAACTTGATCGCGTTGCACCAGAAAGCAGGTGCCTAGCAGCAAGGAGATGGCAGAACGAGTAACTTAAGATCAGCCCGACACAGCGAAAATTCCTCCCCGGACCCAAAGGCCTAGGAGGCCGGTCAGGTCCTGGGCATGAGCAGAAATTCATCCCACCTCATCGTCTCAGCAGGAATGTAAACAGGCTGCCTTGCCATTCCACACTTGTGGCTTTCCTTTGGAATGGGGCGGTGGGGAAGGAACTCCAAAGTGGAAATGGGACAGGGAGGAAAATGGCTTTCTGGTGTGCTTTCCTCCTTCAGGTGCCGTGTGCAAGTTTTGCCTGGGCCGCCAGTCTGAGCTTTACCAGAAGGAGGTAAGCGGTAGGGCCCACTGGGTTGGGTGGGAGAGCAAGTGACTCTCCACCAGCAAGGACATAGGAGGAGCCCAGGTGGCCTGCATACTGGACTGAGGCACAAGCCTCTGAATTTGACTTGTACCTTGGAAATTCCTCCCTTCACTGGGAGAGGAATGGGGCTGTGAACAAGCCACTGGGAATTTTAAGTGGATAGGAAACGGGGTTTCCTGGTGTAGTAGCCCGTGGACTGACCTTTCTCTGGTTTGAAGCTCACTTTGCCATGAACTCACTGGGTGCCCTTAAGTCATAGCTGTCAACTTTCGGATTTGAAAATAAGGAATTTTTCCAAGCTTTCGGATTTGAAAATAAGGGATGCCGCGAGGGCGGTGCAATGGCACCAAGTAGCCTTGCCACCTGACCCTGCGCTCCAGAGGCTGCGCGCGAATGGGTGAGCGAAAGAGCGAGCGCATAGACGGCAGGCAGGCTGTCTGTCTGGTTGGGCGTGAGGGTCTGGCTGCACAAGGCATGCAAGCTCCGCCCCCAGTTGGTCTCAGACTCCTCATTGGCAGCCGAGCAACACAGCTGAGGAGCCTCCCTGGCCGGCAGGGAGGGAGAGGAGCTGCTTCCTTTGAAATCCGGGGAATTTAAGGGATATCAACAATCCGGGATAGCAGCGGGAAACGGCATTGGAATAAGGGAGTTTCCCGCAAAAAAAGGGAGGGTTGACGGTTATGCCTTAAGTCTACCTCTCTCTTGCCCCCCATCTGCAACAAATGATGCTGAACTACTTGTAGACATTGTGAGGATCCACAACCGCAGTCTGCATGAAGCGCTTAGTGGGTTTTGAAAGGGCCAAGGAACAATTGGGTCCAAGTGCCTTGGTCCTGCCACCTGCCTCTTCTCCTCCCTCTCCCCACAGGTGACCCATCTGAGCTCTCTGGAGGAGAAGTTCTCGCGCTTGTGGACGCAGTGCCAGCGGTGCCAAGGGAGCCTTCACGAGGATGTGCTCTGTACCAGGTGAAGGGCTGGCCACTTACCACGCCTTTGCCGAGCAGCCACCACCAGCTCTTGCCCCTTTCCCACGGGATAATGGGCTAAAATATGACTTGACGCCACCCCCGGGTGTTTACAGCTGCTTATCAGGCTGGTTTGAGAACAGCAAACAGATGGCTCCCGCAGAGAGCTAGCGGGGTGCTGGTACTCCTGAGGATGTTTATTACCTTTATAAATATAACACCTGTCAGATGCTGGCAGCGGCCAGGGGTGTGGAGAGAGAGAGAGAGAGAGCCTTCTGCTCCGGCACATGAGATATCAGCTGGGGTTGCTTGGATATACCAGTGGGACATAAATGTGTGTAAATCGGGAAACAACGGCCACCACGGTCTGGTGTGTACAAGTAGCAAGTTCTGAGGCTGGCAGAGTGGGCTGCACCATTTTCTTCTGCATGAATAGGTAAAGGTAAAGGGACCCCTGACCATTAGGTCCAGTCGTGTCCGACTCTGGGGTTGCGGCGCTCATCTCGCTTTATTGGCCGAGAGCCGGCGTACAGCTTCCAGGTCATGTGGCCAGCATGACTAAGACACTTCTGGCGAACCAGAGCAGCACACGGAAATGCCGTTTACCTTCCCGCCGGAGCAGTTCCTATTTATCTACTTGCACTTTGACGTGCTTTCGAACTGCTAGGTGGGCAGGAGCTGGGACCAAACAACAGGAGCTTACCCCGTCGCGGGGATTCGAACCGCCGACCTTCTGATCAGCAAGCCCTAGGCCAGTGATGGCTAACCTTGACACTCCAGATGTTTTGGAACTACAACTCCCATCATCCCTAGCTAACAGGACCAGTGGTCAGGGATGATGGGAGTTGTAGTCCTAAAACATCTGGAGTGTCAAGGTTAGCCATCACTGCTCTAGGCCCTGTGGTTTAACCCACAGCGCCACCTGGGTCCCTCTGCATGAATAGGGTACTGTTTTTGAATGTTCCATTTTAAACTGCCACCCCCCAAAAAAAAACCAAATTCCTTGCAAGTAGATGTCAAGCCCAGCACTTTCTCCCTGCTGCACTAGTTTCCTTGCAGAGTATTTCCAGAGAGGAACGCTCCAAAACATGAATCCCCGCCCCACCCACAAACCTGCAGCCTGAAGCAGTACGGCCCATTCTACCACCTCATACAAGTCGACAGAAACAGGGGACGATTGCGTGAACCAAGATTTCTGGGTTCCGTTGGGCTCCTTTTCCTGCAGGGGAGACCCAGTTTTTTCAGCTAGTGTTTCCAAGCATCGCCAGGCTCTTCTGTTATGTCTCCTAAATGCAGGCTGCCAATTAAGTGTCTGTCCCCCGTCACTTCCACCCCTGAACGAATTTTTCTCCCAACTCCTTTCAGCCGCGACTGCCCCATCTTTTACATGAGGAAGAAAGTGCAGAAGGACCTGGATGACCAGGAAGTGCTGATCTCACGCTTTGGCCCTCCCACGTGGTGACACCTCTTTGCCTTCCGTTCATCCGACTGAAACCCACCACCACCCATTATTGTCTTTCGAAGGCGCGGCAAGGCCCGGTTATGCTGCAGGGGAAATTGCTCCCTCCCCTTGCCCAGTTCTGCTCTGGGTATCGCTTCTGTCGCCAGGATCAATGGCCGATCCCATCAGGAAAGCTCCCTTGAGATAAAATTGTGGGGGCTACGTTTTGTATGAATTTCTACCAATAAAGATTTCTTTTTTTTTTCTACATGCGAGTGGCTTATGTGGGGTAACCTGAGCTGCTCCTGAGTTCTACAGGAGGCGGACTAAAGGATAGCAGAAGCCAGATGTGTTTTAGGAGCAGGTGACTGCAAGGACCACTAGGCTCAAGAAACACCTGCCATATGGAAGCTATAAAGGTGGCACCGTGGACCTGTATTGCCAGGTGTTGCATTAACGTTTCGGGGTTTGCTTTTGTTTTATTCCTAGGAGAACTGTAGCTGAGACTCTTAACCTGAGGGTCATGGGTTTGAGCCTCACATTAGGTAAAAAGTTCCTGCATTGCGGGGGGTTGGACTAGATGACCCTGGTGGCCCTCTCTGACTCTTCGATTCTATGATCAGCATGCATTCAACAAGCAAACGTAAAAGGGGTCCTTCTGCATCAGGCAAAAGACCTATCTGGTTTCCTACAGCGGTCAGAGACTTGTGAGAAGCCCACAAGCAAAACAAGAGGGCAGTGGCCCTCTCCCACTTTCCATGCCCTAGCAGGATCAAATCAGATTTGTGCATGCAACTTTATTGTCTTATATGGTGGGGGTAAACATGGAAATTTGAGCATCAAAGGCAATCTCCTGACGGCATTTCGAGATGGCACATTGCGTCGCCCTCGCCATGTTCTGCACATCCCAGTTCTCATGACCCCCTCCTCCACCGCCACGGTCATTCGCCAAACGAGATAAGGAGGGCCATAAATTACTCCTAAACATTTATTTAGCGCCGGCTGAGTGCATGGCGTTGCCCGCTTGCACTCCACGACCAGGTGGTTGCAGCCAACCTTAGTGTGTGACCAAAATAACACAAATAAAAGCAGTTAACTCGGGTAGCTAGAGAGTTGCTTCTTTGTTTTTAAGCACTCAGGAGTGCCAGGCTTCCAATCCCAGCTTAGCCAAGACGTGTCATTCTGGGGCAAGTTAGAAGATAGGAAGAAGCTCTGTTCTACCAGGTCAGTCTGTTTATTCTAGCCCAATACTGTATACTGAAGCTGAGGGTAGCAGTCCAGAGTCTCGGGCATAGTACCTGCTGCTACCCTGTTCTAACTTGGGAGTGGGGAAGCTTTGGTCCTCCAGATGTTTCTACACAACAACTCATCAGCCCCAGCAAACATAGACAGTGGCCAGGCCTGATGGGAGCAACATCTGGAGGTGAGCAAAGTATGTCTTCAGCTGCTGACCTACTGTCCTCCCCTCCCCACACCCAGTTGCCTTCCTCTCAGCTTCAGTTTCCTAGCTGTAAAATCATTAATCTTTATCCTACCCTTCCTCCAAGAGAATCGGGCAGAGGCGGATTTAGGGGAGCACAACCAGTTCGGTCACACTGGCCTCGAGGACACCGCAACAATAATGCGTAGCTCAATCGGTGGAGCATGAGATTCTTGATCTCAGGGTCGTAGGTTCGAGCCCCATGTTGGGTGAAAGATTCCTGCAATGGAGAGGAATACAGCATTAAATATTAAAAACTTCCCTAAACAGGGCTGCCTTCAGATGTCTTTTAAAAATAGGATAGCTGCTTATTTCCTTGACATCTGCTGGAAAGGGCGTTCCACAGGGAGGGTGCCACTACCGAGAAGGCCCTCTGTCTGGTTCCCTGTAACCTCTGCAATTCTATGATTCTGTGAACCTAAACGGCCTCAGTCCTGTATACCTGAAGGAGTGTCTCCACCCCCATCGTTCAGCCCGGACGCTGAGGTCCGGCGCCGAGGGCCTTCTGGCGGTTCCCTCATTGCGAGAGGTGAGGTTACAGGGAACCAGACAGGGCCTTCTTGGTAGTGGCGCCCATCCTGTGGAACAGCCATCAGATGTCAAGGAAATAAGCAGCTATCCTATTTTTAAGAGACATCTGAAGGCAGCCCTGTTTAGGGACGTTTTTAATATTTAATGCTGAATTGTTTTAACATTTGTTTGGGAGCCGCCCAGAGTGGCTGGGGAAACTCAGCCAGATGGGCTGGGTATAAATAATAAATTATTATTGTTATTATTATTTAGAATGGAGCAGGAGAAGAGTGAATAAATGAAAATGAAAGATTTCCTTCCCTTTGCTAAAACGAAGAAAAAAAAAGAACGGAGCAGGAGAGATGGGTGCCAAATTTTGACATCACACAGGGTGCCGCTGAAATTTGAGACCCCCAGGTCCGCCGTTGAATTAGGGGTGCATGCATGGGATGTTCTCTGCCTGCTTAATCCTCTACACCCCTGCGAGGTAGTGCAGGCTCGCAACTGGCTCAAGGTCACCCGGTGGCCTTCAGGGGTGGACCAACCCGGTCTCAGGCTTGCAGGGTTGTGGCGGGGAAGGTGGAGGGACGGCACTTCACAGGGCGTGAAAAATGTGATGAAAGGCCGTGTTGCACACTTCAGCTAGTAACTGAGGCTTCCGGCAGTGACCTTTGACCCTTCCTTATAACTTGGCCTGACCGCAGCTGGCGGCTGGTGGTAACATCTTCCTGCCCTACTCCCTTGAAGATGGGATGTCACCAGTTAGTTAGAAACTTGAGCAAGGAGTGGGGAGGGGAGAGATTAAAGGAGGCAGTCAATTGGGGCTGGTGCAGACTCTCCCCCACACACACTTCCCCCATTCTCTATTGAGTCAGGGCCTTCCCCCAATCCAGATGGAGGAGTCAGGACAGCGGAGATAATGGGGAAAGGTGTCTCAAGGAGATAAGCAGTCTTCCAGATTCTTTCGCAAGTCGCGACTCCCTAGCCGCTCACGTGAACATCCCTCATGATGTAAGGAGGGTGCAGAATGGTGCCAGGTTGCACCCACAAGGGAAGAGCTCTGCCGGGTCAGGCCAGCAGCCCATCAAGAAAGAAGATTCCACCTAAACATTAGGAAGAACTTCCTGACAGTAAGAGCTGTTCGACAGTGGAATTTGCTGCCAAGGAGTGTGGTGGAGTCTCCTTCTTTGGAGGTCTTTAAGCAGAGGCTTGACAGCCACCTGTCAAGAATGCTTTGATGGTGTTCCTGCTTGGCAGGGGGTTGGACTGGATGGCCCTTGTGGTCTCTTCCAACTCTATGATTCTATGATTCTATCTAGTCCTGCATCCTGTTCTCGCAGTGGCCGAGCAGATCCCACAAGCAGATCCTCAGTGCAACGATTCTCTCCGGTTCCCAGAAACTGGTATACAGACGCATACTCAGATTGGACAGCTCAGTTGATCAGAGTGTGGTGCTGATAACGCCAAGATTGCCGGCTGCATATCTCTGCATTGCACTAGATGATTCTTGGGGTCCCTTCCAACTCTTCAATTCTGGGATTCTGTGCTGCCTCTGCAGTGGAAGCCGAACTCGCCACTGGTGGTGCTCAGTGAATTTTGCAAAGCTCCTTTGCCTACCCATTAGAAAGTTTTGTGAGTCCGGGAGCACCTTAAAGAGAGGCTACGTAAACTCTCTTGCTTCGTTGCATGAAGCTTTATCCTTCTTGTCTTAGGTGTGACGGGTTCCCTTCCATCCTTGGCTCAGGTTAGCCGCTTTGTCACTTAGAGAGCGAGAGTGCCCTCGCACTTTTCTTCTTTCCTGCATGTGCAATATGTGAAAGCCACGATGACACAAGACAGAAGATGCAAGTGCATTTCAGCTTTTATGCTTCCCTGCCCCCTTGGCAACTGATGCAAAGTCACTTTTGTGGCATGAGGTCAGTTGACCACACGCCAGACCTTTGCTCCTTAAAAGAAGTACAATTCGTTAGTTACCCTGTCTTCCTACCAAAAGTCTCAATGCGGCTAACAGTTTGAAAAAGCAACCACCATTATTACTAAACAACGGTAACAACAAGCCGTGAAAACCAAAAAGAAACACTTGGTTCTATTTCTCCATAACATCCGAATGAGGAGAGACTGTGCAGTCCCCAGGCTGTTGCCTGGATGCAGTGGGGAAATAGATGGCGAAAAACAAGCTGAGGTTGAATCCTGGCACTGTGGGTGAGTAGCTCCCGTGTCTGAGCAATTGGTCAGTTGCCAACCCTGGGTGGCAGTGCTGGATTAAACCCTGTGGAGGCCCTAAGGCAGTCGAAATCTCGGGGGCCACCTTGCAAATGATCTCCTTTATACGTTTTTGCAGTTTTATTTCAAGATCAAATCAATATTGTTTTGATCCATGTTTGTGGGGGCCCTAAAAGGCTACTCTGCCTATTTGGTAATCCGGCATTGTTGAATTGTGCTGCACTCCTCTTGAAGGAGCAGGTTTGCAGTTTGGAAGTGCTTCTGAATCCAGCTCTGTCGCTGGAGGCTCAGGTAGCCTGAGTGGTGAAAAGTACCTGTTATCAACTGCGGCTGGTTTGGCAGCTGCAGCCGTTCCTGGACACGAAAAGCCTTTCCACAGTAGTTTTGTGCACTGGTTACTTCAAGACTGGATTACTGCAATGTGCTCTATTGCATGGCTCCCCTCATGCTTGATCCAGAAGCTGCAGTCAGTGCAGGATGCTGCAGAACGATTGCTGACAGGAGTGCAGCCCACTGAACTCTGGGAGCAAGCCCCGCTGAACTCGCTGGCAAATGGGTGGCGCTGTGGGTTAAACCACAGAGCCTAGGTCTTGCCGATCAGAAGGTCGGTGGTTCGAATCCCCGCGACGGGGTGAGCTCCTGTTGCTCTGTCCCTGCTCCTGCCAACCTAGCAGTTCGAAAGCACGTCAAAGTGCAAGTAGATAAATAGGTACCGCTCCGGCGGGAAGGTAAACGGAGTTTCCGTGCGTTGCTCTGGTTCGCCAGAAGCGGCTTAGTCATGCTGGCCACATGACCCGGAAGCTGTACGCCGCTCCCTCAGCCAGTAAAGCGAGATGAGCGCCGCAACCCCAGAGTTGTCCGCGACTGAACCTAATGATCAGGGGTCCCTTTACCTTTAAGGCATGTTTAGGAATAGTGTTGATGGTCTGGATCCAGTCCTTGACCGCCTGTTGCATAGCAAGAAGCAAACTTTGGGATATTTGACTGGGGCCATCTTTCCGTGTGAACTTCATCGCACAGCTGGGGGAGTTTATTTAATTTTATTTTAGTATTTATGCACGGCCATCAAAACTCTAAAGAGTATATATAGGATTTTGACAAGGGCTAGAACCTCCAGGCACTTTTAATAGGCTTTTCTTTTCGACATATACAGTGGAACCATCTTTTTCAAGGCCACCCCCTTCACAATCTGGGCCAATAATCTGATAACACCGACAGCCATTACTTATTTCAGCACACTATTTATAAGTTTTGGGGTTTCCCGCCCCCTTCCTGTACTCTTATAATGGCTCTCTCTGTTTTATAATACATTATAAAATGAAATAAATAAAACCCTTACTAAAAAAAAAAAGAAAAAGCAGGCACACAGTTTGCAACACCAGTATAAAGTTATACCAAGCGTTGCTTAAAAATCCAATAAAACACTAAATGCAACACATAGAAAGCACAATCGTCAGGTTGGGTTCTAAAAACACCAATGGTCAGCAAATCCCTGGGCGCGCGGAAAAAAATACACTAATGTGCTTCGTAATCTTTTGCTGGGCAAGGAGCGCGCAGGGGGAAGCGCGTGCCCTCTTCGCTGCCAGCCCAGCCTCTCTCTCTCTCTCTCTCTCTCTCTCTCTCTCTCTCTCTCTCTCTCTCTCTCTCTCTCTCCTTCCTCCTCCTCCCCTCCCTCGCTCGCTCCTCTTTCCTCGCACCGGGCTGGAAACCTCACATTGCGTAAGAGTCCCGGGCCGGCCACGCCCATCGGGGGGGAATTTCGCGGTTGTGAGATCACTCCCTCCGCCGCCCGCGAGATGCTATATAATTCCCACCCCCCCGCCAAGTTGCAATCGGCACACGGAGACGGAGAGTTTAGGATCGCTGGCCTCCGATCGTGGCGGACTGAGGATGCTGGACGTAGACTACGCGCAGTGAGTGAACCGGGGGGGGGGGGAAGTGTTTTCGATTGTGGAGAAAGGTGCGCACACACAAATATATGGAATCATCTGCACCCCCTTTTAAATTCTTTAAAGTGGTCCCCAAGCATGTGCAGAGTATTTTTTTTCAAAGCACCCATTTGCCTACGCCTCCCGCATTTGGGGATGGGGCGTTGAAGCAAGCGCTTATTTCGTTTTTAAAACTTTGATCCCTGGGTCTGGGAGTTGCTCTTCTTCTCCCAACTCGCTTCTCCGTCGGTGGTTGCTTGCCGGCTGCGAAAGTTGGACAAAAAGTCTTTGCCCCGCAGCACATACAAGCGGTGGAGGGAGGGAGGGGCGCCCGAGAGGAGCGGAGGACTCCTGTAAGGTCGAGGCAAGCTGGCTGCGTTCCCGAACTCCTGGGTTCTCTGCCGGAGGGAAATCGGCCAGGGGAAGCGGGGTGCCTGTTCGGACCCGGGAATTCTGTGAATAGGAACAACGATTTTGCTAAAGCCGAGAACGGACCTCGGCACAGAGCTAACTGAAAACTAACTGCATCAAGCGCACACGTTGTGAGTCCACAAAAAGGCTCCAGAGCCAGAATGTTGGATTTATAGCGTTTCTGGGCTGGGGGAGCAGTTTTGTATAAAGACAGCCAGGCTTCTATCACTTCATATTATTGTTACGCTTGGATCCCACCCTCCTAGGATTTCAGGGCAGTCCATAAGCTTTTTCTCCTCCACACAACAGCCCTGCGGGGAAGGCAAGGCTGAGTGTTAGCCTTTTGCCCAGGATCACCCAATGTGGTTCATGGGATAGTTGGGATAGCTCAGTCCGTGTTAGCATGAGACTGCTCATCTCAGGGTCTTGAGTTCGAGCCCCACGTTGGGCAAAAGATTCCTGCATTTCAGGGGGTTGGGCTAGATGACCCTCGGGGTCCCTTCCACCTCTTAACAATTCAATGATTCTCTAACTTGGGATACGAACCCAGGGCGTCTCCTGCCTAAGCCCAATACGGCTCACCGCATGGTCTCTCTAGTTAAATGTCAGTTGCGAAAAGTAGCGGGCCGGAGGAGAAAGGACACGCAGTGGGAAGTGTGTGTCAATTTTTTTTATGCTGTGGGGGCTTTATCCTTGGTCACTTTGTGGACATGATCCATGCCTTGTGCCTGGAATGTTCCTGGAAATGCCAGTATTTAGGGCTGCTGCTTGTCTCTAAGGCAGGTTGCCACCAACATTTTCAAACGGGGCTCCTTTGCAAGGCAGGACCTGCTGTAATGAGAAAAGTTCTCTGGTATAACTTTCCCCACCATGGCATTTCTACGCTGGGCAAAACTTCAGCTGCTGAATTCCAACTCCCCCCCCTTTTTTTTTTGCAACAGTGAAAAGGCGCAGAGACTTTGCCACTATAAATATGGCGACCCTACTCCAAATTTAGCAGCCCCTTTCCGCCCCAATTTATTTGCAATCTAATATTGGGTGCTTTTGAACGCCCCACCCACTCACCCACCCCAAGTGTACCCCATCCTCAACTTTCTCCTCTCACTTTCCTTCCCCAACTCTTGCCTGTTATGCAAATGCTGAGGTGGGGAAAGCTAGATTTGAATATTTCCTCAGCTCACAAGAGTGTGACTGTGAGGGGGGGTGGGGTGGCGCCTTGTATGAGGGGAGGGTGTGGAGCTTCCTTGTCCAGCTTTTTCCATCCCAAATGTTAGGTATACAGTAGGCTATAATCCACAGCCCTCCTGCCCTAAGCATTGATGGAGCCAGTTTTAATACCTGACAACTTAGGCCCACATTGACACCATATGTTTTAAAGTGCGACTGAGACCCCTTTATAATCTGGGAACTGTAGTTTGCCAAGGATTCCGAGAGTTGTTAGGAGACCTCCTCGCAGACCTACAATTTTCAGAGCGGTTTAACCATCGGTTCTTCTTCGCTGGGAATCGGAGCTCTGGAAAGGGAACAGGGGTCTGCCAAAGGTCCCAGGGTTCAATCCCCATCAGCGCCGGGAGCGAATCCTGTTTGAAACCCTGGAGAGTGGCTGCCAGTCAGTGTAGAAAATACTGATCTAAATGGAGCAAACGGGTCTCACTCAGTAAAAGGTAGCAGCTTCCTATGGGCCACCAAACACTGATCTGTTTTTAAGCACCCTGTGAAATAACTGAGAGGGACAGCAGCCCCTCAAGGTAAATAAACCCTGTTTATTTCATGTTTAGGGTCTCCTCTTGCTGCAGCAATTGAATTACACAAGGGATAGGCGCCCATCGCCCTAATTTCCTCATCTGGTATATTTTATCCTACCTCTGACCCATTTCTCCATAACCAATAATACCCCATTTCCGCCGACATCTCCGCCACCACTTTCTCCAGCTCTGGCCCAAGACATTTTGCAGCTTGAGGTAGAACAGGAAATGGTCTCCACCCACCCACGCTCTGTGATTCAAGGTGCATAAAGGCCAGCTGAGCTATTTTGGCACCTGAGGCAGAACCCCCCCACCCCCACACCTTTTCTCTGGAAGTACGAAAAAAAAATAGTACAAATAAGTAACAATGAGCTGCCTTTCCATGACATTAATTTATTTGCCCCTCACAGAGCTTCAACACCTGAACACCCTTCATGGAAGATAAGGCCATGATGTCTATAATGCTTCTAATAGCACTTGCTAGGCACAACAGGAGGGAGGGGAAGATGCTCTTGTGGTCAAATCCTGCTTGCTGGTTTCCTACAGGCATCTGCAGACCCTCTAAGTTGTCCCTGTTTTCCAGGGATAGTCCTGGATTTGCAGAAGCCGTCCCGGTTTCTGATTTGATCCCGGCATATTCCTTGGGATCGTCCCTTTTTTCATCAGATAAATGTTGGAGGGTATGGAGTTATCCGAACCCCTTGAACCAAAGAGATAAGTAACTAGACAACTTTTGGAATACATCTGAAGGCAGCCCTGCAGAGGGAAGTTTTAAAAATGTTTTATTATGTGTGTGTGTGCACACAAAATATATATACAGTGGTACCTCGGGTTACAGACGCTTCAGGTTACAGACGCTTCAGGTTACAGACTCCGCTAACCCAGAAATAGTACCTCGGGTTAAGAACTTTACCTCAGGATGAGAACAGAAATCGCGCGGCGGCAGCGGGAGGCCCCATTAGCTAAAGTGGTACCTCAGGTTAAGAACAGTTTCAGGTTAAGAACAGACCTCCAGAATGAATTAAGTTCTTAACCCGAGGTACCACTGTATATAAAACATTTTTAAAACTTCCCTCTACAGGGCTGCCTTCAGATGTATTCCAAAAGTTGTCAAGTTACTTATCTCCTCGGCTCGGTGGTTGCCTAACTCCACACCATCCAATATCTATCTGATGAAAATAGGGACAGTCCCAAGGAAAAGCGGGACATGCCGGCATCAAATCAGAAACCGGGACGGCTTCTGCAAATCCGGGACTGTCCCTGGAAAACAAAATGTATTTCTGTTGGAAGCTGCCCAGAGTGGCTGGGGCAACCCAGTCAGATGTGTGGAGTATAAATAAGTAAAATTATCATTGTGGCATGGGACATTCCTATTTTCATTAGAGAAATGTTGGAGGGTATATGGTTGGAGAACAGCATCACACAATTCAGAGATGTGCAAATTTCTTATGTGCTTAAAACTAAAATTCCTAGGATTCCTTTTTTTGGGGGGGTGAGGGGCACTTTAAATGTGTGCTGCATGAAAGTTAAGTTGCCTGACACATCTTGCCTTCACTGTATTTGCCAGTTTAACCTCTGACTGTGCTCTCCCTTTATCTGTCCTCCCCTCCCCGTCTGTTTCCCCTTTTAATCTTTTTCTAAAGTCCCCTCCCCCTCTTGCTGTGTATCTCTATTTCCCATCAGAGACATTTTGAAGAGGTCTGACTTTTATCACTTGGTGTTTTTGTTTCTCTAGTACTTTCAGGGCTCCCAAAAGCGCTTTGTGACAAATCCTCCAAAAGTGGCCCAACAGCGCAGGTCACTTACTACGCCCATTTTGCAGATTTATGGCGGAAACTGAGGCTGAGAGAGGGTGACTTGTTCAAGGCTGCCCTTCTAGATGCATTTGACTTTGGCTTAACACACATAAATATAAAAATGCATAGCATGTGTCGGGATCTCTGTCCCTACTGCAGTGTAGGGAAGAGGATATGAGGCCTTCTGGGTACTTGGCACAGGATACGAGTTGTCATTAAGCCAGAGAAGCCCACCATATTCCTAGGGCAGGTAACAATATTTTGGGGGGTTTCGCAATCGGGGGTTTGAAACTGGGCCCAAGGCCAACAGTTAGGCTGCTGCACAAACTGAGAACGTAGGTGTGATTTAATGGGAACTGTTGAGGCTTTTACCTTTGGGCTCTGAGACTTAGACCCACACAAGTGTTGTGCTTTCAGATGCATTCCAGGAAATATCAGTGTTTACACCCACCCACACACTCCTACCTGGTTTCCACAATGTTTTCAGGCGTGGCTCCTGAACAAAACAGGACATGCCAAAGAGAAATTCCCAGTGGCCAAGGCAGTACATTTGGCTATGGGAGAGATCCACATCTGTGCCACATCTGCTGTGAAGCCTCAGGCACGTCCAACTGGTAGATCACTGGTAGATCACCCCCCTAAAAAAAGATTAACATTTTCGCCCTGCACCCTAAAAAAACGGGGCTTCCTCCTCCCTAAAAAAAGCTCAACAACTTTGACCTGAACCCCCCAAAAGGGGGTAGATCACTGCCAGTTTTTAACTGTGAGTAGATCGCAGTCTCTTGGGAGTTGGCCACCCCTGTCCTAGATGCTCAAATGTCTCACTTGGAAAACAAAGAAGGGAAGTTGTTTCGGCTCAGTTAAGATTTGGGCACTCAACATTGTTGGTTGCAGGGGTGGGAAACCTCCATAGCCCCAGGCAACATGGCCTCTGATTAGAGGCCACAGGTTCCTCACCTGTCTATTGACAGGAGCGCTTATGATTCACACATGCATACTGAAATATACTCTGAGTCGAGTGTGGATTTCATGCTCTTTATTCAGCTCATAGTAGCGAGGAATGGAACACATACCCAATTTCCTGCTCTGACCTGAGTCTCAATTTTGGGTGACGGGGTAGGTCTATATACTATATCTGGGGAGCTCTTGCTAAACTACAACTCCCATCATCCCTGGCCATTGACCTTCCTTGCTGATGGGAGTTGTTGTTCAGCAACATTTGGAGGTTTCCCACACCTGGTCTACAAGCTTTTTTCCCTTCCAGGTTCCTGAGCTTTACTGCGCAGGTGCCCTCTTTTTGAGGCTGTATTATTGAGAACACATCTCTGAAGAAATAATTATGCATTTTCAAGAAAAATAATGTGCAGTGCAATTTGACCAAGCTGCCCCTGTGCTACGAACCTCAATATACCTGCCTCCATCTGTAAAATGGGAACAATGCTTCCTTGTTTCTTTCCTCTTCTGCGGGATGAAAGATTCAAACCCGATAAATATAATAAATCTCTTTGCAAGGAAGAAGTGCCACTCAGATAGTAAGTAACTGGCAGAACAGCAAGCCTTAATTTGTTTAATTGCTAGTTTAGTAGCGACTAGGGCTGTCACTCAAATCTTGATCATCAGTTTCTGTTGGTAGATTGGATTAATTAAGTCTTGCTTGGGAGACAACGCATTGGACACAGAGGGATTAACTTCTGAACAAGCATATATAGGATGGTGCTGTAAACGTGTCGGTTAATGATGATGATGATAAAATCTGCTAACCAATTTACCTTCTATCTTGGCAGGTTCGAGGGGTCCCAGTATGGCTATATGGTAAGTATGTGGCCCAGAATATTTGCATTTTACTGGACTGAGAGAAGAGGATTTCAAAGTGGGATTTTGTTGGGAGCTGTGTGGCTCAGAAGCCAAGATGGAAATGTAAGAAATGGCCTTGCACTGAGTTGGAACATTGGCTCATCTCATATGGCCTACACTGGCTGGCAGCAGCTTTCCTGGGTTCCAAACAGGGGGCATTCCCAGTCCTACCCAGAGATACTGGGGGGTTGAACCTGGGGCCATTCGCATGTGCTCTTAACCACAGCCTTTCCTTTTGTTTTCTTAGTGGAAGACAGTCAGTCTAGCTGCAGACCGGGGTGGGTTTAGACTAAATGCTGGGAGTCTTCCTAGGTCTTTGGTTGCATTTGTGGGTGTGGAGCGAAGGGGTTTTAATGTTGCTCACAGGCCTGTCTGTCATCTCCCCAGTTTCCCAGCGGCTGCATCTATGACCTGGACTCTTGCAAACAAGAACCCACGTTTTCTTCCTGCCTTGGAGACCCTGAGAGCTCCCCAGGTAAGGCATGTCTTAGTGCTGGGCAGTGGGCACAGAATGGCTGGGGCAACTCGAGCAGATGGGTGGGGTATAAGTAATAAATTATTATTATTACTAGTAAAGTAAGCCCGTTACAAAAACGGGCGCTAGAAGGGTGGCGGCGCTTTGCGGTGCTTCCCCCGCGTTTTGGCGAGGCAGTAAAGGCGGCGGCGGCAGCAGGAGGCTCCACTCGAGGCGTGCGGGCGGTGGCGCATCACGGATTTGTTGTTTGTTCCTCCCTCCCTTCCTCTGTTCTTACTTCCTCCCTCCCTCCATTTTTCCATTCTTCCTTCCCTGTTTCTCCCTCCCCCTGTTCTTCCTTCCTTCCTTCCTTCCTCTCTCCCTACATTTTTCCATTCTTCCTTCCATGTTTCCTTCCATGTTTCCTTCCTTCCATGTTTCCTTCCTTCCTTCCTTCCTCCCTCCCTCTATTCTCCCTCCCTCCCTGCATTTTCCTTCCTTCCTTCCTTCCTTCCTTCCTTCCTTCCTTCCTTCCTTCCTTCCTTCCTTCCTTCCTTCCTCCCTCCCTCCCTCCCTCCCTCCCTCCCTCTGTTCTTACTTCCTCCCAACTACTTCGTATCCGTGAAGCCATTTATTCCGACTATATACCCCCCCCCCCATGAGCTTCCACAATCGGAGCGATGCGACTGACCTCAGCCCTGGAGAAGCTGCTTTTTCTTCCCTGCCTCCTCCTCATCAATCAGTGAGGCTGCGTGGCTGGCTGGAGTGCGGAGGCTCTGGCCATGCGTAGAGTGCTTCCCTGGGAAGAGGACCCGTGCGCCCTGCACCCTTTCCTTGCCAAGCCTTTGCCCCGCGCTCACCTGCCGGGGAGAACCGGAAGGCGCGCAGGAAGGCGAGGCACTCGGCCAGGCGGGGAGCCGGGAAGTTGCACACCAGCGCCAGCCGCCTAGGGAAGCGCCTCCTCGGGCTTAGCCTCCCCCCCCCCCGGCGCGGCCCTCCCCGCTCGGAGGTGGCGCGACCGGCAGCCTCGGCTTCCCAATGGTGGACCATCCTTGGCACATGGAAGGAGCGGCGCCCGTTGGGTCAGCGCCGCCAGTGACCGCTTGCAAGCGGTCGGACCGCTCGCCTTGTTTCCCCGCCTCGGGCTGGGCACCTTCAGTAGCCCGCCCTGAGGGCAGCAGCAGCAGCAGGCTGCATCCCGTGCGCCTCTCCTCCGCTTCCTTTGTGTGCGCGCGCGAGTGAGGGGAGCTGAGGTGGAGGTGGAGCCGCTCTCCCTCCCTCGGCGGCCGCCGCCTGGATCCGCTCCTCCCGCCCCGCGTATCGGGCGGCCAGAGGGCTGCGGGCAGGGGCGCTATGCGCCCCCGCCGCCACAGCGGCTTGCCCCGCGGTTTGCGGGAGTATCGGGCGGCCAGAGGGCTGCGGGCAGGGGCGCTACGCGCCCCCCGCCGCCACAGCGGCTTGCCCCGCTCCTATTGGTCCGTACTACCCAATCCGTGTGTCACTGGAACGCGCACGCGCAGTGCCGAATTCCTGTGACACACGGAAAGTGGTACGTACGGACACAGCAAGATTATTATATAGGATTATTATCATCATCATCATCATCAGTGTTATTTTTCTAGAAAAGGAGGTGCTGGAGCTCACCATGAACTTCTCCCTTGTTCTCTTACCTGAGAGGTGCTGGAGCTGAGCTCTGGCTGAATAAAGCCATTATTATTATTATTATTATTATTATTATTATTTATTATAGGGGCCAGGAGATCAGGGTTGCACACACAGTATACATTTAAAGCACAATACGCCCACGCCCCCGGCTTCAAGAATCCTGGGAAGAACTGTAGTTCACTTCTCACAGAACTACAATTCCCAGCACCCTTACAAACTACAGTTCTCAGAATTATTTGGGGATTGCTTTAAATGTATGATGTGCGCACAGCCGCATGCAAACTAATTGTAGGAGGCATATTATATATTGGGGTAGCCCTAATCCCTGATCATTGACCATGTTGGCTGGGTGGGTGGGTTTGGTGGGAATAGGGCAGGCTTCCCCAACCTCAGCCCTCCAGATGCTTTTGGCCTACAACTCCCATGATCCCTAGCTAGCAGGACCAGTGGTCAGGGACGATGGGAATTGTAGCCTCAAAACATCTGGAGGGCCGAGGTTGAGGAAGCCTGGAATAGGGAGTCCCAACGTTGTGAGGGCACCACATTGGCTACCCTTCCTCTACATACTGAATGAACAGATGTAAGTTCTTGTTCTCTCAGTCGCCGATTTGCATGTGACCCTCTTTTGCCTAGCCGTTAAGACGGCCTGGAGAAGAGACATGCATGGCTTTCCTGTTTAGAACAGAAGAGAGTCTCTCTCTCTCTTCCTCCCCCCCCCCTGCCCCGCTCGCTTGCGCAATCTGCATTTAATCGGCGGCTGCCATCTGATTTCTGGGATGTGCTTGCATTTACTGTATACAGGCCTTGGTGGGAGCCTGCCACAGATAGGCGCTCTGTATTATTTGCAGAGAGAGAGAGATACTGCGTTTGGGCTTTGTAGTCTCGGGGAGGCTGGAAGTTGCCTGAAGATCATGATAATCCAATCTGGGGCTGGCCGGCCACTTTTGATCACTGGCACCAAGTTGCCAATCTACTCTGGTGCACCCTTAATGTGCATCCCAGCCAGATGGGCAGGGTATACATAATAAAATTATTTTAATCCAGCGACCGGCCGCCCACCCAGCCTCTGCTTCCTGCCACATCTGCAGTGTAGTTTTGCGGCATTGAGTGGCAAGGCAGAGCTGGTGTGTAGATCTGGCAGCTTATCAGTATGTGTTATTTGTTTGGTTTTTTATTCTGCCTTTCACCCAAGAAGCTCACAACCTGGTTAGTTTTATGGGCCTTCCCACTCCTGCTTAGCAGTGCATAATAATACTAATACTAATACTAATACTAATACTAATACTAATTCTAATAATAGTAATAATAATTAATAATAATTTTATTTGTTGCAACAGCCACTCTGGGCAGCTTCCAGCACATACAAAACATAAAAAAAATTAAGCGTTAAAAACTTCCCCATGCACGGGTGCCTTCAGATGTCTTCTAAAGGCCATCTCCTTGACATCTGGTGGGAGGGTGTTCCATAAGGTGGGCGCCACTACTGAGAAGGCCCTCTGCCTGGTTCCCTGTAACCTCAACTTCTCGCAGGGAGGGAACTTCCAGAAGGCCCTCGGAGCTGGATCTCAGCGTTTGGGCTGAACCCTTCTGCCTTTCAAGCAACACCCTCCACACACCAACCCACCCCTGGCCTCTGCGTAAGTGAGCCGGTGTGTCAGGTTCTTAAGAGTGCCAGGACTAGGGCCTGGGGAGGCCAGGGCTCAAATCCCCACTCGGCTACGGAGCTCACTGGCAGGGCTGTAAGCATATGCGGCGCCAGGGTGCAAAGATCCGCCCGCGCCCCCCCCAGGTTACCCAGTGCCAGGCGCACAGGGGGGCGGAGCCGGCCAGCCGCCTCAGCATCTCGCTTGCTTGGTTGCCCCCGAACTCGCGCTGCAGAGCCGCCCGCAGCAGAAGAGCCCACCGCGGCACTCCGACCGACGGGTGGGCTCTTCCCCAGACTCAAGTCTCGGGCCCCGGACTCTCGGCCTGGTGCCCCTGAGAGCCCGGCGCCCAGGTGTCCCGCACCCCTAGCGCCTATGGATAAGACGGCCCTGCTCACTGGGTGCCCTTAAGCCAGTCACTACCTCACAGGGTTGTTGTTGGGGTTGCGCCAGGGGGGAGGGAGAACCATTTACACCGCCTCAAGCTCCTTGGATGGGAATGCGAGGCGTATAAATGCAGTCAGAGTAATCAATATACGGCACCGCAGAATTGGAGCGTTGGGAGGATCATCGAGTCCGACTCCCTGCGATGCAGGAATATGCAGCTGTCCCATACAGGGAGCGAACTTGCAAGATCTTTTCCAAAAGCAGAGAGTGGACTGAAGCGATCAAACCGCTCCAGAATGTGTCTCTGTGGTTTTCCACACACATACATCCCTATGGGGTTTTTTTTAATTTACTTTGCCTTTCTTCTGTTACGGGATTCAAAGTTAACACACAACTTAGTCTCCGCTCCAGGCGTTGACCAGGCTTGGGCTTGCTTTAGCTTCAGGCAATTTGGCCTCATCGCATGCCTCCCAGCCATGCCCTAGGACTTCCTTTAGTCTTGCCCGCCTTAAGGGCCAAATACACCCACAATGTACTTGTTTTATGCTGGCGGCCTGCAGCTCTACACCTTCCTTTTCTAATCTCACTACCATTTCTGACTGGATGCCCTCTCGTTACCTTAAGCTTCATTTGTCCAGAAAATGCCGTGTTTTCCGGCATATAAGACGACTGGGCGTATAAGACGACCCCCAACTTTTCCAGTTAAAATATAGAGTTTGGGATATACTCGCCGTATAAGAAATACGACCCAGCGTATAAGACGACCCCCGACTTTTGAGAAGATTTTCCTGGGTTAAAAAGTAGTCTTATACGCAGGAAAATACTGTAGTTCTTCCTCGTTCTCCTTTTCTCTCATGATGGGGGCTTGCGTTCAGTCCTTCCTTCCCCCGAACCTTCCCTTTTCTGTCCAAGCTACTACAAAACGTAAAAATGTCAGTTCTCCATCCCACCCCGCTCCACCCTGCCGGCCCCTGCTCCGGAAATGCGATATTATTAATTATAATTAAATGTCTAGATCGCCCTTCATCCGAAGATCACAACATACCGGTAAAAGTACAAAATGAGAACACAAACAAACAAAAACGAACCGATATCCCCACCGCCGCCACAATAACATTTAAAAGGCCGTAGAATGTTTCATCAGTCAAATGTCTGGTTATAGAGAAATGTATTCCCCAGGCACCTTAAGATATGCAATGAAGGTGCCAGGAGAGCCTCGCTGGGGAGAGCATTTCACAAATAGGGAGCCAATGCGGAAAAGGCCCCGTTCTCCGGTTGCTACCTTCCAGACCTCTCGCAGAGGAGGCACGCGAAGACGGGCCTCAAATCATGATTGCTGGGTTCAGGTCACTTCATATGGGAAGAGGAGGTCTTTGAGGAAAAGGCGAAAAGTAGTTTGCCGTTCCCAAATCTTGCTGATCGCTAAATCCCATTCTTTTCTTCTTGTCCTGTTCTTCTGCGGTGGCACTGGTTGATTGTCTTTTTTTTTAACAGTAGCAGCTAGAGTGCTGGACTTGGACCTGGGAGACCTGGGTTCGAATTTCCGCTCAGCGATGAAGCCTGCTGGGTGACTTTGAGCCAGCCACCTTGAGCGGAGAGGTGGAATATAGCTGTAATAATAAATCAATATTCTCCCCCAGTTTGACTCGCTACCATTTTCTGCTCATCCTTCTCAGCATTTTCTAAGGCTTCCGTTCTCTTATCTGATCCGGGTTTAATCTGCTCCTCTTCCTTTTTGGTTTTTTTCAAACCCTTCGCTCTTTGGCTCCTTCTTTATCTCTCTTTTATTTGCCTTCTATCATTCTCTTAATTCAGCCCCACTCCCTTACCTCAGAAGAGGATTTCGGAGGGAAGCTGCTTTCCGCGATGCCACCAGGGAAAGCTGTGGATGAGGGCAGGAAATGCTGCCTGCAAAATCCTGGCTCCATCTCATTTCCGTCTTCTCCTCCCCTATTTTTTTATTGTTGGCATAACCCAGAAAGAACAGCTGCATATTCCTGCATTGCAGAGGGTTGAACTAGATGATCCTTGGGGTCTCTTCCAACTCTACAGTTCTGTGATTCTATGAAACAGCATTGGCTAATGTTAAGAATAATCCATCCTGCAACAAAAATGTGTGTGTGTCTGTCCAAATAGATATCTAATGTAGACTGACAATGATAAGATATATGTTCGACTGCAGAAAGGGGGAGTAAGATCTTCAGACTACTCAGCAAAGGATGGTGGGTCTTCATCCTGCCAACCTTGAAGTACAGCTGTCACATCCGTCTTTAGTGCAATTTTATTCCGAGACTTTTGTTTTGTTTTGTTTTGTTTTGTAATGCTGCTTTTCAGAACCTGTTTGGGCTATATAAAGTGAGACATAAGTATTTTAAGGAAATGATACTTTCATCACGGCTAACAGAGCAATTCTATCCATGTTTAAAGGTAAAGGGACCCCTGACCGTTAGGTCCAGTCGTGCCCGACTCTGGGGTTGTGGCGCTCATCTCGCTTTATTGGCCGAATGAGCCGGCGTACAGCTTCCAGGTCATGTGGCCAGCATGACAAAGCCGCTTCTGGCGAACCAGAGCAGCGCACGGAAACGCCGTTTACCTTCCCGCTGCAGTGGTACCTATTTATCTACTTGCACTTTGACGTGCTTTCGAACTGCTAGGTTGGCAGGAGCAGGGACCGAGCAACGGGAGCTCACCCCGTCGCGGGGATTCGAACCGCCGACCTTCTGATCGGCAAGCCCTAGGCTCTGTGGTTTAACCCACAGCGCCACCCGCGTCCCTCTCTATCCATGTTTACCTGGAGGTAAATCCTAGTAAATTAAATGGGGCTTTTATTCCCTGGTTAATGGGATTAGGATTGCGGCCTAAACTTTGCACTACGCTGTTTCAGGTTCCTCTTTTGCTTGCTGCTCTAGGCCATAGCTGTCAACTTTTCCCTTTTTTTGCGGGAAATTCCCTTATTCTGAATAGAATTCCTCGCGAGAAAAGGGAAAGGTTGACAGCTATGCTCTAGGCTTTACTGCCTCCTCTAACGCAGCATTGAAAAAAAATAAATAAATAGCTTTTGACAAGGTACGTCTTCTCCCAAGGCTTTGGCCTCTACCCCTTGCCTTTCTTTCTCTGTTCTCCTATTTCTTCAAGGTAATACAGCCCCAAATGCATTCTACAAACCCTGGGGCTCTTCTAAGCCTTCTAATATCTTTTTCTTCTGTATGGCATTTTGATTGGATAAGAATTCACATTCAGAGAACGGAGTTCACTCTTTGCAAATAGGGACTGGATATTGGTTTCAAAAACTGTGCCCTCTAGTGGGGAGAGGAGAGATTTCGGGCAGGCAGCCGGTACTGTATGTGCCTGCTGTTCCCTATGCAAAATCGATGGCTTAAGGCATTTGCACACAGAAAAAAAGCCTTTGTAGCCTGAGCTGAGTAACACAACCCTCAACCCTCCTGCTCTTACGCCCAAGAGATCCAAGTGGATGTTGGGAGCAAAGGCTCCAGGATTCACAAAGCAGAGAAGGGGAAACAGGAGGAGGGAAAGCTACCTTTTGAAGGGCAGAGACTGGTCTATTAGAACAGATGGGGCACTGCCCACTCACCTTGGTTCACATCCTGCTTGAGTAAAATCATAGAACTGTGGAGTTGGAAAGGGACCCCAAGGGTCATCTAGTCCAACCCCCTGCAATGCAGGAATCTTAGGTAAAGCATCCATGGCAGATGGCCCCATCCAACCTCTGCTTTAAAAACCTCCGAGGAAGGAGAGCCCACAACCTCCTGAGGGAGACCGTTCTGCTGCCAAACAGCTCTTACTTGTCCGAAAATTCCTCCTGATGTTTAGTCGGAATCACCTTTCTAGTAACATGAAGCCCTTGGAAGAGAAAGTCCAGGTATAGGGCGGTATATAAATTTGATAAATTCAATAAATGAAATGAAAGTCCTGCCCTCCGGAACAGGAGAAAACAAGACTTGCTCCATCTTCCACCTGACAGCTGTCGAGATATTTGGAGATGGCTATTGTGTCTCCTTTCTCGCAGGCTAAACATACCCAAAGGGATGCGGGTGGCACTGTGGGTTAAACCACAGAGCCTGGGGCTTGCCGATCAGAAGGTCAGCGGTTCGAATCCTCGCGACGGGGTGAGCTCCCGTTGTTCGGTTCCCAGCTCCTGCCAACCTAGCAGTTCGAAAGCACGTCAAAGTGCAAGTAGATAAATAGGTACCGCTCTGGCGGGAAGGCAAAGGGCGTTTCCGTGCGCTGCTCTGGTTTGCCAGAAGTGGCTTAGTCATGCTGGCCACATGACCCGGAAGCTGTACGCCAGCTCCCTCGGCCAGTGAAGCGAGATGAGTGCCGCAACCCCAGAGTCATCCGCGACTGGACCTAACGGTCAGGAGTCCCTTTACCTTTAAACATACCCAGCTCCTTCAACCGTTCCTCATAAGGCTTGGCTTCTTGACCCTTGATCGCCTTAGTTGCCCTCCTCTGCACACGTTCCAGCTTGTCAACATCATTCCTAAATTGTGGTGCCCAGAATTGGACACAGTATTCCAGGTGGTGTTTTTATTTTTTTGCCTGGCTGGAATAGGTATTCCTCTGAGAATATCGCTTGCTTGCCTGGGTTAGAGGAGTGCTTGTTTGTGTACATATAAACTAGCCTACTGTACAATGTTTACATCCATTGCCCTACCCACATTTGACGCTGGCATTTTTGCCCACCACTAGGATGCAGCCCCTGAAAGCTTGCTGAGCCCAGGGAATGTGGCCCCCGGGCTATGAAAGGTTCCCTGCTCCTGACTCATTGGCTTGTTCTCTTGGGTCTCCTTTCTGACGCCACAGCCTTGCTTTTTCAGAGTCTTGCATGAACTGGCTGGAGATGCAGGAGCCTGGCTACGAAGGCTATGAGGTGGGGCAGCTGGCCCAGCTGCAGAATGTCCAAGTCTCCTACCTGCATAGTTCTTACCCGCAGCTCTCCATGGATTCTGTCTACAGCCAGGAGGGAGTGGTACCCACGCAGAACATGTGCCTCGCACCCAAGGAAGACTACAACACCCAGGTGAAGGCGGCGCCTGGTTCATTTGGGGCGGGGCGAGAGAGAGCCAGGACCTGGGAAGGGAGTGGGGTCTGTGGGTTTGGGGAATGGGAAGCCAGGAGACCTGGGTCCTTAGATCTGGGAATGGAGCTTGGTGGGTAAGGCAGAGTGCTGCTGGGTGCCAATGAGCTCTTTTATTTATTTTATTTTAAAGTTTTCATTTGATTTTACAAATTCATTCACACAGATAATGTTCTTGCAAATATTAAAATTTTACACAAGGTTCTTCCGAATCCTAGGGCTTCCCTCTTCCCCTCCGTGGGTTCTTTAAGTAACTTTTTCAACTGCATATTATAAGTCCATCTAATTTACAACCCTCCATTGTATCCAGAGTCTGTGTATCATTGCAAGAGTTATTTAAAACCTGCAAAGAGTTCAAGTGTTTACAGTGGTCCTTCAAATACAATCTATATTTATCCCATTCTCTGTTGAAGTTTTGATCCTCCTGATTTCTGCTTTTCCCAGTTAATCTTGCCATCTCTGCATAGTCCAGTAATTTCACCCACCAGTCTGCCCTAGTAGGTATCTTGTCGTCGTTCCAACTCTGGGCAAGCAGCATCCTTGCAGCTGTTGTAGCGTACATAAACAGGGTGCCAATTAGTTCTTGGTCACACCCAGACTAGGGCCAGGTAATATCTAGTTTTCAACATCATGATATATCACCAGCTAAACATCATGATATACTGTACTAATATATCACAATGTCTGAAATAAGGATGGAGCTATGTAGAGGCACTGGCCGGCTTCGCAGTTTTTCCTGTGTCGTGATTTTTTGATGGCGCCTGCTCTTGTGATTCGTTGCCCCCCTGCATTAGGTAGGGGAGAGCTAAGCTGACGGAGTTAACAGAGGCTGCAAGAATCAAGAGGAAGCATTGGCCAGCTTCACGGTTTTCCTCACATTATGATTTTTTTTGCATAGCGCACGCACACACATCATGATTCACAATATATTGCCACATCAAAAATTACGAAACCGATAGCACGATATGGACTTCCAAACCGGCTTTGGACGATATATTGATCTATTGCCCAGCCCTAACCCAGACCATGCACTTATAGCCCTTTCATACTTCTTTAACAGCCATGGAGAATCCTGGGAACTGTAGTTTGCTCTTGTTGCTGGGGATTGTGACTCTGTGAGATCAGCGCCTCTAGCAAACGACAGTTCGCATGATTCTCCATGGCTGTTAAAGTGGTATGAGGGTGCTATAAAAGACTGTTTAAAGCGGTATAGGCAATGCTTTAAATGTATTGGTATGTAGATGTGGCCCCAGATTAATTTGAAACAGAAAAAGGGGTTATCTGTTTTGCCTTATCTGGGATTTTAGCTGTAGTCCAAAGCTGTAGCCATGGGGGTGAGTGGTTTTGATAAGAAGAAAATGGCATCTCAGGGGAAAGATTAACTACTCTCTCCCCCCAGACACCACTGCTCTGATCAAATTGGTAGGCCCTCTTGCTCCCCTTTATCACACACACAGCCCAACAAGACAATGACAAAAATCCACCAACAGCATACAAATCAATATGGCTAACCTGATCCAAAACACCCACCCACCCCACTCACACATGAAAACAAAGACCACCACAGCCAACCACAAATGAACAAGCACACCCTAGGCCAACCCCAACCTCTCTCACCACCAAAGGAACACAAGCGAACAGCAGAGAACCTGCACAAGCAACGCTGACATCAAACCCTACATATATTAAGTAAAATAGAAACATCGTCACCTGACCCCACCCATCTTTCCCCCTGTCCACCTCTTTCCCCCTTTTCTTCCCAATGTCTCAACAAATGAAACTGATTTGTAAAAATGTTACATGGGAAAAAATACGAGAGAGAGACATTGCGCATTCTTTTGTAAATCAAGAAAATCTTTAATAAAAATCAGAACATTCAAGAAGAACATTCTTGATCAGGCCAATGGTTCCTCTATAGTCTAGTATCCTGTTCTCCCAGTGGCCAGTCAGATGCTTGCGGTAAACTGAGATGCAGGACCTAAGCTCAATAAACATCCTGCCCTCCTGAGAATACCAGGGACTGGTATTCAGAAGCATTACTGCCTCTGACCGTGGAGACAGAGCATAGCCACCGTGGCTAGCAGCAACTGATAGCGTTATCCTCCCCAATCGCCCTATCTCCCATTCTCTCTCTCCCCACCCACCCAGCTGCTACTGTTTGTCAAAAATTAAACGAAGCACCAAGAAGATCCTATCACGGTTCTCCTGCGTAATGTGTCATTTTGGTCCTGACACGTAATGACATTCAACAAAATGTTCCTAGTCCCTAATGAGAGGACTCAGTCAGGGCTCCGGCTGGCCTAGATCAGGAGTCTTGAATGGGGAAGGAAAAATAACCCCTTTTTCTTCCCGTCCTGTAGCACCCAAAGGCTCAGGTGGAGGGGGGTGTTGTTTTTGATTGTTACTGTGTTGTGTATTTTTGTGTTTTTATATTGTAAACCACCCTGTGATCTTCGGATGAAGGGCTCTATAGACATTAAATGAATGAATGAGAGCAGTAGGGGAATCCCACTATGGCTTTTCTGTGTAACATGTAGTTTGGTCCTCACTTCCTGGGCAAGGACATTCCTCTTTGGCTAATGACTGGTGTTTTTTTTTTTACCCCTCCATCCTCCATCCTATGGACATCTACAGATCTACCTCCCCTACGAGCAGTACCCTCTTCCCAGGGAAGTGCCTAGCCCCTCGTCGGAAGAAGAGGAATTCCACGGGGAGAGTCGGAACCTGGAGGTGTCCTCCGACAGCGACTTGGATGAGAATCTCTCGCCTGGTTTTGATTCAGGTGGGTGACTCCATCCCATGTTTTTAGCACCCAGCCAGACAGTGCATCTTGTGTGATTGTGTCTTCACACACACGATGTGTCTTCACACACATAATGCCTTATGAGGAACGGCTTAGGGAGCTGGGTATGTTTAGCCTGGAGAAGAGAAGGTTAAGGGGTGATATGATAGCCATGTTCAAATATATAAAAGGATGTCATATAGAGGAGAAAGGTTGTTTTCTGCTGCTCCAGAGAAGCGGACACAGAGCAATGGATTCAAACTACAAGAAAGAAGATTCCACCTAAACATTAGAAAGAACTTCCTGACAGTAAGAGCTGTTCGACAGTGGAATTTGCTGCCAAGGAGTGTGGTGGAGTCTCCTTCTTTGGAGGTCTTTAAGCAGAGGCTTGACAATCACCTGTCAGGAATGCTTTGATGGTGTTTCCTGCTTGGCAGGGGGTTGGACTGGATGGCCCTTGTGGTCTCTTCCAACTCTATGATTCTATGTAGAAATACTCACTGTGTGTCAAGAGGTAAATCACGGAAGATGAGAGAATGCTTGTGCGTTGACCCCTGCCCCCAAAAGAGCCACCACTTATCGGGTACTGCCAAGAAAATGGTGTTTCGCCTGAAAGAGTCCTTGATTTTGCAGTCTCTGATCTCCCAGCTAAAATGGGCCCATAGAGGGTGTCTTGTCTGAGCACCCCACAACCCCTGGAGCCAACACTGTGTTTACCATACCAAAAAGGGATGCGGGTGGCACTGTGGTCTAAACCACTGAGCCTCTTGGGCTTGCTGACCAGAAGGTCGGCGGTTCGAATCCCCGCGACGGGGTGAGCTCCTGTTGCTCTGCCCAGCTCCTGCTAACCTAGCAGTTTGAAAGCACGCCAGTGCAAGTAGATAAATAGGTACCTTTGCGGCGGGAAGGTAAATGGCGTTTCTGTGCGCTCTGGTTTCTGTCACGGTGTTCCGTTGCACCAGAAGCGGTTTAGTCATGCTAGCCACATGACCCAGAAAGCTGTCTGTGGACAAACGCCGGCTCCCTCGGCCTGCAAGTGAGATGAGCACTGAAACCCCATAGTCGCCCTTTTACCACCTGCATTTATAAAAACCACAGTAAAACATCGAACATTAAAAACCTCCCTATACAGGGCTGCCTTCAAATGTCTTCTAAAGTTTGTATGGTTACTTATTTCCTTGACATCTGGTGGGAGGGCGTTCCACAGGGCGGGCACCACTACCGAGAAGGCCCTGTGCCTGGTTCCCTGTAACCTCACTTCTCGCAGTGAGGGAACCGCCATAAGGCCCTCGGAGCTAGATCTCGGTGTCCGGGCTGAACAACAGGGTTGGAGACGCTCCTTCAGGTACCCTCAATTGGCATGATGGCTATGTTCTTAATCTCCACTGAAGTTGTTGTTGCATGGAGAGCATTGAGCTCACGGTTTTTGTTGTGTCTGTCGCCCTCCGCAGGCTCCCGACGGAAACTGCGCCTCTACCAGTTCCTGCTGGAGCTCCTCGAGCGCGGCGACATGAAAGAATGCGTGTGGTGGGTGCACCGTGACGCAGGGATCTTCCAGTTCTCCTCGAAGCACAAGGAGCTCCTGGCCCATCGCTGGGGACAGCAGAAGGGCAACCGCAAGAAGATGACCTACCAGAAAATGGCTCGGGCGCTACGCAACTACAGCAAGACGGGCGAAATTCGCAAGGTCAAGAAGAAGCTCACCTACCAGTTTGGGACCACTCTGCTGGCGCAGTCGGCCACCTCCTAAACTCCCCACACCCACCCGCTGCAAGAATACGGGGCTGGGGCCGTTAATAATGACTGGACCTCCATTCTCTGCCTTCTCCAGACCACCCGCTTTCTGGTGCCTTCAACCAAACTGCGTGAAAGAATCTAGGCTGGGTGGGAAGAGATGTGAAGACCCAAATCAGGGTGGGGTGGGATCCAGTAGGTTGCAGTCAGGGAGGCCAGGTGTGAAGGCACCGAGATCCTCCACCGGAGGGGTGGGGGATATGCACTTTAAGTGGGAATCGGGCTGCTTGGACTGTCATGGTAGGGTGAGGGTAAAGTACGATACAGCAGAGGTGGAGTGAAGCATTCTGGGATCCTTAGGAGGCTATTGGCTTTGCCTGGGTTGATTGGGAGGGAAGGAGGGCTGGTCCATATTTTTCCTTGGTGGAGTATGGAAAAAAGTGGGTGTGGGGAGGTTAATCACAGTACGGGGGAAGCAAAGGGGTCCATGTGGTTGCCTTCTGATGAGGTGGTGGGGGACTACGCTGTGAAATAGGAACCAGGTGGGTGGTGGTACTCTCTGTGGGTTGGTGGATTTGCTCTGCTGGGCTGGGGCCAAAGTTTGGTCAGAGGGGTGTCACTGAGGTCACTCTCTGCCGCCACCCCGGCTAGCAGTTTAAAACTGGTAGTTTTTAAACAGAAGGAGCTTTTGTGAGTATTTATGCAAGGTGCTGGGATTTCTAGAAGTAGCTATTTTGCTTAGGTGGGGCAGAAGAACCAAAAATTATTGTCCAGGAGTTCTCTCTCGCTCTTTCTCTCTCTCTCTCTCTCTCTCTCTCTCTCTCTCTCTCTCTCTCTGTGTGTGTGTGTGTATATATATATATATATATATATATATATATATATATATATATATATATGTAGGCAAGATGTTTATTTAATGCTATAAGGTCTGGGGGTTTGGTTGGATTTCAATCTCCTGAAGGGTTTGTTTGTTTTTGTACAAAATCTGATTATTATTTTTTAAATGGATCTCTTCTGTATAAATTGTAAAATTTGCAAATAAATTTTTAAGGGGTTTGGCTAATTTGGAGGGGGTCGTTAAAACCTTGTTCTGGAGCGATGGGGAGTGGGAGGCTGTGAATTGCACTGTCCATCAACTTTGGAGGGGGGTGAGCTCCCTCAAATATTTTATGGGGTGTGGGGGTGAAGGGACCTCCTCGGCCCCTAGGAATTGGTTCGTACACTCATGGCAGAGGCAAGCTTTGAACAAGATGCTTAGTAGCTCAAGACTACACCATTGCATGTAACAGATTCTATTTTGGGAACTCTTTTTTTAAACATTGTACTCCATCCTGGCTTACATCTTACTCCAGATCTTTTGCAGAGCGAGACTGCAAAAATATTCTTATGGATTAACTTGTCTTTGGATATGCTTTCAGTGCTCCAGAGCAGATTGTGCAAAGACTTCTTGGCATCCTTGCGAGACCACGAGCTTTCCCCACTGTCCCTTGGGAGATATCCTGAGACTTAGCATCTACACAGCGGGTTGGGCAGAGAAGTTACTGTCTCCCTCCCAACACATTGCCATAGCGAGGAGGAAATAATCGTCCTCTCTGCTTTTCAGATTGATCTGAAAAGCAGAGATGGCACTTTTTCCTTCTCTCTATGATGCTGGGCTGAATGGAGAAGAACATCTACAGTGGGGGAAGAATCCTCCCCCATGCTACGGATTTGTACAAATCAGCTGAGGATGAGCTGGGAGGGGAAACATAGCATGTGTGCATGTGCATGTTGTTGTTGTGTGTGTGTGTGTGTGTGACTGCACTCACTCAGGTCACACAGCTCCCTGGAGGCATTGCAACAGGGCAATGTGGCCCCCTGGCTGAAAAAGCTGAACTACTCTTACGTTGCATACACACCATACACACATCCCCCCCCCCAAATAATTCTGGGAACTTTAGAATATTAAGGGTACTGGAAATTGTAGCTTTGTGAGGGGCAAACTACAGTTCCCACAATTCTTTGAGTGAAGCCATATGCTTTAAATATATACAGTGGTACCTCAGGTTACAGACGCTTCAGGTTACAGACTCTGCTAACCTAGAAATACTACCTCGGGTTAAGAACTTTGCTTCAGGATGAGAACAGAAATCGTGCGGCGGCAGCAGGAGGCCCCATTAGCTAAAGTGGTGCTTCAGGTTAAGAACGGTTTCAGGTTAAGAACGGACCTCCGGAACGAATTAAGTACGTAACCAGAGGTACCACTGTAGTGCATATGCAAGTGACGAGGCAGAGATTTATATGGCGTGTAGAGGAAGACTTTGGCAGTCTTTCCAAAAAAGGCAAAATAGGAGCAGCGGTTTATAAAATGAAGGCACAGGGCCGTCAAGCATATCCCAGAGTTGTTGACCTTTTCCCAAGTCTCTGCAGGGATTGCTCTCCTCCCGCGGGGGCTTGGGAGGGAAGCTGCGCGCCCGCCAGCCATATAGTTGGCGGGGCGCAGGTTCCTTCCTAAGCCTCTGCGGGGATCGCTCTCGCGCGGAGGCTTGGGAGGCAAGCTGCACGCCTGCCAACCATATGGTTGATGGGGCGCAGCAGGCGGGCATGCAGGAGGGAAAGGGGAGGCCCCCGGCAAATTGCGCAGCTTCCCCACTTGCTGGGGCGCCCCTGAGAGGCTGGCGCCTGGCACAACGCGCCAGTAAACCCAATGGGAAAGACGGCTCTTTGAAGGCATCGCCCCCAAAAGAGAGAAGAGAACACCAATTTGCATATGCTAATTGATACAAACATAGACATGATGGGCATCGGTTAAACAGGAACACAATCCATGTTACCATTGTGGCAGAAAACGGAGACCAGGCAAGTTGGCCTGTTCTCTAGGTTCTAATTTGCGCTTCTGGTTCAAAGCAGACTTGAATCGGCGAGCCCTTCCAAAAGAGGATTATTGTCTTCTGTAAAGTGGGTAAAGGTAAAGGGACCCCTGACCATTAGGTCCAGTCGTGTCCGACTCTGGGGTTGTGGCGCTCATCTTGCTTTATTGGCCGAGAGCTGGCGTACAGCTTCCAGGTCATGTGGCCAGCATGACAAAGCCGCTTCTGGCGAACCAGAGCAGCGCACGGAAACGCCGTTTACTTTCCCGCTGCAGTGGTACCTATTTATCTACTTGCACTTTGACGTGCTTTCGAACTGCTAGGTTGGCAGGAGCAGGGACCGAGCAACGGGAGCTCACCCCGTCGCAGGGATTCGAACCGCCGACCTTCTGATCGGCAAGCCCTAGGCTCTGTGGTTTAACCCACAGCGCCACCCGTGTCCCAAAAGGTGGTTTACAAATGAATAAATAATTGCAACAGTCTGTTATGAGTTTAAGAAGGCAACAAGTCATAGGAGAGCTGATTCGCCCCTGGCCAAATCCTTCACTTTTCCTTCTTCTGGGACTCACGTTTTTCTCCTTGTCAAAGCTGTCCTTGAACTGGAACCTCAGTCCGCTCTTGATACCCAGCTCCAGCCATTTCCCCTTGAACCATTTGACGGTGGGCTTGCTAGGCAGCAGAGCCCCGTTCACCTGCACTATGAAATCAACATCCTTCCCTGAAAGACAGACAGGACGCATGGAAGTCACGACTTCCTCCACTTAAGAAGGAATCGCCACTCTTCTAAAGTCAAAACCTCCATGGGGCTTTTGCAGAAGAAACTGTTTGAGTGCCAGCAGATGGTGCAAAACACAAAGATGTCACGGGATGGACGGGGCCATCGTTCAGTGGTACAAGTTTGGTCTCTGTCATCTCCAGTAAACGCCCCTCTCTCTTAAACTCTGGGGAGCCTTTGCCTTCCCGCCAGAGCGGTTCCTATTTATCTACTTGCACTTTGACGTGCTTTCGAACTGCTAGGTTAGCAGGAGCAGGGACCAAGCAACGGGAGCTCACCCCGTCCCAAAAAGACTTGGGTAAAAAAGTGGGTAAAGTCAGCTGTAAATCAGGGATAGATGCTAGAAAGCAGGGTCCATGCCTGGTAAATTGGGACAGCTGGAGCATATACACCAGGAACCTAGGAAACTTCTTACCACTTGATTCTTCTGCTATACGTACAAGAAACTGGCTTTTGGTTTTGCATGCACTTATTCATGGCTTCCCAGCAAGATGCTCTCCTTCCTGTGGCCACACGGGGGCACTAAATCCTAACCTGAGACAATCCCTCGCAGAAGTCTGGATTCCAAAAAACGATGTCTACCAAGGATATTTCCACAACCAGAATCCCTTCTTTCAATGGGAGTCTGACAGGATCCTGGCAGGGAATGGGAGTGGGCAAACGTGGCTCCCTCCTCCCCTGCTTCCACCACCAATCCTTCGATACGTTTATCTTCTCCAAGAGGAAGTTTCAAATCCTTGTCCCATAATTTGGCAGCGCGAGCGAGAATGCCGGCTATTCCTGGCCTCTGTTGAAACAGACAGGCCCTTCTCTGTAATGGTGTTACATTCTTGGCCTTCCTTCCCTGTCGCATTTGTAAGGCTTACCTGGCATTGCTGTTTATGCAGGTGAAGGAGATGAGCTGGGCTGCGAACGAAGCTGACTTCTACCGAGTCACTCCATCCATGGACCTGTCTTGCCCCAAACTGTCTTTTCTTGACTGGCTGTGGCATTTGTGGGATCTCAGGCAGAGAAGGGGATGCGTACTAGGGCCATTATACAGGGCTTTGGCCCTGCATACCTGAAGGAGCATCTCTATCCCATCGTCCAGCCCAGATACTGAGGTTCCGCTCTGAGGGCCTTTTTGGCGGTTCCCTCACTGCGAGAAGTGAAATTACAGGGAATCAGGCACAGGGCCTTCTTGTTAGTGGCGCCTGCCCTGTGGAACGCCCTCCCATCAGATGTCAAGGAAATAAGTAACCATACAACCTTTAGAAGACATTTGAAGGCAGCCCTGTAGGGGAAAGTGTGGCACGTTGAGCCATTTTTTTACTTTAAGCTCTACACACCTCAAAATAATGCACATAACAGAAAACTTTTGCATTTAATATTTATTAGGTACTATTCCAAACAAAATCAAAGGGTTAATGTTTCACATTTGATGGAATAAAATGACAAAAAATCACATTTAAGCTTTTCAAAATAATGGATCAATGTGCCCCACATCACCATTTCAGACATAAATCTATTTTACACAAAACAGGCTGGCGGCCATGACAAATATTTTAGTACATACTGCAGCTATGTTAACTATGATCACATAAATGAAAAGATATTTCAGCTACCTTTACAACTTTTAGAGCTACATGGTTCATAATACATATAATTTTTTTTACTAAAGCTTACCTAATTTAACAAATTTGGTTTTTTTTAAACTTCTTTGAAAACCCAAACCCAAACACAATGACAGTATGTAGTATCACTGTTGTTGTTGTTGTTGTGTTGCCACAAACTTTGTATAAAAGCTAAAGTACGGTTTTAAAATGGAAAGGATCAATGTGCCCCATGGCTCAACGTGCCCCACTTTCCCCTATAGGGAGGTTTTTAATGTTCGATGTTTTACTGTGGTTTTTATAAATTGTTGCAAGCCGCCCAGAGTGGCTGGTGGCCTATTGTTATTATCATTTTAAGACTTCATGGCAGTAGCTCATGATGCCGGGATGGCTTCTGTAAATCCAGGACTGTCCCTGGAAAATAGGGACACTTGGAGGGTCTGAGCCTATGGCTGGGAGTAGGGAGAGGGGGAGAAAATTATCTTTACCTCCATTAATCATAGCTGTCAACTATCCCCTTTTTTGTGGGAAATTCCCTTATTCCGAATAGGATTCCTCGCAAGAAAAGGGAAAGGTTGACAGCTATGCCATTATGTCATCTAATCCTCCTTAGCCATCCATGATGGCGGCCATCACTGCCTCCTTGTGGGAGCAAATTAAGTTTTAAAGGGAAACTACCTAATGTGCACTTCTCAAACTGGAATGAGGGCCAAAACACAGCCAGCCTTTGAAATCTGCACATCTCTGAATTGTGTGATGCTGTTCCCCAACCACACACCCTCCAACATTTCTCTGATGAAAATAGGGACATCCTATCCTATTCCATTATTATTATTATTATTATTATTATTATTATTATTATTATTATTATTATTATTTTATACTCCACCCATCTGACTGGGTTGCCCCAGGCTCTCTGGGTGGCTTTCAACGCATAGAAATACATAATAAAACATTAAACATTTAAAGAAAAAAACCTTCCCTAAATAGGACTGTCTTCAGATGTATTCTAAAGGTTGTATATAGTTCCTTGACTCGGGGGGGGGGGGTCTCCTAACTCCATACTCTCCAACATTTATGTAGGGAAAATAGGGACTTCCTAAAGAAACGCGGGACATTTCAGGATCAAATCAGAAACCAGGACAGCTTCTGAAAATCCAGGACTGTCCCTGGAAAATAGGGACACTTGGAGGGTCTGCAACCAGTGTGCCCAAAAATGTGTTTAATAGGCAGAAGTGTGCCTGAAAGAGCATACAACACACGTAAGTGCATTGTTTTAATGGAAATTGCTAAGCTTGCAGTACAGGAACAGGAAGGCTGTCTTATAAAAACAGATCACTGTCAAGGAAATTCACAATATATGAACTTTTAATATAATTGGCAAACCCTCCTGGAAAGGTATAAGTGAAAAGCAGACGGGTGAATAATGGCTGTGGAATAAGAGGTTTGGATGTTATCGGGACAGAATGAAGATGGCGACTGTCCGTGATCAGGCTTTTGGAATCAGAGTGCCAAGGGGCAAGGCGATGAAAAGGGGTATGGTGATGAAAAATGGACTTAAATCCACACGGGGACATTGTTTGTTTTGATTTATCTTGCTTGCTGGAATACATCAGAGGCTGTGACAATATAGGAAGGGTAAAAAGCAAGGGCAAATAGTTGATTAGATACCTCCGGAGTTTGAAGCGTGGGAAACCTCCAAATAAATTTTAAAAATAATTTGGCAGAATTGGAACTCATTATTATTATTAATAATAATAATAATAATAGGATTAATAATTTGGAATGTAATTTGGAATGTTTCAATGTGATTTTGTTGTATTGAAAATCTTAATAAAAATGATTTGTAAAAAAAATAAAAACAGATCACTGTCATGACTTCCCCCAAAGAATCCTGAGAAATGGAGTTTGTAGCTCCGTGACAAACTACAGACCCCAAGCTAATTTGGGGAGGGAGAGCCGTAACTGTCAAAGTGGTATAAGTGCTGGCATGGATGTGAGTGATGTTTTCTTTACCAGGGCTAATGCACCATCGAATGCCATTTGAAGAAGAAAGGAAGATGATAGTTTTTCAGGCCATGGGGTCTGAGAACTCCATTTGCCATCATTCTTGTCTATTGGCAAGACTGCCTGTGACTGACAGGTGTCGGAGCCCAACTACGTGTAGGACCTTTGCACCAGAAGGAAGATCTTCCATGGAGGTTATACGTCCTACTTGCCTAGAGATCAGATATTTGGCTGCTGAAGGTAAGGCCTTCTCTGTGGTGACACCCTAGAGAGTAAACTCTTGCCCTAATAACTGCCCTGTCCGGCACCATCATTATTATATTTCAAATATTTGGGCCTAGAATTCAATGGCCATTCATATTGATTTGCTCCTAGCTGCTCTCCACCGATTTATTTGCTTTTTTAAAGGCTGTGTTGATTTGTTTTGCTACTGGTATTTTAGACTGCTTTGGAAGTCTGTAAGCCACCTGGAGGTTCTCTGAACTGTGGGACAGCGGGGAAACAAATAATCAAAATCAAATGTACAACTTTGGTTTATTAAGCACTGCCTTAAGGGGCTCCGATGTCCGCAGATGGGCAATACCTTTTTTTTTAGGTGAAAGCAAAACGTTGCAAAATAGAGAGCAAGCTTTTGAATATTCCAGAGTTCTTCATCAGGGTAGTGGCTGATTATGGAGAATTCTGGAGAACTCAGAAAAGCTTGCTCGCTATTTTATGATAAACACAGACCCTCCAAGTGTATTTTCCAGAGGCGGTTCCGGATTTGCAGAAGCCGTTCTGGTTCCTGATTTTATCCTGGAATGTCCCTCTTTTCATCAGAGAAGTGTTGGAGGATATGGAGTTTTGCGACACCCCCCCCCCCGAGCCAAGGAGAAAAGTAACTATACAACCTTTAGAAGACACCTGAAGGCAGCCTTGTATAGGGAAGTTTTATAAATGTTTAAGTTTTATAAATGTTTATGTATATGTTGGAAGCTGCCCAGAGTGGCTGGAGCAACCCGGTCAGATGGGTTGGGTTTAAATAATAATAATAATAATAATAATAATAATAAAAAATAAATAATAAAAATGGAAGTCACTATTTTCATTGGAGAAATGTTGATGGGTATGTAAACAGTGGATTTTTAAAGGAATTTCTTTTATTAGGAAAAAAATATTTATGATTATTATTTTTAAAGGATTTTCTTGTGGCCAATATGGTTTCCTTTGCTTTGTGTCTTTAATAATAATAATAATAATAATAATAATAATAATAATAATAATAATAGTAGTAGTAGTAGTAGTCCCTATTTTCATTGGAGAAATGTTGGTGGGTATGTAAACAGTGGATTTTTAAATGAATTTCTTTCTTTTATTAGGGAAAAATATTTATGATTATTATTTTTAAAGGATTTTCTTGTGGCCAATATGGTTTCCTTTGCTTTGTGTCTTTAATAATAATAATAATAATAATAATAATAGTAGTAGTAGTAGTAGTAGTAGTAGTCCCTATTTTCATTGGAGAAATGTTGGTGGGTATGTAAACAGCGGATTTTTAAAGGAATTTCTTTCTTTTATTAGGGAAAAAAACCATGTTTTAAAATATTATTTTTAAAGGATTTTCTTGTGGCCAATATGTTTTCCTATGTTTTGTGTCTTAAAGGAGCAATGTTTTGGGAAACATTTATGCCCCTTTTTAATGGAGGTGCTGTTCCCTTGAACTACCCCCCCCCCGAGTCTGACTTGGCTCCTGGCCGCCTTTCCCTCTCCCTCCCATCCCACCAGCTGGGTTCTTTTTCTAGTAAGGCCAAGCCCGGGATTTGAAGACGTTTATGCCACGGCTCTGGAATTTGGCAATGGTCCCCGGGGGTCAGGTGACGCCTTCTCAGTGTCCCCTTTGCTGGGTCTTTAAAGCGACCCAGCCAAGTGCATTCTCCAGGGAGATCCCAGACTCAGACAGGCACAGCGTATCAGCCCAGAGATTACAGCCATGCCTGAACCTGCCAAGCCTGGTAAGGGTCCTTAGGTGTGTCATAAAGGTCACCTGGGCAGAGATGCTTAAGAACCCTTTTTAATAAAATAAAAGGGAGGGAGGGAGGGAGCGAAAGAGAGGAAAAGGCGGATGTTGGGCCTGTTAGGGTGGTCTGTGGTGCAATTCAGTAACTCCAGATTTAATAGCCGTACAGTGGGAAGGGGGCTTCTATAGACAGTGTATTCGTTTGTGTAATTTGCAGTGTGGAAAGCCAGCCCTGCTGGTGTTTTGGGGACCCTCCTGATATTTCTGCTGAGGGGGGCCCAGGACCCTTGCCCTATAGTCCTGTCCCGACGGCATCCATTGAGGCTGGTGATGGTTGGATGTTTTCCAATTATTATTATTATTTAATGTTTAATAGGTCATTGTATTTTAATGTTCTGTTGAAAGCCGCCCAGAGTGGCTGGGGAAACCCAGCCAGATGGGCGGGGTATAAATAATAAATTATTATTATTATTATTATTATTATTATTATTATTATTATTATTATTTTCCCCAATCTCACAGTGCTTTGAGAAACAATAGGGTGGTTTTGGTCCCTGGGTCTCCCGTCACCTTGTCTTTTGGGTTCTCCTGTGCATGTGAGAACCTGCCTTTTCTGCATCCGTGTGAGGCTTCAGACGCCTCTGAGCTGCCTTGTGCGGTCCTTGCTAACGTAGAATGGAAATCGAAGAATCTGAGGTCGGAATGAAGCCGCTCTTAGATCGTGCGGGCCTGGGGTGTTAAGATCTTGGACAAATGTTAAGCAGAGAACTGTTGCCTCTCTCTTGCGTGTGTTCCTTCCCAAGCTGCTCCAGGAAATATTTGGAAACGGCACATCAGGCCCACCAAAGGTGGGTCTTTTGCAAAGACACGCACACACACACACACACACACACACACACATAGGGTTGCCAGGTCTGCTTCCAAAAAATAGCGGACAAGCGGGGGGGGGGGGTTGAATTAAATTAAATTATATATTTTCTTACAAACATTTTAACACGTATTAAAACAATCACTTCAAAACTTTACTTAAAATTCAAAACATCAAATATATTATAATAATATGTAAAATATTAAATTACATTTTACTTTATGATGATTAATAATTATTATGATTAATAATTTTTTCGGAGAATCGAGTTCAATGGATATTCGATCTTTGTCTCGTTCTTACTTATGAAAAAAAAAAGACAAAACGCGATTCTCCTATCCTTATTCTCTTAGACTGTACAGCTTTAGATTACGTACCATTTCATCATAAAGCTTTTGAATTTAAAAAAAATGTCCACTATTTTGTGAAAAAAAATAGTGAACATAATGTGAAAAAAGCAGACTGTCTGCTCAAATAGTGGACACCTGGCTACCCTACACACACACACGGAAGGGGCAACTAGAGACGGGCTGCAAAGAGGTGTGGCAGAGTGCCAAGCATAAGGGAGAAATGCCAGGCTCTAAAACGCCCCAAAATATGGATGCTGCCTCAGATAAAAGACAAGGCATCCTTCCCCCATTGCATTCTAAGAGGCTGAAACAAGCAAGAGCAAATTGTTTGCAATTGGGAATATGCCTTAAAATATGAAAGGAAACGGAGGGAAGAGACCTCATATCAGTTTTTGTTCCCCCATCTAAGAACCTTGCCTCCCTATGAAAGACTTCTCAAGAGAAACAGTGTGGAGTAGCGGTTAGATTGTCAGATTAGGAGACAGGTTCAAATCCCTGCACTCTGAGCTTCTCTTTTGCGTATGTGGTTATGTTTCTTTGTGTTTGTTATAATTTACGGATCCCCAAGAAATTTCAATTAAACTTTAAAGCAAGGCAAATTCTTAAGAGCAGAGCAACGTGGAGTGGTCTGCTTTTTGCACTTTTGTTTTTCAGTGCTGCTGGCAAAGATTTTGACTGGAACATTTCAGGCTGAATAAATTCTATTTCAGCGCCTCCCCTCTTTAATGTCAGTGTTATTTTGTAAAATGGATGTATATTGATATTAGCGCGGCCGTTGATATTGATAATAATAATAATAATAATAATAATAATAATAATAATAATATGGAAATTACGATGGAAATTAAATTTCAATATTGTCCACACACATATATTGACACGTATAGAAATAATGAGATGAGAGGCAAGGATCTCTCCTCATTTCTGCACCCCTCCCCCGTCAACAGATGGCTACATCATTTATGATAGCTGATACCTCTTTGCCTCGATATATACTCCGATCCTTCGTTCACAGCTAATAAATCATCTCTCGTATCTGTATATAAAGGCGCTTGGATGTCAGTCACCCACCGACATCACTAGAAAAGTCCGACTGCAGGAAATTTTTAATCTAGCGGTCAAAATGTGCAAAGCGAAGTCCCTTCTCATAATAGTAACCAGCAGCACTGCTGCGGCCGAGCCAAACCAAACCTACGATCCCAGGATGGGGCAGGAGCTGCTGAGAGTCTTTCCTTTGCACCGTTTTGAACCTTTCTCAAGTTAGGGGCATTTGCCGTGGGTTAAATTGACTAGCCGTGTTGCATTTACTAGCAATGTCACCCAGTTACAAGAAGGATGGGAAACTGACAGAAAGTACCACCTTGTTTAAGAACCAAAGTACCCGTATATACTCGAGTATAAGCCGACCCGAATATAAGCCGAGGCACCCAATTTCACCACAAAAAACCTGGGAAAGCTTCATAGGAGCCACTGCCTGCCTCACTCGAGTATAAGCCGAGGGAGGCTTTTTCAGCACAAAAAATGTGCTGAAAAACTAGGCTTATACTCGAGTATATACAGTATTATTAAGCTGTAGCACCTATACAAATAAGTTTAAGGAATTGAAGTGAAAGAACTGAAAATAAGCTGTACGTTCACCATCTTGTTTAGAAGTCTGTAACATCCACTGAAATTAATATATAAATGTAAGCTAACTGTTTCTAGAAAGAATTCTGTCTCCTGGCACATCCTTTGTTTTATCAGCTTTGTTCTGTAAATTTAAAACCTTTTATCTCTTTAACTCCTCTCTAAGTCTCCAAGTACCAGAGTTTTTTCCTTCAGGAAAACCAAAAAACAAACTAGTAGTTAAGAGGGGGTTCACACCGCAATTCTTCGCTCAGCTCAGCTAGTCCCGGAGAAGTGTGAATAGGGATTGCAGTCGTATTTATTTATGTATTTTACATCACAAAATTTATATATCGTGCTTGATTGTAGAAAACCTCAAAGCGGCTTGCAAAAATGGTTTTGCAGTGTACGTAACCCTAAGCATGTTCACTGCAAAGTAAAGTCTACTGAGTTTCATGGGACTTACTGGTACTCCCTGGGGAGACTGTAGCCTCAGCTGCATGAGTTTTAGTTCATTCCAGTAGTTGATTAATCAATCAATCAATCAGTTAGATATGCATAATTCTGCATATGAGTGAAAACTATCGTTCTGAAGCAAAAAAGCAAATCCTTTTTAAAATTGCCCAACTGCCATATTTGTATTAAAAGTGACTTAAAAACAACAACCAAACCCCGCCCAATTAATCGGAACACCTTTTGGCATTAACATTTCAGTTGATAGAATGTTTTTTTAATTGGTTAAACTAGCTGATTATTTGATTACACTTTGAAGGTGAGATCCAACTAATTATGTTCTTATATTTTGCTGGAAGCCGCCCAGAGTGGCTGGGGCAACCCAGTCAGATGGGTGGCATATAAATAATAATATAATAATAATAATAATTTATTATTAAGAGTGGGGAAAGGGTAGACGTTTGTTATTCTTACAATGCATCTTTACAAGCGGAGGAGAAAACATAATCCGTTTTACTGATTGTAATAACCCCTGAACCTATAAACTAATATCGGGCTCATTGTCCAAATTTGTGTCCTGATGCAGCTAAAATAACCCCATCCAGTCACAAGTGGGAGTTGTCACAGACCTAGGAGAACCTAAGTTGCCCCCCCCACCTCCTCTGAGACACTGTGCAAGGGATCCTGAAATGTACTTTTCCAATTTTGCTTGGGGGAGTGCAATACCTTGGTTTGACCCTAGAGGGCGCTTCAGAGCACGTAACCTGGCTCACTTACTCAAGCTCTCTGTTCTGCAGACCCTCGTGGTAATGTATACTGTTGCTCCTGCTCTCTGCTCCTGACCCACTGCGGGCTGATCACTGGAGCAGAGGGTTGGATCCGATGACCTTTCCTGCAACCTCCCGCGACACAGGACATCACACGTGATTCTCGCCTAGTGCTTATGCAATCGGCGGAGCAGAAATGCCTTCTGCTAGAGGTTGCACGATGCCAGTGGGAGTGGTTTGGAGAGAAGGTGGCATGGGTGAGGTTGTGGGAATGTCGCCCCAGGACCAACAGCCATTGCGTCAGTGCTTGCGGGAGGTGGATAATGGGATGGAGCCAGCCTTTCCATGCCTCTGTGCCAAGATGCATCACACATCAGTATCACCTAGCAGGTGCAATCAGCAGGAAAGAAGTGTAGTTCTACTTGGGGAGAACGAGACCAGGAAGAAGGCGTCATCTTTCAAGGGGGTAAGGGGAGGAGAGAGGTGGTCAGTTTTTTGCAGATTATTTTTTGAAGGAGGGCTGCTGTGCGTGTGTGTATTTGATAGACAGGGGCAGGGGTTAAATGTATTTATTTTATTTTATTTATTTTTGCTGGTGACCTAATTTTGGCTAAAAAAGAGAGAGAACAATATTCAGAAAGCAAAAAGAGTTGGCTGGTTTGGCTAAAACAGAAATGAATCTTTGAGGGCTGGCATGGCTGGTTGAAAGTGTGAGCTTGGATAAGTTGACAGGGCATTTAAGAGACCAAGAGTACCAAAAATTTAACAACAATTGGAGTAAATTTAAAATATATATATATCTGGAAGATTACTGCGGCGATTTAACAATTTTTGACTGGGCTAGAATGACTCTTGTAACTAGTAGAAACAGTGGAAAAGATGGTGAATGGAATATTAGATACGATTGGAAAGGCATATAACATAGAATTCTATGGACCCAAGTAAGAGGTGGAAGGAAGAAACAACAAAATAAGTAGATAAGTGACATAATTTTTATTTTCCTTTTTGTTTATACATACATGTTCAATGGTGGAATGTTTATTGTGTTCAATTGTTTATTGTGAATGTTGAAGTGTATGAAAACGATGGCTGTAAATTAATTGAAAAACCAATAAAGATGTAATGTAAAGAAAGTGTGAGCTTTGAGCCTGGAAGTAGGGTAACCAAGTGTTCTACTTGAGTGAGGACAGGCTTCTGTTTCAGAGGTAGATGTTAGGAGAGTACAACAGAATAGCTCAGTTGGTAGACCATGAGATTCTTAATCTCAACTGGGATAGCTCAGTTGGTAGACCATGAGATTCTTAAGCTCAACTGGGATAGCTCAGTTGGTAGACCATGAGATTCTTAAGCTCAGGGTTGTAGGTTCGAGACCCATGTTGGGCAAAAAGGTTCTTGCATTGCTGGGGGTTGGACTAGATGACCCTTGTGCCCCCTTTCAGCTCTACAATTCTGTGATTCTATGTTCTCTGCCGTCACTTCCTCGGGCAAGCCATGTGGCCCTAACCAACCCCATTCTGAGCAACTGATCAATACACTCCTTACTTCTGTTGAGAGGATTCACTGGGGAATTTCCCACAATGCCCTGGGGTAACACTACATTAGGTGCTTTGCGACATTGGGGAAAATTAAAATGGCAGCCCCCAGCCATTTTTTTGAGTGCTTTTGCTGCTGTCACTACAAAATAAGACTGAGGGGTGCCCATCAATGTTATAGAGGGCTCATCAGAGGACACTTGGTAGAGGGGCCACTTGCAATAAATGCATTGCCAAAAAAAGAGGACAAAAGATGCTGGCAACTTGTATAACATTTGTGTGTGTGTGTGTGTGTGTGTGTGTGTGTGTGTGTGTGTGTGTGCAGAGGCGTAGCAAGCCCAGGTGGTACCGGGGGCGGAATTTTTTTTGTCACCCCCCCCACCACTTTAATTTAAAAAAAATAAAAAATAAAATAAAAAGTGTCACCCCCCTCTGATGGTGCCACTTTGCGAGGTGTGGGGGGTTTTGTGTGTGTGTGTCTATTATCTCTTTTTCCCCAATAAAGTTAAAATAAAAAATAATTAAAAATAATATAAATTTTAAAAAATTAAAAAAAATTAAAAATTAAAAAGTGTCACCCCCCCCGCTGATGGTGCCACTTTGTGAGGTGTGGGGGTTGTGTGTGTGTGTGTATGTGTCTATTACAGTGGTGCCTCGCAAGACGAAATTAATTCGTTCTGCGAGTTTTGTCGTCTTGCGAGTTTTGTCGTCTTGCGAAGCACGGTCCTGCGAAGCGCGGTTCCCCATAGGAATGCATTGAAGCGCGGTTTCCCATAGGAATGCATTGGGAACTCGCAAGACGTTTTCGTCTCGCGAAGCAAGCCCATAGGGAAATTCGTCATGCGAAGCGACTTCAAAAACGAAAAACTCTTTCGTCTAGCGAGTTTTTCGTCTTGAGAGGCATTCGTCTTGCGGGGTACCACTGTATCTCTTTTTTTTCAATAAAGTTAAAATAAAAAATAATAATAATAAAATGATAAAAATTAAAAAAAAATTAAAAAGTGTCACCCCCCTCTGATGGTGCCACTTTGTGAGGTGTGGGGGGGTTGTGTATGTGTCTATTATCTCTTTTTTTCAATGAAGTTAAAATTTAAAAAAAAAATTAAATAAAAAATAAAATAAAAAATTTTAAAGAAAAAAGTGTCACCCCCCTCTGGGGTGGAACCCGGGGCGGCCCGCCCCCCCGCTCCCCCGTTGCTACGCCCCTGTGTGTGTGTGTGTATAATGGTTAAAGAGATGCAAGAAAAACATAATGATTGTTTTTTAATCAGTTATCAACAGTTTAACATGGGCCTCTCACCAGCATTGTGTAATGGCCAGATGGCAGGTTTTGTGCTGTTGGCATCTCAATGCTCCTGCTGTGAGCATTTAAATGCATGCGCATTAGGCACAAGATGCATCCAGTTCCAGCCCCGTCGAGAGTTATAACTTACTAGTAAATTAAGCCTGTTAACGAAAACAGGCGCTAGAAAGCTCTCTCTCTCTCTCTCTCTCTCACACACACACACACACAGATGGAGGAGCGGGAACCTGAGGAGAAAAAGAGCCCCCTCCGTCCGTCCCAGCCCTCCGTCCGTCCCGGGTGGGTAGCGCAGCCGGCAGCAGACCTCGTCCGCGCCTGCCCACCTCCGCGCTGTCCCTTTCCCACAGAGCCTACAGCCGGCGCTCCTCCGCGGGGCTCTTCCGCTTCCAGCGCCGCCAAGCGCCGTCGCCCGCCTTTGTGCAGGCGCTGAAGCCTGCTCTTCGCTGCTGCAGCCCGGCGCGGCGGCGGCGGCGCTGCTCCTTTCTGGGCGGGCCGCTTTCGCCTGCTGCCTGCTGCCTCGCGCGGGGAGCCTCGAGGCGCCTTCGTCCCGCCTCCCCGCCCAGCGCGGCATGGAGAATTCCGCCTGGAGCCCCCGCGCGGAAACCGGTGCTCGGAGTTGGTGTGGGGAGGCGGTTGGGGAAGGAGGGCCAGGGCCTGGGCAGGGCGAGCCCGGCGGCGAGCCGGGGCGCCGCACATCCCACCGGAGCCGCAGCCAGAGCCTGCCGAGCGGGGGCAGCCTTGGAGGTGGCGGCAGCGGGTGAGCGCAGGCGGACAGGGGCACCCCGGCAGCGCGCAGTGCGATAAGATGGCCGACAGGAGGAGGCTGCGGGCAGCGGCGCTTCGCGCCACTGCCCCCGCTCCTATTGGTGTGCGTCCTCCAATCCCTCTGTCACTGGAACGCACGCGCAGTGCCGATTTCCTCTGACGGACGGAAAGTGGTACGGACGGACACAGGCTCTTTATTATATAGGATAGACACCCTGGAGAGAAAGCTCTGATGCTGGCAGAACGACAGCTTTAGCAGACTCGCTAACAAAATTCTGACAAGCCCCGATTCAGGGGAGCCAATAGGAGGGATGCAAGCTGGAACGGAGGCGTTATGGGGGAAATGCCAAAGGGGCACAGGGTAGGCAAAGCAGGGGTGGTCTTTGGGCTTTAGAATTTCAGTGGTGCCCTGTGTGATGCCAAAATTCGCCCCCCCAACCTCTTGCCTTCTGTTCGTCATTGTTTCAGCTCCCTCTCAGCTTGACGCCCAGTGCGGGCGAACCGGTCATGCTCCCCTAAACTCTCCTCTGGGCAAAGTGTGCTTCTGGTGGTGTCAACCAAACTATGCCCTACAAGTTAAAGAAATATAATGGTGTATTTCACATTAAGGCTCCCGTCTGATAATATTTTCTCTGACAAAGTCTTATTGATTTTGATCCAGATGAATTTTAAGTACACTGGTTTAGGCCATGGGTAGGCAAACTAAGGCCCGGGGGCCAGATCCGTCCCAGTCACCTTCTAAATCTGGCCCTCGGATGGTCTGGGAATCAGTGTGTTTTTACATGAGTAGAATGTGTCCTTTTATTTAAAATGCATCTCTGGGTTATCTGTGGAGCATAGGAATTCGTTCATTTTTCCCCCTTCAAAATATAGTCCGGCCCCCCACAAGGTCTGAGGGACAGGGGACCGGCCCCCTGCTGAAAAAGTTTGCTGAACCCTAGTTTATGCTAATTTTAACACGTATTTATTTATTTATTTATTTTTATTAAAGGTGCCCAGTAGGACTTTTGTTTCCTAGGTATTTATTATGGAGTTATAATTAGTATGTGCAGAATACCTCTCTCTCTCTCTCTCTCTCTCTCTCTCTCTCTCTCTCTCATTCTCTCTCTTTCTTTCTACTTTTCAGGTTTATACATTTCACTAACTTTACATTCATTTTGACATTCCCAAACTTGACTTCCTTCTCCCTCTTTCTGCGGTTCCTTAAATTTATTTTTAATATCTTCTGCATATCCAAATACAATTAATTTGCTCATTTCTTCATCTTCTTTAAATATACAGTGGTACCTCCTGTTACGAACTTAATTCATTCCGGAGGTCCGTTCTTAAGCCGAAACCGTTCTTAACACGAAGCGCGCTTTCGCTAATGGGGCCTCCCGCTGCTGCCGCGCCACCGGCGCACTACTTCCGTTCGCATCCCGGGGCAAAGTTCGCAACTAGGGGCATCTACTTCTGGGTTGGCGGAGCTCATTACCCGAAGCATTTGTAAGGAGGACGGTATGTAACCCGAGGTTCCACTGTATACTCTTATGAAACTGCAGGTTGTTACAATAATCCTGCCAATGTTCTTATCTGTTTACAATTTATCTGCAAATATTCAACAAACCATTTCCATTCTTTTATAAAAAGTTTATCTTGGTTTCTTATTCTTTTGGTAAGTTTCACCATTTCTGCATATTCTGCATATGTTTTTGCGGCAGAATATTTTTCTGTTGAGTAATCATGGGTGGCGCTGTGGGTTAAACCACAGAGCCTAGGGCTTGCCGATCAGAAGGTCGGCGGTTTGAATCCTCGCGACGGAGTGAGCTCCCGTTGCTCGGTCCCTGCTTCTGCCAAGCTAGCAGTTCGAAAGCACGTCAAAGTGCAAGTAGATAAATAGGTACTGCTCCGGTGGGAAGGTAAACGGCGTTTCCGTGCGCTGCTCTGGTTCGCCAGAAGCAGCTTAGTCATGCTGGCCACATGACCCGGAAGCTATACACCGGCTCCCTCGGCCAATAAAGTGAGATGAGCGCCGCAATCCCAGAGTCAGTCACGACTGGACCTAATGGTCAGGGGTCCCTTTACCTTTACCTTTAATCACGGGGAAGTGAGTGGGGCAGTGGCAGGGGGAAAATCAGAATGAGCTACTTTTCTTGGGTAGTGCTTGCATCTTTTTTCCCTGCAGTAAGCCACAGTTTTCAATCCAGCAGCCATTCTCTCTCCATCCTGCAAAGCGATGCTCTCAGCCATGGAAAGTAGGGAGTCTTGGGGGAGTGGTCTGTGTCTGTTTTATTGCAAGGTGATAAGGTTAGCACCTGTGTGGTTGTCGATAGATAGGTATGACTTGTGGAGAATACATAATAAGATCCTTGGGGGAGGCACATGATGTCACCTCCTTGCCACAGCTAAGCAGGGCCGGGTCTAGTTACTTATCTGGATGGGTGACAGGCGAAAACCCACACGTATATTTGCCTCGGTTTCCATGATGGAAGAAAGATGCGCTGTAAAATGTAATAGCGCAAAATAAATGGATTGTTTGCTCTTCTGAGCAGTTAGGGAGCGAGAATAAATTAAGATATGGAATATCTATTGATGTCTTTCTAGTCTGCGCTAACTTGGGGACCTGGGCCTTTGAAGACAGGCCAGGGCAAGCACTTAAGCAAAGGGAGAAATGCTAGCATAAACAAGACCCATCATTTATCTGGTCTTTGGATTCTCTGAATATTCTGGACGATCTCCAGGCCACTTGTTAGTTAAAATATGGTTGTGCTGCTTCGCAGGATTGTCTGGGGATGCTTGTTGTGCCACATGGATTTACTTGTCACTTTGGGAATGCTGATTGTAGTGTGGTAGGCAACCAGTGTGGGCAAGTGTCGTAGCGGGTGACTGTCACGGTCATGAATGCGTTTATATTTGTCACAAAAGCTGTTATGTCAAGGTATGTGCAGACTGGAGTCATCATCCAGCACAGAGTTAGGCCATGTGCGCGCCATACATTTAAAGGGCACGGCTTGCGCTCAAAGCACATGACACCCTCCAAAGAATCCTGGGAATTGTAGTTTGCTAAGGGTGCTGGGAATTATAGCTGTTGGGTGTTAAACCACAATTCCCAGGATTCTTGGGGGGAGGGGGTTTCATGCGCTTTAAATGTACGGTGTGTACGCAGCCTTTGGCCTACGGAAGCCCCTTTAATTTCAGTGGGACTTCAGTGTGCCTGATTGCTGTGCACTGGATTGTGATCTCTGCTGTGCGCATGGATATATAGTGTATACATAGCCCGTGATTATAGTTAGCCGTGAATTTTCTTCACTTTGGAAAGTACATTTAAATGTGTGTTTTGTGCATGTGTGCAGTAAGCAGCTTAATGCCCACTGGGGTGCATTCCAGGACATTTGTATATATTTGCAGATGGGGAAATATTGTGTGTGTGTGTGTGTGTGTGTGTGTGTGTGTGTGTGTGTGTGTGTTGCTGCGCTGTCTAGTTTGCTTGATACCTAAAGTGGGTGTGTGGATTGTGCGAGTCTTGAGGCATGCGCCGTAGGTGCCTAGTTTTTCTGGGATGAAAGTACAAATGGGATCTGCAACAAAATGTTGCAGTGTAGCATGCTGCTGCTGAGAATACTCCATTCCACCCCCCTCCCACCTGGCTTTCCATCCTTCCCCAAACTATTAGTCAGCATTCTGTGGCCACCAAGCACATACAGTCCTCACCGAGCCGTTTTTGAGTGTACGTCCCCAATGCCTCAATTAAGAACCCCCCTTCTTTTTTAACTTCTGCAAACCTTGGGATTCCCCTGAGCTCATTAACAGGTAGATCTTGTGTGTGGATGGTCCCGTTTTGTCTGCCTGAGTATTGAGTACTACCTAAGCATCCGGTTTTGAGACTGCGATCTGTGACTATCTAAGAGGTTGTTATATATTTTGCAGTGTGCAATTTGTGATTCCCTGTATATCTGTTGATTTATTCTAAGATTTATATCCTGTCCTTCAAAGAAGTATTTCCCAGGGTGGCCGACAACATCTCAAAATGAAATATAATCAATATAGAGTAACCGTAACACTAAAACGGTATGTGGTATCAGGCATGTTAGATGCCATGTGTGTTATGGCGCATGCATGTGAGAGCGAGAGATTAGGGCCTGTTGCTAATTGACTGTTAATTGTGTAGTGCCGTACTTTGTAGAAATGGAATTTCAGTTGTCCTTCGTACATGTGGAGTTCATGGCTCTGAGTTTTATGAATACTGGAACGTAGACAGTTCAAAATGCGTTAGTGGGTAGGGCAGACAATCCAATGGTGATAACAATAATACTATATTTGACAATCTGGTGCTGTACACCGACATTTGCTGCCTGAGGCAACGTGCCCTGCCCTGCCCATTGGTAATTTAAGCATTTTTGTAGGATATGTGTGTATAAAACGGTGACTAAAGATAACATTAAAAAGCTACATTGCAAAATCTTAAGATGACTGAGGGATGTGGTTAATTTATTATTATTATTATTATTATTATTATTATTATTATTATTATTATTATTTAAAAGCAGTAAAAGCAGGAATCCTTCAGCCCCAAAGTTGCAAGTATATATGGAGTCAGGCTGTGATTATTCAGTCATCATGGAATATCACTCTGCACATGTTCAGTGGCACTCCTAGATTTTCTATCACTCACATATTCCAGGGCTGATCCTTGTAATTAACAACAACAAAAAAAGCTCCAGTTTTTTAAGCCACATGTTTGATATGCACAACCTGATGGGCGCTCTTCGATCCCGCAATGTGGTGCTTGTTTTATTGTAGGCGTGGCGTCCAATTTAGAACCTATAATATTGAAGGTGGGCAGTGGACAATTTGGGTTATGCATTAGACACGCAATCTATAAAAACATTTTTAAACGTCATCTGCATCTTTCAGGCTTGCTGTGAGTCTGCAAATAGTTTTGGAGTGGGGGGTAGGGGGTAAGCACAGTGCATATCTGAGAGGATCTTGGGTGTGGTCTCTTGGTGTGCAAAGAGAGAAAACCGCTGTACATTTTAGGTGCAGGTTTCTGTAGAGTTGATCGCTGTGGCAGATACATGCGTTTCAGGGGGGGCTGTTTCTCTCACCTACAAGGGTGTTGTATGTGGAGTCTTGGCTTAGTGACAGCAAACACCCTGAACAGAAGCAAGAAGGGGTAAACTGAGAGGCCCGCCTGGCCTAAATTGCTGATCCCAGGGGATTCTGCTGCAGCCAGGGGGTTGAGTTACCTTAGCGGTTGGGCAAGCGCCGCTCGAAACCAGGCAGCTAATTATAAACGTTTCTTGGCCCTGCCTCCTTCCTTGGAGCCGCACGGAGCCCGGTCTTCTCTCCGTGCCCCTAATAGGACACAGGGTCCCCGAAAAGGCAATGTGAGACGGAGACCAGGAAAGGTCAGGCAGGCACTCAGGAAGGTATGAAGGCCTTACAGGTGGGAAAGTGCTAAATCAATGTCTCCCGGAAGAGGCTCAACAAGCCCTTAAGCAGTTGTGCTCGGCTGGGTTTAACCCACGTCCAAGTGCTGAAAACAAATCAAATCGCCCCAAACAAAAGAAGGATCCTTAACTCGGGGAAGAAGAGAGGAGATGTGCCAAGGGAGACTCTGTATGGCCTCTTCGTGGTGGCAAATCACACGCTCCATCCTTCATATCCTGCCAGGGATTAATGGGACTAGATCACATCTGGTGGCAAACAAGGAGCATGCGGTTTGCTGCTGAGAAGCCTTTTCCTAGCCTGCTTTCCTTCCCTCTGCTCCCCGCTTTCCTAAAATAAAAATATTTTCTCCCTGTGGAGAAGAGAGGGCGCGGAAGCAGATGAGGCGAGTGCGAGAGCAGTGCTATTTTTCTAGACAAAGAGGTGCCAGAACTCACCATCAGCGCCTCCCTCGTTCTCTTATAATGGCAATGGCGCCCACCTGAGAAGTGCCGGAACTGAGTTCTGGCAAGTCTTCAGCTGAAAAAAATCCCAGGGTGAGAGCCTGCTTTGAGTTTGCACCAGTCCAAAGGAGAGCTGGGCCGAACTCAAATTGGGATCCTTCCATTGAAGCCTGGGGATTTGCATTTTTAGGTCCCTCCATTTTGAATAATCAGCCCATACTTAAAAACAAAGCCATCTGTTCTTCCAAATGACCAGGGCAATGTTTTGCTTGTTTTCCTGGTTGTTGGGCAACGCTTCTCAGGACCAGTTGCAGGTTTCCAGAGGCCCAGACTGCGGCAGGCTCCTAGTAGACGTCTCTCCCCCTAGTTCCACAAGCTTTCTAAATGTACTAAGCACAGGAAAGCTCCCACCTCTTCCTCCTCCTCCTCCTCCTCCTCCTCCTCCTTGTTTCCTTTCCGGTGCTGATTTGCAGGCCTGCCATTTTTGTCGCCCGTCGCCAGGGCCTGAGATTTTCACCGCATGAGGTGGAATAGACTCGTTACTCGAGGCCGGCTGAAGTATTTTGGCACCCGCGGCAGAAAAACCGCACAAGCGCCCCTCCCGGGGAGTAAAAATACAATTACAATAAAATGAAATAAGTAACAATTTGCGGCCCTTTCACAACATCCCCACTGTGGACTCCTAACCATATTTTTAGTTTGGTACAGAACACCCCTCCTCCAGTTCTGGGGGCTTTTCAGGACAGGATAAGCACTCTGTAAAAGCAGAGCAGTCTCAACCGTCCAGAATAACCCCCATCCCCATAACGTGTGAAGTTAACTTGTGTGCTGGAGAATGGGAGATGCAAGTGGAAACCAGAGCCCTTTGAAATACAGCAGTGCTTTAAGATGCAGCGACTGCATTCTAGTCAGCAGCAAGAGGACAAGTTCGGACCCTCCAAGTGTCCCTATTTTCCAGGGATTTACAGAAGGCGTCCCAGTTTCTGATTTGATCCCAGAATGTCCCGCTTTTCCTTAAAGGTAAAGGGACCCCTGACCATTAGGTCTAGTCGTGACCGACTCTGGGGTTGCGGCGCTCATCTCGCTTTACTGGCCGAGGGAGCCAGCGTACAGCTTCCGGGTCATGTGGCCAGCATGACTAAGCCGCTTCTGGTGAACCAGAGCAGCGCACGGAAAAGCCGTTTACCTTCCCGCCGGAGCGGTACCTATTTATCTACTTGCACTTTGACGTGCTTTCGAACTGCTAGGTCGGCAAGAGCAGGGACCGAGCAACGGGAACTCACCCCGTCGCAGGAATTCGAACCGCTGACCTTCTGATCGGCAAGCCCTAGGCTCTGTGGTTTAACCCACAGCACCACCCACGTCTCCCTGCTTGTCCTTAGGCCACCCCTATTTTCATCAGAGAAATGTTGGTGGGTACGGAGTTATGCAACCCCTGAGAGAATGAGACAATTAACTAGGCAACCTTTAGAATACACCTGAAGGCAGCCCTGCATAGGGAATTTTTTTTAATGTTTAATGTTTTATTGTGCTTTTATATATTTTGGAAGCTGCCCAGAGTGGCTGGAGCAACCCAGTCAGATGGATGGGATATAAATAGCAAAATTATTAATGTTATTAAGGAATAGAATGTCCCTATTTTCATCGAAGAAATGTCGGAGAGTATGCAAGTTTGAGGATCTTGCCAACCTCTATAGCAGGCATGGCCAAACTTGGCGCTCCTGATGTTTTGGGACTACAACTCCCATCATCCCTAGCTAACAGGACCAGTGGTCAGGGATGATGGGAATTGTGGTCCCAAAACATCTGGAGGGCCAAGTCTGGCCATGCCTGCTCTATAGCGAGGATGAAGAACTTGTGGCCCTCAAACGGAAACTCCCATCTTTCCCAACCATCGCTGGCAGGGGCTGATGGGAGTTGGGAGTTTGATACCATGAAGTGGTCCATGGTTTCCTCAGAGCTCTGCTTTCTCCAATAATGAGGCAAGCCTCCTCCGTGAGCTTTAGGGTGTGGACAGCTGTGGAGGAAAATGTGGGTTTTGTTTCCTGTTGCCCTTCGGTGTGTCGTCACGCTCGCAGAAGGAAGGCCCAAAGCCTCTGGGATCCACTTTTCCATCTTCCACGGTCCTGTCTCCCAACGGGAGCTATGCAAAGCATCCTGGAGCTAAGCTGAGCCCTGCAAGGTTCTGGCGGAGCCCGGGCGACAGCTGGACCCCTCCGTCGCTCATCTCCCTGCTGCTTTGGCCCCGGAGGTTGGGTTATTATTGATCGCCGGTCGTGATGGCTCAGCACTCTGCACCTGGCTATATTAGGGGGTCAGGACGGGCTGGGAAAAAGGAGTCGGTGCTGGTGGCTTTATCGGGAGGCGGGCGGTGTGGGCTCAGCGCATAGTGGGAATGGAACAGGGATGACATCATGCAGAAGGGCTCGCTTTCCAAAATGAGAGGTGCTAGGCCTCAGGCCTTTTGGACCGAGAGGCCTTTCCCACAGGTTTTGGGGGGCTCTTGGAGTGGCAGAAGGACAAATTGTGATTCTGTCAGGCAACAAAGTAAAGAAGGCCCAGCAGAGACTTTATTTCCTCAGACTTTTAAAGAAGAACAATCTGAGTGAGAGACTGCTGGTGTCCTTCTATCGAGGCAGCATAGAGAGCATTCTTACATACTGTATCTGTGCTTGGTTTGCCAGTTGCACAGTCACCGACAGGAAAATGCTCCAGAAGGTCATAACCACAGCCCAAAAGATTATCGGTCATCCTCTCCCATCTTTGGACAAACTATATAGCTCCTGTTGTCTCAAAAAAGCAAACAACATTTTACAGGATTCATCTCATCCTGGATATAGTCTGTTTGCACGGTTGCCTTTGGGCAAGAGATACAGAACATTTAAATCAAGAACAAATAGGCTGAAAAACAGTTTTTATTCAAGAGCTATAACTATTTTAAATGCTGTAACCAAATGATATGATCTTTGGGGAGTCGTGATGGATGGTATGTATGTGTATGTGTGGTTGTAAATGTGGGATGACATTCAATTTCGTTGTACTACATACAATGACAATAAAGTATCTACCGGTATCTATCTATCTAATGACCTGAACAAGCAGCAAAGGGTTGAGCTGCGGAGCAACCGATAACCTTAGAAAACAGAATACACTTGTATAAAATATTACTTATTTGGGAATTATAGGGACAGAACTACCTAAATTGTATAGAAACTTATTTATGTATGCTACTACAGCAGCAAAGAATGTTACTTGCCCCAAAATGGAAAGAAGCAGAAGTCCCGGTAAAGGAAGAATGGACACAAAAACCTATGGAATATGCAGAAATGGCGAAACTTACCGGAAGAATAAGAAATCAAGATAACAAACTTTTTTTATACATATAAAAGAATGGAAATGGTTTATTGGATATTTACAGATAAATTGCAAACAGATAAAAACATTAGTGTGATTATTGTAACAACCTGCAGTTTTATCAAAGTATATATCAACAGTAGATAATTAAATGAGCAAGTTAAATGAATTTGTATATGCAGAAGATATTAAAAAACAAATTTAAGGAACCGCAGAAAGAGGGGGAAGGAAGTCAACTTTTGAAATGTTAAATGGATTGTAAAACTGATGAAATGCATAAATTTGAAAAGTATAAATAAAAATAAAAATAAAATTTACTTATTTTTGAAGCATTTTCATACTGCCTTTCGGATCTGAAAATAAAACAAACCTTGCTGTCTTCCAAAGCATATTCTGCTTAAAATAGTCCCCTTCGTTGCTGCATGTGGCATACCTTCCCTGTGGAACTCCCTGCTGGTAGAGGCTTGGCAAGAATAATCCCTGCCTACTTTTCAGACGCCTATTGAGAACTGTGTTCTTCATTCAGGCCTTTGAAGTATGATATCCCGACAACCAGCTTTTATTAATTTGATTAATGCTTTCCCTGCCGCTTTGATGCTTTTAATAAAGCTGCTGCAATTATGTATATGTTGTATACTGCTTTGCTTTATTTATTTTTTTAATGAAAAATATGGTCTATAAATAATACATCTCTTTCATAAATGCAATGAAGATCAGGTGAAATTATTCTGTCTGGTGTACAGGCTTTACTTCAAACAGTACATCTGTGCACGGGAATGTGGCATCAGCAGGCTTGGAGAGAAATCCAGGGTTTGCAGAAGTATGAAAAGTCCTTTAGGAAAAACTGATATAAGAAGGTAAACTCCAAGGATGAGGAATTGGAACACTTCAGAGAAGGCGAATAGAATGCAGCAACTGGAATCCCAAACTTCCAGCATTCCACACTGCATTGTCCTATTCACTGATTGAATTTTGTTTGATTAATCCATGGGTAGGCAAACTAAGCCCCGGGGGCCGGATCCGGCCCAATCGCCTTCTCAATCCGGCCCGCAGACGGTCCGGGAATCAGCGTGTTTTTACAAGAGTAGAATGTGTCCTTTTATTTAAAATGCATCTCTGGGTTATTTGTGGGGCATAGGAATTCGTTCATTCCCCCCCCCCCACCAAAAAAATATAGTCCGGCCCCCCACAAGGTCTGAGGGACGGTGGACCGGCCACCTGCTGAAAAGGTTGGCTGACCCCTGGATTAAGCAATCAATTAAAACTGAATTCACAGATAAGGAACAACTATTCTAAAGGGGAAAGTCATAGGGGTTTTTTTTGTTTAGATGATGCATACAGCTGTCACCGAACATGTTAGAAAAGACACATACCCTGTTTTCTATCACGCAGGAGGGAACGCTGTTTTAAAAAATGTGGTGCTTCCAATCTGCAGTTTTTATAAGTGCTACTTTAATAAAAGATTAGTACTTGCCTGAATTAGAATGTAATATAATTTGAAAACAAGTATACATTTTTTAAAAAATGCTGAATCATCAGAGACACCTTTACAGTCAGTCACACAAATTTTAGCTGATTTTTCGTTCAACGGTCTGGGGAGCAAGCACTGCAAAATGCCAAAAAGCAGGTCAGTAACCTGGAAGCAAGGGATGCAGGTGGCGCTGTGGTCTAAACCACTGAGCCTTGGGCTTGCCGATCAGAAGGTCGGCGGTTCGAATCCCCGCGACGGGGTGAACTCCCGTTGCTCGGTCCCTGCTCCTGCCAACCTAGCATTTCGAAAGCACGTCAAAGTGCAAGTAGATAAATAGGTACTGCTGCAGCAGGAAGGTAAACGGCGTTTCCGTGCGCTGCTCTGGCCACATGACCCGGAAGCTGTACGCCGGCTCCCTCGGTCAATAATGCAAGATGAGCGCCACAACCCCAGAGTCAGTCACAACCAGGGCCGGAGCTTCCATTTAGGCGAACTAGGCAGCTGCCTAGAGCGCCGAAATGGAGGGGGGCGCAAAACAGCCCCACGCCGGCGGAGGTCGGGCGCGCCCGACCCAGACCACTTGCACCCTGCCACTCTCCGCAAAAGGCGGATGCAGAGCGAGCGGGCGCGCCCGACCCAGACCGCGCGCGCCCTGCCGCTCTCCGCAGAAGGGGCGGATGGAGGGCACGCTGGCCAGCCTGGCCCTCGCCCCCGCTGCCGCCCCCCCAAAAATCGAAAATCGCGGCGGCGGCAGGGGGCGGGGTCACGTGACGTCATCATGCATGACGTACGGTGCCCCGCCCCCCTCGCCTAGGGTGCGAAAAGCCCTATCACCGGGCCTGGTCACAACTGGACCTAATGGTCAGGGGTCCCTTTACCTTTAACCTGGAAGCAAACCTACGGTAGCTCAGTTCCAATGCTGATTCACAAATATTTCAGAGAGTTAACTGGTACAAGCAGTTGGATCTCGCCTTTAGCAGTCATCTCTTGACGCGTTTAATAACCCTTTTAGATAGCGGGTTTTTGTTTTTCCCTAACTGGAGCTATTTCCCATCATTAGGATGATTGCATTCATTTTCTGCTCCCGTACAAGGTTGTGAATATGAGCAGGCTGCCTTCTTGCATGCAAATGACTGTAACAGGCCACCTTTGCATTAGCACTGGTTAAAATGGGATTAAATGTTGCCTTGTTGGACGGGAGCCTTTTCGGCTCGGCAAAAATGCTCTAAATGTTCTTGTCTGGATCAATATGAAACTACTTGATGATTTCTGATGCGGACGGCTGCTCCGTATTGATTTTAGGTGCTTTTATTCCATTGTGATGTTATTGCTTTTTATACTGTTGGCAAAGCACAAGGGTTGCTGTTTTAATGGACCTGGCAACTTTATGGCTTGCTTGTTGCTTTAAATGTCTGGGTTTTTGTTATTTTATGGCATAAATAAGTGAATCAGCTATAACGTCCATAAATACAGTCCCTTTAGTTTTTTTTGCTTAACCGTATACATGGTGCTGTTTTGCTTACCTTTCCCCAAGGGATACATCTTTGGGCAGGGGCCATAGTTCATCGGTAGAGCACAATCCTGACATTGAGTCATAGCATTGTAGAGTTGGAAGGGACCCTGAGGGTCATCTAGTCCAGCCCCCCTGCAACACATGCTGAAAGTTCCATTTTCAATTTAATGTTGTTTTATTTTTTTGTTGCCTTGTACAGGACATCTTAACAACCAAGATTAAAAACACACAAAATTGCTTAAATCAACAGGCCCTTTCATTCCCTTGCATCTCTGGCTAGAAGTAGCAGATAGCAGGTGATGCAGAAGAACTCTGCCTGAAACATTGGAGGGCTTCTGGTAGTTTGTGTGAACAATACTGAAGTAGATGGACAAAATAACTGGCAGCTTACTATGTTGTGCACCAGCAAGTATGATATGGGCTTAATTGAGACATCGTACCAGACTGTGGTGTACAGTCGCTGGAGTTTGAGCAAACCATGGTTTGAGCTTCCAAATATACAGGCAAGCCATAGTTTATAGTTGCATCTCCGCTTTCATTTTTGCAACTCCTCCTTCTAAGTGCAGGGGCTCTGGAGACATAACAACTCCGGCAGCTCCACAGCTGATCGATTCAGAGATAATGCCAAACCCTAGTTTGCACATATCATGGTTCCTGTACCCACCTCAAACCATGGTTTCCAATCCTGGTTTGATGGATGATTGGAAACCATGGCTTGCCAATTTAGACTTCACACTGACCAAAGCTTCCATGGCCATGGTTTGCCATGATATCTGGACTGAGGCAATAGTGTTTGTATCTGGCTTGCTTTTAATGCAGGCCAGAACTTCTTTTTTGCTGCAGGTGGGCATTTTGAGGGGAGGACAATTCTGTGAATAGAGATACAGGCAGGGAAAGAGTTAAGCGTTTCACCCTCATTCACCTTTCTTTTATTCTTTCCTGATGACAGTCTCCAATGGTTTCTCTTCATTACAGATAGAGCTGTAACGTTCTCGCTTTTCCCGTGCTTCCTTCCCCTGTTGGTTCCATCCCACAGTCATGATTTATCTCCCTTAGCACCCTGGTTCCTGGGTCCACTCCCCTAACTAGCCAGTGGCAACAACCCCAATTCCTCCAGGGTCATCCTTAGCATTTTTCTGCTTCTCCTCTGCAGTCCCCCTGTTTGCGCCCCCAAATCCACCCCTCCTCCCTCCTCCTATAGGTGGTAATTAGGGCCCTCGCTCTGGATTAACACCCCCAGCAGACACATTTACACATAAGGGGCATGGAAAGCTGGAGAGCAGCTTAAAGCCTGGAAGGCACTTCAAGGGACGGGATGGAACATGCCCAACAGGTGTGACTGTAATAATAAATTCATTCATTCATGCCCAACAGGTGGGGTTGAGCGGGTGCATTGGGGTAGCAATATATTGGGCAGTGCGATATAAGCCAGTAGATGGTCTACATTGTGTGGGTTCCACTAAATTCAAAGATCAAAACTGATGTTTCTGAGTCCAAAAGTTTAGGACCTAAACACTCCATTGCCTTGCATTTTTTCACCTCAAAATGTCTCGTCGCATTTTCCACAGACGCGTGTGTGAAAATTCTTCCATTTGTCCACCATGTTTCTTTTCCACCTTGCTCTTCTGTACTAGACATAAAAAAAAAACCTCCTGCTTCTTAATAACTTTCCTAAGCCTCCCATGCTCCAGATTTCTCTACACTCTGTTTTGGACACATTGGCTTTCCTCCCTTGACCAAAGTGCAATAGATCCACTTAAAAAGGAAGAAGAAAAGAAACAGACTTTTTTTGCAGTTAGGAAAGTGATGGAGAAATGGATTGAAAGGTGCGGAATGGATTGATGGTTAGCAGGAAGATGGATAAATACCCTACAAGCAAATCAGGACGAATGCAGGAAGAATTGTATATAACTCATCTATATATATAAAATCGTTCAAGTTGGATGTTTGTTAACAATCGCCTTTCTCTGTAACCCCTTGATCGATTCCGTTCAAATTTGGACACAACGTTCCATGCCCATATGGGAGTGATCATATGTACTTACATTGCACAAATACCACACCTTTCCCAGGTAAAAATGTGATTTTCTGCAAAAAACATAGCGCCCTCCAGTGGACGCTAAACAGCACAGCACAAGGACAAAGAAACTCATAGACTAAAATAGTAGTAATAAACAGTTGTAGAATCGAAGACAAAAACAGGAGGGGCAAACGGAGAACACATAGACTGAACTTCAACGAGATAAGGTGTAAGTAAACATATGCTTTCTCTTTCATACTGTATCTTACTTTTGCATTTCACCAAATCAGCCACAGCAAGGCGTGACCGGGTCAGCTAGTTGTTGTATATAACTTTCCTGCAAACAAATAAGAATGAATGCTCCATGAGGACCAGCTACAACTTAACCACCACGCAGGTTTTGGAGGAGCCCTCAAGTGAAAGAAGTGGATCAGGTCCACCTTTTCTGTCTAGTTGTAAGGGTCAATAGCTACACCTTCCCCTCTTCCTTCAACTCCCTCCTCAAAATGTACCATTTCTCTGAAGTATCCAGCTTAACCCTGCTGGACCTTCCTCGCTGAAGTGACCTGTGAGGAGAAATGAAGGCAGGAACTGATGTCTCAATGGTGCAACAAGTTTTGAGCCACAATTTCAGCTCAGCTTCAGGCAGGAGAGTACCTGCAATTTTGGGCTTTGCTTTTGGTGGCAAAATGTATTGGACTGCCACTGAACCCCTCAGTCATAACACAACCCACACCCCAAATAAAGACAGCTATGTGTATGCAGTTGCTCACACAATCATCTCTTGATCCCCTTTCTCCCCCCCTTCCCCCCCTTTTCTTGCTTCCCACACTTTCAGCATTTGGATTGTGTTCCTTGGGGGCAAGTCCTTGTCTTTTGGCGTGGTGTGGGGAGGCGGGGGTACTTCGTAAAGCTCTGTGTGCATGGGATGCATATCACCACTGCCATATTTTTGGAATCCAGTGTGCATATTTGACTATATACATAGATTGAGGTTGAATCTTGACAAGACAGAAGTACTGTTTTTGGGGGACAGGAGGCGGGCAGGTGTGGAGGACTCCCTGGTCCTAAATGGGGTAACTGTGCCCCTGAAGGACCAGGTGCGCAACCTGGGAGTCGTTCTGGACTCACAGCTGTCCATGGAGGTGCAGGTTAATTCTGTGTCCAGGGCGGCTGTCTGCCAGCTCCATCTGGTACGCAGGCTGAGACCCTACCTGCCCGCGGACTGTCTCGCCAGAGTGGTGCATGCTCTAGTTATCTCTTGCATGGATTACTGCAATGCGCTCTATGTGGGGCTACCTTTGAAGGTGACCCGGAAACTACAACTAATCCAGAATGCAGCAGCTAGACTGGTGACTGGGAGCGGCCGCCGATACCACATAACACCGGTCTTGAAAGACCTACATTGGCTCCCAGTACGTTTCCGAGCACAATTCAAAGTGTTGGTGCTGACCTTTAAAGCCCTAAATGGCTTCGGTCCAGTATACCTGAAGGAGCGTCTCCACCCCCATCGTTCTGCCCGGACACTGAGGTCCAGCTCTGAGGGCCTTCTGGAGCTTCCCTCGCTACGAGAAGCCAAGTTACAGGGAACCAGGCAGAGGGCCTTCTCGGTAGTGGCACCCGCCCTGTGGAACGCCCTCCCACCAGATGTCAAAGAGAAAAACAACTACCAGACCTTTAGAAGACATCTGAAGGCAGCCCTGTTTAGGGAGGCTTTTAATGTTTAATAGATTATTGCATTTTAATGTTCTGTTGGAAGCCGCCCAGAGTGGCTGGGGAAACCCAGCCAGATGGGCGGGGTATAAATAATAAATTATTATTATTATTACTCAAGAGACTCTTTATCCCTGTCCTTCTATTTTGGCTCCTGATTGGTCTTACTTTCATTCTTCTGTAGCCGCAAAGAAGAAAGAGGTGAAGAAGAAAGAGGACCCAAAGGCAGCGAAGAAAGAGGAGAAGAAAGAGGAGAAGAAAGAAGAGGCAAAAGGTGGGGCCAGGAAACCCGTTTTGGCATGTTCAGGCACATGCTAGCTAGCAGAGAGAGTCATGCTCCAGTCATAATTTTGGGGGAGTGGGAGAATGAAGAGCTGTGGGACCCCTATTCTCCCCTCCCACAGAACTACAGTTCTCAGAGTAATTTAACAGCTTGGGGAATTGTAGCTCTGTGAGAGCAATCGGAGCCTCTGAAATAAGAAAAATCTGCTCTTATTCCCTTATGGGGTACACAAGAGCCTTTTGAGGTTCTCCATTGGAAGGAGTAAATTACAGAGGCCAACCAGAGAAAAACTGAGTAGCAAAATCTTTATTATATCTGTTGCAACAGGGCCCACTCCCAAAAATGGAGGAGCAACCCTGAACAATGGTGTGCCAGCTTCTATATAGACTTTTTAAATTACCCCCTCCTCCTCAAGACCACCCCCCTATACATAATACATACATCACAAAAAGGGGTGTAATCCAGGACCACCCCCCAGATACATCACAGCTACATCACAGAAAAAGGCGGTCTCCAGCAGAAATCTGAGTGCGCTGTTTACCTCCTGTCTGCCACTTCATATGTCTTATCTGATTGCCTTTCCTGGGCAGTCTGGCCATTCCTTTGAGATGGTGATTACTTAATTTCTGAGACAATGGGAAGGTTCCCTCACCCCTTTCCTCCTTGCAGAGAAACATTTGGTCAGTTTTGAGAGTCAAAATGGTGTCAGGACTGTCTGCTTCAGACATGTGGCCTTGTTTGCTTGGTACATTAATAACAATTATTATAGATAGAAAACCTTAAAATTCTTACAACACCTCCTAACAACTTGCCGCGCCCTTAACAAACTCCAGTTCCCAGAATTCCTTGGGGGAAGCCATGCTTGCTGAAAGCGGTATGATACTGCTTTAAATGTATTGGTGCAGATGGGCCGTTGCTGAAGTCCTTTTTGTTTGATTCCCAAGAAATCCTGTTACATGGTGCCCTGTAACTATTGCCTTGAATGGAAAGGCCATGTATTTGGCACGAGTCGCTTTCATTAATTAGATTCCTAGATGAACAGGAGGGCAATATTATTCCTGAATTTCTAGAATTGAGAGGGGGGGAGGAGTTTGTGCACCCTGTAACCTACACAAAGATATTCTGCCCATCCTCCTGGTCAGCATTAAACCTTCATCTTCTGGCGTGTTGCCGTAGAAAGCTCTGACTCCCAGCTAATAAACTGCAGACCTCCGCCAGACTGTTTTAATTAAATAAATGGCACAGAGGTAAGATGATATGTTTTACTGGAAATGCTGGCCCAGTAAAAAAAGTGGTGCTTTGCTGATTTTGCAACCTTCCCTCATGGCACTGAGAAGGACATTACTGCCCTTTAAAAAAAAATTAAAAGCCAAAATTAGACAATATGTATTTGAAGCAGGCAGTCACACAAGACACAAGACCGATCTAGACCCCAGATCCTCAAGCCATAAATGCGGCTGCTACACGAAGGTTTGACCGTCACATCCTTAACTGGTTCGTTTTATGCATCATGTGAGCTGAAATGAAACCACAGCTGCACAGATCTGATTATTCTTCATAAGGGATATCCTGGAACAGAACAGGAACAAAAGTAAAATGCAGTCATACCTTGGATCCCGAACGCCCTGGAACTCGGACGTTTTGGCTCCCAAACGTTACAAACCCGGAAGAGATTGTTCTGAATTGCGAACTTTCTTTTGGAACCCAAACTTCCGACAGGGCACCTGTGGCTTCTGATTGCCACGATTTGGTTTTTGTATGTTTTGGAAGTCGAACGGATTCTGTTCGACTTCCAAGGTATGAACTTCCAGACCTAGAGAATATTCACCAGACTTACAAGCTTCAGGCAATGGGGAAATATACTTGGAGTTGGGGAGAAACACCACCATGGTTTGGGTCAAGGGTTAATAATAATAATAATAATAATAATAATAATAATAATAATAATAATTTATTATTTGTACCCCGCCCATCTGGCCGGGTCCCCCCAGCCACTCTGGGCGGCCTCCAATGGATATTAAAATATCACAAGTTAAAAACTTCCCTAAACAGGGCTGCCTTGAGGTATTTTCTGAATGTCAGATAGTTGTATATCTCTTTGACCTCTGCTGGGAGGGCGTTCCACAGGGCGGGCGCCACTACCGAGAAGGCCCTCTGCCTGGTTCCCTGTAGCTTTGCTTCTCGCAATGAGGGAACCGCCAGAAGGCCCTCAGCGCTGGATCTCAGTGTCCGGGCTGAACGATGGGGGTGGAGACGCTCCTTCAGGTATACAGGACTGAGGCCGTTTAGGCTTCTAACGTTATTTATATTTTTTCCCTTTTCTGTGCCCCTTAGCAGAGGCTCCGGCAGAACAGGCGCCATCAGGTGAGGCCCAGAGATTGCAGCCTGGAGAAAAATGTCCTTAACATCTGCTGGTATTGCTGCTTGTATATTGGTTATATGTGTCTCCATATGCTCTGTACCCAGAGACATACCACTCCTCGTATGTAGAAGTTCTCACAGCTACTTGTCGAGACGTCCCACCTTCCATCAAGAAGTTGTCCCATGCCTGCTCTTAGCTTCTGCAGGGCTTTGAATAAATCTCAGCTTCTTCCCTGAGGTGTATCCCTACCCTTCAGTGATATCCCACCCCAATACCTATTGCCTGCTATTGCTGCTACTACTGGACGCGGGTGGCGCTGTGGTCTAAACCACTGAACCACTACTACTGCTGCTGCTGCTGCTGCTGCTACTGCCTCCTCCAGTAGTGAAATGGTGTTTCCGTGCGCTCTGGTTTCCATCACGGTTTTCCGTTGCGCCAGAAGCGGTTCAGTCCTGCTGGCCACATGACCCAGAAGAAGAAGAAGAAGAGTTTGGATTTGATATCCCGCTTTATCACTACCCGAAGGAGTCTCAAAGCAGCTGACATTCTCCTTTCCCTTCCTCCCCCACAACAAACACTCTGTGAGGTGAGTGAGGCTGAGAGACTTCAGAGAAGTGTGACTAGCCCAAGGTCACCCAGAAGCTGCATGTGGAGGAGTGGGGAATCGAACCCAGTTCACCAGATTACAAGTCCACCACTCTTAACCACTACACCATACTGGTCTGTCTGTGAACAAACGCCAGCTCCCTCGGCCTGAAAGCGAGATGAGCGCCGCAACCCCATAGTCACCTTTGACTGGACTTACCCGTCCAGGGGTCCTTTACATTTACCAGCAGTGAAAATATAGCCACATGCTTGAACCATCTGGGACTCTCCATTGTGTCACTGAGGGATACAGGAGAACATTTCCTCATTGGCCTCTTAATCCCATGTGAGTTGTACTATTCATGAGTGGGCCCCATGGACTGTGGCCTACCTGTCCCCTGGGAACATTGGAAGCTGCCTTATACTGAGTCAGGCCTAGCTTAGTATTGCCTACACAATACTCCAGCCCTACAGCCAGTGTGGTGTAGTGGTTAAGAGCGGTAGACTCGTAATCTGGTGAACCGGGTTTGCGTCTCCGCTCCTCCACATGCAGCTGCTGGGTGACCTTGGGCTAGTCACACTTCTTTGAAGTCTCTCAGCCCCACTCACCTCACAGAGTGTTTGTTGTGGGGGAGGAAGGGAAAAGGAGATTGTTAGCTGCTTTGAGACTCCTTCAGGTAGTGATAAAGTGGGATATCAAATCCAAACTCTTCTACCTGGAGATGCCAGGAATTGAAGGCGGATTGTTTGCGTGCAAGTTCGATGCTGTGCCGCTGAGTTGTGGCCCTTCCACCTCGTACCCCCAGGGCAGCCACGCCCACATCCCCTGCCCTGAAGAACCCCACTACTCCCAAATCACCCCTGTTTTGGCTTCCAGCTCACCTGCAAGGCGTGACCCGCTCTTCTTCTTCCCTTCCCTCTTTTTCAGATGAAAGTAAAGGGGAGCCCTCCACTCAGTCAGATGCCCTCTTCCTCAAGAAGCCAGAAAGCATCTTAATAGAAAGTGGTAAGTGGCAGAGCAGAATTGCACCGGGGGGCCAGCCCAAGCATTAGGCACAGTGAAGAGGCTGCCTCGAGGGGGTATACGTGAGATTCCCAGGCAGTCTGTCATCCCGTTACAGACTAGACTCTGAGCGGCTCACCTTCAGTAATGTGACTGAAGCTAGTGCCAAACTTCAAACCATGACACTGCTTTGGAGGTGAACCAGATAGGCAAGTTAATAAATAGACATGGGTGGCCCCATCACTTTCAGTTTGGTCCTAATCATGTGATGTACAAGGGCCCCTCCAGAGCGGTGTTTTTGTCGCAGGAGTATTCTGTAATGTGTTCTTTAGCGCGGTGCGTTAGCGGCAGATTTAACCTGCTTTTGTTCGTTCTGTGATTGGCCTCCGGAGGTGTTATAGCGCAACAAAAGCAGGACAAAAACCGAACCAGAATGGTATTGGGTTTCCGGCAGGATAGGTATTGATTGGAAATGAAGCTGTGTGACCACCCCATGTCTTTTGAAGGCACAAACAGTATTGGAATTGGAATCCTGTGTGTGTGTGTGTGTGTGTGTGTGTGTGTGTGTGTGTGTGTGTGTGTGTGACCACTCTGATAGCATCATGAGCACAAATCGTCATGAATGCACAGTAAAAATGCTGTCCTCTGTCAAGGAAACGAAGTGTGGTTCTTTTGCAGCCAGTGGTTGACAGCTACACTGGACTAATTAATTTGGAGGGAAATGGCATTCAGAAACTGCTTTAGACAACCGGTCCACCCAGCTCACTACCGTCAAGACTGGCAAAGGCTCCCCAGAGTTTAAGAGAGAGGGGCGTTTACTGGAGATGCCAGAGACCAAACTTGTACTACTGAATGATGGCCCCGTCCATCCCGTGACATCTTTGTGTTTTGCACCATCTGCTGGCACTCAAGCAGTTTCTTCTGCAAAAGCCCCATGGAGGTTTTGACTTTAGAAGAGAGGCGATTCCTTCTTAAGTGGAGGAAGTCGTGACTTCCATGTGTCCTGTCTGTCTTTCAGGGAAGGATGTTGATTTCATAGTGCAGGTGAACGGGGCTCTGCTGCCTAGCAAGCCCACTGTCAAATGGTTCAAGGGGAAATGGCTGGAGCTGGGTATCAAGAGCGGACTGAGGTTCCAGTTCAAGGACAGCTTCGACAAGGAGAAAAACGTGAGTCCCAGAAGAAGGAAAAGTGAAGGATTTGGCCAGGGGCGAATCAACTCTCCTATGACTTGTTGTCTTCTTAAACTCATAACAGACTGTTGCAATTATTTATTCATTTGTAAACCACCATTTGGGACACGGGTGGCGCTGTGGGTTAAACCACAGAGCCTAGGGCTTGCCGATCAGAAGGTCGGCGGTTCGAATCCCCGCCACGGGGTGAGTTCCCGTTGCTCGGTCCCTGCTCCTGCCAACCTAGCAGTACGAAAGCACATCAAAGTGCAAGTAGATAAATAGGTACCACTGCAGCGGGAAGGTAAACGGGGTTTCCGTGCGCTGCTCTGGTTCGCCAGAAGCGGCTTAGTCATGCTGGCCACATGACCTGGAAGCTGTACGCCAGCTCCCTCGGCCAATAAAGCAAGATGAGCGCCGCAACCCCAGAGTCGGTCCCGACTGGACCTAATGGTCAGGGGCCCCTTTACCCTTTACCTAAACCACCTTTTACATGATTATGCTTTCTTGCAAAGGATCCTGGGAATTATAGTTTGCAAAGGCGACTGAGAATTCTCTGTTAATTGAGATTGAGGCATGCCAGGCTTTGTCCGGATCATGCCTATTGCATCCTCAAAAGGCTATGGCGGAAATGGTCGCCACTAACGAACCTTAATCCTCCTGCTTATTCTTTGCTTGCTCCCGAAGGTTTACACCTATGAGCTAAAAATTGGGAAAGTGGTAATCGGAGACCGAGGGGACTATCGCTTTGAGGTGGCAGCCAAGGACAAGTTTGACAGCTGCACCTTCAACATCGACGTGGAAGGTACCACCAGGAGCCCTAACTCACTAAACGCTAAAGGAGTCATCCTAGAGCAAGCGGGGTTAGGATCCAGTGGATCTCCCAGCACAACTGGGCCACACCATAATCAGCTAAGCTGCAGGTACACAGGGACCCAGCCGGCTGAACTGAGCCCAGCGGATCTTAAACTGGCATACGTCTTGAAAAGGGGTGTGACCTGGGAACCTGGCATAAGTTAAGCTGGCAAGCACAATTTTGAAGGTTTGTTTTCCTCTGCCAGGCTGAGCCTGGTTCCGCCAGCAGCAACCCCATTCCTGCTTCCTGCCAGCTTCTCGTATATAAGATTGCTCCTTAAATAGCCTTATCCATCGGAGGCAACATCCTTCCTTGTGGTCTTGTGAGTATGAACCCATCACGTGTGAAATCTGAACCACGAGAACACATTGAGTGGCATTATTGCTGCCTGCTTTCCACCTCCGGAACTCCCTTCCCCTGGATATTTATTTCTTTATTTGTCTGTTTGGAATCCTAGTCTATTCCCCCCTGTCCCAAGGGCTCATGGCAGCTGGCAGGTAGTAGAGGCATAGTCCCCGATATGCTTGTAGTCTGAGAAATCTATCCAAGGCCCAAGACTGGTCCTGAAAGACCAACATTGGCTCCCAGTACGTTTCCGAGCACAATTCAAAGTGTTGGTGCTGACCTTTAAAGTCCTAAACAGCCTTGGCCCAGTATACCTGAAGGAGCGTCTCCACCTCCATCGTTCAGCCCGGACACTGAGGTCCAGCTCAGAGGGCCTTCTGGCGGTTCCCTCACTGTGAGAAGTGAGGTTGCAGGGAACCAGGCAGAGGGCCTTCTTGGTAGTGGCGCCTGCCCTGTGGAACGCCCTTCCATCAGATATCAAGGAGTTAAAACAACTACTTGACTTTTAGAAGACATCTGAAGGCAGCCCTGTTTAGGGAAGTTTTTAATGTTTGATGTTTTATCGTGTTTTTAATATTCTGTTGGGAGCCGCCCAGAGTGGCTGGAGAAACCCAGCCAGATGGGTGGGGTATAAACAAACAAATTATTATTATTATTATTATTATTATTATTATCATCATCATCATCATCATCATCACCATCACCATCATCGTCACTATCTTTCCAAAATATGATCCCTGCCTTTTAAAAATGTGCAGAACTCTGCATTGGCATGAGTTTATTGTAATTCCCTAATCACCTTTACGTTTTTTTATTGTACCTCACCTGAGTACTGTATCTACTCTGAGTAACAAGAGTAGAATAATTTGTGCAAAACAGTAAAAATGGCAGAATGAATCACGACAGCCCAGAGTTTCCGTGGCACCTTAAAAGATCCATGGAGGGGCAATCTTTCGTTCACTGCACCAGCTGAATAAAGACTCTCTGGATCCCACACAGCACAATGATACTGAGGCGCCCTGGGGATGGAGGCGTTTGTGGGTGGCTGAGCTCCCTTTCTGCATGGGATTAATCCGGCCTTCAAAGGTATTTTGGCCTACAACTCCCATCAGCCCCAGCCAGTACGGCCGCGCTGGACTCATGGGAGTTGCGGTCCAGAATGGACTGGTGGGAATTGTAGTCCAAAACACATGGAGGGCGCCAGCTTGGCGAAGGTCAGATTAAGCTGAGACACCCTTTCAAGGGAAGAGCCAACTAGGTTCAAGATACACAGTTTTAGAAGTTTGTTTTCTTCTCTTCCAGCACCAAGGACAGAGGAAACCGGCGGCGTGCTGCAGGCTTTCAAAAGGACGTAAGTGTCGCTGGTTAGAGCACAGACCCTTAGGCTGTGCCTTGATCTGCGCAGCTCCCTTACACGCTGCAAACATCCGCTGCTCGGGAGGCTGAGCCAGTTCAATGGGTGCTGCTCTGGGGTTATATCTACCCCCTTCTTCTCCTTGCAGAGGGGAAGGTGGCAAGGACGATACTGCTGGAGAGCTGGACTTCAGCGGGTTGCTGAAGAAGAGGTAGGTGAAGAATGGAGAATAAGAACTCAATACGAGCCCTCCTAGATCAGACCAAAGGCCCAGTATCCATGTCCATTAGAAACCAGCAAGCAGGACCTCAGCGCAGGAGCAACTCTCCCAATTAGTGCACCCCAGCAAGTCAGAGCATAGCTGGTCACTGTTGACAGCCTCATCTGCATGAATCGGTCTAATCTTTTGAAGCCATCCCAGTTGGTGGCCGTCAGAGGTTGGTGTGCGTTAAGAGGTGGGGAAACAGCAGCCCTACCCCCCAGCTTAATGCATAACACAGGAGACACAAGGGAAACAGTTGGGCAAGGGCTGAAAATCATTTACAAGGTATGCTTGGGCAAATGAAACATTGCTCTTCAGCAGCTTCCATTTCAGAGCAAAAGCAATTCTTGCATTTCGTGTTAGCCAATTTTAGAAAAACTGTTGGCGGTTCAAATCCCCGCAATGGAGTGAGCTCCCGTTGCTCTGTCCCAGCTCCTGCCAACCCAGCAGTTTGAAAGCACACCAGTGCAAGTAGATAAATAGGTACCATTGTGGCAGGAAGGTAAATGGCGTTTCCGTGCACTCTGGCTTCCATCATGGTGTTCTGTTGCGTCAGTAGCGGTTTAGTCCTGCTGGCCACATGACCCGGAAAGCTGTCTGTGGACAAATGCTGGCTCCTTCAGCCTGAAAGCGAGATGAGCGCCACAACCCCATAGTTGCCTTTGACTGGATGTAACTATCCAGGGTTCCTTTACCCTTTTTTTAAAAACCTGCTTGGAGACCCTTGTAGGTGCAGGATGAAGTCTAGAAACCGAATTTGGTCATGGGGGAATCCTCTAGGCCGGTGCTGTTGTCAAAAATGGTCAAGCGTAGGCAGAAAGCAAAGCAGCTCATAGGAATGGGCAGGAGTGCAGATGCAAAGGGACAGGAGATTAGCTTTTTGTAATAGGTGGCTGGCATTGGAGAAGGGCAGGTGGGAAGCCAATCAGAGGCTGAGGACAGCAACTTTTAACGTTAGGCAGAGTCTCCCACTTCTTCTGCCCTCCCCCCAATTCCATGCTTTATCCAGTCTCCACCCCCACCCCCCAAAGTTCCATGTGGAAGAGATGTCCATACCTACCAGGGTAATAATTTCAGGCCTAAATAATAATAATAATAATAATAATAATAATAATAATAATAATTTATTTGTACCCCGCCCATCTGGCTGGGTCTCCCCAGCCACTCTGGGCGGCCTCCAACAGGTATTAAAATACATCAAAATCACAGGTTAAAAACTTCCCTAAACAGGGCTGCCTTCAGGTATTTTCTGAATGTAGGATAGTTGTTTATCACTTTAACCTCTGCTGGGAGGGCGTTCCACAGGGCGGGCGCCACTACCGAGAAGGCCCTCTGCCTGGTTCCCTGTAGCTTTGCTTCTCGCAGTGAGGGAACCGCCAGAAGGCCCTCGGCGCTGGATCTCAGTGTCCGGGCTGAATGGTGGGGGTGGAGATGCTCCTTCAGGTATAAAGGACCGAGGCTGTTTAGGGCTTTAAAGGTCAGCACCAACACTTTGAATTGTGCTCGGAAACGTACTGGGAGCCAATGTAGTTCTCTCAGGACCGGTGTTATGTGGTCCCGGCGGCCACTCCCAGTCACCAGTCTAGCTGCCGCATTCTGGATTAATTGTAGTTTCCGGGTCACCTTCAAAGGTAGCCCCACGTAGAGCGCATTGCAGTAGTCCAAGCGGGAGATAACCAGAGCATGCACCACTCTGGCGAGACAGTCTGCGGGCAGGTAGGGTCTCAGCCTGCGTACCAAATGGAGCTGGTAGACAGCTGTCCTGGATACAGAATTAACCTGCGCCTCCATGGACAGCTGTGAGTCCAAAATGACTCCCAGGCCGCGCACCTGGTCCTTCAGGGGCACAGTTACCCCATTCAGGACCAGGGAGTCCCCCACACCCGCTCGCCTCCTGTCCCCCCAAAACAGCACTTCTGTCTTGTCAGGATTCAAGCTCAATCTGTTAGCCGCCATCCATCCTCCAACCGCCTCCAGGCTTCTTCCACAATTTCATCCTGTTCCTTGCAATTTCTTGGAAGCTCTTGTCAACGTGCACGTTGTGATAGCTTGAGAGGCTGGGTTGGACTCAGAATTAATTCCCTGTGAGAGATGCATGGGAATGAGGTTGAGGAGTGCGTGACTGTGAGTGCAGCGTAGTCCCTTATCCACGTCACCCATTGTGAGCAGGGAAGTGGGGTGCAGGGGTTGAACGACTGTTCTGCGGGAAGCTACGGCTCGAAAGGTCCTGCCGCCTCCTTCTCTGTGCAGAGAGGGCCAGCAGCAGCTGGAAGAGGAGAAGAAGAAGAAGAAGAAGGACGATGACGACGATTTGGGGATCCCGCCGGAGATCTGGGAGCTGCTTAAAGGCGTGACCAAGAAGAGCGAGTACGAGCGCATCGCCTTTGAGTATGGCATCACCGACCTCCGTGGCATGCTGAAGAGGCTCAAGAAAGCCAAGGTGGAAGTCAAGAAGAGTGAAGGTCAGCCAGGATGCCCGGACTCTCTGCCTTTTTCCCTGGGAGCCAGGTCTCCTGAAGTCACTGATTGGGAGCAGGGTATCTTAGGAATGGGTGGGTGGGCCTGGACCCCGTATCAGACCTCCTGGAAAATTTCGGGAGGAGGCCACATCTACATTGACTATCTGCGGTGCTGTACGTGTGTGTGGTGGGGGAGATGGCTCTAGGATTGAGGGGGTCCTTCAGCACAGTACCATCCAGTGCCTGTGGACTCAGTGCTATTTTTCTAGAAAAATACCTCTCTTAGAATGGAAATGGCTCCCACCTGAGAGGTGCCCCTTCCTTCCTTCCTTCCTTCCTTCCTTCCTTCCTTCCTTCCTTCGTTTTTATACATGCATTCTGTTTATACCTGGCCTTTCCTCCAAAGAGCTCAAGGCAACATGCACAATTCTTCCCCTCACCCCCTCGTCCTCTCTCCATTTTGTCCCCTAAACAACCCTGTGAGGTAGTTTAGGCTGAGAGATGGCGACTGGCCCACAGAGTCGTCAAGTGAGCTTCCTGGCTGAGAGGGGATTTGAACCCAACTCTTTTTTCAGGGACACGGGTGGCGCTGTGGGTTAAACCACAGAGCCTAGGGCTTGCTGATCAGAAGGTCGGCTGTTCGAATCCCTGCCACGGGGTGAGCTCCCATTGCTTGGTCCCTGCTCCTGCCAACCTAACAGTTCGAAAGCACGTCAAAGTGCAAGTAGATAAATAGGTACCACTGCAGCGGGAAGGTAAACGGCGTTTCTGTGCGCTGCTCTGGTTCGCCAGAAGCGGCTTAGTCATGCTGGCCACATGACCTGGAAGCTGTACGCCGGCTCCCTCGACCAATAATGCGAGATGAGCGCCGCAACCCCAGAGTCGGTCACGACTGGACCTAATGGTCAGGGGTCCCTTTACCTTTACCTTTACTCTTTTCAGGTACCGTTCCCTCCCTGCGGTTTCCATCCATTTCCCTTTTTCTCACCGTGTTTCTATCCCGCCTTTCTCCTAAGGAGATCAAGGTGGAGTTCTGTGCTGAAGTGAGGCAAGCAATAATACCAGCTGGCTGCTGTGATCCATGCACCTTAGTGACAGGAGCGCAGAAGTTCCCCCTGAGGTGGAAGTGGAGATCCTGTAGCTCTCAGGATAGGAAGAGGCTGTACTTGGAGCAGAAGCCTCATGACTGGAGCAAGGAAGTAGGAAGCAGGCTGGGGCCCCAAAGGCGTTTTTAGTAGTTCTCTCCTCGTCTCTTTTGCAGCCTTTATCAAAAAACTGGACCCAGCCTACCAAGTTGACAAAGGGCACAAGATCAAGATGCATGTGGAGCTGAGCGACCCAGACCTTGTTATCAAATGGATGAAGAACGGCCAAGTGATCAAGCCCAGTGGAAAGTGAGTCTGAATGTGGATGGATAGCCAAGGGTACCCCTGGCTTTCTCTAAGAGCAGAGTTGGGTTCTGTTGGGTGGGGAAAATGGGAAAACAGCTGCTGAGATGGACGGACTCACTCTGGATTAGTCTTTCTCAGTTGTGACGTGGCGTCTCTTCTTCGTGGACAGATACATCTTTGAGAACGTGGGCAAGAAACGCATCCTGACCATCACTAAGACCACGCTGGCTGACGACGCAGCCTATGAATGCGTTTGCGGAGACGAGAGGTGCTTCACGGAGGTCTTTGTTAAAGGTGAGGATGATGGAAGAAGAGAGAGAGAGTGTTGTGTTTGTACAGGGAGGGGCAGTATCTCTGTTGGGGGACATGTTGCGCTCCTTCTGGGTAGTTTGTTGACCGATGGTCCCCTCCCTGCCCCTGCGCTCGGCTCTCATCTGTGGCTCTGAGAAGCTGCCAGCCACAGCAGCCGCATCCCGGGAATGGTTTTGACTGGCTGGCTAAACCAGGTGAGGGTGAGCTGATGGATTCCAAACCCTCCACGAGTTAGGGAGTCCCTCTGCATGCAAAGACATGCAAAACCCACGGATTGAGCGGGTGAGACCAGGTTCAACAGTCAATAATAATAATAATAATTTATTATTTGTACCCCGCCCATCTGGCCGGGTCTTCCCAGCCACTCTGGACGGCTTCCAACAAATATCAAAATACATTAAGATATCACATTAAGATAGCACAGGGCTGCCTTCAGGTATTTTCTAAATGTCAGGTAGTTGTTTATCGCTTTGACCTCTGCTGGGAGGGCGTTCCACAGGGCGGGCGCCACTACCGAGAAGGCCCTCTGCCTGGTTCCCTGTAGCTTTGCTTCTCGCAGTGAGGGAACCGCCAGAAGGCCCTCGGCGCTGGATCTCAGTGTCTGGGCTGAACGGTGGGGGTGGAGACACTCCTTCAGGTATACAGGACTGAGGCCGTTTCAAGGAGGTGGTTTCTGCAGGAGCTTTGGAGGCGAATGAGGGGCAGATTGGGCTCGTCCACCTGGGAAGGTAGCACATCTAGGAGAAGGAAAACACGGATCCTGAACCTCCGTTCATGAGAAAGGCTTTGGGAATAAACCCCGAGGAACAATCCGTACGCACTGCCTTGTGGGACATCTTTGGGAGAAGAGAAGCCTAAGGAGTAAACCAGGGGTCAGCAACCTTTTCCAGCCATGGGCCGGTCCACCATCCCTCAGACCATGTGGTGGACCAGACTATATTTTTTTGGGGGGGGAAATGAACGAATTCCTATGCCCCACAAATAACCCAGAGATTCATTTTAAATAAAAACACACATTCTACTCATGTAAAAACACGCTGATTCCTGGACCGTCTGCGGGCCGGATTGAGAAGGCGATTGGGCCGCATCCGGCCCACGGGCCTTAGGTTGCCTACCCCTGGAGTAAACTCTACATGAGTCCCTAAGACAGCGCCTCGTATGCCTCCTTCCTGCAATTCCTGCAGCCAAGCTGGTGCCAGGCATATTGCTCTGCTTTCCTTTGGACCACATCAGCGAGGCTGAGAGAGGGGGTTTTGTATTCTGGGCAGCCCAGGACTTCCATATACACTGCCCAGGCTTGCACTTGGGTGCTGCCAACTCAGCAGTTTGACTTCCCTCCCAGAGGCACATTCCATTTTCTCTCGATCCAGACAGATACCGACAACCCCAGCACAACTTGTGCTGAGAGGTGGACAGAGAACATGCAAACATGTGGGTTCCTGTACACTTCTCAGCAGCTTTTGATACCATCAACCATACCAGTCTCTGCAGCCACAGCTGGTGCTGTGATTCTCCATGTGCATTCCACTGTCTCTCGAGACGGATGGATGCCAAGAACAATAATACAGTGGTACCTCTGGTTACGTACTTAATTCGTTCCGGAGGTCCATTCTTAACCTGAAACTGTTCTTAACCTGAAGCACCACTTTAGCTAATGGGGCCTGCCGCTGCCGCTGCGCCGCCAGAGCACAATTTCTGTTCTTATCCTGAAGCAAAGTTCTTAACCTGAAGCATTATTTCTGGGTTAGCGGAGTTCTTAACCTGAAGCATATGTAACCTGAAGCGTATGTAACCCAAGGTACCACTGTACCAACCACACACACACACACACACACACAACTTAGAGGTTTTTTTTTACAATGAAATGATATACAGTGGTCCCTCGACTTACGAAGATAATCTGTTCCGACGGGACCTTCGTAGGTCAAAAACATCGTAAGTCGAGTCCCCATAGGAATGCATTGGGGAGAGAAAATTTGTAGGTCGAAAAAACCCGCATCTAAGCTTCGTAGGTCGAGGAAACCCTATCTAAAACGGCCGCGACTTCCTTCTGGAAGTCGAAAAAATTCGGAAGCGCGCGGCCGCTTTGATCCCTCGTAACTCGAAAAATACGGAAGTCGGGTCATTCGTAAGTTGAGGGATCACTGTACAAATTCCCCCAGAGAGGTCACTTCATGCTGCAAATGCAGCAAACAACAATTGGCTGGGCAAACTTAGCAGAGTTAATAAGATGCCAAGATGGCTGGGGGAAAGCGGAGGGGATGGGCTGGAGAGGTTTGTTTGGGAGCGCCTGGCCCTGGCCCTGGAGCCGTGCCCTTGCCATAATGCCTGTCTTTCCCTAGAACCACCTGTCCTGATCGTGGGTGCCCTGGATGACCAGCAAGTGTTCGTTGGGGACAAGGTGGAGATGGAAGTGGAAGTGTCTGAGGAAGGAGCCCAGGTGATATGGTAAGCTCCCTGCCCATACTTCCCCTGCCCAGACCGTTGTCATCTGAACAACCCCCTCCCGCTCCAGCCCTGGCTTCCGTAGAGCTGCCTCTTGAACCTTTTCACACGTGCGATGCTTGCAGAGGGTCCTGGGTTCAATCCCTGAGACCTCCTGTTAAAAATGATCAGGCAAGGTGAAAGGCTCTGGCAAGTTGCTGTCTGTCACAGTAGATGACTGGATTGTGGTGGTCCCATGTTTTTGGCAGCTCTTGGCAACATCTGAAACCTTCATACTGCCTTCCCAAAGCCAGGAAAGCAATGCGTTGGGCTTTGGGAAGGAGGTGGGAGGGCTCTGACAGGGTTCTAGAGTCCTCCTGCCTTCTTCCCAAAGCCTAGTGTTTTCCCAGATTTGGGAAGGAGGTGGGAGGGCTCTAGGACCCTGCCAGAGCCTGGCACCTCCTTCCCAAAGCCCACTTATCCAGCTTTGAGAAGGCAGCAGGAGGGCTGGGGGGGAGGTGTCAAATTTTGTCCTCACTCCCCACCCCCTGTGCAATAAGTCAGTGTGCGGACCGGACCGTGGGTTCTGTGTTGAAGTACTCTTGTGGCCCACTTGGTGTGAAAAGTTGGATCGCCCTGGACTAGATGCTTGCACCGATAACAGGACGCATCATATGTTAGCCCCCAAATAGAAAACGAGCGAGGTCCCAGCCAAAGAAGAATGGCAACTTAAGTTGACAGAATATGCGCAGCTTGCAGACTTAACATATAGAATAAGAGAATAAGAAGAACATACGTTTAGAGAAGATTGGAAAACGTTTATTGAATATATGGGAAATAATTGTGTACGGCTGAAAATGCTGGCAGCGTTAAGATGAATTCAACAGTGTAAATAAGTTTTGACGGATGCAATGATAATGGAATACTGAATGGTATAGTTTCTGTAAAATATGCAGGGATTTATGATATGTAAAATGAACCATGGCAAGAGAAGAAGGGAAGTCACTTATATCTTAAGGATATAAAAAATGAGTACTTTAAATTGTAAAGCAGAAAATTTAATAAAAATTATATACAAAAAAAGGAAACATCATATGCTCCGATGGATTTATCGTTTGCACACAAAATATATTGAAGGTGCCTCTCTGCAGATTTTTGCCCCACCCTCCATGCTTCAGGCAGACTTATTTCTCCCCACCCCCTTTGCCTTCCCTTCCCTTTTAGCGTGTCTAGACAGCTAAATGTTTATTAGGGACGAAGGAGCAATTCAGTTCAGTTCACATTTTAATGTGAGGCCCGCCTCAGTTCCTGAAACAATGTGTGGATCAAAATGCAGCCTATCCTTCAAAATTCATCCTTCTTGGACTTTTTGTGGTGCGGTTTTCCAACAAGAAAAAAGAAAGTATATGTTAGGGGAAAGGCACATATTGATGATAACGACATTAAACATGGGGAGGTTGCTTGCAATCTATATCTGTATATCTATATACCTCTATCTATCTATCTATCTATCTATCTATCTATCTATCTATCATCTATCTATCTATCTATCTATCTATCATCTCTCTCTCTCTCTCTCTCTCTCTCTCTCTATCTCTATCTCTCGATCTATCTATCATCCATCTATCTATCTATCTATCTATCTATCTATCTATCTATCTATCTATCTATCACCTATCTTAGGAGCAAGGCACACTAAAATGCTGGTGATTTTTCTTAAAAAAATTAATAAATTGCAGACTGATGGTGAACTGTGGTGAACTGAACTTATGATGGCTGGAATAATGAGAAATTGAAATAAACCAAACCTGACAGAATCCCATTTTTAAACAAGCAAACAAACAAACAAACAAAAACTGTCTTCCTAGCTTTGTCCTTTCTCCATCTTAGTCTCCTCTCCTTTCTTTCTGCCTGCAGGTCGAAGGATGGTGTAGAGCTGACTCGTGAAGAGACGTTCAAGTACCGCTTCAAAAAGGACGGCAAAAAGCACATTCTCATCATCAACGAAGCCACCAAGGAGGATGCTGGGCGCTACCAGATCATGACCAACGGTGGCCAGTCAGCGGCAGACCTTGTGGTTGAAGGTTTGTGAGAAATGGTTGGACGGCCTCTGAAAGAGATTTGGATAGCTCTCCCCCCACCCACAAGTGGAATGCTGTGGGATCAGTCCTCTTCATCTCTCTCTCTCTTTTGCCACCCAGATAAACAGCTGGAGGTTCTTCAGGGCATTGCTGACCTTACCGTCAAAGCCGCGGAGCAGGCCGTCTTCAAGTGCGAAGTGTCCGACGAGAAGGTTACCGGCAAATGGTACAAAAACGGAGTCGAGGTCCGACCCAGCAAACGCATCACGATCTCTCACAAGGGCAGGTGAGCCTGAAGGGAAGCCAGCACTCTCTGAGGGCCAAGCATGTTATGTGGGGTAGTTGCAGACTCTGCGGCTCCATTGGCGGCCGCCATTTTGCTTTTGTAAGCAGAGGCGACTCTTCTGTGGTATTGTGGGTAGAGCGTCAAATTTGGACTGAAAAATCCAGCTTCGAATCCTGCCACAGATCTCATGAGAAGGCCTTGCCACTTCTCTGTCTAATGCGATGTTTCCCAAACTTGGGTCTCCCGCTGTTTTTGGACTACGATTCCCATCATCCCTGACCACTGGGTCCTGCTAGCTAGGGATGATGGGAGTTGTAGTCCAAAAACTGCGGGAGACCCAAGTTTGGGAAACACTGGTCTAATGTATTGCACTGGAATACTATTTATTTCATACAATTTATTTACTGCTTGATTGTTACCAGACAAACTTCGAAGTGGTTTACGAGGAGACTAAAAACAGTAACATTACCAGTAAAAACAGATAGTGTACTTAAAAGATTTTAAAAAGAGTGAAAATCAACAACAAGCTAAAAGACAGATTAAAGCACATGTCAATATTCTACATACCCAGGTAGGCTTGTCTAAACAAATGTTTTTAGCAGGTGCTTAAAATATTGTTAATGTTCTGATTTCCAGAGAGGAAGGGAAAATAAATAATAATAATAATAATAATAATAATAATAATAATAATAATAATACCTTTATTGTCAACCTGTGTACAGTGAAATTAACTGAGCCTCCCCCCCAACACTCAATCTCATTGCACTCTGTGTGCTTATCGCACAACACACCAACCCCAAAAGTCAGTTGCACTATATTATTTTCCGTTCAGCAGCCTAACAGCCCACGGATAGAAACTGTTTTTTAGCCTGTCGGTACGACTGATTATACTTCTATATCTCCTGCCTGAGGGTAGAAGATTAAAGAGGTGCTGGCCGGGGTGTGAATCGTCCCTGAGAATTTTTTCTCGCTTTCCTAAGGCAACGATCCCTTGCGATGTCATCTGGCGGGCTCAGGGGACAGCCCATCATATCATGTGCTGTTTTCACCACCCTCTGTGAAGACTTTCTGTAAAACTGTAATAAATACAGGGCTTGGTGTCAGGTTTGGCAGAACCTTCATTCCCCCCCTTTGGGTAGGCTTCTTGGTGTGATGATGCCCTTACCATGATAGATGCAGAAGCAGCTGTGGCTAATTCTGGGAACCTGCAGGTATAGGGTGGTAGATAGATAGATAGATAGATAGATAGATAGATAGATAGATAGATACCGGTAGATAGATTCCACCATTTCTATCCCCCCCCCCAATGTCTCTGAGGCCTCAACATAGTGTTTCTAAGTCGGGGACCCAGAGGCATTGTGTGGGAATTAAAATGGCGAGTATCAGTCATAGTTGCCCAGACTCCAGCACAGGGCAAAATAATTATTGTGGCCACCCTGTACTGTGAGGACCACCAGACTTTGGTTGTTGCAGTCAACATGTTGAGTTGGCAGCAGGGTTCGTGGTTGCCCGCCCATCATTTATTTATTTCCCTTCCCTTGCCTTTTATTCAAATCCTGCTTACGATTTCATTCGGCTTTTTCTCAAATGGCCCGAAAAGAACCTATCTACTCTTTGACAAAGTTCTCATCTTTTCGATCTCTTGGTGGTTGGTGTTTTTTTTTTTTTTTTGCTGTCCACTTTGCCATCTCTGCCTAGTCCATTAACTTAAAAACCCATCCTTCTTTTGTCGGGATCTCTTCCTCTTTCTGCTATGAACAGGGCATTTCTCAGTGACTGTGTGATGGCCTGAACCTGAGGGATCCCAACCTGCACAGGATTCCCCGCCTCCAGAACCAGCAGAGCCGGGGCTAGGGCTTGAGTCTGAAGGTTCCTCACCTGTGCTGGATCCTCAGGTGCAGGCATCTGCTGAGTCTGCTCTGGCTCCTGATGGGATGGAGGACCCATTGCCTGCAGGTGCTCCACTCCCCGCCCCATCAGGGGAAGCTGAGGTTGCCTCTGGGTCCGGTAACCCTCCAGCCTCTCCTGAGCTGCAGAGGCTCAGGGCAGAGAGGCGAAGGGAACTAAGTTCCCGCAGGAGGAGGGCTTGCCTCCAGACCAGGAGAGGCGATTCACCAGAGGATCGGGGCCGCCCTATGCCTCGGGGCAGATAAAAGCCGGCCACCCCCAGCCCCAAGTTACAGGAGCAACATTGTTGGTGACCAGTTCCTGCCAGTGTTCCTGCTTGAAACCTGTCCTGCTTTCCTGCCTGAGCTCCTGACCCGCCCTGGTTCCCTGCTTGCCTACCTGTTCCCGACTTTGCCTGACTCCCTGCCCTGCACCCAGCTTCAGTGACTACGGACTGCCTTTACGTTACACCTCTGACCACGGACCGGACTTGGACCTCGCCTTTCGGGTAACCCACGGGACCAGCACAGACTGCGATCGGAAGCCTCTTTCCATCCTCCCACCTGCTTTGCCCCTAATAGTGCTCTCACCCCACAGGTTCCACAAGCTGGTCATCGATGACGTGAGGCCAGAGGACGAGGGAGACTACACCTTTGTCCCTGATGGATATGCACTTTCTCTGTCCGCCAAGCTCAACTTCCTGGGTCAGTGTACGGAGGGGCTTTTGGCAAAAGGCCTCGAGCTTCTGCCCTGAGGTGAAACACACCAGTTTCCAGGCTTGTTGCAGAACCCATGTTTCTTGCTCAAAGACATGCTCAGGGCATAGCTGTCAACTTTCGGATTTGAAAATAAGGGATTTTTTCAAACTTTCGGATTTGAAAATAAGGGATGCCGTGAGGGCGGTGCAATGGCACCAAGTAGCCTCGCCACCTGACCCTGCGCTCCAGAGGCTGCGCGCGAACGGGTGAGCGAAAGAGCGAGCGCATAGACGGCAGGCAGGCTGTCTGTCTGGTTGGGCGTGAGGGTCTGGCTGCACAAGGCATGCAAGCTCCGCCCCCAGTCGGTCTCAGACTCCTTATTGGCAGCCGAGCAATGCAGCTGAGGAGCCTCCCTGGCCGGCAGGGAGGGAGAGGAGCTGCTTCCTTTGAAATCCGGGAAATGTAAGGGATATCAACAATCCGGGATAGCAGCGGGAAACGGCATTGGAATAAGGGAGTTTCCCGCCAAAAAAAGGGAGGGTTGACAGCTATGGCTCAGGGACTTGAGCCCCTATGGATCTTCCCGAGCTGTGAGGAGGTGTTTGTCAGGGACTGGGCAGAGGAGGAGGAATGGTGGAAACCACCTCCCCATCCTGACCCTTCCAGGGAGGAGGAAGAGGAAGGCAATATAGATTTACAACAGGGGTTTGCGGGAGGTCGCAGCTCAGAGGCAGATGAGGGGAAAAGCTGGGGAATCACGGGAGAGCTGGAAAAAACACCCAGCTGACACGTTGCCATTAGAAAGCATTCCCAGAACCCGGCGAACTTTAAAAGTAGGAGAGCAAAGAGCTCAAAGACAGAGGGCATGTTGCAGCACCCATAGAAGTGACGAATGTGTAATTGAGAGAGACGGGGGCAGAGATTGACTCAGGACAACGCCATTATCCAAGAGGCTGGGCAGAGGCGGAGCTACTGCTCTGGCACCTGGAGCGGCGCACATCCTATGCACCTGGGGGTGGGGGCGGGGCGAGCATCCCAGGGGGTGAGACACCCATGGGGGCAGAGCAAGCTGCCCATGGGGGTGGAGTGAGCCACCCATGGCGGGCTGCTTCCTGGGCGGGAGGGGTGGGAGTTGCGCTGCTTTGCCAGCAGCCTTCCTCCCTTCCCTCTTACTTTTGACAGCTCGGGGGAGGCTTCCCCCTCCCCAGGAAGCAGCCCGGGAACAGGGGTCAATGGCATGCTGCCCGCCCGCGACTCCCAAGCCTCCCCCAAGTTGTCAAAATGATTTTAAATTGTTTTAAAGACAATGAATATGGATATGGCTAGTGGCATGTGTGATGTATAAGGGAAAAAATGATGAAGTAATGGAAATAACATGGCTAATTTCTCGGAGACCAAGGGAAGGAAGGGGGGAATAAAGAAGATGAATATAGGGAAAGTGCAGAAGTATTTAGATGCCGAGGTATGAATTTAGATTTAAAGAAGTGCTTATATTATAATGATGATTCAAAAGAGGATGTATGAACCTGACAAGAAGATAGACTATGAAATCAACAGTGAAGGATGTGAGGGAGTCAATTGAGATATGAAATAGAGAAAATTAGAATTGCCTGGCCTGTAAATTGGGGCCAGGCCTAAGCAATGTTAAGACATATTATTATTAAGGTTAAAGATATAATGAACGTGTATACCTCTGTGAGAGGGGGGATGGATCTGGGCTTCCCACGGTGAGAGGGGGGAAGCATGAAAAAATTTAACCGCAATGTGATGTGCTTATAAAATGGTAAAATCAATAAAAATTATTTTTAAAAAAAATGAAGGGGGAAGGGGGGAAGGCCGCCAGGCAAGGTGGTGCAGCTCCGCCCATTCCCCCGACGGCTCGGGGTAGGCTTGGGAGTTGCGGGCAGGCAGTGCACCGAATGTCACCCCCCCCAGTGATGAAACCTTGGGCGATCCGCCCCCACCGCCCCCTTCTTCCGCCCCTGAGGCTGGGCTCTATAGCCTCTGTAAAGATTGAAATAAAAAAGGACGGTAAGACACTTTCCCTTGTCTTTATACTTTCCTGGGCAACCATCAGGGAGCCGCTGACAGCATCCCGACAGCATTTGTTTGATGTCCCCATTTCTCACAGGGACACTGCTGGTGTAGAATCCCACTGCACTTTAATTCTAAAATAATGTGGGAGGGAGGAAGCAGGTATTGCAACATCCCACACTGGCCAAGAGGTACTCACGGCTGTTCCTCACTTTCTCCATTTGTTCTCTTCCCACTCTAGAAATCAAGATTGAATATGTCCCCAAGCAAGGTGAGTCCTGGGTGGGCCCTGCCATCCTTTGAGGGTGGGTGGGTATGAAAGCCGGAGGATTTTTTCAATCTCCATTAAGAAAGAAAGAGAGAGTAGAGATGTGAAAGCCAGGGGGGGGGGGACAGAAAAAAAAATCAACTATCCCCCCCCCAGATTTTTCCAATTTTTCAGAAACAAATAAGGGAGGGAATGGGAAAAAATTGAAGTAAAACCCATAAAAGGCAACTTCCAATTGTTTGCGGCCTTGTGGGGCAGCAGGCAGCGAATAGCTGTGCTGTGGGGAGAATGTGGGTCTTCATTTAAGGTATTAAATGTGGTGTGGAGAAGAAGTTGTCTCCCATTCCCCCCCCCCTCAAGTCATTTCTGGTTTCCCCAGAGCCCCCCAAGATCCACTTGGATTGTTCCGGAAAGACTAATGAAAACACCCTTGTGGTGGTGGCTGGGAACAAGCTGCGCTTGGACGTGTCCATCACTGGGGAACCAGCACCTGTGGCCACCTGGATGAGGGGGACTGAGGTAGGAGAGAATATGTCGTGAATTCTGTGCTCAGTGCCTCAGCTCCAGGGTTGGAGAACCTAAACCGTGTAATAATAATAATAATAATAATTTATTATTTATATTATTTAGATAATATATTTATTATGGGTTACCCCAGCCACTCTGGGCGTCTCCCAACAGAATATTAAAAACACAATAAAACATCAAACATTAAAAACTTTCCTAAACAGAGCTGCCTTCAGATGTCTTCTAAAAGTCAGATAGTTGCTTATTTCCTTGACATTGGATGGGAGGGCATTCCACAGGGCGGGCGCCGCTACCGAGAAGGCCCTCTGTCTGGTTCCCTGTAACCTCACTTCCCTCTCGCAGTGAGGGAACTGCCAGAAGGCCCTCGGAGCTGGACCTCAAGTATCCGGGCTGAACGATGGGGGTGGAGAGACGCTCCTTCAGGTATACTGGGCCGAGGCCATTTAGGGCTTTAAAGTTTGGCACCAACACTTTGAATTGTGCTCGGAAACGTACTGGGAGCCAATGTAGGTCTTTCAAGACCGGTGTTACGTGGTCTCGGCGGCCACTCCCAGGCACCAGTCTAGCTGCCGCATTCTGGATTAGTTGTAGTTTCCGGGTCATCTTCAAAGGTAGCCCACATAGAGCGCATTGCAGTAGTCCAAGCGGGAGATAACTAGAGCATGCACCACTCTGGCGAGACAGTCCGCGGGCAGGTAGGGTCTCAGCGACTCTGGGGTTGTGGCGCTCATCTTGCTTTATTGGCCGAGGGAGCCGGCGTACAGCTTCCAGGTCATGTGGCCAGCATGACTAAGCCGCTTCTGGCGAACCACAGCAGCGCACGGAAACGCCATTTACCTTCCCGCTGGAGTGGTACCTGTTTATCTACTTGCACTTCATGCTTTTGAACTGCTAGGTTGGCAGGAGCTGCGACCGAGCAGTGGGAGCTCACCCCGTCACAGGGGTTCGAACCGCCGAACATTCAATCACATTGAAACATTCCGAATTACATTTCAAATTATTTATCCAATTATCAATAATAATAATAATAATAATAATAATAATAATAAAAGTTCCAATTCTGCCAAATTATTATTTAAATTTATTTTGAGGTTTTCCATGCTTCAAACTCCGGAGTTGTTGTTGTTATTATTATTATTATTATTATTATTATTATTATTATTATTATATTTTATTATTATTTAAGATGTCCCTATTTTCATTGGAGGTTGTGCGTACTTCTCCGCTTGACTCATCTTTGCTTGCTCTCCCATACTCCTCAGGTCTTTGCGGAGAAGGAGGGCCGGGTCCGTATAGAGGAGAGGAACGAACTGAGCAGTTTCGTGATAGAGAGTGCCGAGCGCTCGGATGAAGGGAACTACACCATCAAGGTGACCAATCCGGTGGGGGAGGACATAGCGAGCCTCAATATCAAGGTGGTGGGTGAGTAACCTGGCTGGCTGCAATTGTGGGGCAGGTCTTTTAGTCCACTGCTCCCATCTTACTCCCATCGCTCCATGTTTTTGGCAGATGTCCCCGATCCTCCGGAATCCGTGCGCATCACTTCGGTGGGAGAGGACTGGGCCATTTTGGTGTGGGATGTGCCCAAATACGACGGCGGCATGCCTGTGACTGGTAAGAGGCCTGTGGGTATAGGGCGGCGTACAAATTGTGTGTATTGCTATGATACTGTGGCTATAATAATAGTAAATAAAAAAAACATTTATGCCCTTCACATGCCCGGTTGGGGAGTAACAAACCCTCACTCTCCATTGGTCAGGTCACATTATTATTATTATTATTATTATTATTATTATTATTATTATTATTAGTGTTTCTGTGTGTTCAGGATATGTGCATATCCCTCTTATTCAGATGAGTGCCCATACCAAATGTATTTTGATATTGTTGGAAGCCGTCCAGTGTGGCTGGGGAGACCCGGCCAGATGGGCGGGGTACAAATAATAAATTATTATTATTATTATTATTATTATTATTATTATTATTATTATACCTTTAAAATGGGTGTGTGCATCATCACAGATTACAAGATCAGGTCCATTCTTTTCAAAATCATTTTTTTAAATGGGTATGTGTCCTCCTCCATCAATCACTCTTGCAGGTGCCTATTCAAAAGCTTTTGCATTTTTGGTTTGGGTTCTTTCCCCCTTGGGAGAGAAATTGTCCCAGTCGATTTCACAACTCCATTGCCTTGCATAGTTCTTCTCAGTAGCATAAAGTTCTTCTGAACCTGCGGATAAACCTGAGATGGCATAGCTGGATCACTGGGGATCCCTTGTCTGTGGGGACACTTGTCATTGGCAGGGAGACGATGGAGGAGTGCATCTTCAGTGGTGAAGTCAAACTGTTGGAAGGTTGAAACAAAATAAAAAAATTCCTTCCAGTAGCACCTTAGAGATCAACTACCGGTAAGTTTGTTATTGGTATGAGCTTTCGTGTGCATGCACACTTCTTCAGATGTGGTAAACCTGTTGACGACTGTTAACGACTGCAATTGGTCTTACATGAAAAAGCAAGGGGTGCGATGGCTAAAAATAGCTTTATCATGTATAATAATCCAATGTCTCTATTCAGACCAGGTCTCTGAAATTCTTTTGTAATAAGACAGCTACTTATATTGGACAAACAGGCCAAACCCTACGCCAAATGATAAATGGACATAAATCTGACATCAGGAATCACAAGACAGAGAAACCAGTAGGAGAACACTTCAATCTCCCAGGGCATTCTATACAAGATCTTATTACAAAAGAATTTCAGAAATAGACTGGAAAGAGAAGTTGCTGAATTGCAACTTATTACCAAACTTAAAACCATGGAGAGACCTGGTTAACAGTCGTCAACAGGTTTACCACACCTATCAGCCACACCTATCAGCCAATCTCCCATTCCCGCCACCCTTCTGAGTAATACCCCTCCCCACCCTCTCACTATATATAAGGGTCTGGTGACTTCTGTTTCACTGTATCTGAAGAAGTGTGCATGCACACAAAAGCTCATACCAAGAACAAACTTAGTTGGTCTCTAAGGTGCTGCTGGAAGGATCTTTTTTATTTTGTTTTGACTATGGCAGACCAACACAGCTACCTACCTGTAACTAGAATGTTGGAAGGTTGCAGCACCAGCTGTAGAGATTGATATGAGGGGAGACATGTTTTGTTGCAGCTGGGGCAGATAAAGGCGTCCGGTTGTGCTGCTGCAGATGCACCGTGGCGTTTCTTCTCTCTGTGCTCCTCCCAGCGGTCATTCCTCCTCTGGTCACTGCTGTGGATGCCCAACCTCACACGAAAATAGTAGAAGGGCGGAGCTTCCGATCTTGCTGCGGATCGCGCTGGGTGAGCGATTTGAGAGCTTTATCTCTCGAGTCGCCAGCTGTGCAGCGGGGAACCAGGTCGGGCCAGACCTAACCCCGGGAAAGCTCTGAGGGGGCGACCCCAGAGCGAAGTGTCGGTGGTGCCTTAAAGGATTCCTGGCATCCCTCGCCCAAAAGTGGCAGAGGAGAGGGGGAGAACTAGGCACGTAGACAACTTCCATCTAGAGCTGCCAGCTGTGAGAGCCAGGCGTCCACGCGACTAAGACGACAAGATTCCAGTTTGCTTTTTAACTTTAACGTGAACCGAAGCACGGAGGTAAGAAGAACCCCTTTAAGTTGTACAATTTACAGCCCTCCCCACCGCTAATAACAAATGATGTAAAGTGCTGCAACTTAAGTTAAGGAGTGGCAATAAAGGAGCGGCAATAGAGCAGCAATAAAGCGGCAATAAAGCAGCAATAAAGCGGCAATAAAGCGGCAATAAAGGGGGAAAGGAGCAGAAAAGTAAAAAAGACTGAGAAAGCGCTGTCGGTGGAAGAAAGAGAGGAGATATAAAACTGAATAAACAGGGATTATTTTTAAGACGGAGTCGTGCGTGCTACGATAAAAACGGCGAGTACTCACACTAGTTGAACTGGACGTTGCTTTTTCTTATTGCATTCTACTGTATGGAGATGACTGCTGGGGAAGGAGGAAAGTGAAAGAACGAGGGGAGGAAAGGAGGAAAAAGTGCAGGATCGAAAGGGCTGCAGGAGAGGCATAATAAACGGTCGGAGTAGGGTCAAAAATGGCGGAAATCTGCTAGTCATGCAGTCTGAGTGAGAAAGCAGGGGAGTGGAGAAGACGGATGTGACGTTGATTGACTATTTAAGAGGGGGAGAGCTAAATAAAGAAAGAGATAAGGAGAGGACACAGAGGACATAGATAGAAGGCAAGGAGATAACTTTGAAATTAACTGAACAGCGACCCCCCAAGGTTGGAGGACTAACCTGCAGGTCGAATTAAAGAATTTAAAGAGCTACAGCGTGACAGGAGGTGAAAGAAGGCATGGCACCACAACCAGATAAAGGAAATAAGATTAAAATGAATCAAGTAGGAGGAGGCACAGAAGAAAGGGAAAAAAGAAGGAAATCAGGAGCGGAGATGGAACTGGATCTCAAGGAACTCTTACTGGGACTAAGGAAAGACATGGGAGAAATGAGAGCAGATATGGGAGAAATTAAGCAGGAGATCTCAGAACTGAAAGGAGACATGAATGAAAGACTCAAAGGTGTGGAAGACAAGATGGAAAAAATGGAAGCAAGAATGGAGAGCGCAGAAAAAGAAAAGAAGGAGCTAAAAGACCAAGTAACAAAGCTGGAGGAAAGAATAACGACCTCTGAAAAAATAATCTATGAACTACATGAAAAAAACCAATCGCTCGAGAATGCAATTAAAAAGCTTCCAAGGGAAAAGAAAGAGTCCAAAAAAGAATTGGAAGAAGTAAAGAAACAATTAGAGAAACAGCAGATAATGAACGAAGTGGCGCAAGATGCACTCTCGATGCTACAGATGCAAATGCGGGAGAGAACCTTGAGATTCAGAAATATTACGGAAGAACAAAATGAAGATATAGGAAGGAAGATGGTGATTGAATTGGCGAGATGGCTAAAGATGGAGGAGAAGGAAGTGGAGGATAGGATTGAAAGAATATATAGAGTGAACTCCAAGAAAGCTAAACAAAATAACTGGCCATGTGACTGTCTAATAACGTTCACGACAATGTGGATGAGAAATAAAGTGCTGCAACTTAAAAGACAAGTCAAATTAATAATGGACGATGTTGAAATAGTCATCCTGAAGGAAATCCCACCGAGGCTGGTACAGAAGAGAAAGAAATACTTCTTCCTCACTAGAGCACTACAAGCAAGGAAAATATATTTCCGTTGGGAATTTCCCGAAGGATTATCTTTCACCTTTAAGGGGAAGAGAAGAAAATTTGACAACGCAAAGGACGCTGACCGCTTTTACAGGACATACTCGCAGGAACTGGGTGGGGTAAGACCCAAAACACCAAAAGGACTACAAAACCAACCGTTGGACGATGACGAAGAAGAAGTAAGCGTCGCAGAACTAGAAGAAGGAGAAGAAGTGGAGGAGGAGCAGGAAGAATAAAAGAAAATGCAACAAATATAACCTTCACTAATAGATTAACTGTAATGAAATTGTTTCCGTCTTCTCTTTATCCTCTGCGCAGCTCAGAAATATTCTAAAGTCACCTTGTTTCAGTTTTAAGAGAAATCCTTGAATTTCTTGTGTTTCTTTTTTTCCCCCCAATTTTAATATTTTTCTAAAAATTAATAAAGAAAATGAAATTAAGAATCCTATCATGGAATGTGAACGGTTTAAATAATAAAAAGAAAAGAAATAGAATTGCACACTATTTGAAAAAATATAATTATGATGTGATATGTTTACAAGAAACGCATATAAACAAAAAACACCAGAGATTATTGGAAAATCAGAAATTGGGTAAAGAATTTGTAGCGGCAGAGGATAAAAAGAAAAAGGGAGTGGTAATTTACATAAAACCAAAATGGGAACCACAGATTATATGGAAAGACAGGGAAGGGAGGACGGTAATAGTCAAAATTCAAAAAGAAGGCGAACAATGGATATTGGTTGGAGTTTATGCCCCCAATGGAAGTAAAGTAGAGTATTTTAAGAAATTACAAGAGCAATTAATAGAGCATTTGGATAAAAAAATAATTATAATGGGTGACATGAATGGGGTCATAGCTCCAGAATTAGATAAATCGAAGGATGTAAAAGGAAAGAAGTATAAAAAATTACCAAAAAATTTTGTGGAATTGTCAGAGATGCTGGATATGAAGGATGCGTGGAGGCATAAACATCCAATTAGTAAAGAATTTACCTACTTCTCAGAAAGACACCAGACCGCGTCGCGTATAGACGCGATCTGGATCACAAGAGACTTAATACCTTTGTTACAAAAAGTAGAAATTAGACCCAAGGTCCTGTCAGACCATAACCCGATTGAGTTATGTCTGGAGGAGGAAGAACAGCGGAAAGATAAAAGGTGGAGGTTGAATGTCTTCCTGTTAAATAATGAAAAGATAATACAAGGGGCAAACAAAACACTAAGGGACTATTTTGAATTGAATAACAGAGGCCAGACGGAAATACAAACTACATGGGATGCGGGGAAAGCGGTAATAAGGGGCTATTTCATCCAGCAAAATTCTATATTAAGAAAGGAAAGGGAGAAGAAAAAAGAAAAATTATTAGAAGAAATAAAACGCAAAGAAAAGACCTTCTACAGAACGGGCAATGAGGAGATTGGTAAGGAGATAAAGATCCTGAGAAGCCAGTATGAAAACACAATAGACAGGGAAATGGAACAAAAGCTGCAATTTTGGAAATATAAAAATTTCAAGTGGGCCAATAAACCAAGCAAAATGGTGGCTTGGCAGATAAAGAAAAAGCAAAACGAGAAATTAATAAATAGAATTAAAAATAAAGGCCAAATTGTAGAGAAGAAAGAGGAAATTGAGAAAGTATTTTTAGAATATTATAAATTATTATATCAAAAGGAGAATTTGAACGAGGGAAAAATGGATGATTATATAAAAAGGATGAAATGGCCCCAAATACCAGCAGAAGCGCACCAAAAGTTGCAGGAGGAGATAACAATATCAGAAATAAGGGAGGTAATAAATGAAACAAAGAGAGGTAAGGCCCCTGGCCCAGATGGCTTACCAGGGGAATATTATAAAAGAATGGACGAGTCCATAATATTACCACCATTAAAAGAATTAATGAATAGAATTCTAGAGAAAGGAGACACACCAGACACATGGAAAGAAGCTATAATTATTCTTTTGCCAAAACAGGACACAGATTTGGAAGTTATTACAAATTATAGGCCAATCTCGCTGCTAAATAGTGATTATAAATTATTTGCTAAAATAATTGCAAAAAGATTAGGAATAATACTGGATAAAATTATACATAAAGATCAGGCGGGATTTGTAAAGGGTAGGCAAGCAAAAGACAATATTAGGAATGTTATTGACATCTTTGAATGTTTAGAATCCAGAAGAGACAAACAGGCAGCAGTGGTGTCACTCGACGCAGAAAAAGCGTTTGATAATGTTTCATGGTCCTTTATGGAGAAGACAATTAGAAGTCTGAATTTGGGAAAAAGAATGGAAACGGCGATAGGGGCAATATATAAAAATCAAAGAGCAAATTTAATAATAAATAATAAAATAACAGATGGAATATGCATAACAAAAGGAACAAGACAGGGCTGTCCCCTATCACCGATTCTATTCATAATAACATTAGAGTTATTATTAAATAACATCAGACAAGAAAAATTAATAAAAGGAATAAGGATAGGGAAGAAATCTTACAAATGTAAGGCATTTGCCGACGATATTATCTTAACAACAGAGGACCCAATAGAGAGTGTGCCGGCTGCCATCCAGTTGATAAAGGAATATGGAACAGTTGCAGGATTAAAAATTAATTATCAGAAAACAAAGATGCTAGTGAGAAATTTAGAAAAGGAAGAGGAAAGGAAATTACAATTGGAAACAGGATTGATTATAAGCAAAAGAATGAAATATTTGGGAATAGTAATGACCAATAGGGGAATTGATCTAATACAAGAAAATTATAGCAATATATGGAAACAAATAAAGAAAAATTTGGAGACTTGGGATAAATTAAAATTTTCAATGATGGGGCGAATATCAATTATAAAAATGAATGTTCTGGCAAGAATGAATTATTTATTTCAAAATATACCAGTATTAGGGGGGACAAATTATTTCAGGGAATGGAAAAAAGATATTACGAAATTTATATGGGGAGGTAAGAAACCCCGAATAAAATACAAAATAATGATAGATAAACGAGAAAGGGGAGGTTTTGGCATGCCCGATATGCAACTGTACCATGATGCGGCAGCACTCACCTGGATGAAAGCATGGATAGAACTTAAGGACACGGATTTGTTAGACCTTGAAGGTCATGAAATAGGGTTTGGCTGGCATTGGTATTTAGCAAAGGAAAAGGTATCAGATAAAAACGTATTTATGAACAATATAATAAGAAAATCCCTGATCAAAGTATGGCAAAAGTATAAAAGGTTTTTCGAAATGAAGACACCCTGGTGGTGGTCCCCTCTAGAAATAACATCAGTAAAAAGAAGTAATATGTCTAAGATCTGGCCCACCTACAGAGAGTTATTGGAGGAGAAAGAAGGTAAATTAAAATTGAAGGATTATAATGCGATTAAACATTACTTAACAAGTTGGATGCAATATTTTCAGATATATCAGAGATTCCAGCAGGACAATAAAATAGGATTCGAGAAAGAGAATTCAAAATTATGGGAAATATTGATATTGGGAAAAGACAAATATATTAAAAATTTGTACAACATATTGCTGATATGGGAAACAGAGGAGGAAACAGTTAAAGAAGCAATGATTAAATGGTCTCAGGATTTGGGCAAAACAATAACAACGGACCAATGGGAAAAATCCTGGCAATGGAACATGGAGTTTTCCCCAAACTATGATGTCCAGGAGAATCTACTCAAAATACACCACAGGTGGTATATGACCCCAGTCCAATTGGCAAAGATAAAAAAAGGAGGGTGTAATAACTGCTGGAGATGTAAAAAGGAGCTGGGCACATTGTACCACATGTGGTGGAAATGTAGTGAGATTAGGGGTTTTTGGAATATGTTGTACAATGAATTGAAAAAGATCTTGAAATACTCATTTAAAAAATCGCCTGAACTATTTCTGTTGGGGATACTGGACACCGAAATACGACCAAATGATAGACAATTTATGATGTACGCAATAACAGCAGCAAGATTATTAGTGGCAGTAAATTGGAAAACGCAAATCATACCAAAGAAAGAGGAGTGGCATCTCAAAATGCTAAATTATCACAGTTTAGCTATAAAAGAGAACGAAATTAAGGGAAATAGTGATAGCTTAAGAAGAAAGGAATGGAGAGCATTTGAGGAATATATATTTTGAAAAACTGGAGACCACCCTCTGAGCAGAATAAGTAAAAGTTCAATTGGTAAGAAATTGGAATAATCTAAGCATCAGGAGTATAGTCACGATATGAACAACAAAAAAGTAGCATAGCACGTACTGAGAAGCATTGGGGAAAGGGGGAGGGATCGGAGGGGAGAGGAGAGCGGGAGGGATCTTTTCTGAGTAGTGTATATAATGCAATTGTATTTGTAAATGTATTTTGTTTTTGTTTTTTTTTGGTTATTGTTTGTTTTTATTGGCTCGTTTTTAAATTGTAATGCTTGAAAAGATCAATAAAGTATATATATATAAAAAAAAAAAAAAAAAAAAAAAAAAAAAAGAAAATAGTAGAAGGGCAAGAACTCAGGCCACAGAAGTAAAATAATACTGGATAGTGTTCAAATGATACAATGGTTTCAAATAGTCTCTTTTGTAGATGGACTTATTTAAGTTTATATGTCAGACTAGTGGTTTAAGCCCGTTTAGTTAACGGGTGCTAGAGAGCCTTCTTTCGGCACTGGGGGCAGCGCTGCCGAAGCGCTCTGAGGGGAGCGGCCTGCTGGCCGCCTCCTCTCCCGGCTTCTCGCCCACGGCCTCCTGGGGGAGAGAAGGCCGCGCCGGGGGATCGTCCGGCCGAAGCACTGCGCGAGGCGGAGGTGGCGGAGGATCCTGGGCGGGCCCGTGGTGGCGGGAAAGGCCTCCGGCGCCGCCTCCGCTCCTGGGGCAGGTAAAGAGGTTCAGGGGCTCCTCCGGGGAGGGAGAGGTGGCGGAGTGGAGCAGGGCAGCCGGCATGGCGGCGGAGGAAGCAGCGGCAGCAGAGGCGCTCGGCGCTCTCTCTCTCTCTCCCCCCCCCTCTGATTCCTTGGGAGCTCCGTGCGAGGCGGCGGCGCTGCCCCAACTTAAGACGCGCGTGCGCCGCCGCTGCCTCTCGGACACGCCCCCCTCTCCCGTCGTCCAATCCCTGCGTCCGTCTGGGACATGCACAGTGGAAAATTTCCACTGACACACAGAACGTACGCACGGACACAGGCACTTTATTATAGAGGATGAAATATATACACCAGGACAGGGCCCTGTTTCGAAAATTCTTCTTTAACTGGAATAAGTTAAATATACATTCATTAGAGACCCTCTCAGCATATTGAATCATCATACAAACATATATGCATCGCCATCTAAAAGAATTTTCCAAAACATATATAGGAAAATATAACAATGAAAATGTATTCTTACCAGATAGTCTTAGAGTCAACGTGTACTTGTAAAGTTAGATGACTAAGAGAGTGTTTGTAATATATAAGAAGGAAATTCGGTGTGTTCTAATAAAGATTTAAAGAGGCAGTGATACAAAATCTGTCTTAAAGACACAGTGAGGAATATAGCAGATTACAGAAGTATTATTTTACTTCTATGGCCTGAGTTCTTGCCCTTCTACATATTTTCATGTGAGCTTCAATCAAGAACTCCAACTTCTTTAGTGGATGCCCAACCTGGCTGCCTACGTATCTCCAGACACTGTGGTCACCCTCAAGAATGATGGGGTTGGGGTTGCCAGCCTTCATGTTTGCAGACACCTTTGTAACTCAAGAATTGGCCTGGCGCCTGGTTCCTGAAGCCAGCTCCCCGTAGAGCACATCCTTGGGGATCCTGCCATCTTCCATTCTGTGGACAATCTCGGGGGGAGCTGGTGTCTCCTCCCGTTGACCTCATTTCCCCCCCTTTCTGCCTCAGGGTACCTGATGGAGCGCAAGAAGAAAGGAAGCATGCGTTGGATGAAGCTGAATTTCGACGTTTTCACCGAGACAACCTATGAGTCCACCAAGATGATTGAGGGGGTGCTGTATGAGATGCGGGTCTTTGCCGTCAACGCAATCGGAGTTTCTCAGCCCAGCCTGAATACCAAACCTTTCATGCCTATCGGTGAGTAATTTTTGTGTGTTTATGGGGGAGGGTGCTATTGATCAAGAGGATAGGATAGGAATAATTTATTGGCCAAGTACATTTTCCAACATACTTGGAATTTTGCTTCGGCTACATTGCAATGTAAACATACCTTATACAAACACTGTTCCACTCACAATACAATGACACAGCAAAGAAACTGCGCCCATAACTGGCCTCCCCTTCCGCTACACAACTACGAATTTAACAATTTCATGGCACAAGGGAAAAAACTGTTCCTGTGCCTGGCCGTTTTTGTGTATAAAGTCCTGTAGCGACGTCCAGATGGAAGTACAGTATTTTCCTGCGTATAAGACTACTTTTTAACCCAGGAAAATCTTCTCAAAAGTCGGGGGTCGTCTTATACGCCGGGTCGTATTTCTTATACTGCGAGTATATCCCAAACTCTGTATTTTAACTGGAAAAGTTGGGGGTCGTCTTATACTCCCAGTCGTCTTATATGCCAGAAAATACGGTAAATCAAACAGATGATGACCGGGATGCAAAGGATCTGCGACAATTCCCTCTGCTCTCTTCCTAACTCGGGTAGCATAGAGCAGTGTTTTTCAACCTTTTTTGGGCAAAGGCACACTTGTTTCATGAAAAAAATCACGAGGCACACCACCATTAGAAAATGTTAAAAAATTTAACTCTGTGCCTATATTGACTATATATAAAGTAATTCTCTTGAATAGGAATCAAATAAACACAAAGAAAGTATTTTATAATTACTTTATTATGAAATAGTAAATAAACAGAAATATGAAAAATTATAAAATACTTTATTCAGTGCGCAACCTGGGCATGTTTGGCTGAACACAAAGCTGATATTCTGGCTGGAATCGAAGAAAGACACACACGTGTCTTTTTTTTAAAAATCTTTCGAATTTTTCAATTTTTCCCACGGCACACCAGGCAACATCTCGCGGCACACTAGTGTGCCGCGGAACAGTGGTTGAAAAACACTGGCATAGAGTGTCTCTATTGAAGGCAAGCTAGCACCAATTACCCTTTCTGCAATTCTTACTGCTCGTTGGAGAGATGGAAAGAGACAAGAGTATGAAATGTGCAGGCCATGGAGTAATGATAAAGAGTGTGGGATAAAAGCCAAATAACCCCTTCTTCCTACCTTAGGTGAGTGAAATCATACTGGGGCCTGCTCAGCTTTGCATTAGGATAATATCAGATTTATAAACAAATGTACGGGTTAGGGCATTTTTGGTATCTATTCACATATTTTTTCTCCCCCCTCCCGTCTTTTGTACCACTTTATTTCTTTATAGGGGATGCGGGTGGCGCTGTGGTCTAAACCACAGAGCCTAGGGCTTGCCGATCAGAAGGTCGGTGGTTCGAATCCCTGTGACGGGGTGAGCTCCCGATGCTCGGTCCCTGCTCCTGCAGTTCAAAAGCACGTCAAAGTGCAAGTAGATAAATAGGTACCGCTCCGGCGGGAAGGTAAACGGCATTTCTGTGCACTGCTCTGGTTCGCCAGAAGCGGCTTAGTCATGCTGGCCACATGACCCGGAAGCTGTACGCCGGCTCCCTCAGCCAATAAAGCGAGATGAGCGTTGCAACCCCAGAGTCGTTCGCGACTGGACCTAATGGTCAGGGGTCCCTTTACCTTTACCTATTTCTTTATAACTGAAAATTGTTCAATAAAATATCAATAATAAAACCCCGCAATATATTTTATTATCATTTTGTCGTTTGCATTGTATGCTGCCATGAGTATCTTTGAAAACTAGGGGAGTATAATTTCCTCCTTCTTCTCCTTCTTCGGCGATCACTTGTAGCTGAGTATGATTGTCTTCCATAAACACGGTTTTAACAATGAGTCAGTAAGTGGAGGCCAAATCTGGATCCACACGTCCTTCCACAGTGGGGACATAGGTTTCTGGGCGGGAGTTGATCATGGTGAGGGTTTGCCAAGCGTGCCTTCCTCTTAGCATGTTTCTCCCTTTCGTCCTGAGTTTGAGCGTCTTCAAAGCCCATGACACCTTTGGTAAAGGCTGTTCTCCAGTTGGAGCACTCGCAGGCCAGTGTTTCCCAGTTGTCGGTGTTTATACTACATTTTTAGAAGAAGAAGAAGAAGAAGAAGAAGAAGAAGAAGAAGAAGGCATTGACAAAAAGTACAAAATGGCAGGCTCTTGACATTTGAGACCAACTGGAAGTCGTGGATTTCTCAGTGTAGATGGGAGACCAATGGTGTGTTTGTGCATGTGTGTAATTGCTCTTCTGCTTCCTCCCTCCTCCTTCAGCCCCCACTAGTGAGCCACTCCACCTCACCTTGGAGGATGTAACGGACACCACGGCCACTTTGAAATGGCGTGCTCCAGACCGGGTTGGTGCAGGGGGCATTGATGGCTACCTCATTGAGTACTGCAAGGAAGGAAGTGAGTATCAGGGGGTCAAGGGTCTGGAAACCGAGCCTATTGAGGAATGCTTGAGGGAGTTGGGTTATGTTTGGCCTGGATAAGAGAAGACTGAGAGGAGATATGGTAGCCATCTTCAGATATCTAAAGGGCGGTCACATGGAAGATGGATCGGGCTTGTTTTCTCCTACTCTGGATGGTAGGACCCGAATCAATGGCTTCAAGTTACAAGAAAGGAGATTCCAACTAAACGCCAGGAAGAGCTGTTTGGCAGTGGGAAGGACTCAGAGCCTGGGGGTTGGTGGTTGGATGATGATGCATGGTCAGAGGGAGAAGACTGGGTGGAGGAGGTGTCAGAAGCTGAAGGGGCAACAGGGCTCAATGAGCTGGCAGAGTCTGTAGCAGAGAGAATTCCGGAATCAGAGGCAGGAGAGGAGGGAGTCCAAGAGACAGAGATAACTCTGGCTGGTGAAGAGGCATTCTTCCCCTCCTGCTGTTACAATATCCCCTCCCCACTTGTCTCCCAGAACCAGGAGAGGCATGAAAAGGGCGGAGGATAAGTTAGCCTCACATAGGCGCAGTCTCAGATTGCTTGGGGGAACCCCTAGAAAGAAGGGGATTTGGGGAGCTGTGGGGAGGAAAGGACCTTCAGTCTCAGCAACTGCTTCATGGAGGCAAGACTTACCGGAGATGAGTTGCTGGGCTTATTAGGCCTGACACTCTTGTGCACATGCTGTTTTTTGTTTTTTGCTAATAGAGAGTTAACTCCAACTTACACAGTGTGATTTATTGCTGGCTCGCTCCTGTCATCCAACACCCTTTACCCTCTAACCTTGTTTTCTCTGCCCCCAGCCGACGAATGGGTAGCTGCCAACACAGAGCTGGTCGAACGCTGTGGCTACACCGCTAAGGATCTTCCTACAGGGGAGAAGCTTTTGTTCCGGGTCATTGCAGTCAACATTGCTGGCAAGAGTTTACCAGCCACCCTTCCGCAGCCGGTCACTATCCGAGAGATTGTCCGTGAGTCAAGTTGTATTTCTTGAGCTGTGAACCCTGAGCTCCCTCAATGTCCCTACCCAGTCTCCTGGGCCTTGCTGCCTTGTCAGGGGAGCCTGCAGAGGCGGAACATACAAGAGCTTCCAGTTTCACTCCTCCAATGGTTGTTGGAGAGCCAGACTGAGAAGATGTCCGTGGGCTAGATGTGCTTGTTGCTTCAAGTCGCTAGGAATTAGGAGGAGGGGAGAAACTTGATTCCGTTGGCATTTCGAGGTGGATCTATCAAATTTGCAGTTTCGGAAACCACATTGATTTAGAATGAGTAGAGGTGTCTAACTGGGACCAGGACTTCTTGCTTGGCTTCTACACCTAGTCCTCCTCTTAAATATTAAGTCAGTGCCAGGAGTATGCTGGTCAGATGGATGGGGTTATAAATATTATTATTATTATTATTTATTAATTATTAACAGGCTAGGTGCCTACAACTCCCATTCTCCCCTCCCTCTTATTCCATCCCTGCCTTCCCTGCGAGTGCCTTCCAGTTTTCCCCAAGGTGACCCACTTGCTTTCTCTCTCTCCTTACAGAGCAGCCCAAGATCCGCCTTCCTCGCCAACTCCGGACAACGTACATCAAGAGAGTTGGAGAACAGGTCAACTTGGTGATCCCATTCCAGGTGAGCAGCTGGCTTTGGGGATTCCACCCACCCTGGAAGTTTCACTTGAAGCCCCTCCTCGTTCAGGTTCTGCATCATGCTTCATGTTCCTATCACAATTTTAAGTAAACAAACAAACAAAAGCTTGCTTACACAGTCTTTCTGTCAGCCCTTCCTCTCAGTGCTGTGTCTGGGGTTGTCAAAACTCTCCTCTGAGCTTTGATGGCTAACCTCTGAAAGCTCTCCAAATACTTCCCAACCATGACCCCATCTGAAGGCAGCCCTGTTTAGGGAGGCTTTTAATGTTTAATAGATTATTGTATTTTAATGTTCTTTTGGAAGCCGCCCAGAGTGGCTGGGGAGACCCAGCCAGATGGGCGAGGTATAAATAATAATTTATTATTATTATTATTATTATTATTATTATTATTATTATTATTATTATTATTATCTCCCATTGAGGAAATGCCAGCCCCATTAGTCTGCAACTTTCCTACCAAAGGAAGGTTGCCCCGAGCAACTGAAAAACTTTGTTTTCCAAAAACAGCCAGAGCCTCCTCATCCCAGCATCCTAGGAGTAACCATCCGACTGCAGCGTTTGCAGACTCATTCCCTCTGCAGTCTCCAATTCAGGTCCAAGCCCAAATGTAGAATGTATGTGTGAGGGGGATATGTGTCCTCCTCAAGAGTAAGCAACTCAGCAGTTCGTTTAACTGATGTATAGCTTTATTTCACTGACAAGCATTACAGTTCATCCTCCTCCTCCGATGAATCAGATTCTCCAAGTAAGGTCTTCCGCTGTTCCCCCCAGCATAAAAGCCTCTTGAAACTCCAACGTCTCCTTTCACTCCTCCTTTTCCGTTTCTTAACCCTTCTAGCCCCTGCGCTGCTCTCATCCCTTTCACTTTCATCCTCCCTGGAGGTTGTTGTTGAGGCTCTCATAGGATCCTCAACCCCTTGCTCTGCCTCCGTCTTCATGTTCTCCTCCCCTTCTATAGGCTCCCCCGCCACCCTCTCTTCCTCCGTCAGCACAGGCGGCGACACCTCTTCACTCCCACTTCTCCACACCTCCTTCCCTGTCTCTGGCGACAACCTAGGCGCTGCCTCTTCCTGCTCCCATGTCCGCAACACCTCCTCCGGCGTCCATGGGTGACCTCCTGATGCCTCTGTCCCTTCCGCCACCCCTCCTGGCTCGGGCCAGTCCCTGACAGTATGCCTACAACATCCTGCCAGTTTATTTTCCTCATATTTTGGGGGGTCTTTCCTTGATGAAGAGTGAAGGAGAAGTCCGAAAGTAACTCATTTTTTAGGTGACATTTTGGTTGGCACTCCTAAAACAGCCGTACCTTGGATCCCAAACGCCTTGGAACTCGGACGTTTTGCCTCCCGAACGTCGCAAACCCAGGAGGGGGTGTGCAAACGTTCTTTGGAACCCGAATGTCTGATGGGGCTTCCGTGGCTTCCGATTGGCTGCAGGGGCTTCCTGCAGCCAATCAGAAACCGCACTTTGCATTTTTGAACGTTTTGGAAGTCAAACGGACTTCCAGAACGGATTCCGTTCGACTTCCAAGGTACAACTGTAAAAAGTTTGCCAGCTGTGGGTTTTGAATTTCCTCCCCTTATGGACAAACACAACTTCCTTTTATTTATCGAATTTTAGACACATAAAACCAGGCATGGGCAAACCCGGCCCTCCAGATGTTTTGGGACTACAACTCCCATCATCCCTGACCACTGGTCCTGTTAGCTAGGGGTGATGGGAGTTGTAGTCCCAAAACATCTGGAGGGCCGAGTTTGCCTATGCCTGCATAAAACTATTCATGCGCCAACCGAGAACTCAGCTGGGAAAAGCTTCCATCTCTGGAGCAAAATGTGAGGGGGAGAAGTGGGGCAGGGTGGGTGGAAGGGATGCCGTGGGTGGAATGAAGGCCTCTGTGGCAATGCCTAGCATTTGATCATCTCTAGGGTAAACCCCGCCCTGTAGTCACCTGGTCAAAGGATGGGAAGCCTCTGGACCCCAAAGAGATCAACATCCGCACCTCCGACTTGGACACCATCCTTTTCATACGCAAAGCTCAACGGCACCACTCGGGCTTCTACGAACTCTCGGTTAAGATTGAAAACATGGAGGACAAGGCCACCATCAAGATCCGGGTTGTTGGTAAGGAGGACCAGCTTTCCTTTGAGATTTCATTGCTGCAACAGCAAATTTACATTTTTTTTTTTTTAAAGCTAACCATGTTTTGGGGGTGCAGCCGGGGCAGGTGAATATGGGGGAGACTGTGTAGAGGGGAATGTGTGTGTGTTGTCTCAAGTTCTCTTAGAATCGTGATTTTAGAGCCGAAAGGACATTGGCAGTCATCTACAGTCGTACCTTGGTTGTCGAACGGAATGCCGTTTCCCGCTGCTATCCCGGATTGTTGATATCCCTTAAATCTCCCGGATTTCAAAGGAAGCAGCTCCTCTTCCTCCCTGCCGGCCAGGGAGGCTCCTCAGCTGGGTTGCTCGGCTGCCAATAAGGAGTCTGAGACCGACTGGGGGCGGAGCTTGCATGCCTTGTGCAGCCAGACCCTCACGCCCAACCAGACAGACAGCCTGCCTGCCGTCTATGCGCTCGCTCTTTCGCTCACCTGTTTGCGCGCAGCCTCTGGAGCGCAGGGTGGCGAGGCTACTTGGTGGCATTGCACCGCCCTCGCGGCATCCCTTATTTTCAAATCCGAAAGTTGACAGCTATGCCAATGGGTGGGGCTGAGCTGGTCTTTACTATTCCATTATAATCTTCCCGGAAGGCAAGAGGTGCAGCCAACCAGTGGCCCTAAACCCAAAGCCCAGAGGCGAGAGTTTCCTTTGCTTCAGCGCTGCTGTCCCAGGGCGGCTGGAAGATGGCCTGGCAACTTAGAGGGAAGCAAGGGGTGGGCACAGTCTCTGTTCTCCCTCCTCCCTTCCTTCTTGCTGCAGCTGCTAAATTGTTAACAAGCTTTAATCCAGGCCTGCTCCACCAGTCTCCTCTCTCCCCGTGGGAGACCGAGATGCTCCCGACTCCCAGGCCTGAGAGAGAGAGAGGGGAGAGAGTTGGCAGCGCGCTGGGCAGCCTTTGGCCAGCTGCACAGCAACCTCAGAAGATGCTGCCCATGGAAGCAAGGCACCTCCTCGTCTGGCTGGGGTGGCAGCTGCCTCCTGGCCTCTGCCCCACTGGGGTTCTGTCTAGGGAGAGGAGAAAATAATTGGATCCGGTTTTCATTTGAAAGCAAACATCCCAACAGACCCCATTCCGAAACAATGCACAAACCGAAACACGGCCGTCCTTCAAAAACCTACCCTTTTCTGAATTTTGCAGTGCGGCTCCCCTGCCAAGGAATGTGTACAAAAATGTCTGTGCTAGGGTGAAGTCAATGCACACATAAGTGAAAATAACATCCAAAAATGTATTTCTGAAATTAAATTCTTTCAACATAGGTAAAGGTAAAGGGACCCCTTACCATTAGGTCCAGTCGTGACCAACTCTGGGGTTGCGGCGCTCATCTCGCATTATTGGCCGAGGGAGCCGGCGTACAGCTTCCAGGTCATGTGGCCAGCATGACTAAGCTGCTTCTGGCAAACCAGAGCAGCACATGGAAACGCCGTTTACCTTCCCGCTGCAGCGGTACCTATTGATCTACTTGCACTTTGACGTGCTTTCGAACTGCTAGGTTGGCAGGAGCAGGGACCGAGCAACGGGAGCTCACCCCGTCGCGGGGATTCGAACCGCCGACCTTCTGATCGGCAATCCCTGAAATACCCCATCCTAACCCAGAAGCTGGGCAATAGATGCAAGATAACATCCAAATAACACAATAAGTTCTTACACCAGACTACCATTTGTATAGAAGGCAATAAACATTTTATGCTAACCATTCCCCCCCCCCCAATGTGAGGGGTGTCCTCTGTTTTCATTTTTAGCCATGTACATAATAAAGCCGCACCATAATAAAGCCTGGGTAGCTCAGTCAGTTAGAGTGTGGTTTTGCTAACGCCAAGGTTGCAGGTTCGATCCCTGTATGGGGCAGCTGCATATTCCTGCATTGCAGGGGGGTTGGACTAGATGCCCCTCAGGGTCCCTTCCAATTCTACCATTCTGCGATTCAATCAGTTCCAAAAGGGTCAAACCTTGTGCTAGGGGGAAAAATGCGTGATACTAGGAGAAATCGCTTTTCAAAAAGTAGGCAAAATTGCATACAAAAATGCGTGCGTTAGGAGGCATTTGCACTAACAAGCAGATGAAATTTCACGAGAACTTCACGTTTTCACACCCACCCGCCTCTGCACATTGATGTGGAGACGTGCGTAAGAATTCAGAGGAAAGAGAAATTCAGAGAAACTGAAATGGACTGATGTATTTTAATGTTTGTTGGAAGCAGCCCAGAGTGGCTGGGGGGACCCGGCCAGATGGGTGGGGTACAAATAATAAATTATTATTATTGTTCATCCCTAATTCTGCCCCTTCCATTGGGAGACATACTTGGTGCCCACAACCACTCTCTTAAGCCCCCCCTGCCCTGCCCCGCCCATCCTGACCTCCTTGGTGCCTGGTACCCCTTCCTCCCCCCTCCTTGTCCCTCTCTGCCAGTGTTACCATCTCATATCAGCTCCCACCCTTCCCCCATGGTAAGAGGGGAGAGATCATGTTCTTCCATTCTATATTTAAGCTTCCCACTGATGGTTTAAGCCAGATGTCACCTCTCCCGACACCGCAGAAAAGCCCCCCCTCCTCCCCAGACACGGGCACTTTCTGATCAGCCGCCGCCTCTAATCCCGATTTGGCTGGCGGAATGTTTGAAGTGAAATTTAGCATCTTCCAAGAGCCTTCTGGGAATCTGCCTTTGAAAGCAGAGCACGGTGGAGAAGGTGCTAGCCGCAAATCTGCCCTCCGGCCCACCCCCACCCCCACCTTCCTAGCGCCAGCGGACCAGGGCTGGGTCTCTCCGTGTTTGTGTTGCGTGTATCGACCATGTATTGAATTAGCTGCTTCCTGCATCCGTTTCAGCCAGGGCTGCAACGACACTTCAGGAGGGCGCCTTGGGGTCGTTTCAGGCTATTGTCTTCACGGGCTCCCCTCTTGAGATGATATGGTGTATTATCTATTCTACATAACTTTGAAATGTGACAAGCCGGCCTTGCTGGATTTGCTCGGTCTACTGAGTGGAGCCCTGGACTTTTGCCCCAAAGCCTGCTGACAGCAATTTAGCAGGTTACAGAAGATGGGTTCAATGATTCACTCATGCTACGGTAGCTATCCCCATTTAATATGGTCTAGAGCAGGCTTCCTCAAACTCGGCCCTCCAGATGTTTTTGGCCTACAACTCCCATGATCCCTAGCTAGCAGGACTAGTGGTCAGGGATGATGGGAATTGTAGTCTCAAAACATCTGGAAGGCTGAGTTTGAGGAAGCCTGGTCTAGAGAGCTGCTGGGTCTATTTCCCCCCCCCCCATGTTTCATTTTTTAAAATTATTTATTATTATTATTATTATTATTATTATTATTATTAGTATTAGTATTTTTAAACTTTATTAGGCTTTATTCATATTTAACAATTTCACATCAAATTTAAAAACATTCCATAGATTCATATAGAATAAACAGAATAAAAAAAAACACAAGGAGAAAAAGAAAAGAAAAGAAAAAAGGAAAAAAGAGAAAAAAATGTATATACCGGTGTATATGTATATATATATATATATATATATATATATATATATATATATATATATATGACATATTGCAATGCAAAGAATATAGTATTTAATTCTAACTATATATTATTCACATTATTTGTCTTTCCTATAATCCTTGTATTGCTACAGTAGCCAGAATATAAACCAAATAGAGCTAAAAGACAGTAAGATGATTTATGCTGAAATAAATTTAGGAAAGCAAAATAAAACAGGAAAGCAAAATAAAACAGACGGATAAAAGGAAAGCAAAATAAAACAGACGGATGAAGGAGATTGAAATGAAGTGCTGTATGATAGGGGGAAGTCAATAGCTGCTGGGTCTATTGTATTTGTTTATATCATTTTAGCAATTGCAGGGAACCTTTGCTTACATCGTTTTGGCTAAGGGACCACTCCCTGTTTATCCTTAGTGACGCAGCCCTTGTTGTTTTCCGTTCCTTCTGTAGAGAAACCAGGTCCAGCCCACAACGTGATGGTGAAGGAAGTGTGGGGCTTTAATGCCTTAGTAGAGTGGGAGCCTCCCAAGGACGATGGGAATTCGGAGATTACGGGCTACTCCATCCAAAAAGCTGACAAGAAGACCATGGTAAGGTCTTTCCCTTTCCCTGTTGGGCTTTTGCTTCTAGTAATGATGAATCAAAGTCTAGTGATGGGCTCGGTTTTCCCCCTGGCTCTCGCTGAGGACACGTACCAGCGGCTACCTTGCAACGTTGCAAGAGACTAACTGAGGCAGGACATTGTGGGTTGTATGCAGTGCTAGTCCTACTCAGAGAAGACCCATTGAAATCAACTCATAGGGTTGCAAGAGACCAACTGAGGCAGGACATTGTGGGTTGTATGCAGTGCTAGTCCTACTCAGAGAAGACCCATTGAAATCAACTCATAGGGTTGCAAGAGACCAACTGAGGCAGGACATTGTGGGTTGTATGCAGTGCTAGTCCTACTCAGAGAAGACCCATTGAAATCAACTCATAGGGTTAACTAGGTCCATTAATGACAATGACTGCGATGGCTTCCAGCCCATTTCCAGGACCTGCTCAAAAACTCTGGTCTTTAAAGCCCTTTATGAGATAGTGTCAGAGTACTTGAAGGACCACCTGTCTTGTACTTACCTGCGCATGAAGATCTTCTGCGCGCCATTCTGCACGCCAGTTGCAGAATGCTCTCCCTAGAGATGTTTGCTCGGTGCTGGGCTTATAATCCTTTTTGACAGGGGCAAATGCTTTAAACATTTCCCCCCATGAGTTCTTTAGGCTGTGTTATGCATCGAAAGCACACAACTCTCTCCAAAGAACCCCGGGAACTGTAGTTTTGCCCCTCACGGAGCTACAATTCCCAGCACCCTTCACAAACTACTGTTCCCAGGATTCCTGAGGTGGGGTAACTCGTGTGCTTTAAACATGTTTTGAATATATGGCGTGCACCAAGCCGTCGGTGCAGTTTTAGACCCTGCTGCTTGCTTTTGTGAGTTGGTTAGTATAAAAAACACTTGCGACAAATGAATACTGAATAGTTGTGCAGAAGGGAAGCAGCCTCCCATCCTAAGTTAGTGACCCCAATTCAGTCAGAATTAATTCATACAAACACGCTCAGATTGCTCATTTACTGCTGACACCATCAGAGAGAGAGAGAGAGAAAGAGAGAGAGAGAGAGAGAGAAAGAAAGAAAGAAAGAAAGAAAGAAAGAAAGAAAGAGAAAGAAAACTTCTCCTACCACTGTGAAGGTTCACATTTTGCCAGTGGCAAAATTCACAGCAGGAAGACCAGGTAGCAGTTCCAAGCCTGCTACAAGAGCAGCATCAAAGGAGCACAGATCTTATTTCTGGAGGACATGATGTAGTTACCTTACACACACACACACACACACACACACACACGTATGTATAAAATTTATATCCTCTTATTTTAGGCTACAACCTTTCAGAGTAAAAATAAAAAGCCAAATGACAAATTTGTAGAAGTACAGCACAGAAAACAACATATAAAAAACAACAGCAACAGGAGAAACTTTCAGCCAGATAAAATAATGCATAAAACAGAAAAGCCGGGCTGATTTTTTTTTAAATAATAAAAAAACACCATTCCCTTGCCTACTGCCAAAATGGCTTCAGGCACTTATGCACAACCAGAAGAGAAGAAGAGGAGTTTGGATTTGATATCCCGCTTTATCACTTCCCGGAGGAGTCTCCAAGCGGCTCACATTCTCCTTTCCCTTCCTTCCCCACAACAAACACTCTGTGAGGTGAGTGGGGCTGAGAGACTTCAGAGAAGTCACCCAGCAGCTGCATGTGGAGGAGAGGAGACGCGAACCCGGTTCACCAGATTACGAGTCTACCGCTCTTAACCACTACACCACACCAGGGAGCCTCAATCCTACATCAGCTCTCATCCCACTTCTTGAGCATCTACTCCTTCCCTCTCTGTGGACCCTGCACACCTCTCTGTTGTTTCGGGGGGGGGCACCTGTGGCTCAGATCCTTCCTCCCCTGCAGCTATTTCCCTGACTGTCCCTGCTCTCCTTCCGCAGGAGTGGTTCACGGTATACGAGCACAACCGCCTTACCCGCTGCACAGTGTCTGACCTCATCATCGGCAACGAATACTACTTCCGAGTCTACAGCGAGAACATCTGTGGGCTTAGCGAAGCTCCTGGGGTCTCCAAAAACACCGCCATAATCCAGAAATCTGGTAAATGTGGTGGAGCCAGATAGTGGCTTGCAATTGCTCTAGTGGTTGGGGAACGGGACCACCCGGGCTTAGCAGAAGGGGCTGCGGTCTGCACCTTCTAGACCAGGGGTGGCCAACTCCCAAGAGACTGCGATCTACTCACAGAGTTAAAAACTGGCAGTGATCTACCCCCTTTTTGGGGTTCAGGTCTTTTTTTAGGAAGGAGGAAGGCCCATTTTGGGAGGGGGTTGGGTGAAAGTTGTTGAGTTTTTTCAGGGAGCAGGTAAAAGGTTGAGCTTTTTTTAGGGGAGCCACAGTTGTTCAGCTTCTTTGGGGGGAACCAATGATCTACCAGTGATCTACCGCATACGTCCAGTGATCTACCGGTAGATCATGGTCTACCTGTTGGACATGCCTGTTCTAGACTAATGCACAGAAGGGAAATTTGTTATCTGCTGGCTTTCCTGCTTTTGAAGGCTCTGATGCAGGTCTTGGCTCAAAAAAAATAAAAAGCATCAAAAGACATTAAGATGCATAATTTGAGGAGAAATATTCAATTGAGCCAGGGCTTTCCAGGCTCTGGTCTCTAGCTGTTTTCGGACTGCGGTTCCCATCGTCCCTGACCACTGGTCCTGCTGGCTAGGGGTGATGGGAGTTGTGGTTCAGGGCCAGCTGGAGACGGGACTTACCCCAGGTTAAGTCCGTATAGGATTGAAACCTGACCTGCGGTTTTGGGCTACTTCATGCAATGCCTACTGGCTAGATGTCTTGCTTGTAAGTCGCTCTGGGTTGCCTTGGGGAAGATAAAAGGTAAAGGTAAAGGGACCCCTTACCATTAGGTCCAGTCGCGGACGACTCTAGGGTTGCAGCGCTCATCTCGCTTTATTGGCCGAGGGAGCCGGCGTACAGCTTCCGGGTCATGTGGCCAGCATGACTAAGCCGCTTCTGGCGAACCAGAGCAGCACACGGAAACGCCGTTTACCTTCCCGCTGCAGTGGTACCTATTTATCTACTTGCGCTTTGACGTGCTTTCGAACTGCTAGGTTGGCAGGAGCAGGGACCGAGCAACGGGAGCTCACCCCGTCATGGGGATTCGGAATGCCAACCTTCTGATCGGCAAGCCCTAGGCTCTGTGGTTTAACCCACAGCGCCACCCGCGTCCCTGGGCAAGATAAAGTGACTAACAAATGTTAATAATAATAATAATAATAATAATAATAATAATAATTAATAATAATATTTTGAGGGAAAATAATATATTCATTAATGCATATTTAAATGCAAATTTTCATGCAGGTTAACACGCCGTTGGCAGATTAGTACCCAAAAAACGCGAAAGCCAACACACGCGAGAATGACGTGGACTAGAAATTAACTGGCAATGCAATCCTATGTGTGTTGTCTGCCTGAGAAGTAAACCCCGTTGAGTTTGTTTTATTTCATACACGCTGCTTGATTGTAAAAATCCTCAAAGCGGTTTACAGAAAGCTTCAACGGGACATGTAAGAGCTGTTCGACAGTCTCCCTCGAGAGGTTGTGGGTTCTCCTCCTAGCAGAGGTTGGATGGCCATCTGTCATGGATGCTTTAGTCGAGTTTCTCAGTTGATCCTTGGGATCCCTTCCAACTCTCCAGTTCTATGATTTACTCCCAGGTCCGTGCGTATAGTAGGCCTTGCAGCCCAATTTGCCCGTCCCTAAGATCCGCTGATGGATTTGCTGTTCCCCCCCCCTTCCCTTTCAGGACTAATCTGTAAACAGCTAAACTACAAGGAACACGACTTCAGCCTTGCCCCTGTGTTCATGACGCCACTGGTAGACCGGACAGTCGTGGCTGGGTATACCACAGCCTTGAACTGTGCTGTGAGAGGATTTCCTAAAGTAAGTGCTGAGTGAGGAGGCGGAACGGGGTGATGTCGAGTTGTTTGGAGTGGCTGTTATCAAAAGACTAGGAATGTGGTGCTGAGATAATTGGAGGAGGGAAAAGCATGAAGACAGGGAAAGTAAACAGTGGACTAAAGATGGTACTTCCAAAATATTAGGCTATATATATATATATATATATATATATATATATATATATATATATATATATAAAAGCGTTGCTACAAATAAGAGAAAAATAAAACAACCTTAGAATCAGTAAATTATAACCAGTATTAAAACGGAGGATTTTTCTTAATAGCAACACACTCCAACGCCTCAATAATTGTCAGATACTGTGAATATGATTTTGAAGATGCTGCTAATTTAATTAAAGTAAACATGCCTGTGCTTCCCCCCACCTCCAGCCATTCATTTTTTGTTCCTCATAAGGAAGATGACAAGGTACCACCAGTGATAATTAGTGTGTTGTGAGGGAGGTGATTAAGCCTTCTCTCAACTGCTAAGGCCATTCTGCTGCCATGTTTTAATCATAGCTGTCAACTTTCAGATTTGAAAATAAGGGATTTTTTTCAAACTTTCGGATTTGAAAATAAGGGATGCCGCGAGGGCGGTGCAATGGCACCAAGTAGCCTCGCCACCCTGCGTGCGAACGGGTGAGCGAAAGAGCGAATGCGTAGACGGCAGGCAGGCTGTCTGTCTGGTTGGGCGTGAGGGTCTGGCTGCACAAGGCATGCAAGCTCCGCCCCCAGTCGGTCTCAGACTCCTTATTGGCAGCCGAGCAACGCAGCTGAGGAGCCTCCCTGGCCGGCACGGAGGGAGAGGAGCTGCTTCCTTTGAAATCCGGGAAATTTAAGGGATATCAACAATCCGGGATAGCAGCGGGAAACGGTATTGGAATAAGGGAGTTTCCCTCAAAAAAAGGGAGGGTTGGCAGCTATGGTTTTAATTGATTTCTCCAAGAGTTCCTCCAGCGTGTCAGTCAGTATTTTGTGGGAGGAAATCTAGCGCATCCAGGAACTTTGAGGTTTGTACAGTTAAAGTGGATTAAAGTGCTGGGCTGCCCTGGAGCAACAAATCCACTTTTAAAAAGCCAATTTTTTTGCAGTTTGGAAAAGCAATGCAGAAATGCACTGAAAGGCATGAAAGGCATGAATGTTTAATAGGAAGACATGTGAACCCCCTGCAAGCGAATCAGAATGAGTGCTTAATGTCCTATAACCATTGAATGCTCAATGAAACATTGGTCAGACCGCATCTGGAATACTGTGTCCAGTTCTGGGCACCACAATTTAAGGATATAGACAAGGTGGAATGTGTGCAGAGGGGGGCAACCAAGATGATAAAATGTCTGGAAACCAAGCCTCATGAGGAACGGTTGAGGAAGTTGGGTATGTTTAGCCTGGAAAAGAGGAGATACAATAGCCACCTTCAAATATCTTAAGGGCTGTCACCTGGAAGATGCAGCAAGCAGGGGCAGAAGAAGCCGCCTCGCCACCCGGGGTGGCGAACGGAAGCTTCCCCCTAGGGGCGGGGCGTCACAACGGAGTGCGCATGCGTGAAATGCCACGCGTGCGCACTTGCGAGGTGCTGCGCCAAAAGCAGCAGTGAAGGGGCACCCTTGCGAGCCGCCGCTCGCGTGCGGAGGCTCGTGGGGGTGCCCCTCCGCTGCTGCTTTTGGCGTGGCGGCTTGCAAGGGTGTCGCGGGAGCAGCGCCAGTGCTGGCGGGCAGGCCCCACCCAAGTCTCACCCCCTCCTCCTGTGGAACCCGGGGCGTACCGCCCCCCTTGCGACGCCAGTGGCTGCACTCTTGTTTTCTCCTGCTCTGGAGGGTAGGACTCAAACCAATGGCTTCAAGATACAAGAAAGGAGATTCCAACTAAACATCAGGAAGAACCTTCTGACAGCAAGAGCTGTTTGATGGTGGAAATGTCTCCCTTGGGACGTTGTGGATTCTCCTTCCTTGGCGGTTTTTAAGAAGAGGTTGGTCTATCCTTGATCTACTGCATTGTCTTGGTCTATCCTTGATCTACTGCAATGTCAAGCTGAAATATGAACTCTCTTTAGATTCAGAATGCTGAAAAGACTCCTGAAATCTGGCACACTTGGGCTGTTGTTTTTTTTAAGCACATGGGTGACAAACCTTCATATTCAGGGATAAAAGGTTTACATGATTTTCAATTTCAATGATAATACATAAAATTGATAGGTTGGGGATTTTTTTGCACACATTTTTGGTTGCAACCGTTTCCCCTTTGAGCGTATGAGGTGGTACAATTCAATCCATGACAAGGTGCTCGTGGTTTAGAATGGAGCGTGTGATGATCAGGATTCCTTTCAATCTCTTCCCGCTCTTTTGTCTGTCCCCAGCCCAAAATAACCTGGATGAAGAACAAAATGGACATCAGCGGGGACCCAAAGTTCCTGCAGAAAAACAACCAGGGAGTGCTGACCCTCAACATCCGCAAGCCGAGCCCTTTTGACAGCGCCACGTACTCCTGCAAGGCCGTCAATGAACTGGGGGAGGCCGTAGTGGATTGTAAGCTGGAGGTCAAAGGTGACTGCAGCATGAAAGGGAAATGGGTTGTCATTGCTCAAATTCCTTTAAGATTTGCTTTTTGCTGCCGTTATTTTAAAAAATAATGACATACCCAGCCTAGGGATGGTGCGGCACAGAGGAGAGAATGGGAGAGCTTTAGTCCCAGGATCTGTTTTGGAAACTGGACAGGTGGGGGGTGGCTAATGTTCAAGGACCCTGATTTGTGAAGGGAAGCTTTCTCTCAGCCATTCCATAAGCTCACCCCACATCCCTAAAATTGGTAGAAGTTACGGTTGTTATATAGACTGCCAGGTTTAAACCTGACAATTTCACTTGTAACCTTTAGGGCGAGGGATATGTGTTCCTTCAGATGTTCCTGGGCTTTAGCTCCCATCATCCATGTCTGTTGGCTGATGGGAGTTGAAGTTCAACAGCCTCTACAGGAAGATAAAAAAAATTCCTTCCAGTAGCACCTTAGAGACCAACTAAGTTTGTTCTTGGTATGAGCTTTCGTGTGCATGCACACTTCTTCAGATACACTGAAACAGAAGTCACTAGACCCTTATATATAGTGGGGAGGGGTATTACTTCAGAAGGGTGGTGGGAATGGGAGATTGGCTGATAGGTGAGGTAAACCTGTTGACGACTGTTAACGACTGCAATTGGTCTTGCAGGAAAAAGCAAGGGGTGAGATGGCTAAAAATAGCGTTGTCATGTATAATGAGATAAGAATCCAATGTCTCTATTCAGACCAGGTCTCTCCATGGTTTTAAGTTTGGTAATAAGTTGCAATTCAGCAACTTCTCTTTCCAGTCTATTTCTGAAATTCCTATGTAATAAGACAGCTACTTTGAGATCTTGTATAGAATGTCCTGGGAGATTGAAGTGTTCTCCTATTGGTTTCTCTGTCTTGTGATTCCTGATGTCAGATTTGTGTCCATTTATCCTTTGGCGTAGGGCAGTGATGGCTAACCTTGACACTCCAGATGTTTTGGAACTACAACTCCCATCATCCCTAGCTAACAGGACCAGTGGTCAGGGATGATGGGAGTTGTAGTCCCAAAACATCTGGAGTGTCAAGGTTAGCCATCACTGGCGTAGGGTTTGGCCTGTTTGTCCAATATAGAGAGCTGAAGGGCACTGTTGGCATTTGATGGCATACCCAATGTTAGAAGATGAGCAATTAAATAGTCCTGAGATGGTATGTTTGATGTTGTTGGGGCCAGTAATGGTGTTGTCCGGGTGTATGTGGCAACAAAGTTGGCATCTGGGTTTATTGCAGGCTCTAGTACCAGTGTCCATGTTATATATGGTGACTTCTGTTTCAGTGTATCTGAAGAAGTGTGCATGCACACGAAAGCTCATACCAAGAACAAACTTAGTTGGTCTCTAAGGTGCTACTGGAAGGAATTTTTTTATTTTGTTTCGACTATGGCAGACCAACATGGCTACCTACCTGTAACTGGATCTACAGGAAGATGTCATGCATGTATAGGCGAGTGGGATTGGTGGAAGTGGAAAACACAATCCCCTCTCATTCACACAGAGTAAAAGTGTGCCCACCAAAACTCTTCTTTGATACTCTTTTTCCTCTCCTCTCTTCTCCCCCCACAGCGCCACAGTAATCTTATTGCCACAACTGCCAACACCTGGAAGAGGTGAGTAACACGGAACACACCATGCTGAGTGGAGAGGAACAAGCAGTTATTTGGATTTCAAGGCAGAAAACGGAATTCCTTTATTAATCCGGAAACAACTGCAATTTGGAGGGTGGAGGAAGCAGCCTGGCGATGGGGGCTGTGGCAGTCTGGGACAGAGTTGCTTGGGTGACTAGAATTTGGGCTGGGGTGGAGAGGGAGAGAGCTGTGTATGTTTTGGCAGGAACAGAGCCTCGTGGTCCGAAGCAAGACCCGAATGTGCAGGAACTGTGCACAGAAGCCATGCTTAGAAAATGGAGGGGGGATGCTGGATGAATCTGTTTGCCTCACCCTACCCACTAGCCAACGACGTCAATTCCTGCTCTGCTCTTTCCACACAGCTTACGATCGCCCCCCTTCTTTTCTCCACGGTGTCCCTTCCCACCTCGTGCAGATGCTAAGTGGGGAAGGGGACTGAGGCGTGTTCACCTCCCCACCCCACTGAAGAAGCCACACATATCATGCTTGGATAGAAGGAAGCTACCACAGACCAGCTAACCCACCCCTGTATCTGTCCGTGTGCCTGTCTGGTCAGTTGTTGTGTCAATAAAGCGACATTGATGGGATTACCTGTGTGTGTCTCCTGTCCCTCTGGTTTTCAGGGAGTTGTTGTGGAAAGGGGAGCAGTGGCTAAAATTGTTTGGCAGGGCACAGCTGCAGAAGGGGATCCATAATTGAGTTTTGAGGCTGGTCTGAGGGGATGGAGCGGCCAAAGATCAGCCGAGCAGACAGCATTTGTGTTCACTGGTTTTATTGTGTGTGTGTGTGAGGGGGGAAGAAACGGGGGTGCGGTCTCCTCCTTGGGCGCGTTGCGACGACTTCATGTGAGGAGGAACGGTGTCCGAGGCCAGGCAGCCTGCCAGGGATCGGGACCTTCCTCTGTATTAGTTTCGGGGGACAGATAAAAGAAATCCTTGGTTTCCCCAAGAGTCATTGTCTTCTTCCTCACCTGGAGAACACGCTTTCTTTTCCTTCTGATACAAAGCACAAAGGAAAACAGAGGAGGGGGGAGATGGAGATGTAGGAGGAAGACAAATGAGAGAGAGCATCCTAAAATGCACTTGAGAAGTCAAAATTCCTCAGAAACTAACACTCCTAGGCCTAGCTATCCTTTGTTGACTTCCTGACCAAGCCCTATGGTTTGCTAGGCCTCAGAACTTGGAAGCTTCATCAGCTGGTTCTCCAGAGTGGTCACAACCACACTGCAGCGATTCTAACATACTCTTCTGCCATGGCTTCCCGAAGAGTCCTGGGAACTGTAGTTTATCACCGTTTCCTAAGGGTGCTGGGAATTGTAACTGAAGGGTCTTCTAGTTACTCTCAGCATCCTTAACAAACTACAGCTCCCAGGATTCCTTGGGGGAAGTGGTATAGGAGTGCTTTAAATGTCAGGTGCGGATGTGAACACAGCCACTCCCAGACCCTCCCAAGTGCCCCCATTTTCCAGGTACAATCTCTGATTTACAGAAACGGCCCCAGTTTCTGGAACATCCCACTTTTCGATGGGAACATCCCTATTTTCATTGGAGAAATGCTGGAGGATATGGAGCTACACGACCCTCCAAGCCAAGGACATAACTATCCAACCTGTAGAAGACATATGAAGGCATGGGGAAGGTTTTTTTTTTAAAATGTTTAGTGTTTTATTATGTTTTATATATGTTGGAAGCTGCCCAGAGTGGCTGGGGCAACCCAGTCAGATAAGTGGGGTATTATTATTATTATTATTATTATTTACTAGTGAATTAAGCCCGTTACTAACGGGTGAAGCACTCGCGCGCGGCGCTCTAGCACCGCGCCGTCTATGGTCTCTCTTTATTTCCACTCTCCCCCTTCGTCAGGGGCTCCGCTCGGCGCCGACGTCATCGGGAGCGGACACCGGCGGGAGGGGGCTCCTCCTCCCCCTCAGAACGGTTGTGTGAGCAGGAGAGCGAGCGCGGGGCCGCGCTAACATTGAGCCTCGTGGCTTTCCGTCGCTCCAGGGAGGAGGAGGCTGCTCCGCAGCAGCCACCGCCGCAGCAACCCTCGCCGGCCACCGCCCGCCCGCGCGAAGCTTCTCGGTGGAGCCTCTCTCCGCTGCTGCTGCTGCTGCTGCTGCTGCTTCCCGCTCCCTCCCCGGGCTCCGTTCCTCTCATCCCCTCACCTTCCCCCCTCAGGCGATGGAGCGGCGGGGCTGCAGGCAGCGCGGCCTCCTCGCCCTCGCCCCAGCCTGGCTGGCCACCGTCCTGCGTCCGTGCGAGGCAGCGGCGCTGGCGCAACTGAGAACGCGCGTGCGCGCCGCTGGCTCGCGGACACGCCCCCCTCTCCGCCCGCTCCAATCCCTGCGTCCGTGTGGGTCCCGGACATGTGCAGTAGCGCACTTCCGTGACACACAGAAAGTGGACGCAGGGACACAGCAAGATTATTATATAGGATTATTATTTATTCAGTATACCTGAAGGAGCGTCTCCACCCCCATCATTCTGCCCGGACACTGAGGTCCCGTGCCGAGGGCCTTCTGGCGGTTCCCTCACTACGAGAATCCAAGTTACAGGGAACCAGGCAGAGGGCCTTCTCGGTAGTGGCACCCGCCCTGTGGAACGCCCTCCCACCAGATGTCAAAGAGAAAAACAACCACCAGACTTTTAGAAGACATTTGAAGGCAGCCCTGTTTAGGGAGGCTTTTAATGTTTAATACATTATTGTATTTTAATATTCTGTTGGAAGCCGCCCAGAGTGGCTGGGGAAGCCCAGCCAGGTGGGCGGGGGTATAAATAATAAATTATTATTATTATTATTATTATTATTATTATTATTATTATTATTATTTTATTATTATTATTATTATAAAATAGGATGCCCCCATTTCAGAGAAGTGTTGGAGGGTATGCACTCCCAGGCTCGTTGTTGGCGGTAGACTTTCTGCACACATGCCACCTTGTGCCCAAAGGAGCAGCCACTGCCCTCCTCTGCTCTCTCCCCTGATGCACCATCATCCCCAGGAATCTGGATGCGTCCTCGTTATTTGGTGCACCTGGTGAATCAGGAGCCAGGGATCCGTTGGCTTCTTTGGGAAGCGAGCCAAGACTCACCTATTGTCTGCTGGGCCGCTGGTTCTGCTCATAAGCGACTGGAGCGTCTGAGTGGTGGAAGCGCAAGCGGTAGAGCAGCCGTACCCACTGCCCAAAGACATGCTCTTGTTTGAGGGGGTGTGCCAGAAGTTGCAGGTAAAAGGTGCGGCCGTTGGCCAGGCGGATTTTGAGCTGGTACCTCGTCTCGTCGTGGATGTAGATCCGGACAAACTTCAAGGGCAGAAGCCTGGCGGAGGAGACGGACGTGTGCTCATCAGGAGAAGGTAGTAAAGGGTAAAGGTAAAGGACCCCTGGACGGTTAAGTCCAGTCAAAGGCGGCTATGGGGTTGCGGCGCTCATCTCGCTTTCAGGCCGAGGGAGCCGGCGTTTGTCCACAGACAGCTTTCTGGGTCATGTGGCCAGTAGGACTAAACCGCTTCTGGTGCAATGGAACACTGTGATGGAAACCAGAGCGCACGGAAACGCCATTTACCTTCCCGCCGCAGCGGTACCTATTTATCTACTTGCACTGGCGTGCTTTCGAACTGCTAGGTTGGCAGGAGCTGGGACAGAGCAATGGGAGCTCACCCTGTCACGGAGATTTGAACCGCCAACCTTCTGATCGGCAAGCCCAAGAGGCTCAGTGGTTTAGACCACAGCGCCACCCGCGTCCCTACAGGAGAAGGTAGGGTGGGACACCTGCTCCCTAAGACCCTCCTATGGCACAAAAGAGCCATTCTCACATCAGTGCGGCAGCTCCGGAAAAAAGGCCATTGTCATCTGTTGTCATTCCACTTGGGTGCTCCCCGCTGCACTGTCGTCTCGGCTCAAAGTGCTGGCGGGGATCAGCCTGAAAACCCTCAAGCCGCTTAGGCTTATCCTAGTCTTTTGTGGTTAACAATTTTTATTTGTTTTTAAACACACACAATAACACTTACCTAGCAGTACATCTAAGGGTGCTTGTTGTATCCATTGCCTTTAGACATACACTTACACATTCAATATTCAAACGTAACCTCTCCACTGAGAGTATTGAGCGGTTGGTATAACAAGGTCTTGATTTGGGTCATTAACTTAGTTAAGGAAAGGGGCCCCTGTGTCTTGGAAGGTGTCTCCATTTGTGATGCCTTTAACTGCCCTCCTGTGTCTGGTGAGACACTCAGGCATCACTGTATCCCAGATATTATTCTCCCATATATTCAGGGGTATTTCAGTCTGGATCATCCGTTGCTCAGCTATCGATTATGGTGCTGCGGTCAGTGAGAAGCCTAGTAGCTTTCTGTGGTGCAGGGTGGAGCCTAAGTCTATGTCCAAAGATAGCATGGCTAAGGCAGGATTTGGAGAAAGGGGTTGGCCTGTCATTGCAGATATAATGGCTTACCCTAGTTAAGAGATCGTCTTTATCCATAGGGCCTATCGTTACTTCTAAGATGGCTCAGAAATGTCATCTTGCTTTGCTACCTGTACCCCAAGACCTCTGAAGCTGCTATGTACCTGTTATGTACTGCAGCGTTTCTCAACCGGTGTTCCATGGCACACTACTGTGCCGCGAGACGTCGGCTGGTGTGCCGCGGGAAAACCGTTGGGGACCCACGCCGCAGGCGCGTAGCGGCGGCTCCAGTGGGGGAAAGGGAGCGCAGAGGGCCACCGCCGAGAGGAGGCACCGCGGAGAGGCTGCCGGGCTCTGCCGCGCATGCGCAGGCTGGGAGCTCGCTGCCGAATCTGATTGGTTGCCAGGGACCAATGGGAAGTCGGAGGAGGGAGACGCGGGGGCTGCCGGTAGCCGCCGCCATTTTGCTGTTGGGGGGCGCTGAAGCCCGGCGGCGGCCGCCGGAACAGCTCAGGAACTTCAGGCGGGTAGATGTTGCGGCGGCGCTGTGGAGCCCGGAGCGGCTCCTGTCCGCTGCCCGGACTCACGGCGCACTCCCGCCTGTGCGAGCTCCGGGCCGCGATCGCTGCCCTCACCGGGGTCGCCGTCCAGGCCCAGCGCCTGCTGCTCGGTTTCCCCCCGCTCGGCCTCGACCTCGGCGACGGGGAGCGGCGCCTCGGAGAGCTCGGCATCCACTCTGGTGGGAGCCGGAGAGAGGTGGCGCGGGGGGGGGGGGGCTGGGGGCGCTGGTGGGCGCGGGTCGGGAGGTTGGAGGTTGCTGCGCTCGGGAGCGCGAGGGCGGCGGGGATCCCCGGGCGGTTGTGTCTTCCTGGCGCTGCCGGTTGGGGCTGTGGGGCTGCTGCTGTGGCGAGCTGTTTAGGCTTCCCGTTTAGGCACACCTGTCTCATGAAAAAAATCTCGCGGCACACCACCACCAGAAAATGTCAAAAAATCACAAGGAGACGCTGTGCACCCACAAAATGGCGGCGGCAACGTCGCCATGGCAACGGAAATCACGGAGCTATGCGCCCAAAGTAAAACGGCCCAGGGAAGCCTAAACGGCTCGCCGCAGTTCTTTTTACTGAAACAGGTTAACTTGAATATATTGGTTGTATCCAGAATCTGTTTCTAAAGCATCTGCCTGGGGTTGTTTTCCTGAACACACTCAGAGAAAAGACTGGAGAATTACTTTGAGCATGTGCAGAGGCTCCTGACACATCACTGAAACCAGGCTCTGTCCATCTAAAGCAGTGATAGGGAACTTGTGGTCCTCCAAATGTGGTTGGACTAAAATTCCCATCAGCCCCAGGCAGCACAGCCAATGACTATTTATTTTGGTTATTTATTTATTCAATTTATATACCACCCTTTATTAAAAGATCCCAGGGCAGTGTACCACATTAAGAACATATTTTATGGAGCATAATAATAACAACATAATACAGACCTTAATAATAGACAGCATACTAATAAAATACGATTTATTTATTTTTACTTTTAAAAACTATTATTTATTTTTAATATTCCTTCTTTTTTGCTATTACTCTTAATTTTACTCTTTTTGGTTGGGAGCTGTCTAGAGTGGCCAATCAGATGGGTAACATATAAAGAATAAATTTATTTTTATTATTATTACTACTACTACTATTACCATTACCATTGCTACTATTATTATAATAACAGCCCCCTGCCCCACATTTAACAGGCCATAGATTATTTAATGGCCAAAGGCCTGGGTAATGAGGAATGTTTTTGCCTAGCAGGCACCTAAAGACATGTACCGTATATTCCGGCGTATAAGACGACTGGGTGTATAAGACGACCCTCAACTTTTCCAGTTAAAATATAGAGTTTGGGATATACTCGCCGTATAAGAAATACGACCTGGCATATAAGACGACCCCCGACTTTTGAGAAAATTTTCCTGGGTTAAAAAGTAGTTTTATACGCAGGAATATACAGTAATAATGTCGCCAGGTGACAGTATTCCAGAGACGGGGAGCCACCACAGAAAAGGCCACCCTCTGAGCCTCTCGGAGAGAGGGGGGAACACAGAGAAGGGCCTTGGATGACAAGCACAGGGTCTGAGGAGAGGCGTCCGTAAGTACTGAAGTCCTAAGCTGCGACTAGGTTATGCTGGGAGTTATCTGGCAGGCCACAGGTTCCCCATTCCTGGTCTATGGTAAGCGGGTAGGATTACATAAAGCAAAACTTCCAGGCAGCCTCGAGACTCCAGACCTCCTACACCAGGGGTAGGCAACCTAAGGCCCGTGGGCTGGATGCGGCCCAATCGCCTTCTCAATCCGGCTCGCAGACGGTCCGGGAATCAGCGTGTTTTTACATGAGTAGAATGTGTCCTTTTATTTAAAATGCATCTCTGGGTTATTTGTGGGGCCTGCCTGGTGTTTTCACATGAGTAAGTATGTGTGCTTTTATTTAAAATGCTTCTCTGGGTTATTTGTGGGGCATAGGAATTCGTTCATTATTTTTTCCAAAATATAGTCCGGCCCACCACATGGTCTGAGGGATGGTGGACTGGCCCACGGCTGGAAAATGTTGCTGACCCCTGAACTAAACCATGATTTAAGGCGGCAACCTAGGAACACAGGGTTGAAAACAGAACACACTGCCTTAAAAGCAAGACCCACTGGAACCTTTGGGACTTACCTCCGAGTCGTAGGGATGCTGCAGGACTGGGCGGTAAGTGCTGTGGATGCTGAGAAAGGGACTTACCCAAAGAGCTGCAGCTCATCTTCGGGGCCTGGTGATGCTTCAGGATCGGGACACTCACACTGGTACTGCCCTGTTATGCATGAGCCGGGTCGGGCCAGGAGCATGAGATCTGGCAGCTCCAGGCTTGGGCTGGTGGCAGCGATGCCCACAGTGACCCTGTTGGCTATGTCGCCTGTCTTGGTAACCTGGGAAGAGAGAGACTCCCTTTCTCGTGCCTTCACAGCAACTAAAGAACATCTTGGGATGGCATTCACATCAGGACTATTAAAAGCAAGGAAAAGAGACATCTGGTCCTCCCAAACTTCAGGGAATTTCCCAAGCACTTAGTACCAGCTAAAACAGGGGCGAGGAAACCCAGTGGTGTAATGTGTATGGGGAGGGGGGGAACATAGGGACGGTTGCCCGGGGCACAAAATTGTTAGGGGGTGCAACATTTTTCTATGCGAAGCAGGAAATGACCTCTCCAGACAACAGAATGGCTCTTCTTTTCTTATCTCTGCGGCTGCAATCTCCTGGGTGATGCAGACGCTTAAAAAAATAAATTCTAAAATTTCCAAAAATAAGGTAAAGGTAAATGACCCCTGGATGGTTAAAAGGTAAAGGGACCCCTGACCATTAGGTCCAGTCGTGTCCGACTCTAGGGTTGCGGTGCTCATCTCGCATTACTGGCCGAGAGAGCCGGCGTACAGCTTCCGGGTCATGTGGCCAGCATGACTAAGCCGCTTCTGGCGAACCAGAGCAGTGCACAGGAACGCCGTTTACCTTCCCGCCGGAGCGGTACCTATTTATCTACTTGCACTTTGACGTGCTTTCAAACTGCTAGGTAAGCAGGAGCTGGGACCGAGCAATGGGAGCTCACCCCGTCGCAGGGATTTGAACCGCCGACCTTCTGATCAGCAAGCCCTAGGCTCTGTGGTTTAACCCACAGCGCCACCTGGGTCCTCCCTGGATGGTTAAGTCCAGTCAAATGTCGACTATGGGGTGCGCGACGGGATGAGCTCCAAAAATAGAAGACAATTAGTCAAACATTTTCAAATATTCTTTCCCATGGTCATCGACTTCCCTTCCACCCTTCCGTGGTTTCCTCAAATTATCTATTACTGCTGCATATTATAATTATTACATACCTTCTTTTCTCCATCTTATTCTCAGAGTAACTTTTTAAAAACCCACATGATGTATTTATGAATTTTATGTATTTAGAATCCATCATTATAATCCAGAAGATCATAAAATACGTTGAGGAGAGGAAAAGTGCCATCACCCAGCCTGTATTGCAATCCTACACATATTTATGTAGATTGAATCAGTTGATGAACCAACTGCAACACATCTGACTAAGCTTGTTTTAGTCAAGTGGGCCTGCCAGGGGTATATCAGTGGTGTTTGCTGGGGTGGAAAATAGGGAGGCCAACAGTAAGCGGAACCAAGTAATTTCCTTTGTCCCTGCCCCCAGCCCCCTGCTGAATTCTTCAAGGGCAGCCCTGAGAGCTGACAGCCTGCATTGGCAGTTAAGTATGAAGGCAGGCATGTGGAAGTTGACTGGTGGCAGACCTGGATTTCTTGGGGCAGTTTGCTCTAATGGGGCAGCCTCCACTACAAGTCAAGTACCGAACTCACCTGCATGAAATTGCTTTCAAACAGGGGACAATCCTTCAGCATGCCATATTCCCCGGTAGCTAGGCACCTCTGCAGGTCTCCCATTCCAAAATTTGGGACATCCAGTGGGCACAAAAGCGGTCCGGGCTACTGCAGCCTAGAACCTGTTTGGAGAAGGAGGAGGACATGGGAAAAGTCTGAAAGTGCCAATAAATCCTATTCTGGTTTTATTTTTAATGTTTAAAATGTTTAAAAGTACTATTAAAAAAAACAAGAGTTTTTTGTTGGGGATAATTCAGACGGAAATTCACAGGTGTCAAAAAAGGTTATTTATGTATGCCACTACTGTGGCCCATCTTGTTAGCCCCAAAATGGAAAACGAGCGAGGTCCCAACTAAAGAAGAATGGCAACTGAAACTGATGAAATATGCGCAGCTTGCGGACCTAACATATAGAATAAGAGAACAAAAAGAACATACGTTTAGAGAAGATTGGAAAATGCTTACTGAATATATGGGGGGAAATGGTGTACACTTGAAAACGTTAGCAGCATTAAGATAAATTCAACAGTGTAAATGAGTTTTGATGGATGTAATAATGGAATACTGAATGGTTTAGTTTATGTAAAATATGCAGGGATTTATGTTATGCAAAATGAACCATGGAAAGAGAAGAAGGGAAGTCATTGATATTTTAAGGTTGTTTCAATGAATATTCTAAAATGTGAAACAGAAAATTTAGAAGAAGAAGAAGAGTTTGGATTTGATATCCCGCTTTATCACTACCCGAAGGAGTCTCAAAGCGGCTAACATTCTCCTTTCCCTTCCTCCCCCGCAGCAAACGCTCTGTGAGGTGAGTGGGGCTGAGAGACTTCAGAGAAGTGTGACTAGCCCAAGGTCACTCAGCAGCTGCATGTGGAGGAGCGGAGATGCGAACCCGGTTCACCAGATTATGAGTCTACCGCTCTTAACCACTACACCACAAAAATTAGAAAAAAAGAAAAGAAATCCTTTTCTGGTCACAAAAGACAACTGGGAAACAACGTCAGTTTTTCAACATTGCCATGTATCACCAGTCAAACATCGCGATACAGTGATACATATACAAAGCAGATGGAGGAACAAGCTACATCATCCCCGGCCCTCCGAGGCGCCGGAGTGAAACTGCCTCAGCTCCTTTGGCAGGAGCGGTGATAGTTTCACCCTGGGGACTTGTGGGGCCAGGGCTAATGCAATTTGTTCCTCTTTCCACATGCTGGCAATGGAGGGAGTCAGGCGCAGGCAAGCCCCACCCGTGATATACTGCCTGGTGAAGGCATCATTTCACTGTTGCCCTCAAGCCGGTCCTGGGTGATGTATCGATACATTGCCCAGGCCTAATGGTCAATAGCATTGGCTGAGAAATTAACATGTCAGGTCAGAGCGGCAAAGGGCAAACACAATCCCTATTCCTTTTATAACATATGGCAAATGTTTATTGAATACATACATTGTTCAGACTGCGGCAACATAATCCAACCGACACTCATGGGAAAATGTAGTGTGATCTTTTATTTAGACCAATCAAATGAAACTTTATGACATAACATGGCAAAAGTCTTAACTTTATTGGGACAAGTTATATGTTATTTACTGTTGTTAACAACTGTCTTTTGAAAATGTATCTTCTGCAACATGAAAAATAAATAAAAACTTTTTTTAAAAAAAACCACACCACAGTATTACCGTATAGATTATTTTGGCAGCACATATAGTAATTGCAAGTCAATGGAAAACAGTCCCAATCTTACACTGGACATTTGGTATCACTTACTATGGAATATAGCTATAATGGAAAAAAGATTAAGATTTAGACAAGGACTAGGAGATCCAGACACTTTTAATATGATTTGACATCCCTTTAAAACATATACAAGTGTCCCTATTTTCCAGGGACAGTCCCGGATTTACAGAAGCCACCCCAGATTCTGATTTGATCCTGGAATCTCCCGCTTTTCCTAGGACGACCTTAATTTCATCAGAGAAATGTTGGAGGGTACAGTGTTATGTGACCTCCGAGGCAAAGAGTTAAGTAACTATACAACCTTTGGAAGACATCTAAAGGCAGCCCTGTATAAGGAAGTTTCTTAATTTTGTTGTTTTTATATATGTTGGAAGCTGCCCAGTGTTGCTGGGGCAACCCGGTCAGATGGGCGGGGTATAAATAATAAAATTATTATTATTATAGAATAGGACATCCCTATATTCATTGGAGAAATATTGGAGAATATTTGACAGCCATCCAACCTCTGCTTTAAATACGTCAATGAAGAATAGTGGAAAAGCTGATTCTGAAACTCCTAAAAATGCAGCCAGTGCCCAAATTTGTATAGAGCGAGGACAGAAGCAACAGAAATACAGACAAGAGCCCCTTCTGTCTCGATTTTCATCTGCTTGATCAGCCATTGGGGATATAGCAGACTGCTCCCCAATCTTCAGTGGCTAATGTTGGGCAAAAAAAAATCAGAGAAGGGTAATAAAGGGCTCATGGTTCTGCAAGGCAGTAGAGGAGGCAGCGTGTTGATGCACAAGACCCCCATTTGTTCTCTTCTCCCCCCCCCAAAAAAGAATTTGCTTCAAGCAGGGCCTGATTTAGGTTTGATGAGGCCCTAAGCTACTGAAGGTAATGGGGCCCTTTATATGTCCAGCTGTCCTTTGTCAACAACAAATTGTTGATGTTTTTTGCGTTGAATATATGCTATATAGTAATTTATGGACCTAATAGGTATCTAAAGCCATTTGCACATGCAGAATGTATAGAGATATATAGAACCCTATATAGAGAAATGAGCAAACCAGTGATATTTTAGGGAGCAGGCTAGCAGGCGGGGCCCATGACTTACATCACAGGAGCCTACACAACACAAAATAATAATAATAATAATAATAATAATAATAATAATAATAATAATAATAATTCTTTTATTTGTACCCTGCCCATCTGGCCGGGTCTCCCCAGCCACTCTGGGCGGCCTCCAACAGATATAAAAATACATTAAAATGTACATTAAAAAACACTGTTGCTGTATGTATGTTTTATTTTATTTAGTTTTTTATCTTATATTTTGGAAATGTACATCCAGGTTTTTTTTCCTTATTTTTTTGGGGGGGGGCCCCCAAGAGAGTGGGGCCCTAAGCTATAGCTTGTTTAGCTCATATGTAAATCCGGCACTGGCTTCAAGTCAATAGGATCGCAGCCTAACTAGTGCACATTTATTAGGGAGGCGATTGGTTCCCCTCCGCCGCCACCTGCTCTGCGTCCATCCATCCAGCTTCCCGCCTTTTTTTTGAACAGGGCAGCAATCAGGGGAGGAGGTCCAACCCCTGCGCACGCGCGCGCGAGCCAAACCTTCGGCGGCCTCCGATTGGCTCGTTTCGCCTCCCCGAGACGCCTCGGTTAACCCACGCCGGCTCCTCCGCCCATAGTGCCTTGCGGCCCGCTCCGTCACGTGACAGGGGGAAAGGGGAGCAATGGCCGCCGTGGGGGCCGCTGGAAGGCCCTCTTGCCGCTCCCTCCCGGTTTTCCTCGCCCTCCTCCTCCTGCTGTCGTCGCCGTTCCCCGCCCGGGCCGCCGGAGCCGGGAGCTGCCGGGGGGAGTCGGGCTTCAGAGTGAGTCGCCTGAGGGGTGAGGGGTGGGTAATTAATATGCAATGAGGGCCGAGCGGGGATTGGCTGCCGGGAAACCGGCTGATTAGTATTCAAGAGCTTCTGCCGGGTCAGAGGAGAAGCCTGCTTAGTCCTGCGTTTGGCTTCGTACGGTGGCCGGCCAGGGGCTCCAGAGAAGCCCCATGGGCAGGACACGGGGGCAGCGGCCCTCTCAGAGCTGCGTACGCTCCACGTACACTTAATAACACCCCAAAGAATCCTGGGAACTGTAGTTTTCCTAACTTAGGTAAAGGTAAAGGGACCCCTGACCATTAGGTCCAGTCATGACCGACTCTGGGGTTGCGGTGCTCATCTCGCTTTATTGGCCGAGGGAGCCGGCGTACAGCTTCCGAGTCATGTGGCCAGCATCACTAAGCCGCTTCTGGCGAACCAGAGCAGCGCACGGAAACGCCGTTTACCTTTCCGCCAGAGCGGTTCCTATTTATCTACTTGCACTTTGACGTGCTTTTGAACTGCTAGGTGGGCAGGAGCTGGGACGGCAAGCCCTAGGCTCTGTGGTTTAACCCACAGCGCCACCCGCGTTTCCTAACTTTTGTTGTTGTTGTTCAGTCATTCAGTCGTGTCCGACTCTTCGTGACCCCATGGACCAGAGCACGCCAGGCACGCCTATCCTTCACTGCCTCTCGCAGTTTGGCCAAACTCATGTTAGTAGCTTCGAGAACACTGTCCAACCATCTCATCCTCTGTCGTCCCCTTCTCCTTGTGCCCTCCATCTTTCCCAACATCAGGGTCTTTTCTAGGGAGTCTTCTCTTCTCATGAGGTGGCCAAAGTACTGGAGCCTCAACTTCAGGATCTGTCCTTCTAATGAGCACTCAGGGTTGATTTCTTTAAGAATGGATAGGTTTGATCTTCTTGCAGTCCATGGGACTCTCAAGAGTCTCCTCCAGCACCATAATTCAAAAGCATCAATTCTTCGGCGATCAGCCTTCTTTATGGTTTCCTAACTTACAGCACCCTTAAACTACTGTTCACATTGTAAAGCATGGGGTGCTTTACATGTATAGCGTATACACAGACAGATCCTGGAGGTAGCATAGAGCCATAATGAGTAGTAGCCATATCTTCCATGAATTTGTCTAGCCCCGCCCCATGTTTGGATCTGTGCCAGGTTGTGACTGTTGCATTGTCTTGTGGCAGTGAGTTCCAGAAGTTTTAGCTTTCTTCTTTCTGAGGAAGTACATTGTTTTGCCCGTCCTGAAAGTCCTAGCGTTCAGCTTTGTCGGAAGGCTTGAGAAACTTGGGTGTCTGATTCAAGTGCTGTAAGAGAGGGAAAACAGCCTCTCTTGTCCACTTTCTCCTCTTCAGACGTAATGAGCTCCTGCTTACAAATGAGGCAAATGCTCCAGCATGAGTTCCACAGGGTGTGGTTGGCATCACCAAGTTGAGACAGGTGAATTTCCAGTGACTTGAACTGGCTGCTGTGGGGTGGAAAACCTGTCGCATACACACTATAACTTCTCAAGTTGCATTTTATGCATCTGAAGTGAGCTCTAGTCTAAAAAAGTTTATGTCACAATGAGTCAGTTAGTCTTTTAGGTACTATAATGGTTAATTGTATTTACATGTCATAAATCTACTTTTTCTGGCATTGCCCATTGTTTTCACTCAAAATGAAAGTATCAGTATTTTGTAATCCGTGCATGCCACCAAATCTATGAGAGTCTGTTCCCAACCAAGACATGCTGTGTATACTGGCAGAGAGTAGCTCTGTTGTATTTTCTTCATGGCAATCAACAGTGTGCTCTTTAAGAAAATAGGTGCCAGGCCTGTTAAATAGTTACACATGTGGGATATGGGAAAGAACGGGCACAGCAGAGGATGGGGATAGAAGCCGAAAGAATATCGGAATCAGTCTCTGATCTACCTTTGTTCCTTCCAGTCAGGTGAGGCCCGTGACGCTGAGGCCTGTGGACTGAACCTGCAGCTGGAGCATTCATTTGAGTTGGGTGAGTCGATGGGGTAGGGATGGACCCAAGCATTTGTGAAGCCTGATTAGGGCAACATACCCAGGGTGAGTGAAGGTTCATGGCATCAGGCTCATCCACAGCCTACACACGCTCAGCTGAATGTCTATATTGTATAATCATAGAATTGTAGAGTTGGAGGGGATCCCAAGGGTCATCTAGCCCAACCCCCTGTAATGCAGGAATATCAACTGAAGCATCCATGACAGATTGCCATCCAACCTCTGCTTAAAAACCTCTGATGAAGGAGATTCTACAGCCTCCTGAGGGAGTCCGTTCCATGTGTTCATAAATGTATACATGCGGGGATCTTTTCATTTGTGTGCAGTTGTATGTATGCGACTCACCTTGGCTATTTTGTGATAATGGGGGCTTGGCATTGCGGAATTATTATGAGATTCCTGGTCTGGTGGCCCTACTGGGTTCAGGAAGGGTGCATTTTGTTCATTAATGTGGGTTTTGGGGAGAATTTCCCTAATTTGCATGAGGTAATATGCATCGGGGAATTTTCAGTTTACTTTGGGGGGGGGAATCTGATATCCCAGAAAGTGATTTGATTTAGTATGCTTATTTTACTTGTAAACATAGCTAAAAGTTTTGAAACTGCCAGGCTTGCCTGATGTATTTGCAGTTGGCATCAGTTCACTATTACTAATGAACTTATGAAACAGGGAAAAATCTATGAAAAAATGAAGCACCCCACATCACTGTTGTTGTTGTTGTTGTTGTTGTTGTTGTTGTTGTTGTTGTTGTTGCTGCTGCTGCTGCTGCTGCTGCTGCTGCTGCTGCTGCTCTTGCTGTTGTGCCCCTCCCAGATACAAGTTTGGATTTTATCTCCTGCCAGAGGCGATGTGGGGTGTAAGTCACCCGTAATGTATGTGAAGCAGAAGGGGAAGAGATAGCTTTGTAGATGAATTATGCCCTGGGTATGACGAGTGAAACTCGAGAAGGCCTTCTCCTTCAGAATGTGGGCTCTAGTCCATGAAAGCATAAATCATAATTTTCCTCTTTTGTGCACTCTTGCAAAACCCTGGCCCTTGTCCATTCCATTTCCCCCAGCAGCACTGTCATTGGAAAGCACTGTAAGTTTCACAGACTAGCTGAGAGGAGGGGAAGCCCTGTCCCCTCTATTCTGTTCCCAGTTCCTGGGAAAGGTGAAGTGAAGCACCCCTGCCCTCAATTGAGGCAACTGCTGCATTGAGGAAGGATTAAGGAAGAGTCCCTCTGCAGCTGTCCAGCACATTCACGTGCCTACTTTCGCCCAAGAATTTTTGACTATATTTGTCTTCCAAAAATAGAAGTTCCTTAAAAATACGTATTTTTAAACCCACCAAGCAATTTCTTGTTTCAGTCTTCAACAGTGCCTGCCTATGTAAACTCTTCTGTGCATACCTGTTCTCTTTTTGTGCTACACTGGGGTCTCGATTGTGTTGGTAGGGCTTGGCTTGATTGTTGTATGCATTCTACCTCCGACATGCTGGTGAGAAAAGGGACAGAGATGTGTCGCACCAGTGGATTTCTGAAGGGAGGTCTAGTTGGAACGAAGACTCTTGGGATCTTCAGATTTGGGCCTTGCTGGTCAGGAGGTATACATAGAAAGAGGCATGGGATTCATCCTACTGGAGTTTGACCGTGATCCAGGGCCCTATGGGATTTTCTTTCTCTTGCAGATGACAGCATCCGGTTCAAAAAGCGGGGCACCCTCTTGTGGAGTGTGGGCCCTGACTCCAGCCTCTCACTAAGCCAGAAGCAGTTGTCTGAGGAAGAGCGCAACAAACTCAGGGTGAGTGTGGGGGGAAGAGGAGAAGCCTTGCCTTCACCAGGAGAAGCAGTCTCAGTTAGCTAAGGGGCACTTTGAAAGAGGGCGACTTTCTTCTAGTGAGGGTGAGTCATGGATGGAAGGGGGACTTTGGTGATGCTGCACTTGGAGTATGTGTTATGTGCCATACATCTGCCAGGTACCAGCAGGATAGTGTGTCTTCTTCTTTGACGATCGCTTGTAGCCAAGTAAGATTGGCTTCCATAAACATGGTTTTAACAGCGAGTTGGTAAGTGGCTGTGGAGGCCAATTCTGGATCCACACATCCTTCCACAGTGGGGACATAGGTTTCTGGGTGGGAGTTGATCACTGCGAGGGTTTGCCAAGCGTGCCTTCCTCTTGGCGTGTTTCTCCCTTTCATCCTGAGTTTGAGAGTCTTCTAAGCCTTTGGTAAAGGCTGTTCTCCAATTGGAGCGCTCGCAGGCCAGTGTTTCCCAGTTGTTGGTATTTGTGCTACATTTTTTATGGTGACTGTGCCTCTGAGACAGAATTGTAGCATCCTAAGAACCTTTTTTTTCAATGGAGCAAATTTCTATCTCTCCTGATAGAAGTTTGTAAATACTTCACCTTTCCGTTATTTTCATCTATATGTTTTTAAAGGCTCCAAATTACTATCTGAAAGCAAAATAAGCCATGCAAAACTAATCAAATGTATTCCAGTATCACTTAGTTTTGATTGTGCAGCCTTGGATATGGTTCCTTTAGCTGGGGTGGGGTTTGGGGGAGTTGGGCGCATTGTGCCTCCTTTCTACTTATGTGTCTCTTCTCCACAAACCCCAGGATGTGGCAACAGAGGGTGGGATGTACCGCGTGCGGATCCCACGACGGCCCCTGGGCAGCATGGAGGAGGCTGGAATTGAATACGTCACTTCTTTCATCCGAGCGGTGAGTGCCATTCATGGGGAACCCTGGGCAGGGGTCCCACTTTTCTGCATGTGGGGAGTGCAGATGGAGAAGCTGAATTCTGCCCAGCATTACCTCTTTGCCAGAACACCCACAAATGGGTGGATTTCTTGCTCCCATATATACCTGCCTGGACTTTACAGTGACTTTTTAGCAGCACTGTAGGCAACATGTGAGAGGGCATTCTCAATATTGACACTCAGTTGTGGAGTCCCCTCCCTTCACAGATTGCACTGGCACAAACCCTGATGGGCTCTCAGTGCCAGGCAGGAAAACATTTCCGCTCAGGCCTTTGGCCACACGGGATGTGGAGTTGCATAGCCTGCCCCTCTTTGCCCCATTGAATTATTGTATGTGATGATGAGTTTATTGTTTTACAGGTTTCCTGTACTTGTTTTCATTGTGTATTACGTGTTTACATTTTACACTGTATCCCGCCTTGGAATTGTTTTAATGAAGAGCAGTCTAAAAACTTGCTAAATAAGTATCTAGCCTAGGCGCATGACAGCTTTGAAAGTGGTTGAGGGTACATGTATCTCATTTTGGGGTTTGAGAGGGGGAGAGCCAGAAATGTGGGGAAATATTGGCTTGGTTCCTTAGTTACAAACTTGTCTATGATGCTTCCTAAAGACGCTAAGGGGCTATTAGGCTCCAGAAGAAAGGAACTCCTTCCTTGTTAGCACAGCTACCAAGAACCCAACTCCTACATGCACTTGGCATTTGATCATTATTATCCTCTAATCTTAAGAAACAGGCAGAACGTAGGGAGACAGTGGCCAAGTTCAAAATGAGTCTGCCTCTGGACAGAGCATTGCCTGTTGTGGGCTCCATTTACTCACCACCGGGGTTTTTTTAGCTGAGCCGAGGAAGACCAGCTTGCGTCCCATTGCTTGTTTGCGTTGGAGAAAAGGGTAAGATGGTCAACAACTTCTGCCTGTCTTCCCCTTGCTTGCAGTGCTCCATGGTGGAGTCTCATCTGTCAGACAGGTTGACTGTTCACACGGATGTCGCTGGCAACATCATTGGCCTCTCCATTGTCACCATGCCCAGTTCCTGCCATGGGGCTGAGGTGGAAGATGTGGACCTGGAGCTCTTCAATACCACCGTCGTCCTCCAGCAGCCCATACCAGCAGCTGTGTGAGTCTCTGTGTGCAGTTAGGCAGGGCTGGCAGCAGGGGTTCTGGTAGGCCGGCAAGTAGGTAGCGAATGCATGGAACTCACTGCCACAAGATGTGGTGATAGACACTTGCTTAGATATTTTGTATAAATGAAGGGAGGAACTGCAGAACATTGCTTAGTTAGTGTATTATTAATATTATTACTTGGTCCATGGAGAAAACTATTGAAATGTGTTGGGCATATCACATGTTGTAATAATATTCCATTTATTTTTAGCAGAGCAGCATGAGGATTTGCACCTCCCTCCTCTCTCTCTCTCTCTCTCTCTCTCCCCTCTGGCTTTGACTTCTTCTTTTTTGCCACTGATGGCCTTTTGCTTTCTTCCCCAGCCCTGAGACGGCAGCGTTTATTGAGCGCATGGAACAAGAGCAGGCTCAGAAAGCCAAGAATCCACAGGAGCAGAAATCTTTCTTTGCCAAATATGTAAGTGGGGGTGGGGAGGAGCAGCTGCCCAACTCCCCCCTTCTCTTCCTCTCCCCTCCATACAAAAGTACAGAATAAGTTAAGGAGTCCGACTGCTGGCTTGACTCTGAATCTGGTCAAACCGCTGCTCTTGGGTGAGGGTGGAGGGCGATCCCTGCTCCCTACTCTGATATCTGTTCTCCCCAATCCCTGCAGTGGCATTTAATTCTGGGCGGGGCAGTGCTTCTCCTAGCAACCAGCTCTGCAACGGCCCCTCGGGAGCCAGGACGTCAGCCCTGAGCAAAAGTAAAGCCACACTCAGCTCATCTTGCTTCCATCTTCCTCCTCTACCACCTTCAATACTTTTCGGTGCTACCCTTTCTCCCTCCCACCCCAACAATATCTCCCTGAAAGGACACCCTCCCCCCACCAAAAAAAGCGCCTTTCCTGTAAGCCTCTTTCTGTCTCGCAACCTCTGTATCACAGATGAGAAAGCTTTGGCCCTCCGGATGAAGGACTCCAACTCCTGTCAGCCCCAGGCAGCATGGTCAGGGGTGATGGGAGTTACAGGATGTTATAGGGAGTAGCATCTGGAGGGGCCTGGGTTTCCCACCCCACTGCTATCTATCAAGGTGGAGGGTGCTTAAGGTAGGATAGATGCATCTTCCCCCATTCATCACCTGTGGATCAATCGACTCACTGGGCTGGTGTTCCATTTCCTAGTCCCTGGTACAGTACATTCCAAGAACAGCCAAAGCCTTCAAAAGCTTGTTGCCGCGTTTTGTTTTGATTTCATTTACCTACTACTTGCCCTGCTTGAGTCAAGAAACTCGCCTCCTCTGCCCCTGGTTGGGCAGCTAACTCTTTGCGAAAAGAAAGCCAGGCTCATTTCATGGAAACGGGAGTCTAGCCCTTCCTCTGTGTCCCTTTCAGTTTCGTCCTGCCAGGCTCTCGCTCCCCTGCACCCCGGCAAAGCATGGCAGAATCAAAATTCCCTTTTCTGGTGGAAGGTCCTTCCTTCTTCATGGGCACAACCCCCTTTCCACTGGCTGTCACGGACACTTAACCATTTTTAATCCCTGGTGGCGGGAATCTTGTGATTGGGATTTGGAAAAAGGGACAGTGTCTGCGTGCTGTTGGGGAGGGAGGGATACATAACACGGAATGGCGTTTTTGGTTTTCAAGTGAACTCTCTTCTGGAGGCGAAGTGGCTGATGGGGGTGGGTCAGATCTTGAGGGTGGTGGGGGGCACTTGTTGCCATTGCCCAAATGGCACTTGTTGCCATTGCCCAGGAAGAGAATTCAGGGAAGGGGCAGCTGCGTTGCACAGGAGGGAGAGCTTCTTTTCAGCTGTAACCTCTTTTTCTTTCTCCCACAGTGGATGTACATCATCCCCATTGTCCTGTTCCTCATGATGTCTGGAGCACCTGACGCAGGGGGACAAGGAGGGGGCAATGGAGGCAGTGCCGGAGGAGGGGGGAGGTGAGGGGAACCTGCCTTTCCTACATTGCGGGAAGGAATCTTGTAAATAAATACTACTGGAGGAAAATGGCATCTCTCCTAGTTTTGATTTGTGGGGGAGCGGGGCCAGGATCAATCGTGAAATAAGTTCGAGAGGAAATGCCAACTTGCCCTCCTCTCAACCCAGGTAGATCTGCTCCCAAGTAACCACAATACTGTGTCCCTGGGCACCCTAATATTTATGTCCAAGTGACTCAAAATTTTGCCTTCAGGATTCAGAACAGGAAATGGCTATCTGACCAAGCCCTGCAGTTGAAACTGTCCACAATTCTAGACTGTTGTATCCCTAAAAACATGAGGACTAGGAGCTTGCTGGGGTTAAAAAAAAACCCACACCAGATTGTAGAAGATACTTTGTAGGATGCCTTTGTTACAGTGGTACCTTGGGTTACAGACGCTTCAGGTTACAGACGCTTCAGGTTACAGACTCTACTAACCCAGAAATAGTACCTCGGGTTAAGAACTTTGCTTCAGGATGAGAAGTTGCGTGGCGGCAGCAGGAGGCCCCATTAGCTAAAGTGGTACCTCAGGTTAAGAACAGTTTCAGGTTAAGAACGGACCTCCAGAACAAATTAAGTTCTTAACCCGAGGTACCACTCTACTAGCAGAGGAGATGAGGCTGAAAATAGTAGTACAGGGAAGGGATGTATAGGTGGAATCAATAAGTTACAGCTGGCTCTCCTGATAATACTGAAAACAAAAGGAACAACTGACAGCATGCTCAAAGTAACCCAGTTACCAGGTGCCACAGCTCTATCTATGGAACCAAGTGTGTTTTTGCCAATTCCCGTCCTGACAAGGAAAGAGATGGATTCAAGCCATGCGCTTCTGTGCATTTTCTAGAGCAAGGATTCTCAGACTTTCCATGCAGACCCGCCTGAGACGGCTAAAGATTACTGGGGCTGTCGGCCACAAACTGGTGGTGCGGGGCACAAAATGGAGGCAGGTGGAGGCAGAGTTGGGCATAAACTGGCAACGACCAGCATCATGCTGGTATCTGATCCATTGAATTTGCTATAGATTATTTGACATAGTGGTTTCCTTGTGGCAAGGAGTTTCATAATTAAGCTTTTCTCAAGCCAAGCACAGGCATTTGCTCTGGGAGTTTTGTGATGCAGCTTCCACATTTTAGGCAGAATTTGCTTGCCCAAGGGCCCTAATTAGAGAAGCGTACTCTTTGCTATTTATTATTTTATCAATAACTAGTGAATTTAGCCCGTTTAAAACGGGCGCTAGCGGTGGCGGCGGCCGGCGCTCCACGGGCCAAACACCTCCCGGCTGCCGCGCTTTCCCCTCCCCCGCCCCTTCCCGGCACTCCTTTCCAGGCGGGTGGCTTCTCCCTCTTACCGGTGAGGCCTCCACCACCTCTCCCGCACCCTCCGCGCCCCGCTCTCGAGAGCGAAGCGGGGCATGGCGGTGGCCGGTGGCGGCAGCTCGGCCGTGACAGTGACCGTCACCTACGGTGAGAGCGCGGCCGGGGGGGAGAGGCAGCGGCGTTGGCGAGGGGAGAGGCCGGGGCTTCGGCCCTAGCGGAGGCAGCGGCGTTGGCGGGGGGAGAGGCCGGGGCTTCGGGCCTAGCGGAGCCTCCCTCCTCAGCGGGGCAGGCGGAGGGAGGCCGGAGGCGAGCGACACGGAGGGTCTCCCCCTCGCCCAGTTGAGGAAAGAGCGACGGCGGGAGAGGCGGCAGCGGAGGCGGCCAGCTCCGTGCGAGGCGGCAGCACTGACCCAAATGACGCTGCGCCTGCGCGCGGCCGTCCTCTCCGCCCGCTCCAATCCCTGGCCGCCCGAAGTCTCTGCGTCCTCCAATCCGTGTGTCAGTGGAGCGCATGCCCACTTGCGATTTCCACTGACACACGGAAAGTACGGACGGACATAGGCTCTTTATTATATAGGATACCTTTCTATCTCACTTGAATTTCCTTTAACACTTCCGGCCCTTTCTCCTGAGAAGGGGGGAACCTCCCTGCCTCCGAAGCTCTCTCTGCTGGCTACCTTTGCTCAGTATGTAAGGAGCGACTCTTGCTGGCATTAGTTCAACCAAAAGGCTTTGGCAGGGCTAGAGAGCAGGGCAGGCAAGGAAGAAGTACTGGGCAGGCTGTGCCACTGAGGCCCACAGGTGTGTATCCCAGTTTGAAAAGCTGTCCTAGAGGTTGTCAGGGGCAGAGATTGGAACTGCTCTCGCTGGACTTAAATCCCAATTGAATCTCGGATGCTGTTTGTTGCAGGCAAGGGCAGGAAGTGTCCAGCAGAAGAGTCAGTAGTTCCTTTTCAAAAAGTGGCTCTGGGAGTTTACCTTCCCATCCATGTGAATGGGCTCATTTCTACCATGGGGCTTGTGCTAAAGTTTTTAAGGGATTAATTATGGGTAGGTGGGATGGGGAATGAGTCAACAGGCATTTTCTGGATAGTAGGCTTGTCGGTTTCGTATGTCTGATGTAGATTCTTAATTTCGTTCTGTATGGGACAATGACAATAAAGATTATCGTATCGTGCTGCTTCACTGAGCCTGGCTTTGGCAAGTGGCTGGTGGGAAACACTTCATTCGCTTTGGCAGCAGCATCAACCTTTGCTGGTTAAACCGGCCTCTGTAAGAAGGCAGCCTGTCTCTTTATGAGCAGGGGAACAAAACAGCTATGCAATGTTGCCCATGTCCTTTAACTTCCCAGGCAGGCCTATAAGGTCAATAACCCATTCCTAGTAGGCTGTTGCCCAACACTGCGTCAAACACTTAGCAGGCAGAACATTCAGCTAGATGGATGGAACATCTTGGAAAATCTTGCAGACTTGATGTCTGGCTTTGAGTGGAGCTGGTGTGCTTGTTTAATCAGGAACTTTGTCTCCTCCTCCATTGAGTCATGCTAAGATTTTGTGGGTGGAATGTGAAGTGCTACTTCCTTGGAACACTTTGAGTGCCCCGGTCCCTTATGTGAGGAATGTGCATCCACAAAAAGGTGAAGAGCTATGGGCCAAGATAGCAGTAACAGCTTCCCTGAAGCTACAGCCAACTAAGGCAAGGCAGAGAGCAGGGCCTTTCTGCACCATTGCCAGATAGTTCCAAATATTCGTTAGTTGCCTTGTAGTAATTAAGAGGGTAAGGATGTGACAGGTAAGAGAGACACACAGCAAGTCCCTGTTGCTTGTTGGACAAAACGAGCCACTCCCAGTTCTTAGCAACTACCGCGAACCATATATGAGCGTCAGCCGAAAGTGTCCTGCCTACCTGTTACGAACCCAGAACGCATGGATCCCCCGTTGTGGTCCTGGCCGGTGTTCTTCCATGCTGCGTCCCTCACGACTGTGGGTCGGTCTTGTGGCCCAGCTGGGCTTCCTGTAGCTTCCTGTCCCTGTGTTGCCGCAGCAACAACAAAGGAACAGAACTCGGGAGTGGGGAGGAGTTCTAGAATGCGTGATGCGCAGGAAGGCAAACACAGAAGGTGTGTGTGTGGCCTAATTGTGGATCTTGAACCCAGAACTCTTGCAAACAGGAGGATCGTGTGATTGAATGTGGAACTGGTGGGGACGAGAGCTTGGAGCTGTGTGCAGGAGAGTCCGTGAAACAGATTGGGCTAGAGTTAGGAGCCAAGCCAAGGCCCCATGTCTGTTTAATATGGCGAGTAGGCTATGAGCCTCCACACAGCTAGTATCTTACCCCAACAGTCTGCCTGGAATAAACTGACGGGCTGCACTTTTGCTTATTTGGTATAACTCTGCTTCTAAGACAGTTCACTGGGGCAGTTGTAGGAACTGGTGAGTTGGATGCAAGCCAAGGGGGTGATCAAATTGTCCCTGTGGCAGGAAGCGGATGCTGTGCAGGGAGTTTTACTTGAGGGGTTTTTAAAAAAAACTTTTTTGGATACTTGAGGTTTCAGCTGATGTTGCTCATCTGTCCCCGAGCTTTTATTTGCATTCACCAGACCTAGAAACCAGAGGAACGTTTGTTCCCCCCCAGAGGAAGGCCAAGGCATTTAGGCTGCTGATTCTGCAGGCCTGCAGCTGCACCTGCAATTACTTAGCCTGCCCCATTTCTCTTCTGCAGGGTCCAGACCGCTGCACTTTAAATAAAGATAACCAGCTGCAGCAGCAGCACATCTCTCCTGCTCATAGCTGTGACGGATTCTGCAACTTGGGTGCTCCACTGGGCAAGACCCATGAATAGCGGGTTTCTATTCCTTTTCATGTAGGCAATGCTTGTGTTTTCAGGACAAAAGGAAGAGCCTGCTAGCAGATGCAGTGTCCAATGGACCCTACTCTGCTATAGAGAGCCCCAGATCCTTGCTCCAGTCTTTTCCCTGCTTGCTGATTCCAGTACATTCACACTCTACCCACTGGGATCAGAGAAGTATTGATCTGTTGGGTCTAGTGGGACCTCCAGCTCCTTTGCTAGCCCAGCTTCCTGAGCCTCTTGTCCTTGGAACAAGACAAGGTCAAGAACTGAACTACTTTACAACTGTTTTATTTATATCCGACCCGAAGAGTCCTTACCGAGCCTGACTCCTTAACATTGCAACGCAGGCAGGGTCAGGCACCATTTACAAGGCCAGCTTTTGTAAGTAAAACCCCGAGAGGGGGCTTGTAAGCGGAGGGACAGAGAGATCTTCCTCCACCAAACCTGCTATACTTTTGTGCCGAGCATTTTGCCTGCTTACGAACCTGAAAGTAATTCTCTTGCTTCCTATGGCTACAGTTGCTGCATAATTAAGTCCTTAAATATGCAGCAACTGTAAAAGCCCTTGCTGCTTAGCGGCCTGGGGATGGGGTGACCTGTGGCCCCCTCCACCTGTTGACAGCATATCTCTCGCCACTGCTGCTGGGCTGCCTAGGTGTGCTGGAAGTTAAAGGTAAAGGGACCCCTGACCGTTAGGTCCAGTCGCGGACAACTCTGGGGTTGCGGCGCTCATCTCGCTTTACTGGCCAAGGGAGCTGGCGTACAGCTTGGCGAACCAGAGCAGCGCACGGAAACACCGTTTACCTTCCCGCCAGAGCAGTACCTATTTATCTACTTGCACTATTTATCTACTATTTATATCCAATTTCATTGTATTGTATTTGTACAATGACAATAAAGAAATCTTATAGTGAGTTCCACCTTGACGTGCTTTCGAACTGCTAGGTTGGCAGGAGCAGGGACCGAGCAACGGGAGCTCGCCCCGTCGCGGGGATTCGAACCGCTGACCTTCCGATCGACAACTACAGTGTCAGGCTCTAAACACCCACCCCACTCCCAGTGGCGTAGCGTGGGCTGCCAGCGCCCGGCGTCATGTGGAAGGAGGGCTAGGGAGGAAAATGGGCGGAGTACGCATGCACATTCAACTGCTTAATGGCGTCCATGTCACCCAGGAAATCGCAGCTGCAGAGATAAGAAGAGTTGTTCTGTTGAGAGGTCACTTTCTGGTTCACAGGGAGAAGCTGTTTTCCAGGAGCCCAGAAAGAGAAGCACGCAGCTTTATTGAGGCAACACTGGGTGTTGAAATTCCCCACCCCTAATGTGCCCCCCCCCATGCTATGCCACTTGCCCACCCCACACCAAGCTTAAGATGCCACAGGGTCTGCAGTGCAGTTAAGTCACCAGGTTTGCCGGGAGTATGGAGTTTTATGGAAATGACTAGGACAGTGTTTCTTGGGTTGTTTTTGGACTACAGTTCCCATCATCCCTGGCCCCTAGTTCTGCCTGCTAGGGATGATGGGAGTTGTAGTCCATCAAATAGCTGGAGACCGAAGTTTGGGAAACACTGGACTTGGGAGAATGTTTCCGAGAGAGACAAGCCCAAAACTATTTGGAATCTACTAAACCCAGCTTCCGCCCTCCACTGGTTCAATCTCATTGGTCTTAAAGATGGTGTTTTTATCCAGTTTTATTGATGTCACGGTTTTTTTTGTTTTTTGTTTAGCAGCAGCTTCAAGTTCCAAACCTATTGCAGAGAAGAGAACACCTTCCGGCCCCCTCCCCTCCCCCACTCGTGCCGGCGGGTTGGTACCCAAGCAATTGGGGGGGAGGTATATGGCTTCTCCAAAAAAAAGGGGGACAGAGGTTTAGGAAGCAGGGCTGTTTTTCCTGTTTTTGTTCCCCTCCCACTTTCATTTCACACACTTTTTTTATATTATTAAAATAAATAAATAACCCAAAAAAACCCAACCCAACCATAAACAGGACAGAATCTCAATAAACAGAGGACAAAGACAAAATGACGAAAGGACGTGCGTTTGGGTGGGTGGGGGCATAGGAGGAGGGCAAAGGCGGGGGAAACAGAACACCTTTTGACATTCCAAAGAAGAAGAAATTTGGGGGGGGGGGAGAGAAGCAGGGAGAAAGCGACACGAGCTGGACTTTTATAAGACAGAACTAGGACACCTGGGTTCTCTGAACAGGCACTCCCCCAGCTTAAATCTGGGAACCAGCCCGCCTACCCAAACCGGGCGGGAGGCAACCATGCAAGCTACAGAAGAACTAAATTAACAAAGTTTGGGGAAGGAGGGGGGAAGAGAGACACTGTTACCCCCATACACTTACACACACGCACGCACACAAATAGTCCAGAATCAGTTGACTACGTTGGGAGTTCAGGGAGGCCCCAATCCACTTTAAAGGAGGAGCAAAACGTTGGCTCCAAACTTTGTCCACCGTGGAGCCTTTTGTGGTGACTACAGGCCACCTTCTAATCCGTGCTGAGAAATGCCGCGGCCATTTTCAGCGTGGGCGGCCACAGTCGGGACACGACTGGCAGTGCCCCCCTCAACGCTCTCTTTGCCGGTTGCCCCTCTGGGCAGAGTAGCGAGGGCAGGAAAGCCCCAACGTCTCCCCCTGCCCCTCATGCAGACTGGAGCAAAGGGTCCCACGTGCATTCTTGCGAAATGAGAGGACCTTTCCCCTCTCTGCCCCCCAACTAGGCAGTGGAAGGAACCATTCCCTGTCCCCTGACCTCATCCAAGAGGTCTATTGTGACAAGAGACAGCAAAGAGCAGAGAGGGAGTCCAGAATATTCCCTCCAACCCACCACAAAAAAAAATCATCCACATTCCCCAGCAGAGGGTAAACAGTCACTTTGTCCAAAATTCACAGCTAGGAAGAGAGCGAAATCCCACACTCGGGATTGGGAGTGGGGAGGGGAGAAGATTAAATCTGGGAACCCGTCAAAGAATGTCCCTCCTGCCCTCCATGGAGTCTCTGTTGCTTTTGCTGTCAGAACTCCCAACAGAGCAGTCACCTGGCCCACAGGTGTGTGTTTTTGTGAAGGGGGCACCTGTTGGATTCCTACCTGCCATGCAACTTGTTGAAAAGGTACGGGACCTCCATCGGAAAACAAAAAGGTGGCACACGCCCGAACTGCAGCCCAAAGACTCCCAAAACATGCATGTCACCGACTGCCACCTCCCCGATGTAAAAAGGATGAGGAGGGAAAGGGGAATGTCTTTCCGCTCTAGACGCCCGGCACGCACAATTCCTGCCCCCCTGCATGGAAAATGCTCCCTGGTGGCTGCCTTTATGGCTTTGGGAGAAACAAAATAAGATGCAACAGGCAGCGGCTTCCTGGGGGATCGAAGAAGGGCAGGATCTCGCACCCCACCATATCAGGCGTCCCCCCCCTTCCCCTTTGCTGACAGTTCCTGTGGGGTGGGGCCGGAGGAAACAACAGTCCAGAAAGTTCCGAGGCTGAGCGCACATCACTGGAACCCTAAAGAAAAGAAAGGGAAATGGATGTTGGTTTCTTTGCTGCTCCTTCTTCTCCCCCTGCACGCCCCCCCGCCCATTCCCAAAATGTCAGATTTTGTGTTAAGAATGTTTTGAGATCACCATGTTTCGGCCCTGGAAGGCACAACAGCTGCAAGGTACCAGCATACATTTTAGTCTAGACAAAATAAAAAAATTCCTTCCAGTAGCACCTTAGAGACCAACTAAGTTTGTTCTTGGTATGAGCTTTCGTGTGCATGTATCTGAAGAAGTGTGCATGCACACGAAAGCTCATACCAAGAACAAACTTAGTTGGTCTCTAAGGTGCTACTGGAAGGAATTTTTTTATTTTGTTTTGACTATGACAGACCAACACGGCTATCTACCTGTAACTGGAATTTTAGTCTAGGTTGGGGATAATGGGAGAGAGACAAAAGGGGAGGAGGTGCCTTTTAGACAGCAGCATTTGGGATAGGATGGAACTGGGAGTTGGCATGGCTGGTAGGGGTGGGAGCCTGTGACCCTCCAGGTGCCGTTGGACTACAACTCCCATCATCCACTGGCCATGCCAGCTGGGGATGATGGGCGTTGGAGTACAACAACATGCAAGAGGGCCACAGACCCTGCTCTGAACATAAGCCACAATATAATAAAATGAAAAGACCATCCAACTACATCCCTTGGCATTTTAGATTGTGGCATTTGGTTACTTAAAACCAAATGCCTTACTTACTGTAAATAAACGAGAGCTTTCTTAAGTTACCCAGGCGTGTTCCCAGTTATGATAGACAAAAGGTGGGGACTGGAAGCATTAGTACAGCAACGTGATCTTGACAAACCCACGGTGAGCAAGGGGACAGGATTCCTGGATGGGCCAAGCTGGTCAAGGGCACTGCTACTTTAGGGCAGGTGTGCCAAATTTCAATTCCAAAAAGAAAATCTCATTTATCAAATGGGCAGCTCCGAGGTGACAAATGAAGACCTCTGTGTATTGGTTTAAAAAAAAAAAAAAAAACCCAAGTGGGGCAAAGTGTTGCTGCAAGTGGACCTTCGCCACAGGCCTGTTTTGACCTGCTCAAAGTGGGGAGGGTTGGGGCTTCAGAGGGCAGAAAGGAAGGAGCTGTAAAAGAGCTGCCTTTGACTCCCTCAGGTGGTCAAAGGGGGGAACCACAAGCAAGCTGAGTGACCAAGGTACAGTGGTACCTCTGGTTGCGAACGGGATCCGTTCCGGAGGCCCATTCGCAACCTGAAGTGTGTGCAACCTGAAGTGCCGAATCTGCGTATGCTCGTCGTGCGATTTGGCACTTCTGCGTATGCGCGTGACGTCATTTTGCATGTCTGCGCATGCGCGAACCGCCGAACCCAGAAGTAACCCGTTCCAGTACTTCCAGGTTTGGCGGGTTCGGAATCCGTGTGGAACGCAACACGCAGCGTTTGCAACACGAGGTACGACTGTACTGGTTATTCTTATTCTTATTATTACTATTATTATTATTATTATCATCATCATCACCGTCGTACCTTGGTTTTCAAACAGCTTAGTTCTCAAACATTTTGGCTCCCGAATGCCACAAACCCGGAAGTGACTATTCCGGTTTGCAAACTATTTTTGGAAGCCGAACGTCCGACGAGGCTTCCGATTGGCTGCAGGACCTTCCTGCAGCCAATCAGAAGCTGCCCTTTGCTTTCCGAACGTTTTGGAAGTTGAACGGACTTCTGGAACGGATTCTGTTCAACTTCCGAGGTACGAATATATTACAGTATTATTATTATCCTCATCACCATCATTATCATTACTATTTATTGAATTTATATACCGCCCTATATTCCTGGATATCTCAGGGCGGGTTCACAGGACAAAATAAAAACATAAAACCACAAAAGATAGGATCAAAATGAAAACAGTTCAGTGGTTTAAAAAGTTCAGTGCAGGTGTTCCCCCCCCCCCCTTTTAAAAAAAGTAACCAGGGAAGCATCTCCAAATTGTACTCAAGTTTTGGGCACCTTTCTCTCCCCCCCCCTGCCGCCGTGCCCCCTTCTACCATAGGTACTCACAGTCCCTGGTGGCAAAGGGCTGGTGGTGGTTGCCTTAGTCCGACTGAACGCTTTCTACTACGATGCTGGGTTTGTCCCGCGCTGGAGGATTCTTGTTGATGTAGCTGTTCAAAGTCTTCTCCTGAAGAAGGGGAGAGGAGGAAGCGTTCAAAGGAGCAAACGGGGTGCTCTCAGCTCCCACCACGATCCAAAATCCCACCGACGGCATTTCGAAGCCAGCAGCCCTGCCCCTCCCACCCCCTGCCCTCTAACCACTGGATGCTGCTCCTTTGCCTGCTTTTCCCAGAGAGGACCGAGGTGTCCTCGCTCCCCCCGTTGTGACCCAGCAGATCACACCCCTGGCTTTTCAACGCCGCCACCCCCCCCACTTCCTCTAAGCCAGTGTTTCCCAAACTTGGGTTTCCGGCTGTTTTTGTACTACAACTCCCATCATGCCTAGCTAGCAGGACCAGCGGTCATCAGGGATGATGGGAATTGTAGATCCTGCGAGACTCACCTCCACCAGCTGGTGCCAGTGCTCAATGGGTTTGCGTGGGTTCGCCAGCATCTCGGCCCAGTGGTCCCTCCCGGGTGCATCCGCGTCGCTGCCCACTCTGCACATCCCGATGACCTCGTTGTGCCCAATGCTGTGGAATCATGGAATCGTAAGGATTGCAGAAGGGGCCACGAGGGTCATCTAGTCCAACCCCGTGCAATGTGGGGACCTTTTGCCCAACGTGGGGCTCGAACCCACGACCCTAAGATTGAGAGTCTCATGCTCCACCAACTGAGAGAAGAGGGTGAGCAATGAATAGGGTGGGGATGGGGACACGATGGGACTTCAGCATTGGGGTGCATGTGTAATAAATCAGTTTAACGTATTTACATTGGGCTGTAACCAAGGCTGGTCCTACTCAGAGTACAGTCGTACTTCGTGTTGCGAACACTTCATGTTGCGTTCGTCACGGGTTACGAACGCGCTGAACCCGGAAGTACTGGAATGGGTTACTTCTGGGTTCGGCAGGGCGAGCATGAGCAGAAGTGCTAAATCGCGCTTCGCGCATGCGCAGAACCACCGAATCGCACGGCGAGCATGCGCAGATTCGGTACTTTAGGTTGCGCGCACTTCAGGTTGCGAATGGGCCTCTGGAACAGATCCCGTTCGCAACCAGAGGTACCACTGTACACCGATCAAAATAACTGAGTCTAAGTCAAGTCCATTAGCGTCAATGGGCTTCCTCTGAGTAGAACCAGCATTGCAATCTTGGGACCGGGGATGGAGAAAGACTATTAAGGCCATTAAAAAAAAAAGGCTTGCTATGCCCCTTACCCACTTAAAGAATCAATAGAATAGATCAACACAGGGATGAGGAACTCCTCCAGATGTTGCTGGACTTCCCATCATCCCTGACCACTGGCCAGCCTGGCTGGGGCTGATGAGAACTGCAAGTTCCCCATCTCTGCGGTAAGAAATGGTTGTGGCTGCGGGCAGCAGGCTGGCGACACAAGGAAAGCCTGCTTTGTGCAAAGGAGCCAGACTCTCGTCTCTGATTCAGCACTGCAAGGCTCCTATCCTATATTATAATCTTCAAGTGTCCCTGCGTCCACCTGCAATTTTCTGTGTGTCACGGAAGTAAATTCTGCGCATGGCACAGACGGACGCAGGGATTGGAGGGGGCGGAGAGGGGGGCGGGACGACGCAGAGACACTTCCGGCAGGGCGAAATTGCGCCGCCACCATTGCCGGGGGGAAGCGGCGCAAAGCGCCGCTCCCGCTGCCGCCGCCTGCCACCACCCAGCGCCGCCCGCCTATGGAGGCTCCCGCCGCCGCCTAAAGGAGGCCCCCCGTCCGGCACGCGCCCTTCCCTGCGCGCTGCCCAGCCGGCGGGGGTCCGAGGCGAGGCGGCCTCCGCTGACGGGCCAGCCGGTCGCCCCCGCCGAAGCCTCCCGGTCCCCCGGCTCCTGCTGCTCCGGCTCCGGCTAGCGCCCGTTTTTTCAACGGGCTTAATATACTAGTGCAGAAATAACACCGAAGCGGCTCTTTCAAAAACAACAACAGCTGCCGCACTAACATTTTTCCTTTCAAGGTGAAGGAGAAGAGGATGGAACCAAGGTATCCTGGCTCCCAGACTCCCATTCTGTGCTCTGCTTCCCATCCCTCGAGAGAAGCGAGAAATCCTGGCACTCGGCCCCCTCCCCTCATTTAAAAGCCCCCACTCGCCTTGCAGAGAACTCGGCTCTCGGCTCCTATTTTTGCACATTTCCTTTCAGTCAACGCAGGAATTCCAGCATTCCTGTAGGTTGCGCTGCCTTTCCTGAGAAGTGTGGGGGCCCTTCCCTTGAACCCCCCCTGCATCTTGCCATTCACTAGACACCAGATTCCTCCCAGGAAAACCCGGTCCGGATTTTCCACACCCCTTTCGGAAAAAGCAGGTATCTCAGCCTCTAGGTTGCTCTGCCTTTTTCCTGAGAAGCCTGACGTCTTGCCTTGCCGCCTCTTGCACCGCACATCATGCCATTCCCTGGCTAGGAAAACAGGGTCTCTGCCTCCCCGTGTGGTCCTGGTTCCTAGTGTCCCCTTTGCCAGAGCCCTTGAGACCCCACACATCCCTTTGGCCAGAGCTAAGAATCCCAGAGTTGCCTTATTTTGGCAGGATAGCAAAGAAACACAGTGGGAATCACCGCTGCCCAGAAGAGGCTCATCTGCTCAATGGAGAAAGGAGGGACTTAATGGACACCCGGCGTTCCTAGCCAACCCGCTGTGCTCCTTGGCGCAGTGCAGTTAGGGGCAGGGTGCGCACCTGCGTGCGTTGTGCCTCACCAGTCATAATCCATGACCGCCAGGGTGATGCTGACATGCTCCATGCTGTCTTGGGGGATGTCAAAGACGAGGGCCTCGTTGTAACTGGGGTTGAGCGTGTTCTTCTTGATGGACGTCTTGCGCTTCTTCAGCCGCCTCCCTTCGCACATGAGGGATGCCTTGACGTACGGGTCTGGAGAGAGGAGGCTGGCGGGATTATGGGGGAAGCAGCCCACAGCCCGGTCCATGCTGCCTACTTGCCACACACAGTTCTCCCTACCCCTGCTTTTGGATGCCGCCATCTTGACAGCGGTTTCAGCCCCAAGATACGCTTGGCCTTTGCGGTTGATGGCCAGTCCCAGGAAGTGCTCCCCAGTCCCATCTGAGATGACCTCTAGCGGTTGGGGAACAGCGCCTGCCAATTGTTTTTGCTCCAATGCTTGGATGCCCGAGAGGGGATGTGATACTTGGGTGAGGGTCAGTGGGCACAACCTCATCCAACTCCATACGACTGTGATTTCCGGGAGAGAGAAGGGGGACTTCAATATACCTGAAGGAGCGTCTCCACCCACACCGTTCAGCCCAGACACTGAGGTCCAGCTCCGAGGGCCTTCTGGAGGTTATATAATAATAATAATAATTTATTATTTTTACCCCGCCCATCTGGCCGAGTTTCCCCAGCCACTCTGGGCGGCTTACAGTCAAATGTTAAAACAATACAGCATTGTATTGTTCCCTCGCTGCGAGAAGCGAGGTTACAGAGAACCAGGCAGAGGGCCTTCTCGGTGGTGGCACCCGCCCTGTGGAGCGCCCTCCCATCAGATGTCAAGGAAATAAACAACTATCTGACTTTTAGAAGTTCTCTGAAGGCAGCCCTGTTTAAGGAAGTTTTTAGTGTTTGATGTTTTATTGTGTTTTTAATATTCTGTTGGGAGCCGCCCAGAATGGCTGGGGAAACCCAGCCAGATGGGCGGGGCATTATTATTATTATTATTATTATTATTATTATTATTATTAATGCTGATGGCTGAAAACCTACTTGCCCCCAGAATATTTCAGGTCTACATCTCTCCCCAAGCACTGAGGCCCAGCCTGCCAGAGCCAATTTCACATTTTATGACTCTCAAAGTCCATCCCTCCATGTCAACCACATGAAGGTCGCTTGCAGCAACTACTATAGAGATGCAATTGTGTTCTTGGTAGCTGCCTAGAGAGTCCCACCTAGCATGTCCCAACCATACAGCCACCTTTTGTGTCCTGCCCTCTTCCTATTAATAGGCCCCGAATCCTGCCTTATCCCACTACAGGACCACCCTTACAGTAGACACAGTTCTATCCACTCCACCCACCATGCGTCACCCTGCTAAAACCGAGCCCAGGGGAGGGCAGCTATCAGGCTGATGTGACCTATTTTTTGCCAGGCGCTCCAACGACTACCAGTCAGGTCCAGGTGCAAAACAGTGCCTCAGACGGGTGGACGCACATACACAGAATATAAGAAACAGGGTGCCTCTGAGCACATGCGCAGTCCAGGAGGTTGTTCTCAGCCCCAGAAGGAATAGGCCAAGCTAGACATGGCATTAAACATATCCGTGCATTTTACGGGAATGGCTTTCTTTTTTTAGAATGCAAATAGCAGCTGCTGGAGTGGTGGCGGCAAATAATTACCGTACTGTAGCAGGCACCATCAGGTGGATTACAAAAGGCAGTTTTGGAGGGGAGATTTATTTCAGCAGCACAACAAGGAAGGAAACGGTTAAACTTCCTGTCTCCTCCTGCTACAATCTCTTAAGCATCAGCATCCTGCCCCATGGCTGCTATTTGCTTTTTTTGTAAATGTGAACATGAAATGCAAAGACGTTATTTCATTTCATTTAACATCACATGCTGTTCATCCCTGAGCTCACACATCCTTTCGCACACAAAAATCACTCCTGGTCCCCCCCCCCCTGCCATTTTCTTAATTCCGTAAGTCTCATTTGTGGGGGGAAAGAGCTGCTGTTAAACCACCCTGGTCAACTTACTGCAAATAAGCCACAGATTGAACACTGGATCCCAATATACTATTGGTGCCTCTCTATCCTAGCTGCCTAATGTACTTCACCACCACGACCTCCTTCCCAGCATTATTTTTTTCTCCTTATCTTACTTGCCCATATTTCTCTTCTGCCTCTAAGCCTTTTCCCTCTCTGGGGTCCCTTACTGAGACCTATGTGGGGCTCCACCGCTTGATTCAATCCGGACGTATTTAAGCCTCCAACCACACATTGGATTGGCCAACAAACCAGCCAACACATGGGACTGGTCAACACATTCTGCCGCCTAAAGCGAAGAAAAAGATGGTGTGTGTTACTTATACTTCCATAAATAGAAGCTGACTCCCGTGACACACAGGGAGACAGTGATGGCCCCCAACACCTCACCACTGCTACCCCTCCCAGCACCTGCCACCTGTGACACCCACCTCACTCGGCCTAATGATAGGGCCGGCCCTGCTACAGCCCTTCTTCCCCCACGGCTGCCCCGCCGGCTCACCAGAAAATCCAGTCAGATCCATGGCTTTGAGGTTGGTGGCCTTGATGATGGTGACCGTGAGGCGCCCAGCAGTGGGCAAGTAACAGAGAGAGAAATTCAGCTCCCCCAAGTCCGCTTTTTCCTGTGAGATGGGAGAAGATGAAGAAGAAAACAACGTGGTCAGTAAAACTATCTGGGGGAGAAGGAAATCCCAGCACAGAGGAGGCCGCCTTGCTGGAATCTGGCAGCATCAGTCAATATGGTGGCTGGAGAGGCATATCATATCATCAGTCGTACCTCAGAAGTCAAACAGAATCCATTCCGGAAGTCCGTTTGACTTCCAAAACGTTCGGAAACCAAGGCGTGGCTTCCGATTGGCTGCAGGAAGCTCCTGCAGCCAATCAGAAGCCGCGGAAGCCGCATCAGACTTTTGGGTTCCAAAGAACGTTTGCACACAGAAACACTCACTTCCAGGTTTGCGGCGTTCAGGAGCTGAAACGTTCGACTCGAAAGGCGTTTGACTTCCGAGGTATGACTGTATAATATAAAATAATGGGTTAGTCCTACTCACAGTAGACTCATTCAGTGATTTCTATAGGCTTACTCTGAGTAAAACCAAGTTTGCTACAACCCAATATTTTAATACTGTATTTTATCGTTGAGAGCTGCCCAGAGAACCATGTTATTAGGCATCCAGTAAAAATGCTGAATAATGAAGAGTAAAGGCTTTCAGATGGAACCCCCAGTGGCACAACGGGTAAGTGTATCTGGTTGTTAACCTGAAGGCTGGTGGTTCGAGCTTACCCAGGGACAGCTGTGGGCAGGATTCCTGCATTGCAGGGGGTTGGACTAGATGACCCCTGGGGTCCCTTCCAACTCTACAATTCTGTGATTCTGTGACCTGGTCCAAAGTTGTGCTAGTGTGTATGTGTGCCATGTGCTCTTTAAAACCAGGCCCGGTCAATGGTCTGGCTGCAGCATTGCACAGTTGTGTAAAGGTAAAGGGACCCCTGACCGTTAGGTCCAGTCGCAGACGACTCTGGGGTTGCGGCGCTCATCTCGCATTACTGGCCGAGGGAGCCGACGTACAGCTTCTGGGTCATGTGGCCAGCATGACTAAGCCGCTTCTGGCGAACCAGAGCAGCGCACGGAAACGCCGTTTACATTCCCGCCGGAGCGGTACCTATTTATCTACTTGCACTTCATGCTTTCGAACTGCAAGGTTGGCAGGAGCAGGGACCGAAGAACAGGAGCTCACCCTGTTGCGGTGATTCGAACCACCGACCTTCTGATCGGCAAGCCCTACGCTCAGTGGTCTCCCTGCGTCCCATCTCCACAGTTGTGTACCATTCAACAATTTAACAAAATTTCACATCGGAAACTAACATAACCCCCCTCATATACCCAGTTAATTGTATCAATAATACATTGCCCATCTGATATAAGCTACATGGCAAGCCCCAAATCAGAGCATGTTGTAGGCTTTATTTCAAACTGCTCTAATCTGAGTTATACCCGATTTATTCAGAATATTCATAATTATTATAATGAATCTGTTATCACCAACACATTCCCTCAAGTGGCCCCTTTTTCTCATGCTGTCAATGGGCGTTTGTTTACTTGTACTTGGATTATCCGATCACTCAAATACATATATATATGCCCATGAAGAAATGCTACTTAGCATCTTCCCTACAATGCAAGAAGAACAAGCTTGGCACATTTATTCTCCTTCTGCAAAAAGGTAGCCAAGGAAAATCTGTGCAGCCACACAATCCTCAGGAGAGACAGACACAAGGAACCCACCATATTTCATAATAATCAACTGGATTTCGCCAAATTTCACGTTACAAGTTACAACCTTATGGATACACACCTGATGGAATACTGCTGGTTTCCTTTAAAAGCTGAAACAGCCCTAACACGTGTATATATGGGAGGGAATGTTGCTTCAAAAATCTAAACAACGTTTGCATTAGGAAAAGCACCATGGAAAACAAAATCTCAGAACAAAGAATTTCAGTATTCCAAAGATGGGCTGAGGAGGAAATAGATTCATTTCCTCTGATGCAGAAAAAGCCGAGAGTATCAGCACACAGGCATTATTTCCCAATGCAGTTGGAATTCAAATACCAACATGGATCTTGGAATTCTGCTGGGCTGAACAGATATCCTGGACTCTGCTTATGTCAGTTTCTATCCCAGGTTATTATCACCTGGGGAAAGCCTTTTAATAGCTGCTGGGATGTGGGTGCCAATGCCCACAAACACAGATTCTGTTCGGATACTCAGTGGATAACCAAGACATGGAGTATCTGTTGGTATCACACACCAGGGTTGGAACAGAAATATGTGTGTGTGCGTGCGTGCGTACATCATAGCTGTCAACCCTCCCTTTTTTTGGCGGGAAACTCCCTTATTCCAATGCCGTTTCCCGCTGCTATCCCAGATTGTTGATATCCCTTAAATTTCCCAGATTTCAAAGGAAGCAGCTCCTTTCCCTCCCTGCCGGCCAGGGAGGCTCCTCAGCTGCGTTGCTCGGCTGCCAATAAGGAGTCTGAGACCGACTGGGGGCGGAGCTTGCATGCCTTGTGCAGCCAGACCCTCACGCCCAACCAGACAGACAGTCTGCCGTCTATGCGCTCGCTCTTTCGCTCACCTGTTCGCGCGCAGCCTCTGGAGCGCAGGGTGGCGAGGCTACTTGGTGCCATTGTACCGCCCTCACCGCATCCCTTATTTTCAAATCCGAAAGTTTGGGAAAATCCCTTATTTTCAATTCCGAAAGTTGACAGCTATGGCGTACATGCATGTGCGTGCATTAAATACACACACACACACACACAGAGGCTCTATGAGTACGGAGGGCCTAGTGAGTCATTGCATAATTAGCACTGAATTTTCCAGGATCAGCTGCTGTGTTTGATGGCGTGCATATATACACATATGTTCAGAAACTCTGCAGATATTTGAGACCTTGTCCCCAGGGCCGCTGTTCTTTCCCAAGAAGGAAGAGCGCAGCAACATGGTGAGAAGGAAAAGGCCTCGTCTGATCAGTGGCCCCTCAGGCCTACTTTTCACCGAGGTGGCAAATTGTATCATCGTCATCATCAATTTATGAGTCTCCTCCTACACCATCGTCCGGGTTCTATCACAACACACTAGAAAAGGCAGCTTCCAGCTTCCTGCACATAGAAAGCAAACATCTCAGAGAGAAGACTAGGCAAGGACCCTTCTCCCCAAAATCGAGGGGGGGGGGTTTGCGGTGAGGGAGGGAAGAGAATATTTTCACACAGAGAAGAGGACACACTCATCCAAGTCCCCACCCCAGCAATGCTTCAGGGAAATCCAGTCTTTAATATTCCTCACGAGCCAGGATCTTGTCGACAGTGCTCCCTGGAGCCTAACTTTCCTGCTGAGGCTGGTTATCTAAAACCCACTTATGCATCCATATAGAAAATTATATGTCAGGGACAGTAGGATTCTGACCTGTCTCCTTGGCATCCAGCTTACTCAGAGCGTGGCCTGCAAAAAACATGCTGCAGTGTGAATTGCTCCTGATCAGGACACTCCATTCCAACCCCATTTCCATATTGTTGTGGTTTTTCCCCTCTTGGCATTTTCTCTGAAGATTTGCCGCGGTTTGTTTTGTATCTCTGAAAACACTGGGTTTTCTCCAGACTTGCCGATAGCTCCCCTCTTGTATATTGGTGGTGCGGTTTTGCCTACATAAAGGTGTCAGGGGCCACATTAGGCTTCCGGTCCTGAGGTTCCCCCATCTTGCCGCTCCATTGGGCTGGTTCATCTCTCAGTCATGAGGTGCACATGTGGAATTAACGGACGATTTGCCACGGAACGTTTCCCTCGATGTCCGCCAGCACGTTTTGGCAGAGACGGTACATCTGTTTGGCAGTTAGAGCAGCGGTTCCCAATTGGTGGTCTGCCCGGGGGGTCTGTGGCCCCATTCACATAACAAAAATTACCACAGAGATTTCAAAATTTTCAAAAGTAGGGGGGTCCATGGCTTGGCTTTTGAAAAACAGGGGGTCCACAATGCTTAGCTAATTGGGAACCTCTGGCCTAGAGCCATCCTCAGGAACCAAGCCTGGAACTGGCAACCCCAGTTACGACAGGCCAGGATTTCAACTGTGTGCCACCCTGGCTCTTGGCTGTGGTGGGTTGTTCTTCCGTTTGGGTTGCTGGCATGAGGCACCTCCCTGAAGGAGGCGGGGGAAATGTTGAAGAGACAGTGCCGGTGGAAAGTTTTGCTAGCGGTCAGTCTTCCTGCTACGGGTGTTTGTGTGGTAGTGGCCCAAAGGGCCATGATGAATGTGATAATGTGAACCCCTATAAATCCTTGAATATGTTTCTAATAGAAGACAGGTAACCTGTTGCCTTAAGAAACTGATGATTTGGCAAGATGCCATCCCTACTGGGACAGAAGGATAGCAAATACAGTCATACCTCGTGTTGCGTACGTTCGAGTTGCGGACCTCCGCGACCCGGAAGTCCTCCCTGGAGTGCGTGCGATGCGCGGGTGCGCAGAAGCGTTCTGCGCAGTTTGCGCATGCGCAGAAGTGCAAAAAAGCAAACTTCCGGGTTTTTTTTTTCTTTTTGTGCGTTCATGTTACGCACGCCCGGGTTACGCAGTGCGACTCCGGAACGGATCGCGTGCGTAACCCGGGGTTCCACTGTACGTCAATCACAAAGCTACAGCTCATAAGCTAGAACATAAGTTGATACATGGTACAAATGGCGACACGTAACACAGGTTCCCAACATGCATACTAACACAATGTAACAGATCACGGTGAGAATCAAAGTTTAGTTAGCAATGCTTATTGCACGTGCATATTAAACTAGAATGAGGTAATGATGTACAGTGGACCCTCGACTTACGAATGTAATCTGTTCCGACGGGAGTGTCGGAACTCGAAAAAATCGAAAGTCGAGTCCCCATAGGAATGCGTTGCAGAACGCATTCGTACCTCGAAAAAAACTTCGTTACTCGAAAAAACCCTATCTAAAGCGGCCGTGGCTTCCGATCGGAAGTTGAAAAAATTCGGAAGCGGCGGCCGCTTTGATCCCTCGTAACTTGAAAAATTCTTAAGTTGGGGCATTCGTAAGTCGAGGGATCACTGTACATGATTGGTTAAATTGAAATCCTTTGTATGAAATGTTATAAATATCCCTGCCTGGACCTTTGGGCGGGGTTGCAGTTTTGTGAAAAGATTTGACTGTAACCTATTGCAGGTAGGTAGCCGTGTTGGTCTGCCATAGTCAAAACAAAATAAAAAATAAAAAAATTCCTTCCAGTAGCACCTTAGAGACTGAATAAGTTTGTTCTTGGTATGAGCTTTCGTGTGCATGCACACTTCTTCAGATACACTGAAGGACTTCTGTTTCAGTGTATCTGAAGAAGTGTGCATGCACACGAAAGCTCATACCAAGAACAAACTTGGTTGGTCTCTAAGGTGCTACTGGAAGGATTTTTTTTATTTTTTAGTAACGTATTGCTTTGCAATAGGAGACCCAGGTGGCGCTGTGGGTTAAACCACAGAGCCTAGGGCTTGCTGATCAGAAGGTCAGCAGTTCGAATCCCTGCGACGGGGTGAGCTCCCGTTGCTCGGTCCCAGCTCCTGCCCACCTAGCAGTTCGAAAGCACGTCAAAGTGCAAGTAGATAAATAGGAACCGCTCCGGCGGGAAGGTAAACGGCTTTTCCGTGCGCTGCTCTGGTTCGCCAGAAGCGGCTTTGTCATGCTGGCCACATGACCTGGAAGCTGTACGCCGGCTCTCGGCCTATAGAGCGAGATGAGCGCCGCAACCCCAGAGTCGGACACAACTGGACCAAATGGTCAGGGGTCCCTTTACCTTTACCTATTGCTATGCAATAAACGACAATGGACTCCTAGCTCCTCTTGTCTCTAAGTTTTATTGGCGTAACTCAGAAGATAAGCCATTTTTTGGCTTACAACATTTGGAGTCCTGCACGCTCTTGGAAGTGAGCTTCCACACACAACCCCCCCCCCCTTAAAAAAAACCCCACCGCCCCAGCTTAGGGCATCGATGCACATCTCTCAGGCCTGGTCTAAATCAAGGCGGTGCTTCTCACTGATTCATTCCTCTCTGCCGCCTCTGCTTCTTCTCCAACTATCCCTTTCCCCCCTCTTTTTTCTTTGGGCCCATCCGTGCCCCGTCATGCTCCCCCCCCCCGGCCGCTGCCGCCAATGCTCTCTCGCTCTGCCTTTCTTTCTCTTAGCCTCTGGGCCCTTTGGGATTCGGCCTGAACAACGGCCAGCAAAGCCCTCGCTTGCCCCAGAACAAGTGAGTTGGCAAAGCAGGCCGGAGGGCTGGTGAGCGGGGGCAAGGGGGGGCGAGGAAGGAGGGGGGGAAGGCTTCATTAATATTGATGCGGCTGCAAATGGGATCGAGCTGGTAAAAGGGTATGAAATATTCACGCAGGAAACAACGCGCCGCCTGGTAAGGCCGGGAGTCTTGGCATCCTCTCGTTGCCCCTCTACCAAATGGCTCAGGTTCCTGGCCTCCCCCTCCTCTTCCTCGGATGCCAGACATCCTTTATGGCGGGGTGAGGGGTGTTCAGGGCTCACCTGTGTTCAGGGATTGGAGAACCACAGGAGGTTCCTCCAGTGGGACTGTCTCTCTGGACACCCCACCAGAAATTAGGTTTGCACGCCCAGTTTTTCTTTTCCTGGCAAGGGCCGTTGTGCTTTTTAACAACCCTATTAGCAGGTGGGAATGTGCCACAGGTGCCGTTTTCCACCACCATACGCCTGTGGTTCAGAAGTCATTGGTTCATTTTAATTTAGGTTGTAATAGGGAATCTGGATAAGGCCATAGGAAAGGATCAGAAGTACTATGATGCTGAGGTATGGAAAAAGGGGTTGTATTAAGTAAAATGAAATTTTTTTTATTCTTCTTTTTCTTGCTGCTTTATGAATCTATTGTATATCTTTTTGAATTATTTTAAAGTTAGGAGTATGAAAACTGTTAGAGAGGATAGATAATGAAATCAACAGAGAGGGACTTGAGGAAGTCAATCGAAATATGAAATTGAGGAAGAAGGAATGCCTGGCCCTAGAATTGGGCCAGGCCCAAGCAATGAGGTTAAATACTATTAGTAAGGTTAAATGTACTATGATTATGACTACCCTTGTGAGAGAGGGGGATATATGTGGCTTCCCACAGTGAGAGGGGGGAAGTATGGAAATTTAACCGTTATGTTATATGCTTAAAAAATTGTAAAAAAATCAATAAAAATTTTTTGGGGGAAAAATCAGAAGTCATCGGTTCAGTTTCTTCCTGTCATATAATAATAATAATAATAATAATAATAATAATAATAATAATAATAATAATAATAATAATAATAATTTTTTATTTGTATCCCGCCCATCTGGCTGGGTCTCCCCAGCCACTCTGGGCGGCTTCCAACATGCAGCTGTGGTGTGTGTGTGTGTGTGTGTGTGTGTGTGTGTGTGTGTAGAATCAGTCTTTTCAGTCACAGGATGAGTTTGGCCAACGTACGCTATCCAGGGCAAGGCAATATCTGCTTTTCGATATCGCAGTAGGACCAGCACTGTGTACAGTCCTAAATAGCTAACAGTCATTTCTCGCATTGCCTCCTTTAAATTCAACACGATGAAGGAGGAGACTGACATCACATGATATCCCTCTTCAAAATGCCCAAAAGGCCTGTCACAGAGAAGAGGGCGAAGACTTGCTCTGCTACTGCTTCAAAGGAAAGGACTAGATCTAGCAGGCTTTAATGCCAGGAGGGTCGATTTCAGCTGAAGATTAAGGAGAGCTTCTTGACGGCAAGAGCTGATCAGTCATATCCACACCATGTGTTTGGAGCACTTTTGAGCCACTCGAAGCGTCATGGCTTCCCCCAAAGAATCATGGGAACTGTAGGGTGCTGGGAACTGTAGCTCTGTGAGGGCAGAGGTCCTCCTAGCAACTCTTATCACCCTTAATAAGCCTCAATCCCCAGGATTCTTCAAGGGGGAAGCCATGACTGTTTGAGTGGGTAGAAGAGTGGATTTGACACGGGTCAACAATGGGACCTAGTCCCAGAGGTATGAGGGGCTCCCCCTCGCTGGGGAAATTCAAGCAGAGGCTTGATTACTCTGGCACACGGAAACACGTCTTGAGAAGGAGCACTGCATGCTGCCTGATACAGAGTCAGGCCGTTGAGTATTTCCCCGTCCTACCTGGAGATGCCAGGGGTGAATTGTGGGACCCGCATGTTATTCTCCCCACAAAAACAGCTCCAGAACAGGTGCTATGTTAGCCATCCTTTCCTTGTTTGGAAATGATTCCTTGATGGGTCACTTGGAGACTATTATTGTCATTGGCAACAAAGTGAATGGCTGTTTATAAGCCTAAGGCAAATCCTGAGTTAACAACTAGGGCTGTATCAAACACCCACCAGTGAATAGATATATAGATATAGATATAGATAGAGATAGAGATAGAGATAGAGAGATAGATAAAGAGATAGAGATAGATATAGATTTGGATGTAGATATAGATGTAGATGTAGATGTAGATAGGGGTGTTTTTGAGCAGGGGGTGGGGGACTGAATTCCCTTACCTTTTAAAAATTAAATAATTATTGTTTTCGTTGGGGTGGGGAAGGAGGCCTGGAACAGATATACACCCAATGCCTGAGTAAAAAAAAATTCCACCTTTATCTGTAATCAATAAAGCTGTGGCCATTTCTAATCCAGATCATTGTCTGCTTGAGTTTATCAATCACATCTTACATTTAGCCATTGCCCAGGGGTGGGGTTGGGGTTGGCACTGCAACTGGGTCCGCAACAAACAAACAAACAAACAAACAAACAAATTCCATTGTGAGTTCCCCTGCCTTTTTCCCAGAAAAACAACAACACTGGATAGAGGTAGAGGTAGAGGTAGAGATATTGCATGGAAAAAAGGTGTTGGAAATGCTTTTCAAAAGTGTTTCAAAATCTGTGTGGGTATGTGTTTTTGTGTATGTAGTAGTATTTATTGCCTTTCTGGGCAGCTGCTTGTGCCGCTTTTGTTGTTGTTGTTGGCCTTCCACTGAGCTGCTTCTTCCTAAAAATGTGACCCCAGCCAATCAGAGAGCAACTTAGGGATGTGATGGCATCCCTCATGCCAAACAGTCCTATCAGATTTGGCACCAAGGACAAGCATAGCCAGTTTGGAGCGAGGGCGCTGGCCGCCACATCGGGAAGGAAGAAGAAGAGTTTGGATTTGATATCCCGCTTTATCACTACCCGAAGGAGTCTCCAAGCGGCTCACATTCTCCTTTCCCTGCCTCCCTCACAACAAACACTCTGTGAGGTGAGTGGGGCTGAGAGACTTCAGAGAAGTGTGACTAGCCCAAGGTCACCCAGCAGCTGCATGTGGAGGAGCGGAGACACGAACCCGGTTCACCACATTAAGAGTCTACCTCTCTTAACCATTACACCACACTGGCAAGTAGTTACACCACAGGAAGGCAAGTGGGGAACGGGGCAGCGGGGAGGGGGTCTTTGGGCATGTTTCGGCTCAGCTCTGTGTGTCGAAATAGTGGCACCGCCGATTTCTCTTAGGCTGAAATTATTTCCTGAGCGGTCTTTAGCACTCCAGTTTCTTTGGCTTGTGGGTAAGAAGCATCTCCCTTCTCCACCCCCCCCCCAAAAGTGGAGACATCCACACAGCGCCGCCCGTCTCGTCCTCGGTTCTCCCCCCGCCCTTGCCCTGCCCGCTACCGACATCAGCTGATTTCCTGGAGCTCAGGAACAAGATTGCAATCAATGCCAATTGCATTCAACCAGGAGAACATTTAGGGCTCTGAAGGTGAGGTGGTGAAAAAGAAGGTGGTTGCAGGTCTGGACTGGGGGCAGGGGGGGCTGGTAAATCAAAGCACCTGTCATAGCCAGGGAGACTGAGATGAAGGGGCATCGAGATGGCACAGGGAAGGAGGCGGGAGAGAGGACTGTCTGCCTCACACCTGACTGCCCTAATTAGCCACCAGCTTCCTGAATAACAAACCCAGCTAAAAATATGCACCAGGGAGTTGAGGGGAGCAAACCTGCTTTGTGCTGACGCCGTCTCCGAGAGAGTTCAAGGGAAAGGGTGGCATGCAAGGAGGGAGAAGCCGACGGGGATCAGGCCGAAAGCCCGTTTAGCTCAGCATCCTGTTCTCCCAGTGGCCGCCCAGATCCCTAAAGGAAGCCTGCAAGTACTATTAGGAATAATTACAGATGAGGTAAAGGTAAAGGGACCCCTGACCATTTACAGATGAGATCCCCAAAAATAATAAAATGTAACCCAGGTGGCGCTGTGGGTTAAACCACTGAGCCTAGGGCTTGCTGATCACAAGGTCGGCGGTTCGAATCCCTGCGACGGGGTGAGCTCCCGTTGCTCGGTCCCAGCTCCTGCCCACCTAGCAGTTCGAAAGCACGTCAAAGTGCAAGTAGATAAATAGGAACCGCTCCGGCGGGAAGGTAAACGGCGTTTCCGTGCGCTGCTCTGGTTTGCCAGAAGCGGCTTTGTCATGCTGGCCACATGACCTGGAAGCTGTACGCTGGCTCTCGGCCAATAAAGCGAGATGAGCGCCACAACCCCAGAGTCAGACACGACTGGACCTAATGGTCAGGGGTCCCTTTACCTTTACCCTTTATTCTTATATGTTACAGCGGCGGCCAGATTAGTAATAGCAAAAAATTGGCAAGGGGAGAAAACCCCAACAATAATAGGGTGGAGAACCAAAATGTGTGAATTGATAGAACTGGCAAAATTAACGACAAATATTAGAGGACATTAAAACCAAGAAGTCATAAAGGAATGGCAAGGAGTGAAGGATTATACGATATTGCAATGTTCCGGATTTGATATGTTGATAGATATGGAACGAAATGGGTGGGGGTAAGTAAGTAAGATGAAATATATAAAGTAGGATTATAATATTGTAATAAGCAACATAGCGAAAGAAAATAAAACAGAGAAGTAATGAGATCACGCATGGGAGAGGGGGAGTGGGGAGGGAGGGAAATAAGATGGGGAAATGTGATATAATGATGGTATGATTTTGTTCTTTTTTCCTGTTTTGTGTGAATTTGAAATAAATAAAATTGGTTTTTTTTTTTTAAAAAAAAGGCAGCCTGCAAGTAGCAACACCCTGCCCACTTTTGTCTCCCTGAAACTGGTATCCTCCCCTCTGACAGTGAAACATATCCATCCATCAGGGGTACCAGCCACTGGTGGACTTCTTCTCTGTGGATTTATTTATTTTTAATCCTCCTTTAAAGCCACCTGACTGGGAGCTGAGGAGTTAATAGAATCATAGAGCTGGAAGCGACCCCAAGGGTCATCGGGACCAACCCCCTGCAATGCAGGAAGCTCAGATAAAGCACCCATGACATGTGGCCATCCAACCCCTGCTTAAAAACCTCCAAGGAAGGAGAGGGCCCAACCTCCCGAGGGAGACCGCTCCACTGTCAGAACAGCTCTTACTGCCAGAAAGTTTCCCCCTGATGTCGAGTCAGAATCTCCTTCCTTGCGACTTGAAGCCATGGGTTCGAGTCCTGCCCTCCAGAGCAGGAGAAAACAAGCTCACTCCATCTTCCATGTGACAGCCTTTTAAATATCTGAGTTGTTAAGGAGACCCTTAAACCTACAGGTCCCAGGATTCTTTGGGAGAAACCATGGCGCTTTGAGTCGCACAAGAGTGCTCCAAGCACATGGTGTGGATGTGACTGACCTGCTCTTGCCGTCAAGAACCTCTCCTTAATCTTCAGCTGAAATCTACCTTCTTGGCATTTAAGCCTGTTAGATCTAGTCCAGGCATCCCCAAACCTCGGCCCTCCAGATGTTTTGGACTACAATTCCCATCATCCCTGACCACTGGTCCTGTTAGCTAGGGATCATGGGAGTTGTAGGGTCTGGAGGGCCACAGGTTGGAGATGCCTGATCTAGTCCTTTCCTTTGAAGCAGTAGCAGAGCAAGTCTTTGCCCCTCTTCACTGCGAAAGGCCTTTTGGGCATTTTGAAGAGGGATATTGTGGCTCTTAAAGCGATACAAGAGTGTGGCATGGATGTGAGAACGCCACAGATGCATGCGCACATGTACCGTTCTCTCACGCACACACACTCACACACACGCAAAGACACGCCGTACTCACTCAGTTTTGCAGGATTCCTGTTTCATTGAGAGACGTGGCATTTCGGGGCTATGAAATCCATCAGTCCCCCTTTGCCAAGAAAGAAGGAGAGACTGTGTTGCGCAGGGTCTCTTTTAAAGTGGCAGTTTCCCCTTAATAAGGAGAAGGGAGCTTCACCCTTCTTGGGAAGAGTGAGGATGTACAGTGGGACCTCTGGTTGCGGACACGATCCATTCCGGGGTGCCGTTTGCACCCCGAAAAGTCCGCAACCAGAGCGGCGCTTTTGCGCATGCGCCGATAGAGCGCTTCTGCGCATGCGCGAACCGCGCAGAACGCTTCTGTGCGTGCAGCAAAATCTGGAAGTAAACACTTTTGGGTTTGCCGTGTTCTTAACATTGAAAAACGCAACCTGAAGCGGCTGTAACCCCAGGTATGACTGTACTGCAGCCAGTCAGATTTGTCTATGTAAATTGAATAAATAATCAATCAATCAATCAATCAATCAATCTCTTTACAGCCATGCAAAGCCAAATCAGATTGACGGCAATGCTTCCTACATCACGTTCGGAGGTGAAACTTGGTAATTTTGGACCCTGAATCTAATGGACTTACATGGAAGGTACAGGGCCATTGGAATAGCAATATGTACTATCTCCGTCACTTCAGTTGGGAAGGACACAATTAACATTTCTCTTCTCCCCCGCCTCCAAGAAACGCAGAGAGAGAGAACCCAGCTTGCCAACTCTGATTAAAGAAGGAAAAAATACCCTCAGCATGTGCAGTTTCACATTTTATAACTCATTTTCAATCACAGCACCATTATTGCTACAGGCTAGATGTGTTCACTAGAGTATAAGCACTAGAGATTTTGCGCCAGGAAAAAAAAGAAAAGAAAAGAGGATAATACGTTTTGAAAGTAAAAATAATAAACTGAGCATCTGTAATCGTGTATGTGCCAAGCTGGCTGTCCCCCAACTATAAAACATTTTATGAAATTAAAAGGAAGAGAGAAAGAAGGCTATATAGCGACCAGCCCCAGAGGGGTGGCCACAGACCTGTTTGCTGCAAGCCACAGCTTCTGCCATGTTCTGGGTGATCACTAAGGGGGGACCCTGGACTTTGGCCCTGCATTCCAGTCTCAGCTGCCCTAATGATCATCGGAAGCAATTTGCCAGCAGTTGGGTTCACTGTTGCTTACCAAGACGCAGGATGAGGCAGAAGGGAGACTGGCGCACTGCAAATGCACCAGTGGAACAAATCTGGTGCTCCTACTGGTGCGTTTCCACCAGGGCTGGGTGATAATCTGGTTTTCAACTTCATGATGTATCACCAGCTAATCATCGCAATATACCGATATATCACAATATCTGAAATAAGGATGCAACTATGTGGAGGCATTAGCTGGCTTCACAGATTTTCCCGCATTGTGATTTTTTTTGGATAGTGCAAACACACACACACACACACACACACACACACCCCATGATTTGCAACATATTGCCAGGTCAAAAATTATGGACTTCAAACCGGTTTTGGATGATATATCGCCCAGCCCTAACACACATCCTGATCCATGATATATTGCCAGGTCAGAAACTAGGAAACCACTCTCATGATATGGACTTCAAACCAGTTTTGGACGATATATCGGCCAGCCCTAGCTTACACCAAGGAGCAGAAATATGGGGGTGGGGCACAGAGGGCGTGGCTTGCATGCGCACCCCTGCCCCTCATTTTAACCCTTGTGTATTAAATCATGTATTAAGGGACACGGGTGGCGCTGTGTGTTAAACCACAGAGCCTAGGGCTTGCCGATCAGAAGGTCGGCGGTTCGAATCCCTGCGACGGGGTGAGCTCCCGTTGCTTGGTCCCTGCTCCTGCCAACCTAGCAGTTCAAAAGCACATCAAAGTGCAAGTAGATAAATAGGAACCGTTCTGGCGGGAAGGTAAACGGCGTTTCCGTGCGCTTCTCTGGTTCGCCAGAAGCGGCTTAGTCATGCTGGCCACATCACCTGGAAGCTATTCAGCATATGGCAGAAGTCAAATTTGAATTGAGGAATTCCTAATTTACAGCTCAGTCTCTTAGTTGCTATGTGCACAGAATGTGTGTGACTCCAGTAATGGGTTAATGTGTCCCTTGAAAGAAATTGGGGCTGCATACACACCATAAACTTAAAGCATGTGTCTTCCCCCAAATTTCTTTGGAACTGTAGTTTACCCCCAGAAAGCTACAGTTCCCAGTACCCTTAACAAACTAAAATTCCCAGAATTCCTTGGAAGGCATGTGCTTTAAATGTATGCAGCCTGAGAGTTGTATCCCTCTAAGTCAGGCTTCCTCAACCTCGGCCCTCCAGATGTTTTTGGCCTACAACTGCCAACCTAGCAGTTCGAAAGCATACCAGTGCAAGTAGATAAATAGGTACCGCTCCGGCGGGAAGGTAAACGGTGTTTCCGTGTGCTGCTCTGGTTCGCCAGAAGCGGCTTAGTCATGCTGGCCACATGACCCGGAAGCTGTACGCCGGCTCCCTCGGCCAGTAAAGCGAGATGAGCGCCGCAACCCCAGAGTCGTCTGCGACTGGACCCAATGGTCAGGGGTCCCTTTACCTTTATTAAATCATGCACCTGAAGAGGGCTAGATTTGGGCACATGCTGTTGTTTTGAGGAGGTGCCCACCCCCCACATCCCCACCCCAGTTTTATAACCCCGCTCACCGAATGTCCCTCCATGATGTCCCTCCAGAGGGGCGCGTCGTTGTCCCTCTCTGCGATCTCCAGCAGGTTGTCCAGCACCACTTGGCCGATGAGGTCGTGGCGGGAGAAGCGGTCGAAATCGTAGACGCTGAAGTGGAGTTTGCGCGAGGGCAGTTCGGCAAAGGGGACATTGAAGTTAAAAGTCTCGTTGAAAATGGGGTTCAGCGTCTTGCGGTGCACCTTGGTCTGGAACTTCTTCTTGCGGTCGGGCAGCAGGTACATTTTCACGTAGGGGTCGGAGAAGCCGTTGGCGTCTTTGGCGGGCAGGTCCAAGGCCCGGAGAATCCTCACCACCAGCTGCTCGGTGCCGTAGGCGTAGCGCAGGGCAAAGCTGATCCGCCCGCAGCTCGCGGCCTCGCCTTTCTTGGAGTCCGACTCGCCCGAGCGCTGCTTGTATAACTCGGGCTTTATCTGACCAATGCTAGTCACTTGTTCCACCTTCTCCTCCCCTCCGTGGACGCCGGTGTCCGGGCTGCTCAACTGTTGTGTCACGGGGCGCGGTAGCGTGTTGTACCTGGGGGAGAAAGGGGGGAAACAGTGGCTTGCGTGACCATATACAGTGGGACCTCGACTTACGAGTGACCCGACTTACGAGTTTTTCGACTTCTGAATGACTTCCGGAAGAAAAAAAATGGCTGCCGCATCTGAATTGTTCGACTTCCGAAAGGAAGTCGCGGCCGCTTTTGATAGGATTTTTTCGACTTACGAAGATTTGATGCGGGTTTCTTTGACTTACGAAGTTTTTCCGCTCAATGCATCCCTATGGGGACTCGACTTACGAGTGTTTTCGACTTCCGAAGATCGCGTCGGAACGCATTATCGTCGTAAGTCGAGGTCCCACTGTAGATTAGCCACCTTGGGCAGATTCACCAGACAAATGGAGAATTTTCCGGGCCAAATTCAACTAAGGGGTCCTGCAAATGGAAACCAGTGCAGAGACTTCCACTAGTGAAGAAGAAGAGTTTGGATTTGATATCCCGCTTTATCACTACCCGAAGGAGTCTCAAAGCGGCTCACATTCTCCTTTCCCTTCCTCCCCCACAACAAACATTCTGTGAGGTGAGTGGGGCTGAGAGACTTCAGAGAAGTGTGACTAGCGCAAGGTCACCCAGCAGCTGCATGTGGAGCTATGTGCATAGTGCAATAGGGTCCCCCCTCCTCCCCCCTACCCCCCCTACCCCCAAATCACCTCTGCGTGGGTCAAGACAACTTCCGATAGGCAGGCATGAGGAGAGGGGACGTTATTCCATCAAGCAAGTATACCTGAAGGAGCGTCTCCAACCCCCATTATTCAGCCCGGACACTGAGGTACAGCTCCGAGGGCCTTCTGGCAGTTCCCTCCCTGCGAGAAGTGAGGTTACAGGGAACCAGGCAGAGGGCCTTCTCGGTAGTGGCGCCCGCCCTGTGGAACGCCCTCCCACCAGATGTCAAGGAAATAAACAACTGAAGACATCGGAAGGCAGCCCTGTTTAGGGAAGTTTTTAATGTTTGATGTTTTATTGTGTTTTTAATATTCTGTTGGGACCCGTCCAGAGTGGCTGGGGAAACCCAGCCAGATGGGCAGGGTATAAATATTATTATTATTATTATTATTATTATTATAAATGCTTGTACTTATGGAGGAATCTCCTCAACACTAAGTTGAATTCTGCCCTTGGCCAGGGAAGAAAAGCATCAGAGGAGAGAGATAGAGTGACTCCTCATTTTAGAGATTTTTTTTGTTTTGGTCATAATTTTTTTAATGATTTTCACACAATTTAACAAATTCAATTGAGTTTCATACAGTATCCCCTTATCACTTTGACACCCCATCCTTATTACCATGCTGTTTCTGTTCCAAGTCCTTTTATCTACTGCCTTAAATAGAATACATATTTCTATAACATATACCCTTCATTGCATTCCTTTATCGTTCCTTTGCTTGTATTTCTGCACCTGCCTGCGATTTCATTTGACATTAACAATTTCTCAGATAGTCCAAAAAGATTTTAAAAACAGCTGGTCTAGATTCCAGACACCTGGAAACACTATTTATTTTCGTTGTCCTCATAACAACCTTGTGGGTTGCCCCTACAATTTTCATTTTAGAGTTGAGGTGCAACGCCAAGGAATAAGAGCATCAGAAGAACCTGCTTGGATCAAGCCAGAGGCCCATTGTAACCCAACACCCTGTTCTCAAAGTAGCCAGACAGATACCTGTGGGAAGCCCGAAAGCAAAGCCCGAAACGTGAGCACAAGAGCACTCTCCCCTCTTGTGATTTCCAGCAACTAGAATTCAGAGCCACATTCCCTCCAACACTGGATGAATTACCGTATTTTTCGCTCTATAAGGCGCACCTGACCATAGGACGCACCTAGTTTTTAGAGGGGAAAAGGAGGATCAGCTCAAATTTCTGCAGCTTCTTTTGCAAAGGAGAAAAGCCCCATTTTTTGAGGATCAGCTCAAAGTTGTTGAGCTTACTTTGCAAAGGGAAAAAAACCCTGTTTTGTGGGGTTTAACTCACAGTTCTGCAGCTTCAGGAAGCCATCTCTACAGTTTCCAGACAGATAATCTAATCAGCCAAGTCACATGTCGCTGGGGAAACAGCCTCCCTCTGCAAGGGGGCGGGGCTGGAATCTCTCTCCCTTATCTCTCTCCCCGATCGTTTGCTGAACAGCTGCTCAGCGGGCTTCCTTTCAACACCCCCTTCTCTCTCTTTTTAAAAAAGCACGATCTGCTTTTGCCCCTGGGCAGTTCAGCTCCAGGGACCACACATTCGCTCCATAAGACGCACAGACATTTCCCCTTACTTTTTAGGAGGAAAAAAGTGCGTCTTATGGAGCGAAAAATACGGTAATCTGCCTAATCCTCTTTTAAAGCCATCCGGATTGGCGGCCATCACCGCCTCCTGCGGCAGTGAGTCCCACAGTTTCTGTGCCACAGGGTAACTTTTCCAAAGAGTTCACAATGGAGGCAACACTTGAATCCTACTTGCCACACTATTCATTGCCCGTTGAGCCTTGACTGTTGAATTTGTGCCCCAAATCTGTTGGCAATTTAAGGTGGGTTTCCCCATTAAAACAACAACAACAATATTCTAGATAACTGTTCAATATGCAACTGCTTTGGGTGTTTTCCTGGTCAAGGGAAGGAAGAGTCTGGGCTGTAGTTAAGGGGTCAGTTACAATTCAACACACCAGGCCTCCCAGGTTCATGTCTTCAGTGCATTTATCACCCAACCTGGACCAGAAGGTCCCAGGCCAGGTTAAAGGTAAAGGGTAAAGGGACCCCTGACCATTAGGTCCAGTCATGAACGACTCTGGGGTTGCGGCGCTCATCTCGCTTTATTGGCCGAGAGCTTGACTAAGCTGCTTCTGGCGAACCAGAGCAGCGCACGGAAACGCCGTTTACTTTCCTGCTGCAGCGGTACCTATTTATCTACTTGCACTTTGACGTGCTTTTGAACTGCTAGGTTGGCAGGAGCAGGGACCGAGCAACGGGAGCTCACCCTGTCGTGGGGATTTGAACCGCCGACCTTCTGATCGGCAAGCCCTAGGCTCTGTAGTTTAACCCACAGCGCCACCCGTGTCCCTTAATACATGAATTAATACACAAGGGTTAAAATGAGGGGCAGGGGTGCGCATGCAAGCCATGCCCTCTGTGCCCCCCCCCATTTCTGCTCCTTGGTGTAAGCTAGGGCTGGCCGATATATCGTCCAAAACTGGTTTGAAGTCCATATCGTGAGAGTGGTTTCCTAGTTCTGGCGAACCAGAGCAGAGCACGGAAACGCAGTTTACCTTTCCGCCGGAGCGGTACCTATTGATCTACTTGCACTTTGACGTGCTTTCGAACTGCTAGGTTGGCAGGAGCAGGGACTGAGCAACGGGAGCTCACCCCGTCGCCGGGATTTGAACCGCCCACCTTCTGATCAGCAAGCCCTAGTCTCTGTGGTTTAGACCACAACGCCACCCGCGTCAGGTTACACAGTAATAAGCAATAAAAACACAGTACAGGAAACAATCAAACCAGCTAAAAACAACAACACAACCAACACAAAATCAGTAAGATGAACCAAGAACTCACCTGGGCGTGGGTGCCAAGCTTGCTACTTGTTGGTGGGAGTGGGCGTTGGGCATGGTGCCTTCCTTGGTGCTGGTCTGGCCTTCCACAGGGAGGTCAGGAGAGGTCTGGCTGACCTTGAGGTTGGCCTCGGGGTAGGAATCCATATCGAGGTAGGACCTTTCGGGCATCTCGGGACCCAGCTCCACCCGCTCAGCCAGGAGGTCCCCGAAAGGCGAATGGTGGAGGTGAGCATGGAGAGGGTGCTCCTTGCGTTGCGTCTGCGAAGAGGAGCCCTTGTCCCGCCAGGGGATCCAGCACAGCTTCCACGAGACGAAGAGGGAGACGCCCAGCAGCACGATCCCGCAGAAGGTCACAATCACCGACAGCAGGCTGACCAGGATCTCTAGGGGAGAAAAGTGGAGGGGCAGGTACCATGATGGGAGGTCAACGGCAGGGAGGAGGCCACTGTAGGTGTCTGGCATCTCGGTCGCCGGCCCAGGCGCGGCCCCTCTCCTCTGCTGGACCTTGTCCCCTACCCTGCCCAGGACACCTGAACTATTATCGCCAACGGCCGCAGGCCAGGGGGCTCTGCAGGTCAATGGCAGGGCTGCTTGTATGACTTGGTTGACACTATCAAGTCAGCGCTGGCCTCGTGCAGCACCCGTCTCCAGCACCCTCTGGGGCCGTATCTACTCAGGGCAAAACAGCCTGGAACCTGGGCGATGTCACCAACTGCCAGTAGAGGCCTTGTGTCAGGCTTCAGGGAATCTGCCCAGAAGCAGGTAAACAAGAGTAATTTTTACCAAGTAATTTTATTCAATATTCACAGAGAGAGAGACACGAAGGAATTCAGTCTCCCAAAGATAACGGCGTTGCTCCGAGTAAAGTCCCACCCACTCCTATTCTACGTCACCCCTGCGTCAGCTAATCTGAGCTTTCTGCCTCGGAGCTTTCTGTTCTACTACTCTCAATGCATGCCTGGTCCTGGGAGGGGGGCCAGGAATGCTTTCCAAAGACACTGAGTCTGTCAGCTCTCTCTCCCCTGGTGGTGCTGCTTCTTCTTCCTGCTGTTCCTCTCCCAATATTCCCCAGCTTCTCCCCTCTGCAGCCTGTGAACTATGCCCTTCTGCAAACCACTGTTCTAAATCTATACTGTCCTCCTCTTCTCGGGAAGGTTCAGGAAGAGGGGGGTGGCAATCTCCACCTTTCCTCCGCAGTCCAGCCCCTGACACCCTGGCAGACAAATCCACATAACTAAATCCTAATGATATAGTCCACATAAATCCTAATGATATAGTGAACCGCCCCGAGATCTACGGATGAAGAGCAGTATACAAATTTTAATAATAATAATAATAATAATAATAATAATAATAATAAGCCTATTCTGCAGGTTTTAATAGAAAAGATGCTTTGGGAGCCACTTGTCTCGAAATCGAGATATGAATAGAATAAATCGTACATAATAATTAGGAAACTCAGCTTGCCAAGGGTGGAGTCTTAGGCAGCTCAGTTGGCTAGAGCGTGGTGCTGATAATGCCAAGGTTGCAGGTTCGATCCCCGTATGGGACATCTGCATATTCCTGCATTGCAGGGGTTTGGACCAGATGGTCCAATTCTATGAATCTAAACACAAGAGGGAGGTATCATTGGGCTACGGGGGAACCCACCCACCAAGCTGTGGAAATAGTAATAATGATAGTAATAAATTAGGGTGATGGTGGAGAGACCTGAAACAGTCTACTGAGGACTGAGCATGCTCAATGGCCGCAGGGCCGTCTGTTGAGGGATGAAAACGGATGGAAGACAATGGAATGGAGTAACCTGGAAAACAGATATGGCTCACTGTCTGGCACCTTGAACAAAAGGTCTCTCTTGTATATCCAGCCTTCCAGATTTCTCCATTGCTAAAATATGCCAAGACTGCCTCCCATTAAATCCCACTCTTGCTAGAGACAGCCAGCACAACCCGTGCCGTAATAAATACCCCAGCAATGAAAGTTTAAACAAAAAACTTCCAGAATTTTATTTTATTTTTAAAAATCAAATTGGAGGTGATTTACATTTTTGCAACAAGAGTTGACATGTTTACACTTCTCAATTCAAAGCATTTGTCCCCACCCCACCACCCACAGGTGTTTTTTTTTTGCTCCAGCAAAAGCAGTGAGGACTGGAAGCTTGATTGTTTTAAAATACAACTGCCAGGATCCTACAGATCCTGTCAAGACTGCGTCTTCACATTTGGTTGGTAAACATGGACCACCAAACACACCATTTGCCTGAGCGCCAGCATCAACCATTGGGAACCTAATATTACCCTAACAGTTCCTGGGCCTTCCCCCCTCACCTTCATGGACTCCTGGCTACGCCTAGGCCACGATCCTTCCTCCGGTTGAGATCCTCCCCCTAGATATGGGCCATATCACCCCCTACCTCTAGGCTCCTCACCTGAGTTGATGGGACCCACATGGCCTGTCAGTTCCTGACACTTTTCACGTTCCTGGGCAGCGCATGTGTTGGAACACAGCACATGAAGAAGCTCCATTGCCCTGCGGTGTCTGTCTTCATCATAATCTCCCGACATGGTGCCTGAAGACGGGACAGAAAACATATTTTTCAACGTATATTTAAGGAGGGAGGGGGGAAACCAAGGTCATGCAAGTCTTTGGGGCCACGGTTACCTCTGAACCAAAGTTCAATGTGGCTACTTTTCAATGTGCCATTGGTTCCCAATGCTCACAAGAGCAGCAGGCTCACAAGAGGCTGCTGCCTATAAGAATGTCCTGGGTTCAATCCCTAGCATCCCCTGGTAAACAAATCAGGTATGCAGGTAGGGGGGAAAGATTCTCTGCTTGAGGCCCTGGACAGTGGCTGCCAGTCAGAGTGGACATCACTACTCTGGCCCGGAATAAGACAAGCGCCCTGTGTTCCTAGAAAGACATCCTATGCTTGGCATGCCAACTTACTTTACCCAGAAAAGCAGTACCGTATAAAGGTTAGAGCAGTGACAGGGCAGTTTCCCTGTATAGGGAAGTTTTAAATCAGGGGTCAGCAACCTTTTTCAGCCATGGGCCAGTCCACCATCCCTCAGACTGTGAGGTGGGCCGGACTATATTTTGAAGAAAAAAATGAACGAATTCCTTTGCCCCACAAATAACCCAGAGATGCATTTGAAATAAAAGCACACATTCTACTCATGTGAAAACACCAGGCAGGCCCCACAAATAACTCAGAGATGCATTTGAAATAAAAGGACACATTCTACTCATATAAAAACACACTGACGTCCTTGGGCCGGATTGAGAAGGCAATTGGTCCACGGGCCTTAGGTTGCCTACCCCTGTTTTAAATGTTTTATTATGTTTTTGTATATGCTGGAAGCTATCCAGAGTGGCTGGGGCAACCCAGTCAGATGGGGAGGGTACAAATAATAAAATTATTATTGTTGTTATTGTTATTTCTTCCTGCCAAAGGCCACAGTCCCATGGGGATAATTTGTGGGGGGCTGCACAGAAGCGGGGTGTGAACCTCCTTTTTCTCTGCCATCTCATTCTTGCTCTTTTGTTTCCGCCAGCCCTTTAACCCCTCTGTTTTCCCTCCATGGAATTAAGCCAAGGCCTTTGCCCAGCAAGTTCCCCACACCTGAGTGCCCCAAAATATATCTGGGCAGACCCAGGTCCAAGCAGCTCAGTGGGGGCTCAGGCATGCTAACTGGGTGACCTGAGTCAATCTTCCTCAGCCTAGCCTACCTCGCAAGGTTGTTGCGATGATAAAATGGGAGAACCACGTGTGCTACCTTTGAGTTCCCCAGAGGAAAGGGTGGGCTGTAAGTGGATTTTCTATGTGACGTCCCCTCAAGAAAACTATTTGGGGGGGGATTAGATTTGCAGCGTTATGAACTTCACCCCTCCCCGCAAACACCCCATTTTCCTTTTGAGCCAGGGTGTACACATCATATACAGTGAAGGGAATGTGGAACAATCTAGATTGAAAGGCCTTTCCTCCAATAATCCCTGACAGAAGCGTCACATGCAGTCAGTCTGTGTTCTGTTTATTCCAGGCAGAAAATAGAAAGGCAGCCAGACAAGGTCAGACAGCAGGAGAAGCAACATGACCTTTTTTTTTTAGGGTAATAGGCACTCATACGAAGGGCTTCTGGTTTCCTGACCGATCCAACCATGGGATCCCCCATTCCACAGAATTGCAGAAGGGAGACCAGGAGCCAAACTGGACCTTAACCAGGGAAATGAGCTCGATTCTCTTGTAACGTTAACATGTCTGCATGGGGGCTACAGAATCAGGAGGCAGCAGTTTTTAGATCTCAGTCCCGCCCAGGCAGCCTTGGCAAACCTGCGCTCGCTAGACGTTTTGGACTACAGCTCCCAGCAGCCCTTGCCAGCGCAGTCCAAAACATCTGAAGGGCACCAGGTGGGTCAAGGCTGCTCTAAGGTGCTCCCAGGCTCCTTTGGGGAGGCATTTCCTATAGGTAAGTTCGACTTGAAGGGCTTTCCTCAGCCAGATGGGGCACTGAGATGAAACATATTCAACAAGGCATATAAAATGGAGAGCATGTTAAAGGTAAAGGTAAAGGGAGCCCTGACCATTAGGTCCAGTTGTGGACGACTCTGGGGTTGCAGCGCTCATCTCGCTTTACTGGCCGAGGGAGCCAGCATGACTAAGCCACTTCTAGTGAACCAGAGCAGCACACGGAAATGCCGTTTACCTTCCCGCCGGAGCAGTACCTATTTATCTACTTGCACTGCGTGCTTTCGAACTGCTAGGTTGGCAGGAGCTGGGACCGAGCAACGGGAGCTCACCCCGTCGCAGGGATTCAAACCGCCGACCTTCTGATCAGCAAGCCCTAGGTTCTGTGGCTTAACCCACAGCGCCACCCACGTCCCCAGGAGAGCATGTTGTAGGCCCTTCCAAAAGAGACATGGCCAGTTGCTAAGGGGGGAGGGAAAAAGTTTAATGGTGAATTTTTTGATATAATGGTGGTGTAAAAGATTTGGATTATTATAAAAGATGCAGGAGGAAATGACTAAAAACAGGACCCACAAAGGGGAGGAGGGAAGATTATTTGGAATCTTGTTTTTATCATGTCTGTTGGATATGTGATTGCAAAACTTTAATTTGAAAAACCAGATAAGTAAATGTATAAAGAAGGGGAGAAGCAAAGGATTCGCTGAACATCACTTCCTGTTTCCCAACAGCTGCTGTTTTATGGTCCAGGTATTGAACTCAGGACGCAAGGGAGAAAAGTGCTAAGAGGAAGACACGCTTGGCAAATCCACACCGTGATCAACTCCTGCCATGATCAACTCCATGTCCCCACTGTGGAAGGACGTGTGGATCCAGAATTGGCCTCTACAGCCACTTACGGACTCATTGTTAAAACTGTGTTTATGGAAGACAATCTTACTCGGCTACGAGTGATCACCAAAGAAAGGAAGGAAGGAAGGAAGGAAGGAAGGAAGGAAGGAAGGAAGATGGGGAGATTGGCCCTGGAGGGGGAATGCCAATGGCTGCCCCACATCCCAGCACCGTGTGTGGAGCTGATGGACATCACGTTAAGGAAAGCCAATGGGAACACTTCCCTACAGATATAGGCCTATGGGCTTTCCCTCAAGGTTAGATCACCACTGGATCTAATTTTAAGGATTAAAAACAGCTGTTTCAGTACATCTGGTTCCATAAGTGCAGTTGGTGTCTATGCACATTTTTGTTTGCTTTGCGCAAGATGACTGGCAGGTCCCTGCCCACCAAGGAACATACAACCAAACGTTCAACACAGGGGGAAACAGGGAAGTAAGGAGATGGGAGGCAGGAACCGCCCTTTTTTGAAAATGAACGTTGGCGCTATGCACTCTCACCTGGTCCGCAAACTGGTTCAGGGGGTGGCTGTCAAGTTGCTTCCGTGTTGCCGGATCCAGGATGCCAACCGGTCGAGGTCAATGCCAGGCAGTAGGGCAGCAAGACGCCAATACCAAGTCCCTGGGGATCCGAGTCCGCGTGTCAGCAGCTGCAAGCCGGAAGCAAGGCACCCAATCTGCCATCCGGCGAGCTGCTGGGTCCATGGGTCGCAAAGTGGGGAAGCGGCAGGGTGAGAGGGGTTGCGCCCTCTGCTGTATGCACGAGGGAACGATCTGCAGAGGCGAAGAGGGTCAGTAGTCCTGGCTGGCTTTGCTATGCCTGGGTGGCATGCCCAATCCCCAGATGACCCTGGGGGGCTTCTTCATGGCGGGAGGGGGCTGTTGTCTTAAGTCCTTGGCGAAATTGCACCGCTGCAGTTGCCACCCTCCTTAGTTCCGTAGGCACCTGCATAGATGCAAAGGCTAGTTATTTGGGGTGGGGTGGGCTCATTCCCCCCTCCTGTTGCCCCCATTCTTCCCATGACCACCCCCAGCCACATCAGATGGAACAGAGCATATGGATCTCTAGCACCCCCACCACCCCAACATCATTTTTGTAAGCCCAAAGACAGCTTCTTCTCTCAGTTTGGATTTCTTAGTACAGAAAGTATTGATCTGATGTGTATAGATCTTTCCTATTCTACTTAATACAAGAAGGTTCAAGAAGGTTCTTTCTATGTGAAAGAAGCAGGAAGAAGGTTCCTGTTGTTTGGGTTATTTTCTTCTGTGAAGCTGAATACAACTGGTTTAAACTGGTTCTGTTATCTTTCTGTCAAGGTCATGCTGACTATAATAGGGAGGCCACTTATTCACTTGTTTTCTCTTTTCTGTCTCTTTGTTCTAGTCTGGTGTTCTGTATGCTATAATGTTAAGGTTTAGCCTTGTTGTAAGTATTGCAAGTTTCATTGCAAGTGCTGCAACTGGATTTTTCACGGACTGTGCCAATCCTGAATGTGTTGGATCTGTGACCATTATGCTCATTTGCCTTCAGTAAAGCTCTGCTGGATGAAGAACAGTTGCCTCTGGTCTACGTTATAAAACTCTGCATCGTGTTTAAGTTTTTTCCTCTTCCGGCACTGGCGCATCATCTTCTTCCAATAGGCTGACAAGAAGAATAGTGGAAGCCAGGACACCCCGGTTTCTTGAGAGGAGAAATCCAAATTCTAGCGCTGGGAATTGGTTATGTGATGATTCTCACAAAAGAAACATGGTTTGTGTGGTGCCCATGGGCACAATGCATAGCTGTCAACTTTCGGATTTGAAAATAAGGGATTTTCCCAGACTTTCGGATTTGAAAATAAGGGATGCCGCAAGGGCGGTGCAATGGCACCAAGTAGCCTCGCGACCCTGCACTCCAGAGGCTGCGCGCGAACAGGTGAGCGAAAGAGCGAGCGCATAGACGGCAGGCAGGCTGGCTGTCTGGTTGGGCATGAGGGTCTGGCTGCACAAGGCATGCAAGCTCCGCCCCCAGTCGGTCTCAGACTCCTTATTGGCAGCCGAGCAACGCAGCTGAGGAGCCTCCCTGGCCGGCAGGGAGGGAAAGGAGCTTTGAAATCCGGGAAATTTAAGGGATATCAACAATCCGGGATAGCAGCGGGAAACGGCATTGGAATAAGGGAGTTTCCCGCAAAAAAAGGGAGGGTTGGCAGCTATGGGTTCAGGTGAGGGAATCCGGGATGCCCTACGGGTGCGAGGAATGGGGTATATTAGGCCCCTGCTGATAATCCATGCCGCTGTGTTCTTGAGTAAAAACGTGGGGGGTCTCCCCCAAATATAAATTCCATCACAGAATTCCCTGCCTTTGCAGACTGAGGAACAGTGTGTGTGTGGCCTAATTAGAGACTGGAAGGTTGGAAAGCAGAATGGCTTTTGTGTGCAAGAGAGAGAGAGAACATAAACCCATTTCTCTCCCTTTCTCCACCTTTGTCCCTTTTCTATAAAGGAAGACGCCGGCACAGGGCGAACCATGGGAGACTCTATTCTCCAGGAGAATAGTGAGTCATGAGGGTGGGGAGAGGAGATCCAGGTCCTCAGCTTCCCCCCACCCCGCCAATACTGCTGCAGCTTCTTCCACTGCATCTCTGCTGGAGTCGCCAGTGTCCGCTCCTGCCCAGAATAACAAGTACCAAGGGCTGGGTGATGATAGTACAGCATATCCCCCCCTTGCCCCCCTCCTCCCCAGTCTTTACAGCTGTGATCTCAATCTTCCTTGCTCACCTCTCATCCTTGGCCCTCGTCTCGCCCACACACCCAGACCAAAATCCCATCCCTGGCAGCACCTCTCCACCCCCAAAACAGCCGGTTCTTCTTTCCATACTGCTGCCAGCATTTATAAACATTTCTTTTCAAAGAGGCAGGTAAACATGACAGCGTACCAACCGGGTGGCGGGGGCTGATGGGAGGAAGAAAGGCACACGTCTGGCAGCGGCCTTGCCCTCGGCAGACCCCAAATTAGCAGTTTTCAGCCATTTCATTATCCCACCCCTGTCCTCTCGCTTTCCCCAGGATCGTCTCAAATCATTAATAATTATTTTTGGCATCCTTATCAGACAGACCTGGGGTCTCGCCCCATGCCCCTTCCTGCCTCCCTAGATTTATTTCTTGCTTTCTTGCCCAGCTAAGTAGCTTCCTCTGGGCCAAAGCTAATCTAATTATTATTGTGTTTGATAATATCTTCCTGTCTAGCCTCCCAGCCTTATCTACAGGATTTCTGCTACTACACATGCACCTTTCGCACCTTCCCCAGTCGAACGGCTAATTGCCACACATCTTCACCATCTCCGCCCTCCCAGTTTTCCTCAAATCATCCCGCCACCCTGCAATGCCTTGCTTTGCCACCCGAACCTTCATTTATCAGCTCCGGAAGGAATCACTCAGCTACGGGGAGGAGGAGATGGAGAAGAACAGATCCCAAAGGCCTCTGGGGTGAAAGCGCACCCGTGCGCCCAAATCTGTCTCCGAAGCGAACCGTCCCAAAATGTTGGGTTCTTCACAGGCCCCCTCGCTTAGCAGACACCCTAAACCTTCCCCTCCGTCATGTGGAAGTGAGTGCCAGGGCAGGGTGTCGGTGTAAGGTCAGCAGTAACTCACAAGGTGTTGGCAAAGTTAACTCTTTATTCAAAGAAACAAAAAGCAGCTCAGGCCGAGTGAGTAGATCTTGCCCCAATGAGGCAGTTGTGAGGACTGAAGGTCCCTGCCTTCCCACAGTTGCCCTTCTCTCCAAGCAACCTGAGGCTCCTTCACCTTGTCTCTCTTTGCTCCGCCCTCTTCATTCCTCTTTGGGTTCTTGGAGACTAGGGAGCTGGGTGCCACAGGAGGGAGAGACGCCCAACTTCTTCAGCAACCTGCCCCCACTCTGCCTCTTGACTCCTCTCCAGCCTCTGCTTCTGGACTGCTCTCTGCCACACCTTCTTCCTGCTCACTAAACCCTGTTACCTCTTCAGCTTCTGACACCTCCTCAGTGTTAGAAATTCAGGTATATAGGTTATGGTCGCCACAACGGAACGTCTAGCTGCCACATTTTTTGTTTTTCCAATGGAACCTCTTATTCTTAATTTCATTTCTATATACACATTAAAGAACAAATCTCAAAGAGATTTACAACACATTAAAACATCAAATAAAACAATCCAGAATACAGTGGTACCTTGGTTCCCGAATGGCTTGGCTCCCGAACAAATTGGCTCCTGTACGCCGCAAACCCGGAAGTGAGTGTTCCGGTCTGCGAACATTTTTCAGAAGCCAGATGTTTTGGCCTACAACTCCCATGATCCCTAGCTAACAGGACCAGTGGTCAGAGATTATGGGAATTGTAGTCCAAAACATCTGGAGGGCCGAAGTTTGGGGATGCCTGCCCAAGAAGGTATTAACACCATTGGACTGGCTGGCAAAGGCTGCTTACGTAGTCTACATTTAACACACACCACTCCCCCCCCAACAAATCCTGGGGACTGCGGTTCTCTGAGGAGTAAAAGCAATGCACATGTTGTGTAGGCAGCCACAGTCCAAGGGCTGGGACAGCGACCCGCTCTGGCAAATCCTCTCCCCTGGCGCCGCGGGTCAAAGCGTTGGCAGGAAGACCCCATCAATGCCAGGCACCCAGATGGTCCCTGCCACATCACGTTAGGGAAACCTTTGCAAACAAGGCCGCAGCCAGCCCAAGCCTTCTGCCAGTCCGCTTGGGGATGGAGGCAGGGCAGAGGGAGCATGTGGAAAACATACGCAAAGCACCCAGCTGTCTCCAGTGCCAGCCCAGATGCGGTACAATCCGTGCCCGTGTGCACGGCTCCGGGGTCCGCGCACATATTTGCGTGTGCGCGTTTTTCTTTGAAAAGCCGTTTCATGCCGCCGTTTAGAAAACGGGTGTAGCTATTTGCAAATCAAATGCCCGCCGTTCTCCCAAGCGATGAAAGCACGCCTTGGGGAACGATAGCAGAGCACCTTCTCTGCACGCACAAAGGTTTACGCCACTGGCATCGCCAGTTTAAAAGATCTGGCAGCAGGTAAGGGGGCAGAGAGCTGGGAGAACGGCTTGATGGTCAAACAGTCTGATTCGGTAGAAGCCAGCTTCCTTTCCTCCAAGCACAGCCCCACTGCTTTGCCCCGAATATGTCACACAACCTGGGAGAACACCAAAAGCATGCTTGTACCGCCATGTCTCCGACACAAAGCTGATTAAAAGCAGCTAATTAATTCTGACATGCTTGCGGGAGCAGAAATGCTTAATTTCGCGAAAAGCGAAGTCCCAGCACTCATCTTACCTATTCACCCGTGTTCCCTTTCTCAGGAGCCAGGCCCTACAAGCCAGAGTCACAGCAGATGTCCACAGACGGGCAGTATGGTGCAATGGTCGGACTTACATTGGGGGAGCAGGGGACTGAGTTCAGGTCTCTACTCAGCCGCAACGCTTACTGAATTACCTCAGCTCTCAGCCTAATCTACGTCACAGGGCTGTTGCGAGGATAAAACTGGAGGGAAAGTGGGGGAAAGAGAGAATTACATACGCCATCCCAAGGTTTTCGGGGGAAGGACCGGTATAAAAATGTAACAAATAACAAAACTTCAACATGGGCTGGCTTGGGAAAGATGGCCGGATTTTGAGAGAAAGCGGTTTTACAAACTGGGAGGATTGCGGTGAACAGTCCCACCCCCCACCCCCCTTGCCGGTGAGTCATAGACACAATTAAATTTTTGTGGTGTGCTTAATTTTTAAAAAGGCAATGAGCTAACACAAAAAGGAGGAGGATTTAGTGGCAAGGGAACGCCAGTCTGCACATGCAAGATGTTGCCGGGAACCAAAGATGTTGCCGGGAACCGAAGGTTGGCTCTAAGTAGGATACAAAACAGGGTAGATGCATTCTCTCGTGGCAGACCATGGCTTTTAAAAATGAATCGTGGCACCTGACTTGGACTAGGCCAGAGTTCCCCAAACTTAGGCCTCCAGCTGCTTTGGGACTACAATTCCCATCATCCTTGACCACTGGTCCTGCCAGCTAGGGATGATGGGAGTTGTAGTCCAACAGCAGCTGGAGACTCAAGTTTGGGAAACCCTGGACTAGGCCAACAGCAGGAAATAATGCAGTTTGACCGGGAAAAGAACTGTGGCCCCACTTAGGAGGCCTGGAGGATTTGAGAAGTTCATAAGAATGGAGGAACAGCCCTGCAATGCCAGACCAATGGGGCGCTGAACCCATCACCCGGCTTGGTTGGCTGCCCAGCTAGCATTGGCCCTCGACAGAGCCTTTCATTGGTGGCTCCATGATTGCGAGATACCCCCTCCCCATACCCTCAAACATTTCCCTGATGAAAATAGAGAGATCCTCCTCCAACATTTCTCCGAGGAAAAGAGGGACATCCTAAGGAAAAGCGGGACATTCTGGGATCAAATCAGAAACCGGAACGGCTTCTGTAAATCCAGGACTGTCCCTGGAAAATAGGGACACCTGGAGGGACTGTCCCTAGTGAGGTGTGTTTGCTGGAAGCGCCACAAGTTCCCCATTCGCCAATTTAAATAGAATTATATATCTCAATAAGGGACCCAGGTGGCGCTGTGGGTTAAACCACAGAGCCTAGGGCTTGCTGATCAGAAGGTCGGCGGTTCGAATCCCCACGACGGGGTGAGCTCCCGTTGCTCGGTCTCAGCTCCTGCCAACCTAGCAGTTCGAAAGCACGTCAAAGTGCAAGTAGATCAATAGGTACCGCTCCAGCAGGAAGGCAAACGGCGTGTCCGTGCGCTGCTCTGGTTCGCCAGAAGCGGCTTAGTCATGCTGGCCACATGACCTGGAAGCTGTATGAATTGTTGAATGGTACACAACTGTGGAGATGGGACGCAGGGAGACCACTGAGCGTAGGGCTTGCCGATCAGAAGGTTGGCGGTTCGAATCCCCGTGATGGGGTGAGCTCCTGTTCTTCGGTCCCTACTCCTGCCAACCTTGCAGTTCGAAAGCACGAAGTGCAAGTAGATAAATAGGTACCACTGTACGCCGGCTCTCGGCCAATAAAGCGAGATGAGTGCTGCAACCCCAGAGTCGGACACGACTGGACCTAATGGTCAGGGGTCCTTTTACCTTTTATATATCTCAATGTCGCGGGGAGGACTGTGATCTGCAGTCCTGTTCAGTCAGTGGTTGAGGAAGCACTGACTGCCGGTGGGCAGTTTCATGACCTCTCTGGCTCCCGTCTTATGGTTTTTGGTCTTTAGCCAGAATCTGGGCTGGAGAGGATTCCTTCAAACAGAGGACTGTCTCTGTGAAATAGGGCACACGGCCACCCTAGTTCTTGGAATAGCCTGGAACCCTCTGCAGGTTGGCCAGTTGCATTATGCACATATAAAGTTAGCACACCTCAGCTTTTTGCAAAGCAGTCTTCTCTGTGCCACTGTTTATGGCCAGTTTTAGCCTGTGATGAGAATTGTGATCATCATCATCTTTTCTCAGCCTAAGCTAGATATGGATCAAGCATGTCAGAGATAAAATATCTGAAAGGGACATTGATTTTTTTCTTCACCTTTGTTTGTGTCTGGGTATTCCAAGCCTTCAGGAAACTTCCTAGTAAGGCAATATGTCTGGTGCTTGTTTGTTCCACGTTTCCGCAGGAAGATAAATAGGAATGCCTCCTAACTTTCAAGAGTCATGTGGCACCTTAAGGCTCACGCATTTAATAGGGTGGCGCTGTGGGTTAAACCACAGAGACTAGGGCTTGCCGATCAGAAGGTCGGCGGTTCAAATCCCCGCGACGGGGTGAGCTCCCGTTGCTCGGTCCCTGCTCCTGCCAACCTAGCAGTTCGAAAGCACGTCAAAGTGCAAGTAGATCAATAGGTACCGCTCTGGCGGGAAGGTAAACGGCGTTTCCGTGCGCTGCTGTGGTTCGCCAGAAGCGGCTTAGTCATGCTGGCGACATGACCTGGAAGCTGTACGCCGGCTCCCTCGGCCAATAAAGCGAGATGAGTGCTGCAACCCCAGAGTCAGTCACGACTGGACCTAACGGTCAGGGGTCCCTTTACCTTTACACGTTTACTCAGAAGTAAGTCCCACTGTACTCAACGGGACCTGCTCCCAGGATCTGCCAATTTCAGTCCCCTCGGTTTCTCATTTTCCCAACCTTAAATCCAGTTCTTTAAATTTGCAATTTCAAGGAAATTCATCAGCACTTTTGCAAATTTCTCCCAATAAGCACATCTTTGTATGCAGTTTTGAGCAATGTACTCATCTTTGTAAGCAGTTTCTCATAATGCAATGCTTTTTGGTATGTTGCTTTTGTGAACATATTCATTTTAACGCACACTCCCCCCCCACACCCCGATATATGCACCTTTGTAAGCACGGTTTGGTTGAACAACTGCATCACAAAATTCGGACAAGTGCGAATTTTGAAGGAAGGTCGTTGTTACGGTCCTCATACAGTTTTTCAAAGTTCACATCTTACCGATTTGCCTTCCAGAGCAAATGGAACAGAATTTCTTCCCCCATCCACTACTCCTAGGTACAGGATTGCAGTCATACTATGGCACGAACTTTCGTAAACATGCAGCATCAGACCAGATGGTGCACTTAAGTAATTTTAGACTCGTGGCTTAATGGCCTCTGGGCAAGGGTGGGCCTCTTTTCACGTATTAGTTCACTCGCTTTAAAATGTAGCAACCCAGCCCTGCTGTGTTTGGGGTCCTTCTGCTCAGCCCTGATGACATCTCTGCATCTGATGGAACAGACTCCTTGTTTATGCCACATTAAAAAGTGTTAAAGAACAACTCTTCCAAGTTCCTTTCTTTGGGGCGGTGGGAAGGCAACTGACTAATGCAGTTTGTCTTTCTGGAATGTACTTCTTTCAAGCAATTTAAGTATCAGCTCCAAGAGCAGACAGAACAATAGGGCCATCCGTGCTGGCAAATTTCCATATCCTTTCTATTTTTAATTGTGAGGTTTTGGCATATGGATCTCTTCTCGTTTTCATTTTATCATCGTCATTCTTTTGAAAGCCCTATAACAGGAAACATTTTTGTGTGTGTGTGTGAGAGAGAGAGAGTGTCCCTTTATTTCTTTGGTTTATCCGCACCCAACAAAGATCAGGAATATCCCCATTTCAGAGACAGGCAGGTTAAGGCCAAGTAAGTGTCCCTTGATTCAGCTCTTGTGTTCTTCCGAGGCATTGCAGTGTGCTCCATGTGGAATTTTACAAGAACTCACCTCCACTGCACACACTTAAGGGCACATTATCACCTATCAGCCAATCTCCCATTCCCACCACCCTTCTGAGTAATACCCCTCCCCACCCTCTCACTATATATAAGGGTCTGGTGACTTCTGTTTCAGTGTATCTGAAGAAGTGTGCATGCACACGAAAGCTCATACCAAGAACAAACTTAGTTGGTCTCTAAGGTGCTACTGGAAGGAATTTTTTTAAAAAAATTATTTTGTTTCGTGGGACAGTGATAGAGAACCTATGACATGTGTGTCAGCACTGACACGCATAACCATTTTCGATGACACGCGGCCGCATGCAGCCGCAAACAGAGAAGTATGGGGCCGCATGCGGAGGATGAAACATTTGCTGTAGTGTAGACACTCTGTGCCGGAGGTCTATAGGCCCAAACAACAGAGCTCCGGTACAGAGTGTCTAGTTCTGGGACTTCCGGTTAGGCCGTATGGGGATCTTTGACCTCACTTCCGGCCGGCAGAGCAGAGAGCAGCGGAATGCCGCAGGGGACGCATCTCTGGGGGCCTTGTGATCGCCATTACCAGCAACCACATAACCACAACAACCACTATCCAATCTGGGGTGTCGTTGATTTCTAATTTTTGGTTTATTAAATACAGTTATATATTACAATTATACATTTTTGTTATTTAAACTATAAATATTGTGAAATTATGGTTTTTTTCTCGAAGTGACACACCACCCGAGTTATGCTCGGTTTTTTGGCGAATTTTGACACACCGAGCTCAAAAGGTTGCCCATCACTGGATTAGGAGCATGTCACTGCAGCCTTCCCTCTGCCTCTGAGTCTTCGTGTGCTTGCACAAATGTAGCCAACAGCACCACCCACCCACAAGAAAGAAAGAGGGGTATCAGCAGGCTCAAGGTACACCTGGTGTTTGCAGATGTGCACACACACAAAGCTGGGGGGGGGGGAATCCCAAACAGCCCAATGCTGAGAGAAAGAGAAAAGGGAACCAAGGGGGAGGGAGGATGGAATGGAGCAGCGGGAAAAGAAGGAAGGAAGAACCATAGACATAAGAAAAGGTTCAGAGAATCCTCTCATTGCCTTGGATAGGTAGCTTCCTGGTTCACACTGGCAAACTATTTCTAAACGTCTCCAGGGATGGCAGTGAAAGCTGCCCATAGAAATCAATGGAGAAATCCAAGATTTTAATATACCTGGAATCAGGCACAAGAACGCCCCACCCCGTGCCCCTGCTTCTCCATCTAAAATTGATCTCCGCCCCCGCCGTCAATATAAGAAACAAGTCCCATGAATACTGAGCGTGTTCAGTGGGCGCAGAATGCTGCCTGGTTATGGGAAAGAGATAGAAAGGGATATGGGGCAGAGCTGGAGGGAACTGGCATGCCTGGGATCCTGAAAAAAAGCACTCTGAATTGCAGCATTTCGTCGCGGGACCCTTCCTGTCATTGCATGTGTATGCACCGCTGAATTGCACGCATCCACACGCAGACCCAGCAGCACACAGACATCCATGGATGTCGCAGTACCCTCCCCATTGCTGAAATCTTCCCCACCCCTCACCTGAGAACCTGCAAGCTGCCTAGCTGGATCAGACTGAGGTCTGTCTAGCTAAGCATTCAATTTCCAACAGATGCCTCTGCAAGCACATAAGCGGAGCATGGAAACAACAGCCATCCTCTACAGTTTGTCCCCAGCACCAGACACACCTCCACCAACCTGTTGCACATCATCGCTCGCTCATTTATGCACATGCTCATTGGCCGGGCAAAAAAGGATGCAGCCAGAGTCTAATTCCGCTCCACTTGGTCCACTGCCCAGCATCCAATTGGGACATCCACCGATAACACCCAGCCCTCAAAACCTTCCCCGGCGTTAAGCGCACAGGGAAAGCACCTGCTTCAAAGCACTTTGCACCCCTTTGCTGAAGAGGCTTGCCGATCCTTCAGACAAGTCTAAACTAAATTGTCTCCTCTTGGGCAAAGATCACAAGGTGACCTGGCTGGTAGCCAGATTCTGTGCCCAGATTTGTAGGCACAGACCATCCTCTAGAATAAAATAGCTTACTAGGGAAAAGCCGAAGTCCCTTTTTGGGGACGCCTTAAGATCAATTTTTATGGTAGCCCAAATCTCAGTCGTACGGCTGTACAGTCATACCCAGGGTTGCGTACGTTCGGGATGCGAACACCGGCAACTCGGAAGTAATTTTTGCCGCACGGACGCTTCTGCGCATGTCTGTGCGGTCCGTGGATGCGCAGAAGCATTCTGCGCAGAAGCGCGAGATCACACGCTCTCACGAGATCTCGCACATGCGCAAAAGCACCGCCCGGGTTGCGCACTGTTCGGGGTGCGAACGGCACCCCGGAACGAATTGAGTGCGCAACCCAGGGTACCACTGTATGTAGATATTTCAATTTTAACTCATGAGCTATTGTTGCAATCTATTCTAATTGTATATTTTATCTTTATGAATGCTGTCACTGTTGTGTTATGCGAGCTGGTCTTTGACCGGAATAAATTATTATTAAGCACTTTGCACACCAATGCCCACCTCACTTAGTGCTCATCGCGCACCAAACTGGCACACGGAACTCCACCAGGACGACAACAGTTAGCACAGGGCCTGCTGCTTTCGAGAGAAATTCACAAAAGCCCGCTGCCCCCCCCCCCGCCGCCGAGCACAAACGCTGAAACTCAGGAAAGCATCTCACACAACCCTCCTGCAAATGTCGAACACCCACCCAGCATGGGCATGTTGCAAATGTGCAAGGACACACACACGCACACCTGTGGCACGCTCGGCAGGAGCTCCCCTGCTGTCTTGCTCGCCGCCGGTGGGATGCCACGCAGAAGGAAGGAAGGAAGGAAGCCGAGGAGAGAGAGAGATGTGTCCATGCGTGAGAGCGTGTGTCCGAGCGCCGTGCGCACGCTCTCACGGGGGAGACACGGGGATTTCAGCTCCCCAGCTCCCACATCAGACCGCTTCAATCACTCGCCACTCCCCACCCCCGCATGCAATGAGTCACTGTGCTGTGTGTGAAGGAGATGAGGAGGAGGAGGAGGAACAAGAGAAACGGGGATTTTCGAGGGAACCTCCACAAAGGTGGTTTGGAGCAGTGTGCTAGTGCCACCGCCCCCATGTTAGTGCAGAAGGAAGGCGGCGCAGGAGAGAGGAAGAAGATTCCTCTTCTACAGGGTCTCCAAGGCTGGGGGTGGAAGGGAACGGGAAGGAAGGAATGGGTGGGAACCCAAACCAACATGAAGACAGCTCTATACATTTTTTAAAAAAGGAACACAGTGCAGCAAGGAAGGGTTGGGGGAGATGGGAGGAAGGAGCCACGGCTAATGCTGTGATTTAGCACATCTCCGGCCTCAACGGTGCGCCAGGAACAGCACTTTTTTTTTTAAAGGCCCCCGTCCCCGTCCAGGAGGCCTTGCAGTTTACACGACGCACACAACTGAACATGAAAGCTGTTTCCTTCGGCTCCACGCTGCTGCCTCCTTCGGCTGCGTGGAGAGAGCTTGTGGGGCACTGTTGTGTTGTACACAAAAAGGCCTTGACTAATTGGGGCTGCTGCGATTCCAGACAGGGCTCCCCTATGTGTCTGTGTCTGCCGGCGGAGGAGGAGGAGAGAAAAAGGCAGAGCATCTCTGGCATGGCAGGAGAGAGAGAGAGAGAGAGAGAGAGAGAGAGAGAGGGAATCTGCCACCATCTGCTCACGTGGGAAGAGGGGAAGGCAGGCAGGCAAGACGTAAGAGTATGGCCCAGCGTAGCCCAGCATCCTGTTTCTCACAGACACTGACCAGATGCCCGCTGGAAGCCTGCAGGCAGGACCCAATGGTGCTCTTCCCCTCCTGCAGTTACGAGCGGATGGAATTCAGGGCAGGGTTCGAAATTCGCCAGGCACATTTTGCACCTGGCTATTGGCCACTTAAGAACAAGTGAAGATGCCCGGGATGTCTCCACCATTTGGGGGATCCTTGGACCTTGACTGTTTTCACACACTAGCAACACATCCTTTGGAATTCTATCGGTTATATTTTATCTGCACAATCAAAATAATAATAATAATAATAATAATAATAATAATAATAATAATAATAATTTTTTATTTGTACCCCGCCCATCTGGCCGGGTCTCCCCAGCCACTCTGGGCGGACTCCAACAGATATTAAAATACATTAAAATATCACAGGTTAAAAACTTCCCTAAACAGGGCTGCCTTCAGGCATTTTCTGAATGTCAGATAGTTGTTTATCTCTTTAACCTCTGCTGGGAGGGCGTTCCACAGGGCGGGCGCCACTACCGAGAAGGCCCTCCGCCTGGTTCCCTGTAGCTTTGCTTCTCACAGTGAGGGAACCGCCAGAAGGCCCTCGGCACTGGATCTCAGGAATTTCAGAAACTGAAAAGTAGTATTTTTAAAATGCGACTTTCAAGCCATTTGGCTTCAAAATGGCAACGAGATATTCCGTTTTGGCGACTGTAACCCTGGTTTAAGGAGCCATTCGGCACCCAGCTTATATATCTGAGTTCCTAAAACTGATTCAGAGGCACATTGCCTCCCTCAGCAGAGGAAACAGCAGCTAACAGGAGCAGTCACCAATAGCCTTGCCCACCACAAACCTGCCCAGTCCTGTTTTCAAGCCATCATGGCGTCTTGTGGGAGAGCATTGCAGATTTTTAACAAGGCGCAGCGTGAAGCAGTGCTTTCTTTCGCCCGGCAGGGGCAAGAAAATGAAGGTGCATGAACCCACCCCTCACCCCGCCAAATCATAGGACTCCTCCCAACTTCACAGAGCAGGCCCTACCATTTGCCATGTCTTCAAGCAGCTGATTTTGACCGCCATGCAAGCAATTTGTTAATTAAAACTATTATCATTCTTGCTGCCAGGGAGGAATAGAGGTTCTTGTGAGATTTTCGGCCCCAGGTGCCAAAATAACTTGGCCAGCCGGGCACCATGATTTTTTATTTTTTTTTTGGCAGCTGGGAGGATGCGGGTGATCAACTGCCACTTGCTGTTCTGCCTCAGGCAGCAACACGCCTTGGGCCCTGGCTCCTCAAGTTTACCTCAGCTTAACTGAGGGATAAGGGAAGCCTGTAGCCCTTCACATACAGTGGTACCTCGGGTTAAGAACGTAATTCGTTCTGGAGGTCCGTTCTTAACCTGAAACTGTTCTTAACCTGAGGTACCACTTTAGCTAATGGGGCCTCTCGCTGCCGCCTCACGATTTCTGTTCTCATCCTGAGGTAAAGTTCTTAACCAGTATACCTGAAGGAGCGTCTCCACCCCCATCGTTCTGCCCGGACACTGAGGTCCAGTGCCGAGGGCCTTCTGGCGGTTCCCTCACTACGAGAAGCCAAGTTACAGGGAACCAGGCAGAGGGCCTTCTCGGTAGTGGCACCCGCCCTGTGGAACGCCCTCCCTTCAGATGTCAAAGAGAACAACAACTACCAGACCTTTAGAAGACATCTGAAGGCAGCCCTGTTTAGGGAAGCTTTTAATGTTTAATAGATTGCTGTATTTTAATGTTCTGTTGAAAGCCGCCCAGAGTGGCTGGGGAAACCCAGCCAGATGGGCGGGGTATAAATAATAAATTATTATTATTATTATTATTATTATTATTATTATTATTATTATTATAACCTGAGGTATCATTTCTGGGTTAGCGGAGTCTGTAACCTGAAGCATCTGTAACTTGAAGCGTCTGTAACCCGAGGTACCACTGTACTGGTGGACTACAACTCCCATCATCCCTGACCACTGGTCATGAGGGCTGGGGCCGCAGATCCCGCAACTCCGGCCTAGCCTCTCTCCCCAATCCAGCAGTTCTCACCTGCTGTGATTCGTGAGGACAAGCCCCACTGGAACACACCCCTCCCAGGCATCTTGGGGTGATGGTGGAGACTGTTCCTGCACACCCTTTGCTCCACTTTGCCTGTGTTATAATCCAGGGATGGTGGACCTGGGGGCCTGCAGCTCTCATCAGTCCCAGCCAGCATGTCCAATGGCCAGGACTGATGGGAGTTGTAGTCCCAGTAACAATCGGAGGAAGGAAGATTTTCATAGCCCAGCATTCTGGCTGGGAGCAGTGCTATTTTTCTAGGAAAAGAGGTGCTGTAACTCACCATGAACACCTCGCTCATTTCTCTTTGAATGGCAACGGTGCGCACCTGAGAGGTGCCGGAACTAAGTCCAGCTGAAAAAAAGCCATAGCTGGGAAACATCTGGTTTCCAACACTGTGATATTATCACCAGCTAAACATCGCAATATACCAATATATCACAATACTGTATCTGAATTAAGGATGGAGCTACGCAGAGACATTGGTGGCTTCACGGTTTTTCCCGCATCGTGATTTTTGCCGGCTCCTGCTCTTGCGATTAGCTGCTCCCTGCAGAAGGCAGAGGAGAGCTGAACTGGCACGGTTAAGAGGGGCTGCAGGAATTTGCTGGCTTCAAGGGTTTTCCCCACATTGTGATTTTTTTGCATAGCACACACACATACCGGTATGCATCATGATTTGCGATATAATGCCAGGTCAAAAATTACGAAACAGATAACACGATATGGACTTCAAACCAGTTTTGGGTGATATACAGGTGGCGCTATGGTCTAAACCACTGAGCCTAGGACTTGCTGATCAGAAGGTCGGCGGTTCGAATCCCCTTGACGGGGTGAGCTCCCGTTGCTCGGTCCCAGCTCCTGCCAACCTAGCAGTTCGAAAGCACGTCAAAGTGCAAGTAGATAAATAGGTACCGCTCTGGCGGAAAGGTAAACTGCGCTTCCGTGTGCTGCTCTGGTTTTGCCAGAAGCGGCTTAGTCATGCTGGCCACATGACCTGGAAGCTGTACGCCGGCTCCCTCGGCCTGTAGAGCGAGATGAGCGCCGCAACCCCAGAGTCGTTTGCGACTGGACTTAACTGTCAGGGGTCCTTTACCTTTATCACCCAGCCCTACCCAGCATCAGACCTAGAACCATACCCTGTGAACTCGAGAGTCACGACTTTCCCCTCTCATCCTCCTCTCAAGTAATGCTATCAGGGCAGGACCCTGGAGCAGAGGTCCAGGCGCCACCCAGCAGAAAGTGCAGCCCCCCATTCCCCATATGCAGCAATGCTGGCTTACCATATGTTGAAGACAAGTGCAGTAATACACATAGGAATCAGACCACTGGTCCCAATAGCTCAGTAGTGTCAGGGGCTCCCAAGATTTCAAGACAGGAGTCACTGCCCAAAGATGTCAGCGGTTGGATGGACCTGAGACTTTTTGCACGCAAAGCTGATGATCTACCCGTGAGCTACAGCCCTTCGTCATACTTGCACTGTTTACCTTGCAGTCAAAAGGTGCAGAGACTGCAATTTAAAAACAAGTACCGGTAATATACATCACTATCTAAGCAGCTGCCCATATCCTCATAACACCAAGGGGGCACAGGAAGAGCATGAGACTCTTAATCTCAAGGTCGTGGGTTCGACACCCACCTTGGGCAAAAGATTCCTGCATCGGCGGGGGCTGGACTAGATGCCCCCTTGTGGTCCCTTCCAATTCTATGATTCTATGATCAGGCACGTCTAGTTGAGCATCCTGCTCTCACAGTGGCCATGGGGAGCCCAAAAGCAGGACCTGAGAGCGACTGCACTTTCCCCTCCAACAGCGGAGAAAGGGTGGCGGAGACTTCTAAAATTACCTAACCACTACGGGCTTCTTTCACCTGCTCGTGCGTCGTCCAGTGAACCCAGGAGTCCGGCCTCCCAGGAGTCCAGCTGCCCTCGTTCGCTCTCGCCTGATAGGCCCCAACCCTGCACATATATAAAGCGAGGAGTCTCAGGTCCCTCCCCTCCCCAAGTCTGCCGTTGCCTTTCCCAGAGCTTGCATCTCCGGGTAATATGACCCACCCCTGTTGCATCCACAGCCGTGTCGGGTCGATAGGACACCTTGTCGCTGCTAGAACGAGGAATCCTAACACCGTCCCGCAAACTTTTCCCGCACCCCCCTTGATGGAAGCGATTGCCACTCGATTCGCCTATTGGTGGAACGGGGGGGGGGGGGATGCATATATCCCCTCCCTCCTGATTCTTAATATTGGTTTCCTTCTAATTTCAGTAATGGGCGAGCGGGGTGGGGGTGGGGGACTGCTGCGTTTTTCCAAAATGGGAACAGAATTCCTAGGAGGGGAAAAAAGGAGTTGCAAATCAGGACTCCTGAAATTCTTCCAGGAGGTTTTGGGATGGTGGGTGGGGAGCTGGGAGCCAGGATTTTTTTTAGCAGGCAGGGGTGGGGCCTAGTGGGTTGAGTGAGAGCTCCAATATTCACAAGCAGGGTAGAGAAGACCACAAATCCCATCATCCCTGACCATTGGCGGGGCTGCTTGTGGCTGATGGGAGTTGGAGTCTCAGCAACACCTGGAGGGTAACAGGCCATCCTTGGTCCAAAGCAAAGCATCTGAAATCAAGAAGCAAAGATGGAGCAAGGCAGGTGATTCTGTTGGGACTCCATTTCCCATCATCCCCAGCCAGCGGGGCCAATGGCCAGGGATGATGGGAGTTGGAGTCCTGCAATAGCTCAGTTGGTAGACCGTGAGACTCTTACTCTCAGGTTCATGGGTCCCAAGCCCCACATTGGGCAAAAGATTCCTGCATTGCAGGGGGTTGGATTAGATGACCCTCATGGTTCCGCCCAAGTCTACAACTCTATGAGAATATCTGGAGGGCCACAGGCTCCCCCATAGGAGAAAACAATTCATACTTTCCTCAAACTAGCACACGATGCAGTTCACACATGCATATATACATACAAAGGACACACACCAAGCAAATAGCATAATACTGTAGTTCACAAGACAAATATTGTGGATGCATTTAGTTTTGTTTAATACATGACAAATTCCCCACGTGGATACTGCTTTTCTACGGGACTGGGGTGGGAAACCTGTGGCCCTCTGGAAGTTGGTGGACTACAACTCCCATCATCCCTGGCTGCACAGGCTGGGGATGATGTGAGTTGGAGTCCAGCAACATCTACAGGGACCTAGTTTTCCCCGGCCTGATACAGAAAGTTGCATTTACTCTGCATGAACACCTGTAACATGCATGATAGACACACGAGTCTATTAGGCCCAATATGCACAAGGCAAAACAGACACGCATGTCCATCACAGTTTCCTACAGAATGCATGCAGGGAAAGTGTGAAAAATTTTGATTGATGACCCCCCCCCAACTACTCATGCCTTGAATAAAAGTATCCCCAATCTCCCAGGCATGTTTTCTTCATTCAGCTACACAGACACACATGCACGCACACGTTAACATCTCCCATCTCTAACGCGAGTTACGAAGCTGCAGCGCACGCAAACGCACAGGGTGTTACTAGAATCCTATTTATTGCACACAGAAAAACAGCTGCTCTATCGCACTCGCACCCTTGGTGCGTTCACAAACCAAGCGCGAGCTATGGTGGTGTTACACACGCCCGGTCACGGGAAGGCTGTTGACACACGTGTTTCACACAAAAGGCTGGGGGAGGGGGAAGGACGCACCAATGCTTCGGGCACCCTTGTGCAAATCACACCCTCTGCCTCGTCTGGACAGGCACGCGCACATGCACACACGCGTGTGAGCTCATTCTGTTCTCTACGGAACACCTCTGGCTATCACCCCTGTTCTCACTGCCCTCTTCTGCTACAGGGGACGTGGCCTTCAGTGACCTTCCTCCCTGCCTTGCACCCCTTCTCCTCCTCCTCGCACACAAGCCTCCCCTTGCCTCACACCCACGCTGCCTCCCCCCCCCCCTTGCACACTCCCTGGCACACGAGTGTGCACACACACACAGGAGGCCAGCTCTGGCTGCTGAGATGCTCCCCTAATCACATTAGCAGCGTGTTGGCACAACAGCCGCCCCGGGGAGGCTGGCCCATTGTCTGTGCCCTGACGTGCTGAGCCCTGCCAACCGCCTCCTAATTACACCCTGTGCCAGGCAGGGGTGTGTGTGTGTGTGTGTGTGTGTGTCTGTGTCTGTGTGCAAGCATGCGGGGGAGGCCCGTGCAAGCCTGATGGGTGCTGCCCCCATCACCCGCCCCCACCGCCAAGCACCAGCAGGGGCCCAGTATCCATACATTGCTGCCTGGCAGTATGCAGCTGCAGCACATCCACCTTCCTCCTCCACCTCCTCCCTTCTCCCGCCCCCCACGCAAAAAAAAAGAAGCAAAGCGTTTGAACGTGGCCCTAGACCACTTGCACCCCTATTCCACTGCACCCCAAACATTGCTCCCTTCTTGCTTCCCTCCCCCCATCCTCAGCTCTTAGGCTTCCCCACCAAGACCCTGCCCCATCCCATCTTACCCCCACCTGTGCCTCGCCCCCAAGCCTGCAGCCCGCCCGCCCCGCCTTTCCAGATGAACCCCTCAATCAAATGCCCCCTCGCCCCACCCCCTCTCCCGTTCCAGCCACCTGCATGCCTCCCCAGCCCCCCTGCTGCCCTTCCTCCCCCCAAAAGTGCACCCCTCTTTTCTCCCTACGGAGCACCCTTTCTGCTCTCGGCCCACCTGTACCGCACTTTCCTCCTCTCTGCAGCGTTTCCTTTGATGTCCATGGGTAGCGGGGGCCCCCCCTCGACCATGCAACCTCAGCGCACCCCTTATTCTCTTCTCCCACCAACATCTCCTCCTCCGATGGGGAAACCAAAGCAACCCCCGACCGCATCGCCCGGCCCTGCGCCCTGTCTCCGCGGTAGGGGCGGCAGCAGCAGCAGCAGCGCCCGCCCGGAGTCGCCTTTCCCTTACCTGCAGGACAGAGGCGCCGGAGAGAGCCGGTGCTTGCTGCGCGAAGGGCGAGCGCCTTGTTGAGCTCCACGGCCGCCGCCTCCCTTGTCCGGCTGCCCGGGAGCTGGCGCTGCCGGCCGAAGCGGCGGCGCTAGAGGGCGCGCGTCCTGGAAAGGGATGGGTGGATGGATAGATAGATGGAAGGAAGGAAGGAGGAGAGGAAGGAGGAGAGGTGGGGTGGCGGTGGGCGAAGAGAGCTGCAGCAGGCAGCCCCCTTCCCCAAACCTGGGTGGGTCAGAGGGCGGCGGCGGCAGGAAGGAATAGGAGGGTTCCCCGCGTGGGAAGGCTGCAAGCGGAGGCTGGACGGCGGCGCTCGTGCCTTGCGCGTGTACACGGGCTGTGCATCGCCGGTGTGCATGGCCCAGCGTGCGCGCGCACGCCCAAGCAAGGCTCTAGGAGCGGCGGTGCATTTTCTGGGTTCCGGGGCGGGAACTGGGGGCAGCCCCCGGTTTTGCAAAGGCATCTTGGAGGCGCTGGGTGTGCAGATGGGCGCAGGCGGTGGGTGCCCTTGCGGGGAGGGTCGAGGAGGGGGAGTCCGGCAAGGCAGAAGGTGCCCCGGAGATTGCCAACTTCCCAAGAGGTCCCTACAGCGGTGCCTTTGGATCTGGGGAAAGAATTAGCAGGGCCAAGACAGCCTTTACACTGCTGGTTATTTTTATTCGTATTTGCTGTGAAGCGCATAACAGGCCAAGCAGTTTGCTTCTCTGCTCCTTCCCCAGTTTGCACCCCCGACGTGCGCAAGGAAAGCTTTTCCCATTTGGGGAGGGGACCTTTCTTCCCTCACCCTTGCCTCCCGCTTTTAACAAGCGGCCTCCTGTGCAGGAACTGAACTGCTGGAGCCCTTCCTCCTATCAGGTGATGGGAAGGAGATTCATGCGCTTAATCTCTGCATGATTCCTTAATTTCTGCAGAGCTGGTGCCACAGGAGAGCTAAAGGGTAGGTAGGGGGTGAGGGGTGGCGCTGTGGGTTAAACCACAGAGCCTAGGGCTTGTCGATCAGAAGGTCGGCGGTTCGAAAGCACGTCAAAGTGCAAGTAGATAAATAGGTACCACTCCGGCGGGAATGTAAACGGCATTTCCGTGCGCTGCTCTGGTTCGCCAGAAGCGGCTTAGTCATGCTGGCCACATGACCCGGAAGCTGTACGCCGGCTCCCTCAGCCAATAATGTGAGGTGAGCACCGCAACCCCAGAGTCGTCCGCGACTGGACCTAATGGTCAGGGGTTCCTTTACCTTTACCTTTAGGGGGTGACGACAACCAGCTTTGCCAATAACTCGCCCCATCCCTGCCCCGTGGGTGGACTTTTGTGGTTACTGGAAAGGAGGATTTTTTTATTATTATTTCCATCATAGCTCATTATAACTGAATCATTTAACTGGAGGTTAAATCCAGGCTATTAAAATCCTATACATGCTTCCTGGGAAAGTTAACTCCACGACTTCAGAGAAGAGATTTTAGGATTGGGGTGCTGAAGTGAGACCTGAGGGTATAGAGCAGTATAATGATGATGATGATGATGATGCCCTCATTTCTCTCTTTCAGAAATCTAACATGTAGGGAGAGGGTTGTCTCGCCAGAAATTCACTTTGCCCCTTCTGTACTCCCCGCCTTAGTCTCTTTTAATCTATAAAACAATATTAACAACAAAACAGCAACCCAACTAGGGTTGCCATATTTCAAACAGTGAAATATGTTTCACTGTTGTTGTTTTTGCCAAAGTTGTTGAGCAAAATCAAATAAAAAGTAGATGTTTTTGAGCTATTTTTATGGAAAGGTTGCCATATGTCGATTTCCACACCAAAAACCTGGATGTAAGTGTTCCAGTTCTAGAATGTTTTTCGGAAGCCAAATGTCCGATGTGGCTGTTGGCTATGGTTTCCAGGGCGCCTGCACCAATCAGAAGCTGCGTCTTGGTTTTTGAACATTTCGGAAGTCAAATGGAGTGCAGAGATGCACATTCTCCTGGGGTTGGGCCACTGGGAGTTTGCTCAGCAATGCTTGGTCGTTTTCCGCATGCCCCCTTGCTCTGGTTCCTGTGACTATAGCCCTGGGGTCCCCAATGTAGTGCCACCCAGGTGAGGGGAGAGGGGCTTTGCACTGGCCATGGGTCAATGGTTTCCCCCACCTGTCTTGCCCCATCCTCCAGCCCTAGGAGCCTATATAAGGGAGCTGTTTCCAGAAGAAAGACTGTGAGGGGAGACGGGAACTTTCAGAAAGGAGTTGCTGCCATAGACATAGCTGTCAACCCTCCCTTTTTTTGCAGGAAACTCCCTTATTCCAATGCTGTTTCCCGCTGCTATCCCGGATTGTTGATATCCCTTAAATTTCCCGGATTTCAAAGGAAGCAGCTCCTCTCCCTCCCTGCCGGCCAGGGAGGCTCCTCAGCTGCATTGCTCGGCTGCCAATAAGGAGTCTGAGACCGACTGGGGGCGGAGCTTGCATGCCTTGTGCAGCCAGACCCTCACGCCCAACCAGACAGACAGCCTGCCTGCCATCTACACGCTCGCTCTTTCGCTCACCCATTCGCACGCAGCCTCTGGAGCGCAGGGTGGTGAGGCTACTTGGTGCCATTGCACTGCCCTCGCGGCATCCCTTATTTTCAAATCCGAAAGTTTGAAAAAATCCCTTATTTTCAAATCCGAAAGTTTGAAAAAATCCCTTATTTTCAAATCCGAAAGTTGACAGCTATGCTGCTGTCCCCTTTGAACACCAGGACACTTGAACAAATCTTGGTGTGTACATTGGGAACATGACTGCAGGCTTCAAATTCACCAGCCCTCCCAACTTCGTGTCCGTTTTCAAAGGGAGGCAGGAAATTGCAAAAAGCTACAATGCAATTTTCAACTTAAAAGATTGAGAGCTCGGTGTATGCTTGTTTATAAATCTCATAAACATTTTACGTTTCAAAGGGTGTAGGGAGGAATATACAGAACACATTGCCATGCAGATTATGTTGTAAAGACTGTGATATCACGGGAAAGATTGCTGTGCATGTCCAGGACACAATTCTACACTTCAGGTTCAAACCCCAGCTCAACCCTCCCAGGTACAGGTCTTCTTATGTGTACACACTCTCACAATTAATGTTCAACTGGAAGTTGTGCGCTCCAGATGAGAGTTTTGTGGCTGTTCTGATTTGAGCAGGCAGTCTTTGGAATCTTGCTTTCCAATACAAGTGTTCAGCTCTGTGTCTCTCCCCCCCCCCCAGTGGTACACCCATCGCACACATGCTCAGCTGACGTGCACCTTTGCAGCCACACACTGCATGCAAAACCTGCCACTCATTTCTCAGCATAGGCTGAGAAGGCTGACCAGAGATGTCTCTCGCTCCCGATCGCCTTGTCTCTCTGTGCTTGTTCTGTGCAGAGACAGCCCTTGGGCTATGCTGACTTGAAACATATGGCTTTGCTCTTGCCTGGCCACTCTCTGTGGCCATGTGGTTTCTGGCGTCCAGAGGACAGAGTCTAACATGAAGCAGGGAGAGAGGGGACACTGTGATCAACTCACATCTTCACAAGCTGTTCTTTCGTATGCATTTACATGCCAATTCTAAAATAAAAGGAACCAGGACACATGCCTGCTTATAAGTTGCTTTTTTCTGATGCTCCAAAACCCAGATTATGAGACTGGCTGTGTTTACTTTGTCTGGAATGTGAAACGTTTTGCGCATGCTCAGAGGACCCGGCGCCTGCCAACAACCAGTAAAGGATGGCTGCTTTCATAACTGGCTGAGTGAGTTCCAGCTCCTCGGCCCCCATTCCTTGCTTCACAGAGGATTTCGATGGATCAAATGTTGCCTGGAAAACTCTGGTTCCATATAGACACACTGGGTTGCAGTCAAAGTAGACCCACTGATTTTAATGGGCATGGCGAATGCAGATCCATTAATTGCAATGGATCAACTTTTGAGTAGGACTCTTACAAAAAAGCACTTTGAGTAGGACTTAGAGTAGGCTTCCTCAACCTCGGCCCTCCAGATGTTTTGAGACTATAATTCCCATCACCCCTGACCACTGGTCCTGCTAGCTAGGGATCATGGGAGTTGTAGGCCAAAAACATCTGGAGGGCCGAGGTTGAGGAAGCCTGACTTAGAGGGATACAACTCTCAGGCTGCATACATTTAAAGCACATGCCTTCCAAGGAATTATGGGAATTTTAGTTTGGTACTGGGAACTGTAGCTCTCTGGGGGTAAACTACAGTTCCAAAGAAATTTGGGGGAAGACACATGCTTTAAGTTTATGGTGTGTATGCAGCCCCAATTTCTTTCAAGGGACACATTAACCCATTACTGGAGTCACACACATTCTGTGCACATAGCAACTAAGAGACTGAGCTGTAAATCAGGAATTCTTCAATTCAAATCTGACTTCTGCCATATGCTGAATAGCTTCCAGGTCATGTGGCCAGCATGACTAAGCTGCTTCTGGCGAACCAGAGCAGCGCACGGAAACGCCGTTTACCTTCCCGCCAGAGCGGTACCTATTTATCTACTTGCACTTTGATGTGCTTTTGAACTGCTAGGTGGGCAGGATCAGGGACCCAGCAACGGGAGCTCACCCCGTCGCAGGGATTCGAACCCCCTTCTGATCGGCAAGCCCTAGGCTCTGTGGTTTAACCCACAGTGCCACCCGCGTCCCTTCTTTAATGGTGTAGCATGCTGTAAAGTTCATGTTTATTTTCCAGAGAGTTTCTCACTAGATTTCATTGTGATAAGGAAAATGCCCTAGAAACTGTAGGATCACGCTTGACGCCATGTCACCTGACTTCCCTGATGACAAACCAGAATGAACGCTCAATAAATTGTGAACACTGTCTAACCTCCCTGCAAACAAAGCAGGATGAATGCTCAATCAGGTCATCCAGAAAGGTGCAGGCAATATTGTTTTAAGGTTGACTGAGGTAATGGAGTCCTGTTTTTCCCCTGGTTGCAAAGCTTATTTACAGATGTATACCCATGCTAACACTCAGTGGCGGAGGAAACCGCTCTGGTGCCTGGAGCGGCATGCCCAGGGGCGGGGCGAGCCGCCCATAGGGGTGGGGTGAGGGCAGGGTGAGCTGGTCAAAGAGGCGGGGCACACCGTGGGGCCTCCAGAGTCTGCCTGCCTCCTCCCACTCAGAAGAAGAGAAGAAGAGTTTGGATTTGATATCCCGCTTTATCACTACCCGAAGGAGTCTCAAAGCGGCTAACATTCTCCTTTCCCTTCCTCCTCCACAACAAACACTCTGTGAGGTGAGTGGGGCTGAGAAACTTAAAAGAAGTGTGACTAGCCCAAGGTCACCCAGCAGCTGCAGGTGGAGGAGCGGAGACACGAATCCGGTTCACCAGATTACGAGTCTACCGCTCTTAACAACTACACCACACTGCCGCCCTACAGGAGGGAGAGAGGCAGCGGGCAGACCGTTTGGGCAGCGTGGAGCCTGTGCGCGCCCAAGCCACCGTGTCTCCCAGGAGAGAAACATGGCTCGGGCACACTGCAGGCCCCGTGGTGAGTACCGCCCGGCATTTTGTCACCCCCCTCAGTGGTGACACCCGGGGTGGTCTGCACCCACCACACTCCCTTCCTCTGCCCCTGCTAACACTTTGGTCCAAGTTTACATAGCCAAGCAGATGCTTAACAGACCTGACTAGTCTATCTGTTTAATAAAGAAACTGGTTTTGCCATTTTGGAAGCCCTCTTTCTCTGCAAAATCTCATCTTGAAATTATAAAACACAGGATTTGAGATAACGGAGTCCTTTGACTCATGATAAACGGATTATAAATTGACTCAACCAGCTTACCTGCATTTTGAAGGCCTGCCCCCATGTGAATATATATATTGGGTATACATGCGCCCGTGCGCAACTATTCCAAGCGGGGAATTGCATGGAGCCATTATGTCAGGATGAAGAGAGGGCAGCTCTTTGGCTACAGGCACCTGCCTGTCACTGTCCCTCGCTGTCACGCCACCGCCCGGCGGCACATGTCAGCACATCGCAGGCTAATCCTAGCCGACAAACAGGCCTGGCGGGCAAGGTTACCACAGGAAAGAGCAATTACTCCGAGCACGCACGGGAACTCTGGGAGGAGCGAAGGGGCAGCGGGGGTGATGGCGAAGCGGAGCTCAACTGGACATCTTCAGATGGCTGCAGGCCGCAAAAGCCATTTGGAGCACGGGGCTGCCCCTCCAATGCTTTAGATCGGGAGGGGAAACTGCAGCCTTCCATACATTGCTACCGGTAGGCACCGACTCCACCATCATCAACCGTGCTGGAAAATCCAGGCTTCCATCCCCTTCCATTCTTCCCTAGTAGATCAGGGCTGGGGGACCTGAGTCTCTGCGGTGTGGTGTAGTGGTTAAGCGCAGTAGACTCGTAATCTGGTGAACCGGGTTCGTGTCTCCGCTCCTCCACATGCAGCTGCTGGGTGACCATGAGCTAGTCACACTTCTTTGAAGTCTCTCAGCCCCACTCACCTCACAGAGTGTTTGTTGTGGGGGAGGAAGGGAAAAGGAGAGTGTTAGCCGCTTTGAGATTCCTTCAGGTAGTGATAAAGCGGGATATCAAATCCAAACTCTTCTTCTTCTTTTCTTCACCACTGGGGACAAGTACCGGCTCATCCTCTTCCATGAGCTCTGCCGCAGCAGCACTGGCAGGGGAAATAGGGACATTCCGGGATCAAATCAGAAGCCGGGATGGCTTTCGTAATTCCGGGACTATCCCTGGAAAACCAGGACACTTGGAGGGTATGGATCCAACGCCTACCCTGGGGAAATCAGAGGCCCTGACTCTTTTTTCTGCCTTCCACCTTTTCTCTCCCTCTTTCTTCTCCCAGACCTACAACTTAAGATCCCCTTTGAGGGAAATTCCTTAGGTTGCATTCCTTCCACACACAGAGAACTCGGAGTCCCAATTCTCTCCCCTCCCCTTGATGTATAGCAACTCATTGATCTTCTTCCTGCTGAGAACATGACATTCTGTGTTTCCAGCCTTCTCTCCCAGCAGCATGCAATAACTCATTTGCGCCTCTCGGAGAAGCCGGAATTCCCAGCTGCCCCAGCCCTCACCACTTGTAGCCACTGAACCCATGCTTGGGAGCACTATGGAGGAAAGGGGCCGGGGCAGCAACATGGACCATTATTTCCATGGCAACTGTATCCAAACTGTATCCGTTGCTCAGTCCCAGCTCCTGCCCACCTAGCAGTTCGAAAGCACAAAGTGCAAGTAGATAAATAGGAACCGCTCCGGCGGAAAGGTAAACGGCGTTTCCGTGCGCTGCTCTGGTTCGCCAGAAGTGGCTTTGTCATGCTGGCCACATGACCTGGAAGCTGTACGCCGGTTCTCGGCCAATAAAGCAAGATGAGCGCTGCAACCCCAGAGTCAGACACGACTGGACCTAATGGTCAGGGGTCCCTTTACCTTTTACTTTAACTCACCATGAAGTTAGTTAGTTAGTTAGTTAGTTAGTTAGTTAGTTGTGGGCCCAGTGGCAGTGCTATTCCCAGCCCCTGAGCAGTGGCTAAATGTAAGATGTGATTAATAAACTCAAGCACACAATGATCTGGATTAGAAACAGCTGCAGCTTTATTGATTACAGATACAGGTGGATTTGGGGCTCAGGCATTGGGTGTATATGTGTTCCAGCTCCCACATACATACATATATATATCCCCAAGTTCCTGCTTTAAAAAACACAACAACTTGGCAATGCCCATCAACTTGGGGGAGTCCAGCTCCCTTGATTATTTTATTGGGGGGGGGGTTGGAGGTACCTTGGCCCCTAGGAGCTTGCTCCTATGGTGATCTTGACATCACACCTGATTTAACCAGTAGTTCCTCTGCCTGTCTGGCTTGGCAAATATCACCGGGTTTCACTACACCACAGCAAGGCTTACTTTGCAAAGCAGACAGTTGTGTCCAGACAAATGTGGGCTGAGTTGCGGCACAGAGAGAGACGCGCCATTTATTTTTTGCTGCGTGCGGCATCTCTGCACACCTCCACAAAGAAAGGCCACACTTGCGCTGTGCTTATTTTGATCTGCGAGTTGGCTCGAAAACGTCGGTGGCAAAGAGAACAAAGTTGGCAGCGGGGAAAGAATTTGGTTCCAGGAAATGATACTTTATCAATAGGAAAGCTGTTGCTTGCGCCAGGATGATAGAAGCAGCTCCATCCAGTTGGGAGCCTCTGATCCATCCAAGGCAGTTCTTCAGCTCAGCAGTCCGTGATGGAAAAAGGGTCTTGCTCTGCCTGCAACAGCATCGCATCTCCCTTCCCGGATTCTATTTGTAGTTCTGGCGCGAGGGCCGCTGATGTCAAGAGCGGCGAATGCTGGTTTTCCTAAAGACTCTCCGCAGAACTTGGGCTACAACCAAGATCTCTGGCTGCCATCCACGGATCGGGGAGATTTCCCTTCCCTTTTCTGTCTCATTGTACCAGAACCCCACGAAAGTCGCTTACAGAATGCACAATTAGCACGAGGAATGCGCACCACTGCAGGATGCGGCGGAAGGCAGCCATTAGCCTCGACGGCTTTTGAAAAAGGGGGCCTGATCAACAGCTGTTAGACATTATTGCTAATGGAACATCCATGTAGGAACACAGGGCTGGCTCTGTCATTAGGCAGAGTGAGGCAACCGCCTCGGGAGGCAGATGATGTTGGGGAGGGAGTCAGGGCATGGAAGGACAGAGCACAGGGCCCCGCAAGCTGCCAGCTGTGTTCGGGTGCAGTAGCTGTTCCACTGCAAGTTTTGAAGGAAGGTTTGACTACCGGTCCAGTCAGTTTCTGTATGTAGAAGCTTCGGGCAGCTGTGTGTCTTTGGGGCAGTCCAGACCTTACATGCAGGGGGTGGGGAGCCACAGTTGCCAAATGCAGGCAGCCCTGTTTAGGGAAGTTTTTAATATCTAATGCTGTATTGTTTTAACATTCAATTGGGAGCCGCCCAGAGTGGCTGGGGAAACTCAGCCAGATGGGCAGGTACAAATAATAAATTATTATTATTGTTGTTGTTGTTGTTCTTGGGTTTCCTTCCAGGCCACACACCCCTCCCCAGCCAAAATCTCCCTCTCCAGACCTTAGTCTGCTGGCCTTGCTCTGCCTGGCTGCAGGGTCCTCTGATAATTCCTCCTGCTTGCCTGAATGGAGGGCTTAATAGAGAGGGCTGGGCGTGTAGTAATTAGGGTTGCCACATTTTGAAAAGTGAAAACCCAGACACAAGATTTAGAGAAGCCGTCCCGGTTTCTGATTTGATCCCAGAATGTCCCACTTTTCCTTAGGTCCTGCAGTGATGGCTAACCTTGACACTCCAGATGTTTTGGGACTACAACTCCCATCATCCCCGACCACTGATCCTGTTAGCTAGGGATGATGGGAGTTGTAGTTCCAAAACATCTGGAGTGTCAAGGTTAGCCATCACTGCAGGATGTCCCTGATTTCGCTGGAGGGTATGGAGTTGTCCAACCCCCAAGCTGTCTGAAGCCAATTCTGCATAGGGAAGTTTTTAATGCCTCTAATCTGTTAAGTGGTGAGTCTAGGCCGAAGCCTGCTGGCATTTCAGTGGGCAGTAAAAATACTCTTATTCTGTGTGGTTCTTAATGGCTTTTAATATAGGAGTGAAGGTTTTAGCTCCGCTCCATTTGATTTTAAGGTTTTCCTTTTCATTCTTGTTAATTAATGGGTGCGGGGGTTTGGGGTTTTGTTTCGGTTTTTTTGCTTGGTTCTTTTACGTAAATTGCTCTTATGGGGCCCTTGAGTGATATAAATGTGTTCTGAAAGTAAATTAGTAAATAATCTTAAGACGCCAGGGAGAAATCCTAGGAACGGAAGGGGGAACACACTGAGCATGCTCAGTGGATGTGGGATGCTGGCCGGCTGTTGGGGCAGGCAGGGGAAGCAGAAAACTAGGTGGGAGAGAAGGAGAATGGAATTCTGTGGGGTAAATCAGCCTTATATAACCAACATGCTTAACTCTGATTAATGCATGAAAGGGTTAAGACCATAGAGTAAGCTGTTCTGCCAGGCCTACCTAAGTCGCACTTCCTTCCTTGGGAGGAAGGGTTACCAATCTCACTTCTGCTATGTGAACCCTACCAGTAAGAGGTCTAAGCTCGATGCTCCAAATCTAGACCACATGGCTTAAGCAAGCCACCTTCATGTTTCTGTACCAATAATTTAGAAACATTTATCACTCTGGAACTGACCTAAGTTTTTCTGCCTATCTTGCTACTGTATGGGAAAGAACATGAATCTGGCCTTTGAAGCGTTTGTAATTCTAATGGATTATTTAATATTTGTTGTATTTGATATAAGTTGTTTAAAGTTATTGTGACTTTTTATATTGGATCAGGTGGTTATGTTTGATGTTTTATTATGTTTTTATATCTGTTGGAAGCCGCCCAGAGTGGCTGGAGCAACCCAACCAGATGGGCGGGGTATAAATTAAATTTATTTATTTGTAAGTAAACCATTTTTAACTTACCAAATGTGTGGTCTCTTTCTTTGCTAAGGGAAGTGGGGAATTTTGGAAGCAACTTAGTAGGGAATATTTTAAAGATCTAAGCCTGTAGTTCCACTTATATTAACTTTGCTGCATGGTTTGTGGTTTTAAATCTCTGCTGGGACTCTCTCACCAAAGAGTACTTGCCCCTAACCTGGATCTAGGCTTCCAGGAAATTCTCTCTTTTTTTATTTTTCTACCTAGTGCTTTATTCTTTTAACCAAACAAAAATACGAAAACCAACACATTCTGCCCTACCAGCCCCAATGGGAACCAGCCATTCCTGGTCCTCCTTGCTGGCAGAAAAAAGTCATCTGATTTGCCATAGGAAGTTGCCTTAGACCAAGTCAGACTTATTAGTTCCTCTGGCTCAATATTGCTCTCATTCACTCCATACATTAAAAATACTACGATACTAATTTGAACAGTCACGGTTTCCCTCAAAGAACTGCGAGAGTTGCAGTTTCTTAAGGGTGCTGATAGTTATTAGGAGACTCTCATTACCTTCACAGAATTCCAGTTGACATTGTGGTTTAATGATCGATCCCTCCCCACAGGGAACTCTGAGAACTGTAGCCTTGTGAGTGGAATATGCTTTATTTGGATTCCTTCCTCTAAGGAGCTGAAGGCATCAACGTGGTCCTCCTCCATTTCATTTTATCCTTAGATATTGTGACAGGCTTAAAACCAACCAGCAAGCTTTGTGGCTGAACAGGGATTTGAACCCAACTCTTCATGGCCTTAGGCCAGTACTCTGAGAACCATACCACACGCCTTATAATCCAAAAATAAAAGAATGACAATGGAAAGCCATATAAGGTGAAACGATAATCCTACACACCCCACCCCCTCAAACACAATAGTAAAAGAACAGGCAGCAGCAAAGTAGGCAGATGACAGATGACAGAAGGATCATGTCAGCGCTCGCCAAAAGCCTGAGAGAATAAAAAGGCTTTAACTCGAGCATTTAATTATTATTTTTTAAATTATGTTTGAGTCTCCCTTTCCTCCAAGGAGCTCACAATTCTCCCCCCTTTTTATATCCTCACAACAACCCTGTGAGGTAGGTTTGTTGGACAGAGGGAGTGACTAGGCTCAGGTCACCCAGGGTGGAGAGGCCCAACCTGTCTACTAGGAGGACCTAGCAATGGCAACCATCTGTGCCGTTGTCCCGTCTTGCTTACCGTGTCTTGGGAGAAGAGCTTTGCTGCCAAAGAATGAACCGAGCTGAGCTGAGTCAAGCCTGCAATTGACCGTGGGGTACTGATGTTTCATTCGGGGTGGGTGAATCTGTCAGTATTGGTTTCCCTCCATTTTCCATCTTCTCCCCAATCTTAAATTCAGTTCTCCATATTTCCACATCAGTTAGCAATTAGAAAATTGAAATTTATTAGCTTTTCAGTGAGGATTCCTTCCAATAAACACATACATGCGTCTGTGCAATTTCCCCTAATTAATATTTATGTTATCAAGCAATTTCTCCTTATATAATGTATTTTCATATATGCATATATGAAACACGTACATTTACTAATCATAGAATATGCACATACATGTGTCTATGCAATTTCCCCTAAATTATATTTATGTTATCAAACAATTTCTCTTTATATTATGTATTTTCATATATGCATATATGAAACATGTTATATATTTACTAATAATAGAACTGTAGAGTTGGAAGGGAACATGAGGGTCATCTAGTCCAACCCCCTGCAATGCAGAAATCTTTTGCCCAAGGTGGGGCTAGAACCCATGACCCTGAGATTAAGCATCTCATGCTCTACTGACTAAGCTATCCCAAGCTCAAGCCGACGGCACCCAGCATTCTCAGGCGGTCGCCCATCCAAGTACTAACCAGGCCTGACCCTGCTTAACTTCTGAGGTCAGACGAGATCATGAGTGTTCAGGGTAGTATGGCAATAGATGCATGTTTAAGCCCACTGTCCCTGGTACACTGGGCTTCAGCTTGTAGGTCAAGACCCACTAGTGGGGTCATGGCCTGATCCAAGGTGGGTTGCAACAGGAGCACTACCACCATGCAAATATATGGTAAAAGATTAAGACATGGGACCTTAAGTGCATGCTTGGGTTAAAAGTGTTTGGATTTTTATGCATCTGATGCTGCTGGTGTGATTAGTATAAATCTCATTAGATGTCTGAGAAGAGTGTGGGAACGGAAGACTGTCTTATCTCTTCCATCTGAGCGTGTAACTGTACTTTCACTTATGCAGTATGCAACAGTTGTTGTTCTGCCAGAGCTTGGAGAACACAGACATGATTATGGATTGTCTGTATAGAATCTAAATAAAATGTAGTTTAGATCTACAGATGTTTCTTTCTTCTTGCTGTGTGACGCTAGAAAACTTGTGTGCACTTTTCAGATGAAAAGTGTCACCGAAAGGCACTCTGGAGATGAATGGACCTGCCATTCCAGAGATGTTCCTACCGGGAGACACTCAGAGGTCCGGGGGGGGGGGTCCCCGTTTCCCCCAGAGCGTTTTTCCAACAAAAAGTGGGTCTGAAATGGTCAGAGACTAGTGCCCTAACATATGAATTTTTGTACAGATTACTTGCATAGAGAACTGAATTGCAGAATTCAGAGAAATGCAAATTTCAAATACCATTTCGGTATGCAAAGTGTGAATTAGGTAGGATCACCTATAAATACGAACCGAATCTGATTTATTCCTGCTCCCTATATACAGGTATTGGGTCAGTCTCCCTGGCCATCTCAATGCATTTCAAGGTCACAGAGCATTGGGAAGGGCAATCTTTTGGATGGGGGTGGAGGGCTTTTGGGGAATATCCTGCAAAAACCATTATGAAAACAACTAAGCACTCTGAAACACATTTTAATGGCTATTTGGGAAAGCAATTCACTCCTCGGGACTTTCAGCAACATAGTTTCCCCCCAGCCTGCTAGCTAATCTTTGGCACTCTGCAACAAGGTGATTGGCAAATGGAACTGCAAATATTACCGGGGTCTCCAAATAGCTCTCTGTCTATTATGCATCTCAGCATTAATGGGAGAGATGCTGCAGAGCCAGAGACCCTTCCAAAGAGGCAACTTAATTAAAACCTCTGCAGTTTTCTTGTTAATGGTAGGACAGGGAATGGCATTTACCTTGCATGTGGTTCACTGAAGGTCTTTGGTGGCTGCGTGTGCTACAGAAAGAGGGAGCAGGCTGTGGTACCATCGGGGGGGGGACTTGGGGGGAGAGGCCCCGGGCTCCACTAAGCAGAATGAGCTGGTGGACCCCCAAAGTGAACAATCTGCACCTAAACATTGGCAAGACAAAGGAGATGGTGTTGGACTTTCGGAGGAAGAGAGGGGAGCTAGCCCCGTTGTATATCGGGGGGGGGGGGGAGGTGTGGAGAAAGTCTCTTCCTTTAAATTCCTGGGAGTCCATCTTAGTGAAGACCTTACTTGGAAGGTCAATACAGCCCAGGTGGTCAGGAAGGCCCAACAGAGACTTCATTTCCTTAGGGTCTTGTGAAAGAACAATGTTAGACAACAACTAATGATTTCCTTCTATCGGTCCACGCTAGAAAGTGTTCTTTCATACTGTATCACAGTGTGGTACGCTGGTTTGACAGCCATGGTCAGAAAGTCCCTACAGAGGGTGGTGAAAACAGCACAAGACATCATGTGGTGTCCCCTGAGTCCGCTAGATGTTATCGCAGGAGACCGTTGCCTCAGAAGAGCGAGGATCAGTCTCAGGGATGACTCACATCCTGGCCAACACCTTTTAAATCTCCTGCCCTCGAGCAGGAGATATGGTAGCATGATAAGCTGAACCAACAGATTAAAGAACAGTTTCTACCCGTGGGCCGTGAGGCTGCTGAATGGAAGACAGCAACATTGCAGCTGACGTTTGGGGTCCATGGTTGTACGAAGGACTGAGAGATTGGGGGGAGGGGGGCTCGTTTAATCTCACTGTAAACATGTGGTACAGTGACATTAAAGTATTTCTATTTCTATATGCATTGGGGCTGGCTTGCCGCATTCTGAAGTAAGCAAAGTAAGATTCGGTATCCTCTGATGAGCCTCTCTCCTGTAAGATACTTAAGCCTACAGCCTAACCTAACTACATCGGTGGGTTGGACTAACTACAAGATTGACTGGTTGGACGATGGATGCAGAAGAATGGTGGGAGGAAGCAGCTGGGGAAGAAGGCTCAGTGCCAGGGGATTGGTGGTAGGACGTCAATGAGTGGTCAGAGGGAGAAGACTGGGAGGAGGAGTTGGAAACTGAAGTGGTAACAGGGAGAATCTGTGGTAAACTGAAGTCCAGAAGCAGAAGCAGGGAAGGTGAGAGGCCAAGAGGCAGAGATGAGTCAGGCTGCTGAAGGAGCCCAGGGATCTCCCCTCCTGCTGTGACAAGCTCCCCTCCCTCCTGATCTCCCAGGACTAGGAGAGGCATGAAGCGGAAGGAGCAAAGGCAGGCACGCTGGCAGTGTCTCATATTGCTTGGGAAAAAACCCTGGAGGGGAATAGACTTAGGTGGCTGTGGGAAGGTGGGGAACTTTAGTTTCTGCAACTGCCTCATATGGGGGGGGCAAGACCTACTGAAGAGAGTTGCTGTGCTCATTAGGCCTGGTATACTTGTGTGGATCCTGCATTTCTAATAAGGAGTTAATTTCACCCACTCTGTGTGATTTGCTGCAGGCTCGCTACTGACAACGAGGTGGCTCTGGCTCCACCTGCTGGCAGTTTCCCCATCTTGTACACCCCCCCTCCCTTGCAGCGGAGTCAGCATTCTGGAACCCCAGAACTGGTTTTGAATCTCTGCTGTTGGCCTGCTGGAAGGCTGAATCCTCTTAAACCAGAAAGAAGATAAGGTTAGCTGGAGGATGCTAGGCATGGATGCCAGCCTTGTGGAGACCTTGAACTGGGAGAATCTGCCTCCATAGCCTATTCATTCCAGAGGATGCCATGTTGTTTTGGGGGGGCGACAGTGGTTTGGGTGGCAGATGCTAGAGGGCGGGTTTACTGCAGGGGTGGGGGATCTTTGTGCCTCTCCAGATGTGTTGGATTCCTGCTCCCATCAGCCAGTGTCAGTAGGGCCAACAGCTAGGGGTGATGGGAGTTGTAGCCCAGTAGCCTCTCAATGGCCACAGGTTTCCTATCCCTACCTAGCTGTGTTTATTTATACTACTATTATGAATTTGGTTACAAGTTCCCAGTTCCGTACTTGCACAAACGTTCAAAAAAAGAGCTCGGCCAGTAGACTTTTTAAAAGGAACTCAGGTTTATGGGGTGGCCCAAAGCTTATCGTGGGGTGCACCCTCCTCCATTCCTTCTTTGTAAGTGCCATCTGGGCTCATCACGTACCAATTGGTGTTGCAGCCCCACCCCCAGTTTGACTGGAGTATTACTGCGGATATCCAAAGGGACATGGGATGTTTGTGTTATTGAGATAGATCAAAGCTTATTTTGGGGTGCAGGGGCATATAAACTTCGGTTCCTTTTTAGGTTTCCGTTTGGGCATAGAAGGACCTGGGAATCAACTGTAAGGCTGCATCTAGACACATCAAAAAAAAGCGTTTCAGGAAAACGCGTTGTAAACTTCATTAAGGGAAATCACGCTGGCGAAAGACAGGACTCCACAGAGCCATCTGGTGTCACAGCGCTATAACTCATAGAAAGCACATTTTCTTCACTAATGTAGCTGAGTCCCAACTCCAATATTGCTGTGGTTTTGTGGTTATCTTCTTTTTCACAGGCTAATAGAATCATAGAATTGTAGAGTTGGAAGAGACCACAAGCGTCATCTAGTCCAACCTCCTACAATGCAGGAATCTATTCCAAAGGTGGGGCTCGAACCCACAACCCTGAGATTGAGTCTCCTGCTCTACCGACTGAGCGATCAGGTTCTTTAATAGACCCTTTGTCCTGTTCCAAGGAATCTGCCTTATTCCATGGCCGATGGCTTGTCCATCTAGCCCAGTCCAGAAGCTATGGGAACTTGTTGAACTACAACTCCCATCAGCTCCAGCCACAGTCGGCCAATAGCCAGGGATGATGGGAGTTGTGGTTCAACGACATCTGGAGGTCCAAAGGTTCCTCACACCTGAAGCATGATCTGCTCCAGGGTTTCCCAAACCTGAGTCTCCAGCTGTTTTGGGGACTACAATTCCCATCATCCCTCACCACTGGTCCTGCTAGCTATGGATGATGGGAGTTGTAGTATAAATAACTGCTGGAGACCAACGCTTGGGAAACTCTGATCTACTCTGACTGGCAGTGGCTCACCGGGGTCCTCAGGCAGAGAGGTCTTTCTGCTATCTGAGCCTTTTTTTAAACTGGAGATGCCAGGTTTGGAAACTGGGGCATTGGGCGTTCCAGTGCCCTGTGATTGAAGGACTGGAACACATGTTAAAGTAAATTTGCCCTGATTGCAGGAGCCAGACGGGGCGGCTTGAGTTAAGCTGCTGCTTTGAAGCATGTTTAAACAGTCCTTATTACCCTGTTTTAGAAATAAATAGAAAGATGCGCCCCCCCTTCACCCTGCTGAGATCACCCTGTACAGATCAAAACGTGTTGGGAATAAAAAAACAATCCATGCAGCTGGTTTCTTTCTGTGCAAGCCCTGATTATCCTCCCCATGACAATTGATCCTCCTCCCAGCAATGTAAATGTCTCCCAACACGATGTCCCTGATCTATATGGAGAACAGGAGTGGATGAATCTGTCCATTTTGGTTTTTTCCCTCATTTTTCAGTCTTCAGTCCAGTTCGCCACACTTCCCCATAGGTTAACAAACTGTAAAATAAAACGAAAAGGCATAGTGCAGATTCCTCTTACTAGATACATGCATATTATGTACGTTATGAATTTTGCCCAATGTACACATTATTATTTTTTTGCAAGCGATTTCCACTGATATAATACATTCCTGTATGTCGCTGTCACGCGAATACCTGAATTGTATGAAAACTTTCCCCCAACAGACACATTTTGCGGTTGGAAGACTGCATCACAAAATTCGGAGAGGCGAGACTTTCAAAGGGTGGCTGGATTTTGGCTCACGTATTGTTTGGAGGGGGGTGGGGAGTGCAGATCGGGGCGCTTGGCTTCGTGAATTAGAATGCAAACTGTGCCGAATTTCTTTTAACAGGCGAATCCTTCCAAATGTGAAATGGAGAGAGGGGAGATCAGTTCCTGGGATGAGCCCGTGACTGCCCCCAGGCTCCCCATGGCGAAACATAGCGACATGTATGGCTGCTTCAAAACGCCCGGGATAACGTCAGAAAAGTCTTACTGTGCTTCCATCTCAGCTTCTTCTTCTTCCTTGTAAAATGAAATGATTCCTACTAATTTCTCAGGGCTGCTTTGGGGAGGGCAAAAATAAAAAAGGAGAACATAAGAACACAACAAGGCTGGCTAAGACCAAAGGCGCAGCTGGCCATTATTATTATTTATTATTATTATTATTATTATTATTATTATTATTATTATTATTATTCCCCTGCAGCAGTCTGCCAGATGGCCCTGAGAAGCCCACAAGCAAGACAAGAGCTCAAGAGCTCTTCCTGTTGTTGTTCCCCAGCACCCAGTAATCAGTAGCAGGTGCCTCTAATCCAGAGGTCGGCAACCTCCGGCCCATGGGCCGTACGCGGCCCATGGAGGCCATTTTACCAGCCCGCCAACTGAGCCGCGCGGCGACTTGCTGAGCAGCGCCGGAAATTGCGTCTGCACATGTCCAGATGCCGAAAATCACGTCTGCGCATGTCCAGACACCGGAAATTGCTTCTGCGCAGGCACGATTTTGGGCGTCTGGGCATGCGCAGAAGCGATTTCCGGCACCACGGACATGCGCAGACGCGATTTCCGGCATCGCGCTGCGCATGTCTGGCCCACGGACGCTCTCCGTGGGCTTGATCCGGCCCATGGCCGGATAACCTTGCCGACGCCTGCTCTAATCCCAGAGCCAGCATTTAGTCATCACACCTAGCCTAGCAGCTATTCATATTTTCCTTCCCCATATTAAGGCCCCATTAAGGGCCTTAATGTCCTTTCCAAGGCCAAGTAAGCTTAGTGACCACCACCACCGCCTCTTGTGGCAGAGAGTTCCATAAGTTAAACTGTGCAGCTGCTTATTTAAAATGTGGCATGGAATCCAGTGGTTTATTATGGCAGATACGGGAGCGGTGTTTGACCGGTCTGCCTTTTGCCAGCCTCCTCCTGCCTGCTTTCTTAAACCCTAACCGTGGATGGCTGAAACCGACTCTCAACTTCTTTCTCCTTAGTCTGCATTTTGGATCTATATACTGACTGTAAAAACGCTAAAAAAAGAGAGAAATATACATTTCTCAATGCATTTTTTACATTGATGGTTTTACATTGCTCTACAGCGCCCTCTGGTGTCACATGCTTAAAAGAGTTTTATTTAAACTGACCAGTATAGGGTGAGGATTGAGATAAATTGAGAATCAGTTTAGCTCTGCCTGTCACTAGGTCTCTGGCACCACCTACTGTTGGCCTTCCTTGCCTTTTGCACAACCAAGTCCCTTCTCTCTCCTTGCCTGGAAGAAACTCTGGACGGCCGTGCAATTGCCCACAAAACTAACCAACCTGTTTTGTAAACCGCTTTGAGGTTTTTACAGTCAAGCGGTGTGTAAGTTTTATGAAATAAAATAAACGAACCCACTGCACGCCAGCCGCTGCTGGTTACATCAATGCAATAATAATACATTTGGGGATGGAAATTGAGAGATTCCTTCTTCATTTTAGAATCTAAAAGGTGTGGAAGGGCACAACTGCTCCATATGCAAAAGCCAGAGCATATTTTTTTGGGGGGGGGTTGGGGGAGTGGGGAGGTCACATTTCGGTTATTACCAAACAGGTGTTTTAACCCATGTTGCTTTCCCCTGTTCCCTAGGATGCAAGAAGACGAGAATGAAGGGGCTAAATTACGTCCCAGTTCCGGCATCCAGTGGGAGCCAAGTAAGGGTCACGAGACACAGGAAACACCACTATTAGGAACATAGGAAACAGCCATATAGCCTACCATCTAGCTCAGGGGTCAGCAACCTTTTTCAGCCATGGGCCAGTCCACCGTCCCTCAGACCATGTGGTGGCGGGACTATATTTTGGAAAGGAAAAAAAAAGAACAAATTCCTATGCCCCACAAATAACCCAGAGATGCATTTTAAATAAAAGGACACATTCTACTCATGTAAAAACACCAGGCAGGCCCCACAAATAACCCAGAGATGCATTTTAAATAAAAGCACACATTCTACTCATGTAAAAAACACACTGATTCCTGGACCGTCCGTGGGCCGGATTGAGAAGGCGATTGGGCCGCATCCGGCCCACGGGCCTTAGGTTGCCTACCCCTGATCTAGCTCAATACTGTCTGCACTGACTGGCAGCAGGTTCCAAGATTTCAGGCGGAGGTCATCCTCGGGCCTGCTTGAAGATGCTACAGACATAACCCCCAACAGATGAAAGCAGAGGCATCCTATTCCACAACAATAATAATTTTACTATTTGTACCCTGCCCATCTGACTGCGTTGCCCCAGCTGCTTTGAGACTCCTTCGGGTAGTGATAAAGCGGGATATCAAATCCAAACTCTTCTTCTTCTTCTTCTTCTTCTTCTTCTTCTTCTTCTTCTTCTTCTTCTTCTTCTTCTTCTTCTTCTTCTTCTCCTTCTCCTCCTCCTCCTCCTCCACCAGGGTTCTTCTTAGTACTTAGGATTCCACACCCCCCATGTGATTTTTATGATGGTCCTTATCATTCCTTTCCCTTCTGCAGCCCTTCTTCTGCCGGAAAGCGAGAGTGAAGAGGGAACCTCTTGTCTTTTCCTTGACTTGGAGCAGCATTGCCCCCCGCCACGTAAAACCTCGTAAGTACTGTTTATGTCAGTGTTTTCCTGGGTCGTAAGAACGTAAGAAAAGCCCATTAGAGTAGCAATGAAAAAACAACCCCTGTGTTGCAATAAACGTCAGTAGTATCAAAAAGGCAACACGCAGACCGATGTATGCAGGGCACTTGTAAGACTTTATAATTTGAAAAATATAAACGAATATGACAGCGTTCCGGATGAATACACTGTTTCGACTTTTTGTCTTCTTCAGTCATAAACTCAATGTATATACACTTTCAGTGGAACAGTGGTCATAAACATATGTAACCACTGTTCATAAACTCAATGGAACATTAGAGTAGCAGGCTAGATGCCCACGGTAAGCCCATAAGCACAACTGTCCTCTCCCCACCTATGATTCTCAACGGCTGGCATTCAGAGGCATTGCTGGCGGCTGATTCTGAGGGCAGCAGGGAGCGGTCTATTCCTCCTGAGCCTCCCCGGGTATCTCCCCCCCCCCAAGACCTTCCCTGCAGCCATTCCCATCCTGAACTGGTGCTCCAGTAGCAGTGGTGATCCTTGCTTGTTCCTGACTGTCTTGCAAAGTTGCCGTCTCCCTTCCTGAGCTCGGAGGTGGGGCGGGGAGGATGAGCTTCCAGTACGTTTCCGAGCACACTTCAAAGTGTTGGTGTTGACCTTGAAAGCCCTAAGCGGCCTTGGTCCTGTATACCTGAAGGAGCGTCTCCACCCTCACCGTTCAGCCCGGACACTGAGATCCAGCGCCGAGGGCCTTCTGGCGGTTCCCTCACTGCGAGAAGCAAAGCTACAGGGAACCAGGCAGAGGGCCTTCTCGGTAGTGGCGCCCGCCCTGTGGAACGCCCTCCCACCAGAGGTTAAAAGGATCAACAATTACATGACATTTAGAAAACACCTGAAGGCAGCCCTGTTCAGGGAAGTTTTTAATCTGTGATGTGTTAATGTATTTTAATGTTTGCTGGAAGCCGCCCAGAGTGGCTGGGGAGACCCAGCCAGATGGGCGGGGTACAAATAATAAATTATTATTATTATTATTATTATTATTATTATTATTAGCTAAAAAAATGTAATAAATGCAAGAAGGCAGAGGGCCTTGTCAGTAGTGGCGCCCGCCCCGTGGAATGCCCTCCCATCAGATGTCAAGGAAATAAACAACTATCTGACTTTTAGAAGACATCTGAAGGCAGCCCGGTTTAAGGAAGTTTTTCATGTTTGATTTTTTTTTTTTTTTTAAATATTCTGTTGGAAGCCACCCAGAGTGGCTGGGGAAACTCAACCAGATGGGCGGGGTATAAACAATAAATGATGATGATGATGATGATGATGATAACTGAATGAACTTAATTTCTTCTGCCATTTGAGGAATTATTGCATAATCCTCAGCGGGGTGGTAATTTCCAGGGATGGGGTTATCCAGCTTTGGTTTCCTCTGGAGGAGAGAATACTGAAGACTTGGGATATATTTCCAAATAAACTAGGCTTTATTTCACCCTGATCAAAGATCCAGTTTGGCACACCTCCCCACATGCATTTGTGTACACACGTACACACACACACACACACACACACACACACACACACGGAGGCTTCACCGGGGGGGGGGGACAGCTAGCCCCCCAATAGCTACAGCTCTTCCTTAAGAAGTGCCAATGCACAATGAACAAGTTCCCAAAATATATAGTAGATAGCTAAGATAAAACCATTCAATAGTGTGGTGTAGAGATTTCAGCTTTCTTTCTCCCTTCCCGTTCCTTCCCTCCCCAGACGTCAATACTTGAAGCGGATCATTGCAGAATATGAGGCACTGGACATGGAAATCCCGTGTATTCGCAAGTTCCCCAAGCCACCAGCTGCTCGGCCCCTTTGCCTCTGTCTGGAGAGTCCGGTCAGTCTTCCGGAAGGAATCCTTTGGCTGGTGGGAGGAACAGACTGGGGGTGTGGAATCTTTGGGCCGCTGGGACCATATAACACTGGTCCTGAAAGACTTACCACTGGCTCTCAGTACGTTTCCGAGCGCAATTCAAAGTGTTGGTGCTGACCTTTAAAGCCCTAAACGGCTTCAGGCCTGTACACCTGAAGGAGCATCTCCACCCCCATCGCTCAGCCCGGACACTGAGGTCCTCCTCCGAGGGTCTTCTTTCCGGCAGTTCCCTCACTGAAAGAAGTGAAGGTACAGGGAACCAGGCAGAGGGCCTTCTCGGTAGTGGCACCCACCCTGTGGAACGCCCTCCCATCAAATGTCATGGAAATAAACAACTACAGTGGAACCTCAGTTTTCGAACGTCATCCGTTCCGGAAGACTGTTTGGCTTGACTGTTTGGCTTCCAAAAAGTTCGAAAACCGAGAATCAAAGGGCTGGGTGCAAAGTCAATGGGAAAAAATGAAAAAATGCACATCGGAAAATGAAAATCGTTTGAAAATGGAAGCATTCGCTTCCAGGTTGTCGGCGTTTGGCTTCCGAATTGTTCAGGTTCTGAAGCGTCAGAAAACTGAGGTTCCACTGTATCTGAGTTTAGAAGACATCTGAAGGCAGGCCTGTTTAGGGAAGTTTTTAAATGTTTGATGTTTTACTGTGGTTTTATATATGTTGGAAGCTGCCCAGAGCGGCTGGGGCAGCCCAGCTAGATGGGTGGGGTACAAATCAATAGAGACAACATTGCTGTCACATGACTGTCACATGTAAGATGGAGCAAGCTTATTTTCTCCTGCTCTGGAGGGTAGGACTCGAACCAATGGCCTCGAGTTAGAAGGTAGGAGATTCTGGCTAAACAGCAAGAGGAACTTTCTGACCGTAAGAGCTGTTAGACAGTGGAACGGTCTCCCTCGGGAGGATGTGGACTCTCCTTCCTTGGAGGTTTTTAAGCAGAGGCTGGATGGCCATCTGTCATGGATGCTTTATAAATACAAAACAGACAACACGGTACAGTAGAATAATATATCCAAATGACGCAAACCGTGAAGAATATTCAATCATATATATATGCATATGCAGCCAGAGGAAATCCACTCCATACAACGTACAAATGTCTCAAAAGGTGCAAAGAGATTCAAAAGTGCAATGTCTGATGTGCAACAAGTCCAATGTCATAAAGTGCTAAAGTCTCTCAGGAGTCCACGTCTGCTTCTCCCGACGGGCGGCTAGCTTGTATTATCCCCGTTTCACTATTATCGTTTCTTCAGGGACAGACATCGTCTTAAATAATCATAATTATAATTTATAGTGTACATAGTGAGCGTTTATATTCTTAGAATAAATAAATATATTACAGTGGTACCTCGACTTACGTGTAACTTGAGTTACGTTTTTTTCGAGTTACGAATGACTTCCGGTAAAACAAAATGGCTGCCGCATCCGATTTTTTTCGACTTGCGAAAAGACGTCGCGGCCGCTTTTAATAGGATTTCTTCGACTTACGAATTTTTGACCCGGATTTTTCGACTTACGAATTCCCCCCCCCCAATGCATTCCTAAGGGATTCGACTTACAAATTTTTTCGACTTACGAAAATCGCGTCGGAACGCATTATCGTCGTAAGTCGAGGTACCACTGTAACATCAAAAAGTTACTTACCAAATAGTTCATACATAAACACTTAACTAAGCTGGATGCTTTATAAAGCTGAGCTTCCTGCATTGCAGGGGGTTGGACTAGATGACCCTTGGGGTCCCTTCCAATTCTTAAATCGCCTTGCCCAGAATGCAATATCTTACGCAAAAGAGTGCAGTGCAGAGTTTAATGTAACTGAGGGCCCTGAAAGAAAGACTGGCTTAGCTGTACATTTCCTATTTCCTAGACTTCCTTTAAGAAGGTTGCTGCACCTCCTAGTGAGTGGTCTGAGTGGATGGGATGGCAGCTGATGACTTGGGATTCTCCCTTTGCCTTTTAGCCTGAAAAGGAGATGAACCATGCAGAGGTCCTGGCAGCAGTAGAGGAAGCCATTCCCAATGCGTTTGAGTCAGGATTCCTGCGCAGCATCCAGTTTGAGAACATCAACGTGATCTGCGGGACGGCTGGACGGAAGAACAGGTTAGACCTTCCCCATCCTGTTCCTGCCAATCAAAGCATCCGCTGGCCTGCCTTCTCCAGCCCTATCCTCGGTCTCTGCTCCAAGAAATCCCAGGAGTCCTAGTCTTTTTGTATTTGTTGGGTGCTGGGGGGGGGGGATAGACAGGAAGGGTGCTACCTGAGTAGTGGAGACTGATGAATAGTGGAGACAGCCATAGCTGTCAACCCTCCCTTTTTTTTGCGGGAAACTCCCTTATTCCAATGCCGTTTCCCGCTGCTATCCCGGATTGTTGATATCCCTTAAATTTCCCGGATTTCAAAGGAAGCAGCTCCTCTCCCTCCCTGCCAGCCAGGGAGGCTCCTCAGCTGCGTTGCTCGGCTGCCAATAAGGAGACTGAGACCGACTGGGGGCGGAGCTTGCATGCCTTGTGCAGCCAGACCCTCACGCCCAACCAGACAGACAGCCTGCCTGCCGTCTACGCGCTCGCTCTTTCGCTCACTCGTTCGCGCGCAGCCTCTGGAGCGCAGGGTGGCGAGGCTACTCGGTGCCATTGCACCGCCCTCGCGGCATCCCTTATTTTCAAATCCGAAAGTTTGGGGAAATCCCTTATTTTCAAATCCAAAAGTTGACAGCTATGATGTCAGCAAGTCCTCCTATGCCTCAGTCAGTATCATCTAATTGGCTCTTTGACATCACCTGACTTACTATGGCTGCTGGGGCGCCTTCTTTTATTTAATAGAATTGTAGAGTTGGAAGGGACCCTGAGGGTCATCTGTTCCAACCTACTGCAATACACGAATCTTTTGTCCAACGTGGGGCTCAAACCCATGACCCTGAGATAGAGAGTCTTATGCTCTACCGACTGAGCTATGCCTGCAGTCTGGGCAGAAATGGTATGTAACTTCCTCTTCTGACTGACAGTCTTTGTGATGTAGGGAAACAGTGATTCCCCCCCCCCTTCCGAAAAATAGGTGCCAGTACTCACCATGAAGTTGTTACAGTAAATGTCACACTGTACAACAACAACAAAAGTGTGGGTAAGCCAGTACAAGGAAGGGCAAACTTTGGTGGGAGGCAGTGGGTCAAGGCAGGAGGGGATAGGCAAGGGGGTGGGTGCATAGCTGTCAACTTTCTGATTTGAAAATAAGGGTTTGTTTCAAACTTTCGGATTTGAAAATAAGGGTTTTTTTCAAACTTTCGGATTTGAAAATAAGGGATGCCGCGAGGGCGGTGCAATGGCACCAAGTAGCCTCGCCACCCTGCGCTCCAGAGGCTGCGTGCAAAAGGGTGAGCGAAAGAGCGAGCGCATAGACGGCAGGCAGGCTGTCTGTCTGGTTGTGCGTGAGGGTCTGGCTGCACAAGGCATGCAAGCTCCACGCCCAGTCGGTCTCAGACTCCTTATTGGCAGCCGAGCAATGCAGCTGAGGAGCCTCCCTGGCCGGCAGGGAGGGAGAGGAGCTGCTTCCTTTGAAATCCGGGAAATTTAAGGGATATCAACAATCCGGGATAGCAGCGGGAAACGGCATTGGAATAAGGGAGTTTCCCGCAAAAAAAAAGGAAGGGTTGACAGCTATGGGTGGGTGAAATGAAAAGGTAGGGGAGCTAGAGTAGGTAGGTACATACCCTCCAACATTTCTCTGATGAAAATAGGGACGCCCCGTTCCATAATGACCATTTTACTACCGGTATTTATACCCCTCACGTCTTATTGGGTTGCCCCAGCCATTCTGAGTGGCTTCCAACATACCGGTATATAAACATAATAAAGCATTAAACATTTTTTAAAAAGTCTTCCCTATACAGGATTGCCTTCAGACGGCTCGGGAGTCGGATAACTCCATACCCTCCAACATTTCTCTGATGAAAATAGGGACGTCCTAAGGAAAAGCGGGACATTCCGGGATCAAATCAGAAACGGGAACGACTTCTGTAAATCAGGGGCTGTCCCTGGAAAATAGGGACACTTGGAGGGTCTGTAGTTGTTAGGGTTGGCGCGAGGAGCAAGCCGGGCAGTGTGTGTATTGTTGTATGCAGCTCTTGATTTGTGTGTGTGTGTGTGTTTTCAGGAAGTTGCAGTCCACAAGTATTTTTTATTAAATAAATAAGAGTACAAACGCCTCCCCCTTCCTACCTCCACATACAGGTGGCTGATCACAGTGTCAGACTTCCGGACGCGGAACCAGCTCCTCTGTTCGGGACTGACTTTGGGCGGAAACCACTTTGTACTGCGGCGCTGGGACGATTTGGTGATGGAGGACTATCGCATGCACCTCCGGAGGTCCCTCGCACGCCAACGCCTGCTGGACACCCTTAGTGACAACTGGGATGGGAACCAGTTGGATGGGATATGAAGTCCTGGGAAGAGAACTGTCAGCAGCAGAGAGAAACACGCTATTTGTCTCTGTGTATTTTGCTTCTCTCCCCCCTCCCACTATAGAGTCTCCCCTTTGCATAGGATGGAGATCCATCCTGCCAGCTAATCCTGCCGAGAGCAAATTTGGGAAGAGGGCACCCCCTGGAGGCAATTTGCGGGACTTCCCCTCTCATACGTTGCCAGCACAGTACAGTGTTTCGTATAGGGACATGGGGGGGCGCCGTGGTCTAAACCACTGACCCTCTTGGGCTTGCCAATCGGAAGGTTGGTGGTTCGCATCCCCATGACGAAGTGAGCTCCCGTTGCTCTGTCCCAGCTCCCGCCATCCAACAGTTCGAAAGCATGCCAGTGCAAGTAGATAAATAGGTCCCGCTGTGGCAGGAAGGTAAACGGCGTTTCCGTGCGCTCTGGGTTCCGTCACGGTGTCCCGTTGCGCCAGAAGCGGTTTAGTCCTGCTGGCCACATGACCCAGAAAGCTGTCTGTGGACAAACGCCGGCTCCCTCGGTCTGAAAGCGAGATGAATGCTGCACACCCCATAGTCACCTTTGACTGGACTTAACCATCCAGGGCTCCTTTACTTTTTACAGTGTTTCATGTTTCATGTGCAAGGGCTCAAGCTGGCAGGCAGGCCATGCGTCTTGATCTGTAAGCCATTCCTTGTTTTTCATGCAGGCATCGTGGAGGTGATCTTGCAGGGATGAGCAGACACACTTCCCCTTATTAGTGGTTCATGCACGAGACTTTTAATCTCAGGGTCATGGGTTTGAGACGCACCTTGGGCAAAAGATTCCTGCATTGCAGGGGGTTGGACTGGATGATCATCACGGTCCCTTTCCAATTCTATGATTCTATGTCTTCCAGGCCTTGGGGTTTGTCGCTTTGAGCCTTGGCATGGCCTTGTTCAGAGGTTACCAACTCTGGATCTCAGCTCCCATCTGCCTCAGCCGGCATGGCCAATAGTCAGAGATAATGGAGGTTATATCCCAACATCTTCAGGGCACTATAATAATAATAATAATAATAATAATAATAATTTATTATTTATACCCCGCCCATCTGGCTGGGTTTCCCCAGCCACTCTGGGCGGCTTTCAACAGAACATTAAAATACAATAATCTATTAAACATTAAAAGCCTCCCTAAACAGGGCTGCCTTCAGATGTCTTCTAAAGGTCTGGTAGTTGTTGTTCTCTTTGACATCTGAAGGGAGGGTGTTCCACAGGGCGGGTGCCACTACCGAGAAGGCCCTCTACCTGGTTCCCTGTAACTTGGCTTCTCGTAGTGAGGGAACCACCAGAAGGCCCTCGGCACTGGACCTCAGTGTCTGGGCTGAACGATGGGGGTGGAGACGCTCCTTCAGGTATACTGGACCGAAGCCATTTAGGGCTTTAAAGGTCAGCACCAACACTTTGAATTGTGCTCGGAAATGTACTGGGAGCCAGTGTAGGTCTTTCAAGACCGGTGTTATGTGGTCCCAGCGGCCACTCCCAGTCACCAGTCTAGCTGCTGCATTCTGGATTAATTGCAGATTCCGGGTCACCTTCAAAGGCAGCCCCACGTAGAGCGCATTGCAGTAGTCTAAGCGAGAGATAACTAGAGCATGCACCACTCTGGCAAGACAGTCCGCGGGCAGGTAGGGTCTCAGCCTGCATACCAGATGGAGCTACATGTTGATGACGCCTGGTTTGCTAGTCTTTAACTGGTAGGTTGGGATAAGTGCGGCATAAGTGCTAGTCTTTAACTGGTAGGTTGGGATAAGTGCGGCATAAAGTGGGTCACACAGGAAGCGTAATTTTTGTAGCTGTTGAGATTTTTTAAAGGGAAGTAGAAATTGTGTGTGCATGTGTATATAATATGTGCAATGGATGTATATAGGGCATTGGTGCGGAGGAAAGAAAGAATTAGGAGAGAAGAAGGAAGGAAAGAAGATATGAGAGAACAGGAAAGCGGGGATGAAAGAGGGTGAGTCGCAACAAATAAATGTGAGAGCGAAAGAAAGGGAGGTGAAAGACAGGATGAGTAAAGAGCGAAAGAATTGTAGTTAGAAGGGACCCTGAGGGTCATCTGATCCAACCCCCTGCAATGCTGGAATCTGAACACACTGTTCCCCATCCAATTTAAAACCATATCAGACCCTGCTTAGCTTTGTAATGTGCCAGCAGTTTTATTGCTGCCCCACGTCTAGACTCCAGTGTTTGGGCTACACCTATTGCTGGCTTTTTTTTTTTGTATTCATATTTTATCGAAAGAATTTCAATTGTAAAGCAATTGTGATACAGAGGGGACAAAAAACAGAAGAAAAATGAGAAAAGAGCAAAACTCTCTGGCATACAGCGCTTGGAGGGTTGGCTAACAGGGAATGTTAAAAAGGTTCGTCAGGCCTGCTTTAGCCAGTGTACTTAGGATTGCAACCTCAGGATGCATAAAGGATGGCGTACTCGCAAAACCACTTAATCAAGGCAGATAAGAAAAAAGAAAAGTCTTGATAGCACTTTGCTGCAGAAGCTGAACGAAACAGCACATAATATGAAGAGGAAGGAAAAGGAGGGGTTTTGTCGTTCTTACGTCAGGCCTTGTACATACCGGTAGCAGGGAGACATTAAACCAAACATACAGTACTGAGAAGAACCTCCCTCAGAACTACACAGCTGATCAGAGCAGATGTTACCTCAGTGAGGATCATGCCACTCTGACTGGTCACTAAGCAACACCTACCTACCTACCTACCTACCTACCTACCTACCTACCTACCTACCTGAACACACACCTTCCCAGTTAGCTGCCCTGGGCCAGAGATTACCCAGTGCAAGTATACATGAAATTGAATTGAGTCCTGAATTGTTGACTCTTATCCATTTCATAGGCCTTTTGCTGCTTGGAGCAACCTTTGCCAAAAGGCCAAGAACAGGTAAATGAGGAGCCTGTCTCTGAAATCTGGCAGTGCTTACAGTATTTTAATTTCATACCTAGAACCAATACGAGGTGTTTGACACCAGAATCTAGAATGATAATATTTTCATGCTTTGGTGTTGCTGAACTGTTTTCCTGCTTTTAAAGCTGCACCACACCCACCCACTCAGGAAAAGCAGCCCCAGAATTGTTTTTAAAATGTTAATAATGAATAGTTTCCTTCTGGAGAAATGAGGATTTCTGACAGACCCCAAAGCGGGAAGGCCACCAACCTAAACGGGTTCTATCAGGGCAGCTCTTCCGCTCCTGGCTCCAGCTTATCTCCAGACCACGAATGCTGAAATGTTTGCATACATTTCAACGACCATTTCCATTCACTATAAGCAAGGGAGGCTTAATTCTTGGGAAGCGGCAAGGTTTTTTTTATGGTGCGTCAACTTGCATTATCATATGCCTTTATGGTTCCTTCCAGAATAATGTGCAATCCACTTGGATGAAACTCTAAAGGATCAATGTGCTGCAGTCATTTGTATGTTCAAATCCTTTCATACGTTTTCGGCGGGCTTTTTTTTTGTAGTATAAGCCAGGAGGAGCCTTTTCACCTGCCACCAAAACTACGATAGTCAGAAGCCCCCGAGAAGAGGCAGAGTGGGTAATAAGAGCCGCAAGAGTGCCCCTGCACATGTGCAGAATGCACTTGGCCATCCGAAGGGCATTTCTGCAATGTACACGGCAGTCATTGGTTTCTCACCGTTGGCATGGTCAGCAGGTACCAAGAGCAAGATTTTGCCTCTGAGGGACCAGGGGCAGAACATGTCTACCGCTGCATGCAGCACCTTTTTGCTGCTGCTTAATGTCCTTATTTTATGCTATTTTGGGTCCCCCCCATCGGTTGTAGCCAGCCCTGATTGATGAAAACACATTTGGAATATTATTATTCTATATATAATATAATAATAATAATAATAATAATAATAATAATATATTAAAAACTGTGTCTGTGGCACAAAAAGAGACGGGCAGCACAGCCATGTTTAATGTGAAGCAAGTCCTATTGAGTTCAGCGAGACTGCCAGGCAGCCCGATGGAAGGAGCCGTGACTACATTTCCCAGCATGCCTTTCAAGCGGGTGTTGGGGGGGCGAAGGGCTGTGTGAGCGTGGCGTTCTTTCTTCTTTCTTTTCAAAAAGCCTTTCAGGAAACCTGGGGGCGGTGCGTGTGCGAGGAAATACCCGCCACTTGTTTCAGCAGTGGCTTAAAGTGGCATGGGTGGACTACACTACCCAGCGTGCCTCGGGATAGGCGGACTACGTGACCCAGCATGCCTGGCGAGTAGAAATAAAAGAGAACTGTCGAATATGCGCTGCAGTGCTTGGTGGGAAATGTAGTTCGCGCTGCGTGAGGGAAACTTAAAACCAATGGTGGCTGAGGGTAATTTAAATACTTTATTGTCACTTGTACAACTTGTATACAGTGAGATTATACGAGCACCCCCTACTCAGCTCTCTTAGTCTTAATTCCCCTCGTTTACTGACGCACACCCACCTAACCCGAAAGTCAGTTGCCCTGTTGTTATCTTTTCATTCAGTAGCCTAACAGCCCACGGATAGAAGCTGTTCTTTACCCTGTTGGTGCGACTAATCATGCTTCTATATCTTCTGCCCGAGGGCAGGAAATCAAGAAAGTGCCGGCCAGGATGTTAATCATCCCTGAGGATTTTCCTCACTCTCCTGAGGCAACGGTCTTCCGCAATGTCATCCAGCAGATTCACGGGACAGCCCATAATATCTTGTGCTGTATTCATCACCTTTTGTAGGCACTTCCTATCCGTGGCTGTCAAACCGGCATGCCACACCGTGATGCAGTATGAAAGGACACTTTCTATTGTGGACCGGTAGAAGGAGATCATCAAATGTTGGTTGACATTGTTCTTTCGCATACTCTGAGGAAGTGGAGTCTCTGTTGGGCTTTCTTAACCACCTGGGTTGTATTGATTTTCCAAGTAAGGTCTTCACTGAGATAAACTCCTAGGAATTTAAAGGAAGAGACTCTCTCCACACAGCCCTCCCTGCTGCACAGCGGAGCTAGTTCTCCTCTCTTCCTCTGAAAATCCAACACAATCTCCTTTGTCTTGCTGATATTAAGGTGCAAGTTGTTCCCTAGGCACCATGTAGATATTTTTTTTTTTTTGACCTCTGCTCTATATGCTGATTTGTCTCCACCTGTTATAAAACCCATTTCAACCTTGCTGAACTTAAAACTGTGCTCACTGGAAATGTCTATCTGAATATAAAATATGGTTACAGGGCTTTACAGCTCCCACATTTGAACTAAACCTACCATAGGTCTCTGTTCTTTGTACATCACCACAGGAAAAGGGCTCTCACTATAACAAGGACTGTTAAAATCTGGCATGAATGTGCTACTCACCAGCTGAAGGGCTGTTTCAAGAGAACCAATTGAAATATTTTCGACCATTCAATTCTATGCTATACCAATCGCTGCACAAGTAATGTTTTGTGTTGTTTTTATGGGAAAGCATCCAGTCTCATTGTATCTGTACAATTTCATTGTATTTGTACAATGACAATAAAGAAATCTCTCAAATCTCAAATTATGGTAGTGTCATCTGCAAACTTAATAATTGCAGCAGTCAGATGATACACAAGCATATGTATACAATGAATACAGGTAAGGACTTAGCACGCATCCCTGTGGTGTGCCAGTGCTGATTTTTAAGGAATTAGATGTTCCATGTCCAATCCTCACTGTTTGTGTCCGATCTATCAGAAAGTCTTTAATCCATTCACAGATGGTAGAAGAAAGTAACCGTGGCGTTCTGACACCGTTCCTGAAACCTGACAGGAGGAGAGCCCAAGTGGTCAAAGCCGTTGCCGTCCTTCTCTGGCTTCCCCTCTGAGGCGACGCTGGGGTAGGCACTGTGCGCGCTCGGAGGAAGGCCGCAGGCCGCGGCTGTTCCCGCCAGATGTTTCTCAGGCCAGAGATGTGCAGGAGACGTGCCCGTCAGCTCTTGGGTCCCCAGACGTTGTTAAGGCTACAAAAATATATAGCCAGTTGTTAGGGATGATGGGAATTGTAGTCCAACGACGTGGGGGGTGAGGACCAAGGCTGGAGAACCCCAACAGTGGCGGCCTCTTCGCCAACCTGATGCCTTCCATATGTTTTTGGGCAATGGCTGCCCCCAGCCAGTAGGCTGCAGAACGAGCTTGTGAGTCTTTCTAAGCAGGGCAGGTGTTTCCCAAAGTTGAGTCTCCAGCTGGTTTTTGTTTTTTGTTTTACAACTCCCATCATGCCTAGCTAGCAGGACCAGTGGTCAAGGATGATGGGAATTGCAGTCCTCAAACAGCTGGAGACCCATGGTTGGGAAACCCTGGGTTAAGGTTTGGCTGAGTTGGGCAGGTAGTGAGAGGCCGGCAGTGGGACATGGATGGGATGGGACATGGAGGGTGTCTTGAGCAAGGGTCCTGCAAAATACGGAGTTAACAACACTGCCCCCCATCCCCAAAAGGCAAGGAGTGGTTGGTTCTCCTGCCATTGGGTTGCCATATGTTCTCTTTTTTTTCCAGGACGCACCCTCTTTTTTATGGGTAGAGTCACAGCGATCCATAGTTAAAAGCCGAAGTTGGCAAGTATGTCCTCTTTTTTGGCTCTTCACAATACAGTTCGACAACCCTAGCTGCGAGTTCTGTGTTTGGTGTTGGCCTCACATTGAACTGGCCGTGACTCAGTGCTGTGACACTCCCCTAGAGGTGCGTATGTGTGGTTTGCAGTGACAAAACTTATTTCGGGGTGTACACCTTCAGCCTGTGGGTACATGCCTTTTTATACTGTATCGTGCCCAAGGAAAGCATTGAGCTGGATGAGACTTAAAGCCATTTCATTGAGGACAGTCTCCTGGATGTGTGGGTCTACGGTTTGTGGTGGCCCAAAGCTTATTTTGGGGTGTACACCCCCAGTTCTTTATTCTTTTCTACATTTTTTCAATAAATAAGAGAAAGTGTCATTATCTACTTAAACATTGTGTACCAAACAAAGCAACCTTTCAAACATTTCCTATTTGAGCCTAATCAGTTGTTTTGGATAATATTATAGTTAAGATGTCCAGTACCCAATATACAGTATCCAGTTAAATTATATATCCAGTATCACAAGAAAACCTTTATGTTGTTAAAACATTTAAAAACTGTATTTTATTCAAGGAAGCAGTAAAATCCTACTCCTTACTCTTTCCCACATATATTGGCTATTATAGTTGTGGGTATGTACCCTTAACGGTGTCCTGTGCTGAGGGAAAGTATTGGTCCAGGTGCATTTCAATGTTGTCTAATAGTGGACACTCACCTGGAGGTGTGGAGGTATGATTTGGAGTCACCCAAAACTTATTTTGTTATGTTCACACGCAGTTCCTTATTCTTTTCTACATACTGTATTTTGGATATTATTGCCATGGGAGTGCCATGCGTGACAGCGTCCAAAAGAAGCATTGTGCTGGATATGATTTGATGTGTTCTTGTAGCAGATACTCTCTTGAAGGTGCCGATGCATGATTTGGGGTGGCACAAAGTTTTATGGTGTATACCCCAGTTCTTCACTACACATTTTGGTATGGGTGCTATGTTTAACATTGTCCTGTGCCCAAAAGAAACATTTGGGTAGATCAGGGGCGTAGGAAGTGGGAGGCGGGGGTCCGCCCCAGGTTGCATCATGGAGGGGGTGACAAATTATCAAGGAACAATTACTGCCCTACTAGGGTGGTTCATAAAAAACTTTTTTTCTTTTTGAAAATGCCTGCTCCAAAGGTCTTATCTTACTACACTAGGGATTATATAGCTATATATGAAATTTCATGCATATCAGTTAATATCTTGACCCTCCTCCACGAAAATAGCTGTTTACTTGGCCATTTTCCTATGTCGTGAAGGCTGAAATTTCAATTCAGTGGAGCACCTACTGTTCCCAACCCTAACCCTGCGGAAAGCCATCTAATTAGACTTTAATTTGATTTTGACATGTTTTTAGGAGGTAATTTAATTATTGTTTGATTTTATATCAATGTTATGTATCTGATGTTAGCCGCCCTGAGCCCGACTTCGGCCGGGGAGGGCGGGATATAAATAAAAGTTTATTTTTACTTATTATTATTCCTTTGTAAGAAAATATGAAATAACGTAAAACCATTTTTGCAGGCAAAAAAAAAAAAAAGTAAATATGGGGGGGGGTGAAAAGAAATCTTCACCGGGTACCACCTGACCTTCCTACGCCTCTGCGGTAGATGTGATTCAATGCCATCTTATAGAGAACACTCTCCTGGAGGTGTGGAGGTACGATTTGCATTGGCCCAAAGCTTATTGTGGAGTGCATACCCCTAGATTGTTTGTTACTGTCTTTTGTGAATGTTATGGGAATTTATGGATGTTGTGGAAACACAACAGTTTGGAGTAGTCAATTACTGTGAATCTTGAAAGGGACAGTCCCACACTCATGATAATATGGAGCTAATTTTGAGCTTTATAGACATACAAATTTTAGTTTTTAAACAAATTTTCTGATTGCACTATTTTGAACTGTCCTGTCAATAAGAAACTGGGAACTAGTAATCAACTTCATCATAGCGAAGGAATGAGGTTTTTTCCTTGCAAGCTGAATGATGGTTGGGAGTTTAATACCTAAAAAGGGCCACCTCCTTCCTTTAAAAAGTGTCACACTAGATGTTTGCTTAAAATGTAGGATGCAGCTACATGTCTTGCTCTATGTGTGTGTGATTCTTGCAGGGAATCCAGCATGCAGGTAGGGCTAGCTCTCCTCTCCTCCACCACCGTTGGAAGAGATTCTACAGAAACGCAATAGCCCAGTTGGGATGGATCGGATTGGGAGGGATAATTTTCCTTATGGGTTGGCTTCCTTTTTCTTTAGGGATCCCCCCAAACTAGAATTACAGAAGGCTTTATCCCAGTCTGGCTGAACTATCTGACACACCCTAGTCTCTTTAGTTGCTTTGGAAGTGTTTGAGCCCTACTCCAGAGTACTCATTCCTTCAGCTTTAGGAGAAAATAAACGAAATGAGCTTTGGATTTACTCTCCCCTAAGACCAGATGACACTCAAACTCACAGTAACTTGTGATCTATGTTTAGAACACAAAGGGAAAGCTTTACCAACCGTGCAGTTTGCACATGGAGATGATTTTAATACATTCCTTTTATAAAGGAAGAACAAACTATGGAGCAGTATGCTATGTGTTAAAAAAAAAACAACCTCTAGTTTGGCCCTATGATTTCTGCCACACCATAGGAATCTTGATCTTGATTTCATACAGCAGAAGGGATTCATTCTGGTATGGTATTTCAGGTATGTAGCAGGTTAGGAGCAAGGGAAATACGACTGCTTCTGGAGTTTCCTTAGTGTTCTTCATTCAGGTTCAGGACGTTATCCAGCTCATAAATGGGGTGGGTGGATTTTCTTATTAACTCAGGTTTTACAGAAAGACACTCCAGTAATATTTTATGTGGCTTTGAATCACCTTGCTTGCAGGAATTTTTCTTACGCGGTGTGTTCTTCCCTGCAGTTTTGTTATGACGTGCCCCTTACTCAGTTCAGAGGGATGGTGGATTAGACCCCTTAGCCTGCCTCAGAGGGCATGACCCCAGTCTGATCCAAAGCCCAGAGACCCTTGCTGGGGAATCAGGCTCCCTGATCGTTAGTGCAGCCCTAGTCTCCATTGATGCAAAGTGAGGCCAGAGACTTGCTAGTAAATGTCTGACAAACGGCATTTCTATGCAGACATTCTCTCAAGTGTGTCTAGTTGGGGTGGAGAATGTTATTATGAATAATAGTTATATTTTCATTCTACCCATCCTCCAAGTTGCTCACAGTATATGCAGCTCTGTCCCCGAACCAATTTCATCCTCACAACAATCCTGTGAGGTAGGTTAGTCTGCATGTAGACCACCCAGAGAACTTGCTGTGGCACCTGACAGAAAAGAGATGGCTTGTTTGGTCTCTTTCCAGACAATGGGTTGCAGCCGACTGCCTGCTATATTCAAAGTAGAACCATTGAAATCAATGAGCATGATCTCAGTGGGTCTACTCTTTACGTGTGACTTACTTGGATAGAGCCCAGTGTCTTTGGTTTCCTTTGCTATTCCCATTCATGGATCTACTTCACGCTTGCCTCTGTTCTCTTGCCTCCTGGCTCCTTCTCTTATAAAGGAAGTTTTGCTGTATAGATAGTTGCTGGATAGTCTATAGCTGCACAGCAGGACCTGGAACTGCTATCCCGTGCATCTTCCTTTGCCTGCATCCACTCCAGATATATAGTGTTATGTCAGGATGATTATAGGAGAGAGCTGAGGGGCATAGCACTAGTTGCCTGCCTGCCTGCTCCTACCTTCCAGAGTCCCCAAATGTAATCTTTTTCAAAAGAATGTTTTCAGAATTGTTATTATTCCTGCATACTCCCGCAATACTAGTCTAGAACAGAATGGTGTAAGGTCAGGCAGCGCCTCAAATGTCTGTTGAGCGATACAGCATAGCTGTCAACCCTCCCTTTTTTTGCGGGAAACTCCCTTATTCCAATGCCGTTTCCCGCTGCTATCCCGGATTGTTGATATCCCTTAAATTTCCCAGATTTCAAAGGAAGCAGCTCCTCTCCCTCCCAGGCTCCTCAGCTGCGTTGCTCGGCTGCCAATAAGGAGTCTGAGACCGACTGGGGGCGGAGCTTGCATGCCTTGTGCAGCCAGACCCTCACGCCCAACCAGACAGCCAGCCTGCCTGCCTCTATGCGCTCGCTCTTTCGCTCACTCGTTCGCGCGCAGCCTCTGGAGCGCAGGATGGCGAGGCTACTTGGTGCCATTGCACCGCCCTCGCGGCATCCCTTATTTTCAAATCCGAAAGTTTGAAAAAATCCCTTATTTTCAAATCCGAAAGTTGACAGCTATGCGATACAGACATTTCTTGCATGCCACTGTTGGAAATCACAGGCTAATCTAGATGGGCTATTGGTCTTACCAGCAAGGGAAATCTTTTGTTCTGTTCGTTTCCCTCATTTACAGGCCTCAACAGCCCAACTCCCAGGAGCTGCTGTCTGGATAGATATGTTCATGCGATCAGATATGAGTACTGGGCCTGGGGCAACAGAGCTGATGGTTTGTCCCCTGCTCCTGATTTACCACTTGCGGCCCTTTGCACATCATTGGTTATTCATTAGTTCATTATCTGCCTACCCCCACCCGCTCATAATTCTTCCTCATTGGTGTTTAAGGCAATATATTCCCTGACAATCTTCCATCCAGGAACTGACAAAGCCCAGGCTTCAGCATGTCTGCTTCATTTTGTGCCATTAAACCATGCCCCTGGACATTATTGAAGGGGCTGGCAATGGACTACATAACTGGACTACAGCAGGAATGAACAACCTGATGCCCTTGAGGTGCTGTTGGACTACAGATCCCATCATCTATTACCATTGGCCATGCTAGTTGAAGCTCATGGGAGTCCAATTACATCTAAAAGGCCATCAGTTTCCCACCCATGTTCTAACATTATTTTTAGTATCGGACCCACGTGTGCCCCCCTTTTTTTTGAAAAACTGTTTTTACTTCCTAGTGCAAGAGCTTTTTTTTTTTTTTTTTTAAAGTGAGGTGAAGCCAGCCTAGTGTGGAGATGCATCGCAGGAAATTACTCGTGTTGTGAAAAGGCCTCAGATACATCTGAGATCAGTTAGTGCTTGATTGGCTGGACTTTTGCAAAAAATAGCCCTGCGATGATTAAGAATGGTAGGCAAAGGGCTGTATCTGTGACTTTGCAAGGAATAAACACTAGCCCGACACCTTTTCATCAGTATGATTTCCTAGGATGTTGGTGTCTTTCACCCACCCACGCACCCCAGATAACCAGCTTGGAAAACTAAAGCAGATTCTCATTGTCAGTTTCGCCTCCTGCCTGGTAAAACTCCACCAGGTTTAGCAGTAACTTGGCAAGCAGTATACCTTTTGTTTATCTGAAAACACTGCATATGGCTAAGTTATAGCCTTGCTTCTTCCTCTTCCTCTCGCATATACGGATGCAAACACACCTGGGGCCCCCCTCTGTATCCCATAGAGTTTATATTTGCAAATAAAATCAGTAAATTACATTAGTTGCTCTGCACAGGCATTGGAGGCAGAGACAGGGCCTCTGGCCCAGGACAAGAGGTTTGGTAGAGGAAGGTAAAAAGGGAGTGTGTGAGAGAGAGAGCGTGATTGATTTAGTCTGTCCTGCCTGGATGCCACAGGATGGGCTTAGTTAGCACAGGATCAATTACATTCATCTTGGAGATCCTGCTCTCAGGGTGAGGTTTCCTAGAGGTACAGTTTCTTTGTGGGGTGAGAGGAAGGCTGAGAATCCTGGGTTGAGGAACCGCTCTAGGGGTGGGAGTGCAGATGGTGCAAAGAGCCATTTTCTCTAGCAAAGGGGAAAAAATAAATAAATAGTGTCTGGGTTCTAGAGCAGAGACCTAGAACCCTGGCTCTCTAGAGCATGTAGCCAAGAGGTGGTTCTAGAATGGCAGGAGCCAATTCTCCCAGCACAAGAACCAGGTAAGACCCTCAAGCGAGTAATTCAGATCCACCCAGTTGGGTTTTGTGGGATGAGGTGGGAAGTGAAGGCCTTCTGGGACCAAGCTGGGCCCTTAGAGCAGAAACTCTATGCCAGGCTTGAGGATGAGATGGGAAGTCAGGAACTGGGTAGGAATCTTGAGAGATGGAGAAACCACACCTCTTGGCTCAGGAGCCAATCTGGGTCATTGCAAAGGTGCAGTTGTTAACAACTGGGATTCCTGGGCTCTCTCCAAGAAAAATGTGGGTGGAGTGGGGTGAGATGAAAGAGGGGAAAGTCTATTATACATCACACCTGGGTGCTACAAGGCCAGGTGTGGAGGGCAATTATAAACTTGGTGACTCACACCAGAGGAGAGGATTAAATGGGGTGGAGGGGAGTGTACCAACCTCCTTCCCTGTAGCCCCTGTCTCCCACCCAGCAACCACAAAAATCAAAACACAACCCAGTGTCAAATGCAGGCATTACCACCCCTTTCCCCCTCCCCTCCCCCTCCCCAATAATCATTCCCAGGGAACAGATCCCTGAATCACAAAGTCAACATTACATATTTCATTTCAGTACATTAAGGCAAGAGGATTCAATGCTGCGGTTCTCAACCCTTCTAGGACCAGTACACCCTCAGACAACCCAGTTCAATGCTGGGAAATTTATCATCCCTTCTTGGAGAACCCAGGAGTCCTGCCTCCTCCTCAGCCCATTCAGCCCAAGTGTCTTTTTGAAGAACTCAGGATTCCCTGGGTGACTCCTAAATCCCCTTTCCCCACCATATGCATTAGATCCCACTTTCTGCCCAAATATGAGGACTAGATCTTTAGCTAAAAGCAATATCTCATCCAAATTTTGACTGAGTAGATGCTCACTCTTTCTAGAAAGCTGAGGAATCCTGCCTTCTGCAGCCTTCCGGAGTTTCTGTCCTGCTTGCTTCATTCCTCTAAAATCATAAACTTCTCCCCAAGCTTTCCCCACCATATGCATTAGATCCCACTTTCTGCCCAAATATGAGGACTAGATCTTTAGCTAAAAGCAATATCTCATCCAAATTTTGACTGAGTAGATGCTCACTCTTTCTAGAAAGCTGAGGAATCCTGCCTTCTGCAGCCTTCCGGAGTTTCTGTCCTGCTTGCTTCATTCCTCTAAAATCATAAACTTCTCCCCAAGCTTGGGATCTTCCCCCTTCCCTTGCAGCGGTATGGAAACAGCGGTAGTGTAAGTGGGCGAGGGAGTACAGAGCATGATGAGCTCTTGCCAAAGGCTCCACCATGGAGAAGGCCCAGAGGGAAGACGGGCACTTCCTTGGGTACCGAGAGCCCTTTCCTCTGAGCAATCCAACAGAGAATTTCTTGGGGATCAAAGTTGGGGTCTCCTGTGCGCAGAGTTAGTGGCTCTGAGAAATAGGAACCCCCAATTATTCTCCCAAAGTAGGCCATATACCTACAATCATACAATCTATAACTGCCACCTTTCCAAGCCCCGCTCCCCAAAATTACATATGTAGCATTGACTGTTCCTCCTGTTCCATCTCCTAGGCATCATTTCCCTATGAGGTCACCCATGCCTCTTCTAAAGAACCCAGGAGAACTGGCTCAGTTCCCCTACCATGATAAATCCTTGAAGCCCTATTTCCCCCTCCTAGAGTCCTGGCTCCAGATCCTTCTCCCCATAACTGTTCTCTTTCTCTCTCCCCCCCCAATCAAGTAGCTTTAGTTCCCCCACTTACCCAGAGCTGGGGCATGAATCTATGAGGGCCGCCCAAGTGAGGAGCTGAGAACGGCAGCACAGATACCCCCCTCCCACCCATAATTGGAGAGGAGACCGTGTTTCCTGCCTCCCCGCAACATCGTCATTATGGAAGACATTCTAAAGTTTTGTTTGTTTCGTTTCGCTCCCTTGTTGGGGTCTGTGGACAGGAGGTGCCAGTGCGGCCAGTCCGACGAGACGAGACAAGAGCCCTTTTTTAAAAGAAAAGAAAAGATGACCGCTCGACCAGCAGCACTCAGGTGCAGCGTCGGCAGCAGGTGTCGATTATCCACACAGTGAGGGGGGGAGGGCATTTCGCCACGTGGCACTACAGTGTGGCCTCGGCGACTCTCGGGGCGCAGTGGGGCAAACGACAGCCACGAGTCTGTGGAGCTGGGGTGGGGGCAGGGCGAGGCCACGCGGTATGGAGTTGTGGCTTTGCAGGCACAGTGGGAATCGCCGCATGGCATCGCGTCGGGACGTGGCAGCGACAGAAAGGGACACCGCGGGGTGGCTGGGCAGGGGTGATGTGGCGAGAGGCACCCTGAGAGGGAGGCACACACAAAGCCACGTGGCACAGAGCCATGGCACCGGGTTAACCCAGCTATGCAAATGGGGCGAAGGTGTGCCACTCCGCTCAAAACATCCAGTGGCCCGCTTGCCCAACATCAGCTGGCAAGAGTTGCTGCCCAAGCACAACAATCCCTCATGCCTATTTAAGTCCTTAATTCTTCCACCCTGGTGGCCAGCCTCTTGTATCCAAATGGCTGCCGGCACCCTTCTCTCGCCCCTCTGCGACTTAGTTGTTCCTACTTGGCTGCCTCTGCCTCTCCAGCAATTTCAGCTGCCTCCCTAGACCTCTTGAGGTTCTGCACCTGCTTCTTCCTTAGGCTGCAGGCAGCCACCTTGAAAACCCTGCCTATGTGGACCTCCTAAACCCCCTTCGCATGCTAGACTGGGGGCATTAGAGCACTCACCAAGAACACAGCTTCTGCAACAGGAGCTCCTCAGAGGCTATGACCACTGGCAGTCTCGGCTGAGTCTTTTGAGAAATGGCACTTTGCCCGCCCTACTTTTTCCCCCAACCATGAGGGCTAGAAATCCACCTTATTTTAATAAAAGCAAAAGCTGAAACTTCTTAAGGTTCTGTGAATATCCTGGCTGCCCACGTAAACGTTTATTTGCCTGGGGCCTACCACCAGTTGGGTTTTTTTCTTTTTTTGCATGCCTGGGTTAATCTTGTGGTCATGAAGGGGAAAGGGTACATCGCTGGCCTTGATGGGATGTCGGACGCACAAGGTTTACCCTACGTCATGGAGTTATGGGCACATGTGTGATGGGAGCCACGTCGTACAGAAACGTGGCGTGGCTCAGACAAGCAGCGTGCTACGCCACATGGTTAACGGTCGTGGGAAGGACTTAGCTGTATGGCACAGAACTACGGTTTCAGAGGAGCAGGAGTGGGGCGGTCAGCTGCATGGCACAGTTGTGGCGGGGTGTGTGGGTGGCCAGCTGTCGATTTTAAGAGCCACAGCACAGGTGAAGTGGTAAAATGGGGCCAGCCACAAGGCCTACAGTCATCGTACAAATTCCCCCGCACACTTTTCCCCACAGCTCGTAATCCCTGACGTGGAGATTGAGAGGGGAGGAGTCAAGGAGTCGTCGCCCCCCCCCCCCCGCTCTTGGACAGAGCATCACTCTGAGGATCCCAGCAATGAGCAGCAGTGAGAGCAACCCCTCCCTGGCCTGTGTCTTGGGGGGGGGGGAAGCAGTCCGTGCACTGGGTCCCGGTGTCCAAATGGCTGCAATGGGGAGAGCAAGTTATGGAGCACCCCCTTGTAACGCTGGGCTCTTGTTTCTTTGGCAGCTGAGCATTGGGGGAGGGGAAGGGGGATGCTCCACCCACAGCACAGATATGGTCAGTATCGGAGACCTCTTGCCCCTTGGAATCGGAGGGGGAGGTGCAGGAGCACATGGCGCCGAAGGAGAGAGCACATGAGACCCGGAGTGGGAGCACCTACCCACACCCTACTTTTATAGTCGCTTTGTCTTCCCTGTTCCAGCCCCTCAATCTTGGCTACCCATCCGGAGCTGGAATTCCTGGTTGCTACAGATACCCCTCTGGCAGAAGAACCTAAGAGAGACTCCCAACTTCTATGGGAAATTTGTCTTGTTATCTTCCCTGTTCTGGAAATGCAGAAATACGCAATACATTTCCAAATGGAGGTGGCGTGGAAATAGCTTTTGAAATGAGGACAAAATGAAGCTTGTTGTTGAATATGCAAGGTGTGAGCTGGAGCACAACAGCACGCATGTATATGGGGACCACGCTACAACTTGCGAAGAAGCTGTTTTGCAGACTGTTAAAGCCAGGGTTGTGTGTACTCTGTGGTATAAATGGAGTGAGATTTGTTTGCTTTTGCATCACCAGTGTGAATTCAGGGTGTGATATGAATTCACTCATCTGGTATGACCAATGAGATGCAGCTCTACATCAGCTGAATAACATCAGGTGTCTCATAAGAGTGTGTATAAAGCAGGCTTGGAATTAGCAACTTGTCTGATCACTGATTCACTGCTTCCAGGCGATTTACCATGAAGCTTTTGTAAACAGGAACAGATCTGGGTTCTTCTGAAAAGGTTGTTGATGCACCATGGATGATTAAAAATAAGGAAGGATGAGCTAATTCTTGCCCTGGAAGACTACACAGACGTGAACCAACACCACACATCAAAGTGCACTTAGTTTCAGAGGATGGATTTTACAAATACAGCATATACTGTCTTATCTTTGCAGCGAAGAGATCACACCTAGGTTTAAACTTATGGGAATGGGGCTGAACCCTACATACAGCATCTTGTGTGGCACAATCCATCGTCTTCTGCCCAAATGCAGGCTCAAACCACTCACCAGTTCTAGATCATACAAGCCTGACAACAATGGCCTGTGACTAGAGAGCAGGTTCCTACATAGAATGGGGTCTGCGGAATAAATGCACCCAATGTTGGTTTTGAATTACTGAAACTCAGCCAAATAAGGGACTATAGGGTCAAAATTATTTTTGACTATGTTTGCAAAGGCAGACACCTTTATGCAGCTGTTCTGTAGTTCAGTTGCACCTCACCCGGTTCTCTTTGTGATAAGCCCTGTGAGTGGTACAATGCTGAATTTATGACAACAGGGTGGCAAGAGCCACAGGCAATCTCAGATCACAAACCACACCAAGACTCACAAATGATCCCCGCCCATATTGGAAAGACTGATGTTTCCTCATGGCTGGTCCCATGCTGCTGGAATTACACGGGACAGGCAGTTGATGCTCCCTGTGCCAGCTATTTCCCCTTCCCTCCCAATCCAAGTTGCCAGTACTGTTGTGTAATAACCCTGTAACACTACTGACTCCAGCTAATTCTGGCTTTTGAACACTACTAGCCTGATGTGGGATCCAGCCACTGGAAAGAGGCAATACTACACACAGTTCTCTTGGTAGGCTTTGTTGAGCAGCATGTGCCTGGCAAGTCACCCACACCAAAGCTTTGCCACTGAGCCAGAGCTCAGCAGAGCAGACCTCTTGCCTCACTAAAAGGGTCACGAGGCTCACCCACAGCTGGCAGTAGTGCAGGGCAGCTACACGCTCAGGTTGAGAGTCTGGGATGGGTCTGTATGCTTTGCTCAAGCATGTTGTTCAGTACTGGTTGCAAAATTGCCTTCATGCTGAGAATCTCAGCTCCCACTTCAAAAAGAGAGAGCAAGTTTTTAGCTTTATGACTGTGGAAAGAAGACTAAATGGGCAATGTTTAACAAACTCCCCAAAGATGGGGTCAGGGGAGGAAGAAAGCGGCTCAGGGAGATTCCTAATGAGTTTGTGTGATCTGGGCTCTCCTCTTCAACAGCCAGCACATAATTAGTTTTGCAAAGTAAGCATATATGCAAATTTACTTTTCTCAGAGGTTCTTTTTTTATATAAAAGGCAGAGTACATAACAACCCTGGTACTGTGAAGATGCACAGGGCAAGCTGTTACATGGTCCGATGAATTGATGTGCAAACAACTGCAAAGTAAGAACAATCAGCAGCATGGAGGATGAAATATAGATATCTATCTTCTCTATCTATATATACATGCAGGCATGAGCTGCTGGACAGCTGACGCCATCCATTCGAGGCAGCGAAGGTGATGAAGCAAGCCGCAACGCCAATGGAGCACTGAAGGGCGAGTGCATGTAAGCAGATTCGCACACTCGAAACGCGCACACTTATACATAGCTTGGAAAGCGATGCTCTGCAAGTGAAGTGTCCGTATGCTGTGTCGGCAGCAGCTGTCGGATGAGTGAAATGGGCAAACTGCTACATGGCATCGCAGAGGAGGAAAGTGCACACCCCCGAGGGTGCCCAGGCAAGCTTTGGTGAGCTTCTCCAAGTATCTCTCTGCCAGGGGGGGATCCCCACCCTCACCCGCAGGGTCTCTCCTCGCAGCTTCCCCTGTGCCTAGCCCCACAGCTGCAACCCCTCCACCCCCCACTTCTCCCCACCGGTGGAGGTCCATTGTACATTCAGGCGAGAGGCTCCCCAGGGCAGGGCGGTTTCCCCCATCACCTCTCCAGAAAAAACTTGAGGGCACGGGCAATGTTCATGCGGTGCCCGACTCGCGTCACGCCCAGGTCAATGAAATCTTCCTTGGTGAGGGACGGCAGGTGAGAGCCGTCGATTTCGTTGTCCAGGAACCGATCGCGGTGCTCGCCCAGCTTCAGGTACTCCAGCCAGTCGGCCACGTCGTACTTGGTCCAGAAAGGCAGTGGCTTGGAGCCGAACGGCTTGTCCGTGGCCGGCGGCAGGAAGTGGGTGGGAGACAAAGAGCGGCTGCCCGAGGGGAAGCCGGGGAAAGGGTGCTCGCCCCCGGAAGTGGGCGAGCCGCGGAGATCGAAGACGCCGGTGTATATGGGCACAGAAGGCAGGATAGGGAGGGAGGACGGCCTGGGGGCAGGGCTAATCTTGTGCTCACTGGGCAGGGCAGCTGGGCTCGGGGCGCGCCGCAGGGCCGGGCGGATGTCAAACTCCACGCTTTTGGGGTGCTTGCCCTGGGGGGACTTAGGCCAGTTATGGAAAAGGCTGCTTACGGGCTTGGAGGAAATCAGTGATGGGGACGTCTCATCTGGGAGCCTGCAGGGAAGGAGACAAGGAACAAGAGACGGTTAGCCAGAAGAAGACATGAGCTGGGGTAGAAGACTGGCTTCCCTGCAGCCCTGCCTATGATAGAGATGTGGAACCTGTGACCCTGTTGGGGCTCCCAACTCCCATCAGTCCCAGCCAGCATGGTCAACAGTCAAAGACGATGGGACCCAACCAGTGCTGTAGATTCAACTCATTGCAAAGGTCCACTTTCCCTACTCTTGGTGTATGAAATCACTTGCAGGCATACATCTCGGTATACCTGGACTTCGGCAGAAAACTGTGTCCAGTCGCACACATGCAATGATCAGGCACAAGAATCCTTTTTTGGAAACCCAACAAACCCAAAGCAGATGTGGGATGTTGCAATCTGGAATGAAAGTTTGGGGGGAGAGGGATGCTCCTCTCTTGCCCTGAGGGTTGTTTTTCTTATAGAAATCACTCCCTCCACACAGCTTGTTCTCCCCATGGGTAAAAAGTTCAGTGAGGCAGAAGTTTATAAGAAAACCAGCCTGCAGGGGAAATAAGCTTCAACACACACACACACACACACACACACACACACACACACACACACACACTTTTCTCACTGCTGTTTTAGATATATATATATTTAAAAAACTCACAAATATCTGGAGAAAGATATGAATGTGACTGAGCACCATATGATATTAAAGTGACTGAGCAGGAGCGCTGCCAACGAAGGACAAAACCACATGAGACAGCAAACTCCTCATATAAATGAAGCTATGCTGGTCTTTCTCAAATTACCTTTGAAGATGGAGAACCAGAAGGTTGCAGTAAGGAGAATCCACATTACCATATCCAGGACGGAGACCATTTCCATGTGGCAGCTCTCTCCACACCTAGATGGCTTCCACACCTGGATCCTCTTGCCAGCGTCAAGAGGTTGCTGGCAGTAGGTGTAGAGAAGGGAGGATCCATGGTGCAAGCTGTGCTAGATATGGAGCACTGCTCCAAAGAAAATGCAGCTACGCACCATCCATCACTGTAACGTCTGCTTGGTGATCCTTCATGAAGCTGGTAGAAGTTCCTCAACAGTGGAACAGGAATGGTTTGACATAAAGCACATTTCCACCCCTAACCATGACACATTCATTCAAAAGGAGAAGCTCACTTGCACTGTCTGCTGCCATTACCATCCTCCCCACATGCGTTTGGTTGGCATAACAGTGGGCCACAAGAGACACAGGGAAAATCCCACAACCAAACAGGAACACATGGTGAAAAAACAAAATTTAGACTTCAGCAAGTGTAAAAATAGACCTGGTGGTTGGGAGTTTTAAAAAAATAAAACTTTTGCCAGGGTTGCCTTGACAATCAAAGAGGTATCTCCATGAAGCCTAAATGTATATCTACTAAAACTCCATTCTGAAAGTCAGGAGGCTTGGCCTCCCCCAAGTGTAGGTTACTTGTGGTCTTCTAGGGACTCCAAGTCCCACCAGTCCTTGCCAGCATTGTTCTGATCTATTGCTAAAAAGCGGGTTTTCCTTTGGAAAGGAGCAAGGCAAGGGGAAAACTGCTCAGACCCTTGCCTCGAAAGTGAGGGTCAAGCAGAAAACCACTCCGACCCATGCTTTCTAGACACGGCACAAGTGGAAACATGCACAAGCCCTGAGTCTTCATCAAAAATTGGCCTTGACTGAATTGACTCTCATGGAGCAACTTGGGCTTCAGATATTTCTTTTGGGAAGAAAAAAAATCAGAATAGCACCTCCCTGAATGTATTCATTGCCATTTTTTAAAAAGCACACACAACAGGATTTTTGTCATGAACGAAAATCCTTCCAAGTTCAGTCATCCCCCTATGATATTCACAAAGCAACAAAGAGGCCTTTTCCTATGTGCAATCAGAAAGGCACTGCAACTTGAGCACTCAAGTTAACTTGGGTCACACAGGGCTCGAGGCCCTGCTTCATAATGACGGAGGAAAGGGAAGCAACTTGATAAGGAAAACAGGCTCCTTCTGTGAGATGTGCCCCATCAATGGAACTCAATAGGGGGAGCCCTATGGAACTTTTCCCAGTCTATCTTCCATACTGGGAGAATGAAGTGCACTGAGCTGGCAATTGAGGGACCCACAGCAAGCCTGCCTCACACTAGGAAAGTGGATGGATCAAGCAGAACGGAACTGCCTTGTGGGAAGGAGATACGCTTACTAGAGTAGCCTCTGAAGGAAGAATTCATTCCACTCCAATGAATTCAGGAATGGTTCTCTTCTCCCAGAAGTCACCTGTTTCCCTACCTTCATTCCAGAGCATCTTGTACCGTACCATACCCCTCACTCCACCTTCCCATAGTGCTCAGAAGTTATGGCTCTTCTGATATAACCCATTAGAGCATCTCCCTTTACCTGGGGCCCATAAGATGTTTGGGACCACAGTGTCTATCATCTTGGCTGAGCCTGATAAGAGTTGTAGTTCAAAATGTCTGGAGGACACCAGGTTGGGAATGGCTGCATCAGACTGTGAATCCCACGGCTTCTCTTCCCACCACCCCATTTAAAATACCCAGGACCCCTTCCCTGAAATAAGGACTCCCAACCCATCCCACAAAACACACAGGAGTCCTAACTGTCAGCCGATCTTTCCTACCCATTCAAAGACAAGCAGCTTTGATTATGCGCGTTGGGCGTAAGATCCCAACTTCTCTCTTTCCCAACTCCACGGCATCGGAGGAACGGCAAGTGAATTCTCCCAGCGCAGATGTGTGACCGCAGATGAATGACAGAATGGAGCAAATAAAACTCAGCAATGCGACTGCGTTGGATGGAGAGTGCTGTGGACCCACAATGCCTATGCCTCTCTGCAAGTGTGTGCATCTGGAAGCAGAAGTGCTTGTGCAAGTGTCGGCAGCTTCGGAGGTGCAAAGGGAGGAGCAGGTGACTACAGGAACGCAACCTCAGCTAGGAAGGAGAAGACCCTGGCATGGAAGATTCCGTGGCACAGAAGCTGAGCAAGGATGTGTGTGCAGAGGCTGCGGATGTGGAACCAGCAGCCTTGCAGATGTTGTTGCACTCCAGCTCCCATCAGCCCCAGCCAAGCAGGGCAAATAATCAGGGATGATGTGAGCTCATGTGGAGTGCCACAGGTTCCTTGCCCCTGGTGTAGGGCCAACAAACAACTTGGGACCGGGGTGTTGTAAGGGACGGCTTTGTCCCATATGTCCCTGCCTGGCAACTGTGGTTCGCAGATGACGCAGTGCTGAGAGCACCATTTGCCCCAGAGGTGTGCTCAGCTTGTGTGAGAAACTGGGCTTTTAGCACTGCAGCTCTCTGGAATTGATTTCCAGCCCAAATTAGGTGACCAGTGTCACAATGAGTAGGTGCCTACTTTCCCTGAGTACTGACCTAGTCACTTGCAACTGTACATCTGAATAAATTATTTTATTGCTTTTTAAAAATAATTTGCAAAGTTTCTTACTGATTTTAAGCCTGCTGCAATGATTTCATTGTTTTTGAACTTGTGTTTGCAGTGTTTTTTTCTGTTATCTTGTACACTGCTTCAATGGCTTTATGTTATAAAGCAGTCTATACATTTAATAATAATAATAATAATAATAATAATAATAATAATAATAATAATGTAGCAGAAGAGGAGACAACTAAATCACAGATTTCCTGGGTCTAAAGGTAAAATGCTCCCTTTCCACCTTCCAGAGAGACTAAGCATCAGTGCTCTTCCAGATGTAACCTGCTAGTGTCAGTGGTCTTCAGACTGTGTTCTAGGAAATCTGAAGGTTTTCTCAATGGAAATACCAATCATGGTGGACAAGCTTCTCTTAGGGCTGATCCAGACTCTATTTTGTGCCATGCCTTCCAGCCACAGGGCCACACTTTAAAGCTTCATGTCTGGGTGTTGCTGTTTTCATCACAGCGCCTTTCCTGGGTAAACCCATGTTCTACCACTGAGTTGGAGCAAACATCAACCCACAGAAAACCCAATGGCCGCTTGCTCCGATTCAGCAGTAAAACACAAGTTTTCCCAGGGAAAAGCGCTGGGACAAAAAACCCCCCAACAATGCTCAGACACAGAGCTTTAAAGCCTGTGCCTGGGAATGCAGCACGAAAGGCAGTCTGGATTAGCCCTTAGTGACAGCTTGTCCCTCATTACCAATCTTTCCCTGCAACACAAAACTGCAGCAAAGTCCTGTTTGCAATTTAGAGCATATTCTTAAGTTATCTGACTTTAAAGGTAAAGGTAAAGGGACCCCTGACCATCAGGTCCAGTCGTGTCTGACTCTGGGGTTGCGTGCTCATCTCACTCTATAGGCCGAGGGAGCCGGCGTTTGTCCGAAGACAGCCTCCGGGTCATGTGGCCAGCATGACTAAGCCGCTTCTGGCGAACCAGAGCAGCGCACGGAAACGCCGTTTACCTTCCCACCGGAGCGGTTCCTATTTATCTACTTGCACTTTGACGTGCTTTCGAACTGCTAGGTGGGCAGGAGCTGGGACCGAGCAACGGGAGCTCACCCCGTCGCAGGGATTCGAACCGCCGACCTTCTGATCAGCAAGCCTGTGGTTTAACCCACAGCGCCACCTGGTCCCTGTGGGTTTATTTTTGTTTAAATGAAAAGCCTAAAAGCAGAGGTGCGTGTCTGGAATTTGACTGGGAGAGGGGTGCTGGGGGAGTTTCCCTCTCACGCCATTTCCCCCCATCCAAATCCTTTCCTGCCTTTGGCTATTAGCCTTGCTTGGAGGGAGGGGTGCGGAAGGAAAATGGCATGTTCAACAGAGACACCTGTCTTCCTGCCTCCAGTAGGGCTAATCGCAACTTTGGGGGAAGAAAGGAATTTTGCAACGGAAAACAGCATGGGGAGAATTTCACCCTGCCCCAGTGCTGTCGCACCAAGTTGGAAAGCCATTCCCAGACCTGCTGGGTCACAGGGAGTTTGCCCCTTGTTTAGTGGGGGGCAGGGACCTGCATCCTCCCCAGAGTGTAAACTCAGTGCACACTAGGATGCAAGGCTCTGCAAGGCAAGGGCTGCACAGCAAACATAAAGGGGATCATCACAGAAAGGATCCCCCCACAAAACGAAATGTGAACGCTACACGAAAAACAAAGGGACACAGAAAGCTGCCTTATACCAGGTCAGACCACTGGGTCCATACTGTCTACACCAGGCATCCCCAACCTGCGGCCCTCCAGATGTTTTGGCCTACAACTCCCATGATCCCTAGCTGACAGGACCCGTGGTCAGGGATGATGGGAATTGTAGTCCAAAACATCCGGAGGGCCGAAGTTTGGGGATGCCTGGTCTACACTGACTGGAAGAGGTTCTTTGGGGTTTCCAAAAGGCAGCCTGCCTGGAGAGGTTGGGGGTTGGACATGGGGTCTTTGCATGCAAAAAAGATGGTCTACCACTGAACTACAGGCCTCCATCCCCAAATGGGAAATATTAACCCTCTACGCATTTACACACACCATTTGGGTCTCTAGTGCAGGCCCACACAGCATCAAGGCAAACGCAGCCCCACCACCCATGCGTGGTGGCCTATCAAGACCAAGACTGCCAATTTTTGCTGCCCGTCTGCAGTGTAATATAATCAAGGGGTTGTCACCAAGCAAGCCAAAATGATGAGCTCCATTCAGCAGGGTGGGTCAGCATGTTGTGGGCTAGTCAAAAAGGGCCGCTTCCTGATCCCTGCCACGATGTGCTGTGAAACCCAATGGCTTGGTGACTTTCAAAATACTCGTGTCTCTCTCTGATCCTTTAGGGGTAAACGTTGGACATTAGAGGAAGAGTCTTGCCCATTATTGGCTTGAAGAGACCTTTGCCTGAACGTATCTGAGTACAGTACAAAACAAAGGTATATACTTTGTGCGTGCAAGATGCACACACATGCCAACAGACCCTAAATACATGTATATGCTTCTATAGTCATGCTGCTGGTTTGGATGGTCTCCTTGGGTGGGAGCTGGGCCTGTGTTCTGAGTGCACGCAAAAAGCAGCTGGGATGGTCAGTGCGCGCGCGCACACACACACATATACAACTGCAAGCCAGTGGTACAGTAAATATATGCACCATGCATACCCTCTGAACAAGACGGGTGAAGTGCTCCACAGAAGGTCACACACCCTTGCCCTGTGCTTGCCAGCACACCAAACGATGTAATGGTGGTAGAAAAAAAGGAAAAAATAAAAATCATAAAAAAGCAAGCATTGACGGGAGAATGAGAAAAGGAGACAAACCCAACTGAAACACGAGATGCGGCATGCACGGGGCTGGCTTCCTGCTTCCTGTTCCTCCTCCTCCTGCTCCAGTCGCCTAGTACCTTTGCCTCTGCAAGGAGCTGGGCCTCTCTGAACCGAAAGAAGCCACCGAGTCGGGCGGACGTGACCACGACACCCCGCCCATTTGCTGCAGCTTAGTGCTCAGCTCGCTGATGATGCTGGCCTTCATGGTGGACATGGGGGAGGCCTTGGGTTCCTCCCATGGCAGCGTCGGGGATTTCCGCTGCAGCTCCTTGCCCGGCTCGGCAGCGGCCGGCTGCTGGTGGTAGGGCGGAGCGGGTGTGAGGGCAAACATGTTCTCAGTACATGCAGAAACCGAGATGGTGGAGCTGGTGGGGGTTGCCACCGGCAAGCGACCGGGGAATGGCCGCGAGCGTAGCTTGGTCTGCAGGGGGCTCTTATCTGTGCTGCCTCCGCCACCGCTGCCGCTGCTGCCTCCTCCTCCTCCTCCGCTGCTTCCCCCAAAAGCCTGCCCGTCCAGATAGGTAATGTAGGTGTCCAAGAGTTCAGTGCCTTCCCCAGACATGCTGGACAGAGTCGAAACGCTGCTGATGGTCTCCAGGTGGTGGTCGCTGCTGCTGCGGCTGTCCACCTCCTCGATCCCCGAGTCCGTCACGGCTTCGGGGGCCTCGGCAGGAGGGATGGCGATGGAGGACACGACGGAAGAGAAGTTGACGTGAGGGGCTTCCTTGGCTTCCGCTGTGCCGGCTTGGGTCAGGGTGGCCACTTCGCTGTCGTAGGACGTCAAGCTGGACGCCGTGGAGTCCAAGGCGGCTGGAGCAGGGGTCGCAGCTGGAGGGGTCATTGCAGCAGGGACTTCGTTGGTGGCTTTGGGGGGTGACTCGGGCTTGTCAAAGCTGTTGGAGAACTCGAGGGGTGGCGGGAGCGGCTCGGTGAACACAAATTCGTCATCCACATCGATGGACGGGGCGGGAGGGGGCAGCACCAGCAACGGGAGCCCATTTTCCTCGGCCACGCGTTCCGCGGGGGCAGTGGCCACCTCCGCTTTCCCACTCTCCTGGCCCCCTTCCTCCTCCTCTGTTGGGCGGCAGTTCTCCATGAAACGCACATGCAGCTCCAGCTTCTCCCCTTCCTCGGACCGCTTCTCCCATGGCGCGCCTTTGGCCGAGGATGGAGGATGCTGCTGCTGCTCGGGAGAGGGGTGCCGGGGGCTCTCGGGCTCTTTCCGTGGTGATGCCGGGCGCTGGTGGTGGTGGTGGTGGTGGTGGTGCTGCTGCTGCTCCGGCGTCCCCCAGAGCCGCAGGATGGAGCTTCCGGGAGACTCTGGTGTTTTGGGAGCCTCTCCGAACCGGGGCGAGGACGGGCGCGAATGCCTGTCATCTCGGCTCTCTTGCTGGGACTGGGACTCCTTCAAGGCCCGCTCACGAGCCACCAGGGCCAGTCCCAAGGGGGATCCAGGGTCTAAAATCTTGCCCGTCAGCGGGTGAATGAGAGGCGTTGAGTGGGCCTGTAACTGCGGCAGGAAGCTGGAGCACACGGAAGTGAAGGCGCTGGTGGTGCTGGCTCCGTACGTTTTCGCGGCTCGAGACGGGAGGTAACCAGAGCTGCTCCCGCCACCGCTGCTGCTGCCAAAACAGGGAGCCATGTTGAGCTGGATGTACGGCTCGCTGGAGAACATGCCTTCGTCAATGGATTTGGAGTGGCGGAGACGGGGCATGGGCGTCTGTTGAGAGTCGTCGTCCGGCTGCTCGGTGGAGAGGAAGAGGGCAGACTTGCGGCGAGCCTCGCTGTACCACTCGCGGTCCCGCCGGGCAGCCCCGACCAGGGCCGCCCCAAACTGGCTGGTGAAATCCATGCTGTTGTGGAGCTGGAGCGAGGGCACAGGCACCGCCGTCTCCGGCTGGCTCTCCGCCTCCATGCTGCTCCCCTGGCTGCTGCGCCCGCTGCTGCTGGTCGAGGGGGCCTTGATTATGATGGTAGGGATGGGGATGGAGCTCTTTTCCGGCGGGGCGGGCATCTGGGGCTGCAGAGGCGACGGCTGCGCCTGGGAGGCAGACGCTCCCTGCTGCTGGCGCTGCTCGTCTTCCACTTTGGTCTGCTTGACAAGCGGCCCCTTCCGCCGCATGGGCTTGGTGGGGACGTACATGGCGGTGTTGGTGGCCCGCGGCGGCAGGTTGTAGTAGCGCAGGTCTGGGGTGTGGCCCCGCCAGCCGCGGGCGGTCGACCCCTCGGCCCCTGCCTCGGACTCCTGGCGGTAGAGGGACATCTTGTCGCGGGAGCGCGGCTCGTAAGACGGTTCCTGGTGCAGGGAAGCTGAGTAGAGCTTGGCCTCGCTGCTGGGGTTGAAGGTTGAACGGGCCAAGGGTGTGGCACGCCCAGATGCCGAGGGCGTGGTGCTGCTGTATGGGGGGTCTGGAGGAGAGGTGGTTGGAGGTGGGGGGATGTCGTCGGAACCGGGGACTGAAAGGCTGCGGCTGAACTTCATGGCAGGGGGAGTGAGGTAGGGCTTGTCATCCTCAGCGGCACCTGGGGAGAGAAGGAATGCTATCATCACCAAACGGTTCTCCCATACCTCCACTGTGTAACCTGCGGCCCTCCAGCCAGACTACAGCTCCCACCATCCTCGAATCATTAGTCCTGTCTGCTGGGGCTGATGGGAGTTGCAGGCTTCCCCGTGGAGCTGCAGGCTTCCCCACCCTGCTCTAAGCAAAGAGAACTCCCTCTTCCCTCCCGGCCCTTCTCGTTCATATCTGCTGTCATGGACTGGTTGGACCATGAATGCTGGGAGGCACTAGTTGGGGAACCTCCAAGGGAAGAAAGCTCAGAGTCCGAGGTGTGGTGGTGGTGGTGAGATATCGGAAGCTGAAGGAGTAACAGGGTTCAGTGAGCTGGGAGAGTCTGTGGCAGAGAGAAGTCCAGAATCGGAGGCAGAAGCTGAAGCAGGTGAGTGAGAGGAGGGAAGTCAGGAGGGAAGAGATGAGTCAGGTTGGTGAAGAGCCACAGGTGTCTCCCCTCCTGCTGTGACAAGCTCCCCTCCCAACTCCCAGAACCAGGAGAGGTATGAAATGGGAGGAGCAAAGACAGGCTGCATGCAGGAACAGTCTTCAGCTGCTTGCAAGAAATCCTGGAGAGGCAGAAACATAGATGGCAGTGGGGAGGTGGGGGCTTTTAGTTTTGACAAATGCTGGACCTGTGACCTCTGCTCGATCTCCAGACCAGGACCTGGTTGCAGCTGTACAAGTAGGGCAGAGACCAGGACCCTGGGCAGGCCGCATTGGAAACACTTGCTGCCCCAGCTAGGTGTGCACCAGTTCTATAAAGCCAGCTTGCCTGCCCTGGGGCCACCCCCAGTGGAGCCGCCACCAAAGTGTGCCGTCCCTTTAGGGGCGGCACTTCAGAGGTGGAACGAAGGCCTGGGCCAGCCCCCTTGTGCTAATATTATGGTTTTAATGGCGATGAGGTTTTAACTTGGGTGAGTGTTGTTTATTTGAGGGTGGGTGGGGTTGTCTTAAATCATTTTTAAGTGTTATATATTAATCTGTATTTCTATTTCTGTGTTTTTGTTTTATAAGGCCGATTAATATTCTAAAGCCTTTTAAATGTGTTTGGAGGGGTGTGTGTGTCATATTTTGTTTTAACTATTTACTGGTGTTTTTATCCTGTGAACTGCCCTGAGATCTTGTGATGAAGGACGGTAAATAAATCTAATAGATAATAATAAAGAATAATAATTTATTTTAAGGCAGAGGTGGGGGAACCTCAGGCCTGCGAGCCTCATGTGACCCTCCAAGGCTCCCTATCTGGCTCTTGCGATTCCACACACACACACACACACACACACACACTCTGCCAACTACACTCCTGCTCTGTACATTCATTGAGAGTTTTTGCCATTATCATTGAACTATGATATTGCCTTTTGCATTCCTGAATGGAAGGCAGGGAGGGGCGGCTGAGTGTGTGTAGGAATGAACCTGCTGTAAAATGTGTTGCTTCTCCCAACTCTGACGTCTGGCCCCAACATGTGGCACCTGGAAGCTTGCCCAGAAGAGAATGTGGCCCATGGGCTCAAAAAGTTTTCCCATCCCCGTTTTAAGTGATGGGTTACAATGGATACTAACACATACAGCCCCCACATAACACCTTGCAATAACCTAATCTCATAGTAGGGCTGGGTGGTACCTGATTTTCAACATTGTGATATTATCACCAGCTAAACATTGCAATACACCGATTTATCACGATGTCTGACATAAGGATGGAGCTATGTAAAGGCGTCGTCTGGCTTCACGGTTTTTCCCGCATCGTGATTTTTGCCGGCGCCTGCTTTTGTGATTTGCTGTCCCCCTGCAGGAGGCAGGGGACAGCTGAGCCGGCAGAGTTAAGAGGGGCTGCGGGAATTGAGAGAAGCACTGGCTGGCTTCACGTCTCCCCCCACATTGTGATTTTTGCATAGCACACACACATATACATCATGATAATAATAATAATAATAATAATAATAATAATAATAATAATAATAATAATATTTGTACCCCGCCCATCTGGCGGGGTCTCCCCAGCCACTCTGGGCAGCTTCCAGCAAATATTAAAATACATTAACATGTTACAGATCATTAACATGATCCGCGATTTATTGCCAGCTCAAAAATTACGAAACATACGGAAGTCGGGTCACTCGTAAGTCGAGGGATCACTGTATTGATATACTGCCCAGCCCTATCTCATGGAAACTTTTATTCCCGGTGGTGGGATTTTTTCGCAGTGAGTGATCAGTGCTGTAGACACCTGGACTAGTATGTGGTAAATGTACAATTCCATGGATGAACATGATCTTGGGAGGGGTGCCTGGCTGCCTCTCTCTCCCCACAGTCCCAATTCTCCTTCAGTTCCAATTGTAGAGCCTACTGCACACCCTCCCGACCCCCGTCTCACCAATAGACTTCTGGCGGAGCATCATGCCTGGGGGGTGACTGGCTGGCAGGTAGGATGGGCGCTCGTAACTGGCCTGACTCAGACGGTGCTGTTCAAAACTGGGCTGGAAGAAAGAAAGAAAAAGATGGAAGCCAGAGAACTGGCAAGTGAGGCTGTAAGAGCAGATGAAAGGACTCAGAGAGACTGGGTGGCATGGGTGTAGTCAGGCTTTATTTGGGGGGCAGGCTTTATGTTGGGGGGCAGAACTGAGGTGTCTGCGATGCAGTTGGTCATTTAGTTAAGCATTTTTGTTTACTTACTTGATGGGGGGGAACTGCCCTCCTGCCTACGCCCATGGTGGGTGGATGTAGCAGCAATAATGAACTATCGCTCGATTTATTTATTTTTTAAAAACTAAAATATTTTATTAATTTTCAAGAAAAAGAATATAGGTATGAAGAGAAACATTACCAACATTATCAAAACTATTGGTTTCCCCTCTCCCAGAGAAGAGAAGACAAGCTATCACTCTAATCGTGAACTCAGGTACTTAGTACCAGGATACTAAGGTTTGCAGAAGTAAAGCAAAACAAAACACACACACCAAACTTAGATGGGGCAAAAACGACCCCCCAAAACGGCTTAGTAAGGATGCTTAGTAGCCACAGAATATTAGAGTATCAAGTAGATAGCATTTAACAACCAAGCATTGGAAGAGGAAAACTCATGAGGGAAAATATTGGCAATTGCATTTAAAAGAATACTTTTTTAGCCAGCGTTTTACTCTCTGCATAGGGAAACTTCGATCAAAACAACAACAGATCTTGCTAGATGTCTGCTCCACTGGTGAGCTGTGCTCCATCCTACCTCAGCAGAGAAATAGTTCTTGGCAGCGCCCCGAGATTTCCCCAAGGAAGGAAGCCCTCCGCTGCCACATCCATCCCCCACATTGATTGTCTGTTGAGCTGCTGCCAGGATCTCGTCCAATTTGTCTGAAATGAGGCGGAATCACAGAAAGAGGCAAGATTACAACCATCCCCTATGTCCCTTTGCCCACCAGGCTCAGGCATGCTCCTCTCAACTGGTCTGCTCCTAGACGGAAAATGGAACCCAAGAATCAGAGGCTCCTCCTCTCCCAAGCTCAGGCCTCAAGATTACGCTAAGGGTGAACTGATTTCAGTCTCGTGTAGTCTATTCTTATTTTTAAATTTAAGATCCCTATGCTCCACCGATGTGCTTAACATTTACAGGGACAAATTGCAGCCCTGTTTAGGGAAGTTTTTAATGTTTGATGTTTTATCATGTTGTTAATATTCTGTTGGGAGCTGCCCAGAGTGGCTGGGGAAACCCAGCCAGATGGGCGGGGTATAAATAAATAAATTGTTGTTGTTGTTGTTGTTGTTGTTGTTAGCCCCAACAGCCAGCATGGATGATGGGTGTTGTAGTGCAGCAGCAACATCTGGAAGGCAAATGCATCTCTGTTGTTATGGGATAAGAAAACCTGAAAATCTCTTTTTTTTCTGTTGGCTTCTGCCCTGGATCTAGCCCCAACAGCAGGGGGCTGCTACCCAAACACCAGGATGTTGGATTTCAAGAACTGGCAAGAGCCTGTTTTGCAGGCGGACACCTATTCCATACACCCTACCCGTGGCTATGCATCCTAGTCCTCGAATATTGTTCTGCACGTGTACGCCAAAGTAAAGACAAAACTGAAGATTTTACACTGCGGTGCTGCAAAACCTGCAGCGTGAAAAGCCAGATTCTGTTACCTGCTAATGTAAATGCAGGAAATAACTGGCACCCCCTCTTGCAAGAAGCATTAGGGACGCTTCCAACCGAGGGCACCCAGGAGGAGGGCTGCTGCGCAGGTACCCAGCCTCTGCCCCGAGATTCCCTCCCGCAGATTGTTGGTGGTCGCCAGGGCCTGCTTGGTACTCACTCAGAGCCATCTGATAGACAGTCCGCTTCTTATCAGTGCCCATCGCTGGCTCATAATCTGCAGAGACGACAGGAGGGGAGGATAACGGGGGTGGGAGGTGCAGGGGGGTGGATTGGGGACGGCATGTCTAGGAAGGCTGGTTCGTGGAGCTGTGTGGACGGAGGGGGGCGGCAGCGGCAACCGATGGGAGCGTCGGTGGGAGAGTGCAGGGCGGGGGCTGGGTGGGAGGCAATGAGAGATAAGCGAGGCGGCTCGGTGCGTGCGTGGCGGGGTGAGGGATGCGTGACACTCACCTGTTTTCTTCTTCCAGGGGGAGACTGGATGGTGGGAGGGAGATAGCAAGAGGGGAAGAAATTAGCACCTCCACTTTTGGGGGAGGAGAAAGGTATAGCTGGGGGGGGGGGAGGCCTGGAAACCCCTTGTAACAACCGAAGGATATGGGCAGGATGAGGGAGAGAAGATACTGAGCATTAAGGCATCTCACTGGCATTGAGGCATCTTTCACTGCCCAAAACAGCTCAGTTGGTAGAGTAGGAGATAGGAGACTCTTAAATCTCAGGGATGTGGGTTTGAGCCCCACGTTGGGGCTGGGCTAGATGACCCTCATGGTCCCTTCCAACTCTACAGTGCTAGGAGTTTATGAATTGAGGATGGGTGGGGGCGAGGCAGAGAATCCTCCCAACTCAAGAGCTGTAGTCAGGGGCAGGCCTGTGAGGCCTAGCTTCTACCAAAGCATCTCAGGCTATGATTACAACGTAAAAGACACATACACAGACACCCTCATGAGTGGAGATAAAAGGTAAAGCCTGCAAGCAGTATTCTACTTAATCATTCTCTAAAAATAATAATAAATAACTTGAAGTGTATTAGGCTACCTGTATCTACATTCTGGCAATGCTGCCATGATTCCTATAAACCTTTAGGACTCCTCACCCCGAACGCCTAGCCCTGCTCCCCACGAGACTCCCCCCTTGTTGGGCGTTTCTTTCCTGCAAAGTGGGTGGGTGGGTGGGGAGAATTTGGTGACACCCGTTGCGGGTGGGGAGGTGAGAAATTAGCATCGTGTGGGTAGGTGGGGTGCACACAGTATTTGCAGTCAGGACCGGTGCTGGCAATTTTGGCGCCCTAGGCGAGGGGGCGGGCCACGTGACGTCATTACGTATGACGCACGTTGTGGAGCGGTGCCCCGCCCCCTGCCCTGCTGGGCGCCCCTCGCTGCCGCGGTTTGCTTGCTCCGCCGCTGGTTGGGGTGGCGGCGGGTGGCGGGCAGGCTGGCCAGCGCCCCCTCCATTTTGGCGCCCTCGCCGCCGCGGTTTTCGCCCCAACCTGCTTGTTCCGCCGCTGGTTGGGGCGGCACCGGGTGGCGGCGGGGGGCAGGGAGCAGGCTGGCCAGCGCCCCCTCCATTTTGGCGCCCTAGGCAATTGCCTAGTTCGCCTAAATGGACGCGCCAGCCCTGTTTGCAGTTACAAAGCTGTCCAAGGGGTTTTGAAATCTCATTTCCCCCTATTTTGAAAACACGCTTTAAAAACGTGTGAGCTTCTCCCAAGCTGCTGTGCTGTAATTTAAAAACGTCCTTGGAAATGACACTACACGGTGTTCATCTGTCATGGGTATCATGTCATGGATGCTTTAGCTGAGATTCCTGCGTTGCAGGGGGTTGGACTAGGTGACCCATGGGGTCCCTTCCAACTCTTAAGATTCTACAACGACTTAGTGCCGTTTCCAGGGGATGTGCCACTTCAATAGTGTGTCAGCAGTGGGGCTTCCTGGTCACTTGCAGCAGCTGCCCTTTGGGTTTTCAAAAATAGGGGGACTGACGAAAAGCCCTCAAGCCGCCTTGTATCACTGAAAGCTTCCTAAAATACCCCCCTGCCTAAAAATATGCTTCCTTTCATCTAATTGCCGCTCCTTTCCACACCTGAAATTATATGAATGTTTGGCTGGGTTAGATGTTTGCATCAGCCCTGCTACTTTGCTTTTTGACACAGGAAGATCACTGATATCAGGTCACAGATCAGGGAGGGGAGACCTTCCTTAAGCAGCAAGATTACTCAAAACAGTATGAAGAAGGGGGAAGCCCTCATACCCCAAGTCTCCGTTTCTGAGAAAAAGGGGAAGTGTGTGTGTTTCTGTAATCCAGCCCACTTTCTTGCCATTACTGGAGCAATTTGGGGTGGGGTGGGGACAGGAACTCACCTTTCTCAACTATGATGGGTTTTGAGAGTCCGGGGCAGCAGTGGGTGGACAAAAAGAAAGAAGATGAAGAGAGAGGAGAAGCAATGGCACCTCACCCCTTCCACAATGATGGATAAAACTGGGAAACCCTCATTTATCCACCAAAATCATTATATACACCAGATTTTGCAACTAATCTAACCTTCCCCAAAGCCTACAATCAGTAAAAAAAAAATGATGATTTGGGATAAGCAGCTCAAATACGTTTTGTTTTTTCAAATTTATTCTGGTTGCAAAATCAGGCTCAGCTCTTGCCCCACAGTATGCCCCAGCTAGGAGAATGAAACTGGGACTTAAAAGAAAAACCTATTCCAGATTCTGCGTTGCGCCATTTTCAATGTACGATTCCAGTGGCTGAGGCCAAGTGCGGATATTGGAAACCCTCTCCATGGACACGTTCACATGGGGACGGTAATGTGTAACTTGAAACGCAGATGGCGACAACTTCCTGTCACAATGAGGATTGCCCTTTATCCATCTGGCATAACTGCTTCCATGCAAGTCGACTTCTGCTTTAACCAGAAAGATTTGGACAAACTGGGGTGAGACATCAAGAGGAAGCCTTCAAAAGTCCATGCCTGGGCCTTGCTAGGTAAAGGTAAAGGTACCCCTGACCGTTAGGTCCAGTCGCGGACGACTCTGGGGTTGCACGCGCATCTCGCTCTATAGGCCGAGGGAGCTGGCGTTTGTCCGCAGACAGTTTTTCTGGGTCATGTGGCCAGCATGACTAAGCCGCTTCTGGCGAACCAGATCAGTGTATGGTAATGCAGTTTACCTTCCCGCCGGAGCGGTACCTATTTATCTACTTGCACTGGTGTGCTTTCGAACTGCTAGGTTGGCAGGAGCTGGGACTGAGCAACGGGAGCTCACCCCGTCGCGGGGATTCAAACCGCCGACCTTCTGATCGGCAAGCCCAAGAGGCTCTGTGGTTTAACCCACAGCACCACCTCTCTGGGCCTTGCTAGGAGGAATCCTCAAATCAACAATCATACTGTGGGCAACAATACCACTTTGGAGGCACCTAAGACCTCTTGCCTAAGGGCCCCTCAAATCTGGGGGCGACAATGAATTCTTCAGCTAGAAAAAAACAAGTTCTACCATAGTAACAAAATTATGCATAATTGGGTTCATTTGGGATAATCAAGGTGCACTGCATGGAGAAGATTTTGAATATCTGACTCAGCCTAGTTCATCATTTGCAGGTCTTCTGCTCTAATGCAAAGGAGGACACACATCAGAGGCACCTCAGGGCAGAACTACAACCATTACGGGGTGACCCAAACAATATTTTCAGCAAATAAATAAGCGCAAGAAGTAGTAGTTGCCCAAACCAAACAGGCCACAAGATGACACATGTATCAGCTGCACAGTCGCCATGCATGCACCCATCCTAAATGCCAAGTCACTGGCGTGTCTGTTGGTCACACTGTGCTTCTAGTGCAGTGTTCCTTCCCTCCAGAACATACATGTATGTATGTTCATCATGAAATGGATCGGGGATGGCAGTTCCCCGCATACTCTTGAGACAGGAAATGATAACCCGTGAGCATCCTTACCCATTTCTTCCAACTCAGATGTCATGGATTTGGAGCGCAAGGAGATGGCTGGAGGTGGCAGTCGTCTTGTCTGCTGTGGTGCAGCTACAGTTAAAAACAAGAAGCAGCTCTGGGATCTTGCTTGTGAACCAGACTCTTGTCATCCAATTCCCATCACCAGTCTTCCCCCAAAACCGCTGGACCACCCTCTCATCCAAAGTAAGTTTTGTATCTTGCCACCCTAACCACTTTTCCTTTTGCTCGAATGCAGGAGAGCCCATTCGCCAGCTCTCAAGAGAACCCAGAGCACACCACGGCAAGGAAAGGAAGAGGGGAAGGCACTGGTACAAAAACAACAGGAGAATCCAGAGTGACTCAACATACAAGAATGTTCTAGCTATCCCTTGAAGAGATTGAAGGTATCTCTGTAACGGTGTCCACGTGGGTAAGTTTAATGTGAGATTGACGCTCCTTACACATGCAAGTTTTTTGCATTGCCCACATGTTTGGGCATCAATATTCCAGTCTGTATTCCCCCCCCACCCACTTAATCCAGATTTATCCTTTCAGGGGGGAATCTGATAAGTAAAAAAACCCTATTGCCAATAACCCATTTGATATACCGGTATCTCAACAACCCTTTGCAAACTAAGCTCCCGTCTGGAAGCATCCTAAATCAGCAGTCATATGACCTGTAACACAAAGAGCCACATATATTTTTCAGAGTGCACCACTGAGGTCACGACCTCCTTTGATTCTAGACGCATTACCTGGGAGTGAGCCCCACTGAGTTCAATGGGACTTACTGCTGGGATGGTGCTGTGCTGCACTAAGCAGGACTCCCCCTCAGAGAGAGCTCAGGTATCCTAGTTCAAAATATTTTCCGCTTCCAAGAACATGGAAACGTAGCTAGGTGCCTTATCCCGGGTCAGCCTACTTGTCCACTGAATCCAGAATCGGCTCCTCTGACTGGCAATGGGCATCGCATCACCTGCTACTTCTTTTTCCTGGGTTTGCCAGAGATTGAATTCAGGACGTTCTGCATGCATAACATGTGCTCTCTCCGTGATTTATCACTCAATCCCTACCCAGAGTAACGGCAGGTCATGCCTCTCAAGCCCGTGAGATTCAACTTTCTCTTCAGGAGATTGCCATCACCTTGTTTCTCAAATCCTTGAAGCCAAATAGCCAAACTCCCCATCGAGAGGACTTACTGTTCCTGCTTCTTCTTCTTCTTTTTAATTTTTATTTATTTATTTGGTTTTTCAGATTAAAGTTTCACAATCACATATCCAACATACAACATAAAAACAAGATTCCAAAGAATCTCCTGGACTTCCCTCCTCCCCTTTGTGGGTTAATCATTTCCTCCTGCGTCTTTTATGATAATCCAAATATTTTACCTCTCCATTATGTCCAAAATTCACCATTAAACTACAAGTGTTATTCCAATCCTACTAACGCTTTTAGCTGTTTACAAGGCTTTTTAAGATCAATTATAAATTCTCCCCATTCCTTATTAAAATTTTGGTCTTCCTGATTTCTGATTCTTCCGGTCACTTTAGCCATTTCGGCATAATCCACCATCTTAATCTGCCATTCTTCTCTGGTAGGGACTTTATCTTCTTTCCATCTCTGGGACTTACTGTTCCTGCTTCTAAAGTCCCAGTAGGTCCCATTCTCCAACTCAGAGAAGATTTCAAGAGTAGAGCCTTCCCATCTTTAACTTCTGGACAACATACCCCCCCTTCTTTTCTTTTTTAAAAAACCCAAAGCACCATCCTAGAATGCACTGTGGTACCTTTCTTCTTCATGGCCTCTTCCATCTCCGGATTCCGCGTCACCATGACAACCTTCACCATCAAGTTGTTTCCGCCCTGCCGAATCATGTTGACAACCTGACGGTGTCCAACTTTCACTACGTTCTGTCCATTGACCTGGAGTGGAGAGCTGATGGTTAAAGCAGTGCAGGCTGGGATGGAGGTCATGGGGCAACCTCTGAACCATTTAGCAAGAACTCTCAAGAGGACAATCCCTCTTGGTGGCTTCCCCCAGGTCTTGAGATGCCTGGCCAAGCAAGACCTGTCTAGCCGTGTCTCAGATGACCTTCTGCCAGCAGGCAAGTTCATTTTAACTTAGAGAGGCCTTCCTATAAGCGGAGCTGTAAATATGTAGAAGCTTACTGGTCTTTTTTATATTGATGTCATTGATATTTCACTTGCCTTGTTTCAATGCCTTTCTTCTTAACTTTGCATTTCATTGCCGTTACAATAAAATATAACAAAATGCTGTATCGGCATTGTTTTAGTCACCTCGAGCACCATTTGGTGGAAAGGCGGCATGCAAATTTAACATACAAACAGGGGGGCGTCCAGGTTTAGTCGCACTTAGCGCAGAGTAGACAAACTTAAGCCCCAGTGATTCCAACAAGTCAACTCGGAAGTAGGATTAAGGCTGCAATCCTAACCTACTCAGAGGTTGTTTATGTTGTCGGCATCCCACTGAATTAACTCCCAAGTTAGCGGGGCCGTTGCTGCAGCCTAAACCTGGATGCAACTGATAAAAGAGAGAGAATTCCTTCTCCCTCTCATATAACACAGGAACTCAGGATCACCCAAGAGAACTGATTAGCAGTGGATTCAGGAAAGGACTTCATTGCTAGAATGAAACACACAAGTAGGAGTGAGCTAGCCATTACTTTTAAGGCTTTAAAGGGGGACTGGGGAGGCTCACAGCAGCTACGGTCTGTTATTTTCCATCTCCGGGGACAAAAATGCCACTGAATTCCAGTCACTGGGGAGCAAGAACAGGGAAATGTTGCTTCCCTCGTGCCCCGCTTGTGGGCATCCCAGCAGGATCTTGCTGGTCACTGTGGGAAAATAGAACTTGGGTCTGACCCAACAGAGCACTTCTGGTGTTCCTTACGACCGAATCGGAGGATTGTGGCGGTGGTATGTATAACATGCATGCAAAGTCATAACAAAAGCCAAACATTTGCAGCATTATGTGCCATTCAGCCTAGTTTTTTTCCTGAAACGCCTATTTATTTTTAAAACAGAAATAGAACGGGCCATCAAAGCTACAAATCAGTGAGGGAAAACCCTGGAAAACATAAGGAAGCTGTGGAAACTGGCAATTAGAAAAAACAACACAGGCCACACAATGGCACGGGCTTGCTTTTAAATGTGCGAGCCCAGTGCAGATACCCAAGGAAGCACTTGTGCGCCCATATGCACCCTCCCCGTGCAACACGAGTGTGGCACAAGAGTTTGTGAGAAGTCCCGAGAGCAGCACAGAGGCAAGTCTGCCAAACCATTACCTCAATGAGGAAGTCCCCCATGCGGAGACCAGCCTGCCAGGCCACACCCCCTTCATCCACTGACTCCAGGTACTGCAGCGCAGGGAAAGCAGGGGTGGGTGTGAACTCCTCAATTGGGGTCTGCGCTGTAAAGAGAGAGGTGTGTTAAGTGACGCCCCTGGAGCTACATAAGCACCTGCCAGGCTGGGGTGGGCAAGCGAGAGGGGTGGCAGCAAGAGGGCAGGACAGGGGATCATGGCTTTGCTTGGCACCTGCTCTCTGTGAAAACAAGCCACCATTTGTTTCAGATCCCAGATCTGAAGACCTTTGTTTTCCAAAGTCAGGAGTGAGCGGCGGAGCTTGGGAAGTGTTTAACAGAGTCGGCGCTTCTGAGCAGTGTTAGAAACTCAGATACATAAGCTAGGCGCCAAATGGCTCCTTAAACCAAGGTTACAAGCGCCAAACCAGAATGTCTAGTTGCCATTTTGGGGCAAGATGGATCTTATTTTTCAAATGATGGACTGGCTGTGATTGATTCTCAGCTAAACATCCGGCTAGTTCAGATGAGAACCTTGAGCTAGCTTTGGGAACTTAAAAGAAGAAAAGCCATTTGATCCAGGCACAGTCCACATATATTTTGACCTATTCAAACCTCTTTCCTTAATGGCGAGTGCTCCTGCTCAGGCTGCACAGAAAAAAGCATTTTGGTTCCATAAATTCATTCTGATTGTGCAGATAAAATATAACGGATATGATTCTACAGGATGGGGTATTAGTGTGTGAAAACAGTCCAGATTCAATAATCCCCAGGCATGCACCTCCAGATGGTGGAGATGTCAGGCACCATCCTGGTCCCCCGGCATCTTCACTTGGTCACAAGTGTTCGAAAGCCAGGTGCAAAATGTGCCTAGCACCTGACTAATTTCAAACACTGCTTCTGTGTCTGTGCAAAGCACCATCCTCTCCCTCAAGGCCAGGACCAGCCCCTGCCACACACATCTGGGGTTAGGGGGCAGGTCTCTATGTCAAGGTCATCCCTGCAAGGTGAAGGTCAGCCCCAGCACCTGTCATTTTTGAGCACAGCCTGTACCCTGGCTCTCTAGCTTAATGTAAACCAAAGATCCAGAGCCAGCCCAGCTTTCTCTCCTGGAAAACAAAATTTTCCACTATGGGTAGTAGCACCTTGTACCCAGCCTTTCGCATCGATTTCCAGCCATCTCCGCACTGTTTCTCTTAGGCCAAGTAGGAGAACTTTGGTCCTTCAGATGTTGCAGGACTGCAACTCCCATCTTCCCAGGCTATCAGCCTCCTATCAACTCTCCCTATGCCCACCATTCCCCCAGCCTACTATAAGAATGGCCACAGCCAGTTAAGCAGTCACTAATCTTCATTAACTGATTTTGAGTTTGCTCATGTGCTCTGAAGCAGGAGAAAGCAGTGGAGGTGGGCAGGCGGGCAGTGCAGTCCTGGGCTCCTTTGACAGCCAGCCAATGGCTAGAGGTGGCCCTAGTGTCCAAGAGTGATGCTAACTCCCCCTCTCACCCTTGGCCCCTCTTAGCACAAAGCCAAATCCTTCGTTGTCCTTCTTCTGCAGCAGCACTGTCTTCTCTTTAATGATGTAGTCACTGCAAAGGAAAGAGACAACAGGACAGGTTAGGAGGCAGCCACATTCCAATGGGAATTCCCGACTCAGACACTCTTCCAATGTACAAAGAATAACTAGAGCGTAATACACTGCCCCGCACTGCTAACACAGCATCACTCATGCAGGAAATCCATGGTGCACCTGGTTTGCAGAACTTGCTGGCTCCAGATCTCTCTTCCTTCCCCTTTCCATTGCCGGACAAAGTTCTGATACTGCAAATATGGCCCCTACTGCACGCTAACAATGGAACCCACTAGAGGAGGCAGCACATTGTCAAGGTTCTGAAAGGGCATACAGGTACAATGCAAAGGGAAATAGCACTGAACTTGTTCCTACTGTAGGAGGCTCTAGCACTGCAAATGCAAGTGCAAAGCCTCCCTGGTCTACAGGGCTTAGGTTCTGGAAACCTAGAAGACACTGCACAACATCTGATACAAGCAGCACATGCTCAACGCAAATACAGATGTCAGTGCGCAGAATATACACATCACCCCCTTGGAATGCACTGCACAGTGCTCGCTATCTACAGCTTTGCCAGCAAATTTATAAAAAGCAAAGCACAATCTTTGCATTGCAAATATACACTGCATGGTGCTGTAGCAGTGCAAATCTAGCACACAGGAAAGCAGCATGACTAATACAGAAAACACTGCACAGACATATACTCCAAATACAGTGTCCACTGCACAACCTTTGTCACAAGCAGCACAGAGAAAATAGAGCTTACTGCACAGGGCAACACTTCTGCAACACAGAATATACCATGTATGCTCACTGGCACTGCATCAGACTGGCATAGGTTATGCAGAACAAGCTGCATAGTCCCAGTGCACATGGCACATTCAAATCCAGAGCCTACTGCAAGTCTGGAGCAGTACTGCAAATATAAAGCCCACTGTTCAGCCACCCTATCCAGTACTGCAGAAAGAGTGTCACAGTGCAGGCAGCCATTTATTCTAGCTGCAAATACAAAAACCACAAGTACTGCACAGGCTTCAGGCACTGCAAATACAACCACTTCACAGTACTGCAAAACTGAAAATGCAGTGCCTGCTGCTGATAGACACAGCACTGTGTGGTTAGAATGGCACAGAGCCATAAATCCAGTTCACTGGATATGACAAAAGTACTCTGCAGGCTTCACTGTGCTGGTATTATCAACCCCCCAAAGAATCCAGAGTTCACTGCTGACAGCAATCTGACAGGGAAACAGACAGCAGACAGGAGCTCCCTGTTTGGCAATCCTACAATTTTAGTCAATAACCACAAGCACTGCCACTCCAGCTTCCCTGACACCATTCCTCCAAGTTTCCATATGTTACTTCCCTCATCATGGATCCCAGTTACAGGCCTTACAACATGCACCCACAGCAGTCTCTACAACAGGTCCACTGAGCCAAACTTAGCCCATAGGTCATGTGCCACCAAGGACTTAATAAACCTCTTTTTGTTGCCTGCCAGGACTGCAGAAACAGGAAGGCCATCAAAGCATCTAGCAGGCCATCAAAACATCATACACGTGGCTGGTGAGCAGCTTGATCTGGTGGGTCGCTAACCTATCCCATATTTACTTGAGTCTGTAGAAAGCATACCCTTAGCGCACCACAGCTGCTATTCAATGCACACAAAGCATTAGGAAGAGAAACGTGCACAGTCCATATTGGACACAGTTAAGAGGCATATGTGTAAGAGATGTGCTCTTTTTAAGCACATTTTTGACTGGCAGACGAGCACATACAAGCAACACGCAGTGAACAGAAATGTGCGATGCTGCCACACCCACAGATAGCAACGCTGCCGACAGAAGGAGATTTCCTGGATACAGAGCAGACTTGGGAAAGCTGTGCCAAGTGAACAGACACCATCTCACATAGAGCACAGCTCACCATGCTCACGAGTGAACTCCTGAGCCCCAGCATGTACATGCATGGTGATAACACCCTCACACCTTGTATAAATCTAATCCCCATCTGAAACACAGCAATGCTCAGCACCCCAAATACTTCTAAAGTATATTTATTTACTGCATCTCTAATGCCACCCAGTAACCAAAACAATGCACCTACGTCATTTGCTAGACTGACACTCTGGGCTTCCATGTACCTCCAAGTATAAGTGGCACAAGCAAAAAAAGAAACCACACCATCTCCCGGTCTCTGTCTTCACACAGATCCTCTACATTAGGGAAACGTAATCCTGCACAGAATATCCCTGGGAGAGAAGCATGGGGGAAAGGACGATCATGCATCTTAGTTCAAGGCCAACCCTCTTGAGGTTAGAACCCGTGAGAGTCTAGCAATCCACATGGACCCAACCAGTGGAAAGGAACAAGAACAGGGAAGCGGCTCACACTTCTTGCTCCAAGTCCCATCTTCTGAAGCGAGGGCATTTATCGCAACAGTGCTTTACAAAAGCAAAAAACTCCCCCCCCCCCGAATTTAGGACAGCAGGACCCAGCACCCTAAGGTAGCAAACTGCAAGTGACAGAACAGTTTTCCTTTGATGAGATCATCGTATCATAACATTAACATATACTTTATTTAACACATATATGAGTTCTCTGCAGAAACCCATGGCAAAGCAAGGCCTTGGAAAGATCTCCTTTTTGTTCCTTATCCTCACAGGCCCAATCCAAGATACAACTAAACCTAGCTCCACACAGCTGCAGTTTTCAACACTGCAGTGTAACTGTAAAGGGATTTGGAAGCTCAATCTTCCAATTAAAATGTGCATGGCTTATTCTGTTACATATAATATATGCAGGGACTGGTGTACGTATTCAAGGGTTAACACGCAGGTACGATAAATGTGACAGCATGCGTTGAAGCATGCATGTTATGCTCAAATGTTCACAAGTCAATGCAGACTCCGTATACAGTAATCTGTATGCACACAGTAAGTTAAGCTTATGTTCATGCACCAAATATATATATTTGGATCCACAGACCACAACATGCAACTGCACAAATTTTCACATGGATGTTAAAGGTGAACTGGGGGGTAGGGAGAGGAGGATCACATTAAAAACATACTATACTCATGAACAAACCTGTATGTAAAACTGTCTGTATGCAACAGACTGTCACAAAGATAAATCACTACACATGTACATAACCAATGCACATGCTTGGAAGGAGTGTTATTTAGTATGTGTAGAGGATATAGCACATCATGCTCCACAGGGTCAGGCTTTTACTATGAAGAATAGAACAAACCATAATCCAGAATGCATGTGTGTTGCTTACCAGCACACAGCTCTGTGCATATGCATAGACCAGACATTAACACATATACATCATAGAGAGGCACATGCACACATACAATACTTTGCTTCCCAGAACTCCTCAGCCACCATAATCTCAGGGCACGATACAGTTATGACGGCAGCATTAATCAATAGTGAAGCTGTATGCAGCGGATGGCGCCCATGCAGATGTGCACACACACACACACATTCAAACTTCACAGACACATAAGCATCCACAGCCACTTCACAGTGTACATGGAGAGTCTACCCATGTCGTTCCCCACCCTCAAGAATGTTCATGCACACAGAGGCACTACCATGCATACCTTGCACAAATCATTCCCAGACGCTCTGTGTGCATCCATACAGAGGCACACAAATCGTGTAGAGGAATACCTAACCATACACACAGCAAACCCCGACCCGTATGTAGAGATGCATGCACACGCACACACAAGCCCTCACTGACGCACATTGCGCGCGCACACACGCGCAATCCTCTCAAAAACAGGCACACACACCTCTCTCCGTAAGAGGCATGCTAATCTCCCCCCCCCTCCTCCCCGGACTCTCCCTCGCTGCCTCGCGCGCGCGCGCGCTCACATACCTAATCTCTCTGGCAAGCACCTTCAACCCATCACACACCGTCAGCATCGTCCCCCCGTGGCTCCCACTCGCATCCATCCATCCATCAATCCGGGCGGGCGCGCGCAGGCTGAATGGCCGGATGCATGGAGCGGGGGAGGCGTTGTGCGCGGAGGGCGCGAGCTGGGAGCCGGCAGCGGCGCTGGATGACTGACTGAATGGCTGCATGAATGGCGGGCGGGTGCGCGGGCGTGAATGGGCTGCGGAGGGCGGGCGCGAGGCGAAGGGATGAATGGGGCGCCGGGGAAGGGGGCCCGCGAGGCATGAATGGGGGCCGGCTCCGCTGGGCTTGGAGGCCGCCGCCGCCCGGGCCAGGGCCCCACGGCCGTGCCTGCCGATGGCTGCTCCGCTTCCTCCTCCTCCTCTTCCGACCGTACCTGTAGATGTACCAGACGCTCCGGCGCCGGGGCCCCAGGGCCGGCCAGCTGGACGAGAGGGCCGGCTGCTGCTGCTGCTGGCTCCCGCCGCCGTCGTAGCGGGCCATGGCTCCGCCGCCGCCGTTGATCCCAGGCCCCCAGCCGCCGCTGCCGCCGCCGTGGGGCCCAGCCACATTCTAGGGGCGCGCGGTGGGATGGGGAGGCGGGCGGGGGGCGCAATAGCGGCAGTAGCAGCAGCAGCGGCGGCGGCGGCGGGAGGGCTGCACCATACTCACATCATGGCACCGCGGGAAGGAAGGAAGCAAGGAGAGGACGGCGACGACGAAGGAGCAGGAGGAGAAGAAGAGCGGGGGGCTGGCAGGCCGGCCTGCCGGCCTTGTTCATTGGCAGCAGGAGCCGAGTCCAACGCCGCCGCCGCCGGAGCGAGCGGGAGAGCGCACGCCGACCAGCCGGCACGCTTGCTTAACCCCTTGCGCACAGGAGCACCCGGCGATGCCGCGGCACTGCAGGAAGCGGGCAGGCCGGCCGGATGGCTGGCTGGCCCAGCTGGCTCAACCTCTCGGTCGGTCGTGGGTAGCGGCGAGAGGGAGCCCCGCGCCTCTGAGCATGTGCAGAGCGTCTGGCGCGGAGTAGCCGCAAGCAGAGCGCACGTGCGCCCGGCACACAAACACACACACATACATACATACGAGAGAGAGAGAGAGGCGCACGAGTTCGGGCACCTCTCTTTTGAGAAAGTAAAGACTGCAAGGGACATGATGCTCATGGTCTTCCCCCTCCCACCACAAACGCACACCCCCAACGACAAATCCTTCCTCAATTAAGACTGTTTTGCGCTCTACCTGATCAATTGGAAAGCAGCACCCTATGACAACAGAGGAGGCAGGACAGACGAGCCAAAGGGCCCTTCTTCACCCCAACATCTCATTCATGTTTTTTGTTACTCCATGCCACAAGAAGTAGCGAGGGCCGCTATCTTAGATGGCCATAAAAGGGGATTAGACAAAGTTGCAGAGGATGAGACTATCCGTGGCTATTGGCTACGGTAGTTAAAGGAAGAAGCCTCTATCCGCTGGGGGTGGCGGCAATAAGCATGTTCTGCTTGTGGGTTTTCCAGAGGCATCTGGCTGGCTATTATGGGAAACAGGATGCTAGACTGAATGTCCTTTCCGTAGTCAAAACCAGCAGGGCTTGTTCTGTATGAGAGGATACCCTGTGGAAATAGAAGCCACCACGCCAGCTACGGGTTGCCTTTCCACCCTGTAACAAAACTGCATTTTAGGTCTAGCTTTCTCTCTCTCTTTTTCCATCTCTCTGGAAAGAGCTCCCTTATGACCCCCTCTCTCACTTGAGTCCTCCTGTCAAAAGGCTCTAGGATCACTGTATAAATAGGTTTCCTCACTCCCAACAGTAGGACTTTTTAGCACTGGATGACGGATCCCTATAGGAACAGCCACAGGAGGAAATGGATTTGCCTTTGGAATTGGGGCAGCTGTTAGGAGAAGGGAATCTTTATCTAGTCCCCGGCTCCTGGTGCCATAGCTGCATTTGGGGCTAGGCAACTCTCTCTTAAGCAGTGGCACCAGTACCAGCTGCAGCTCCACCTCGGTATTCAGGGGAGAAGGGAACCTTGGATAGAAAATCAGCAATGAGTGGGACAGGGTCACCCCAAATGCATGAATGGCTCCATTGCCGCCATGTTTTCAGCAAGCAAGGTTTCGACAGCTGCTTTTTCATTCGGGAACACCAGAGCCCATCACAGTCCCAAATCCCTTTACACATTACATTCCACATAGTTCCTGCATATACATCATAGGGTGCACCTGAATTCACCCTTACTTCAGAGTACGCGTGCTCAGGATGAAGCTACAAGTACCAGTGATTTCTATGGGATTTGCCTCCAAGCAGAAATGTGCATAGGACCACACACACAGAGACTTTTTATAGCTTAATTCTGTGCAGCATAACTTGGCAGTGAATACAATTTGGGCGAGTGAGCGTTACTTCCAAGTACCGTATTTTTCGCTCTATAAGGCGCACCTGACCATAGGACGCACCTAGTTTTTAGAGGGGAAAAGCCCCAATTTTTTTGAGGATCAGCTCAAATTTCTGCAGCTTCTTTTGCAAAGGAGAAAAGCCCCATTTTTTGAGGATCAGCTCGAAGTTGTTGAGCTTACTTTGCAAAGGGAAAAAATCCTGTTTTATGGGGTTTAACTCACAGTTCTACAGCTTCAGGAAAGGGAGCCATTTCTACAGTTTCCAGACAGATAATCTAATTAGCCAGTCACATGTCGCTGGGGAAACAGCCTCCCTCTGCAAGGGGACGGGGCTGGAATCTCTCTCCCGATCGTTTGCTGAGCAGCTGCTCAGCGGGCTTCCTTTCAACTCCCCCTTCTCTCTCTTTTTTTAAAAAAAAGCACAATCTGCTTTTGCCCCTGGGCAGTTCAGCTCCAGGGACCACACATTCGCTCCATAAGACGCACAGACATTTCCCCTTACTTTTTAGGAGGAAGAAAGTGCGTCTTATGGAGCGAAAAATACGGTAAATAGCACACAGTGTTGGCGCCCTGTGAAAGTTTACTTGGGAGTTTGCTGTGCTGAATTCAGAGGAGCTTATAAATTAACCTTTGCAGGTAAGGTTGTGCTTTATCTTCCCAACCATCATGCAACTCTCTCTGTACCATCCTTCAAGTTGCAGAACAGCACCGTTGCCCCACCCGCCCCCCATCTTTCTCTCACAGACATATAAAATAAGCTAGTATTCTTCATGTACGGCTAGTCATATTTGCATTTGCACACTCACACATGCAAGCAGGCAGGCTTGTAAAGAGCAACCGCCCTGCTCACCTTAAAGAATTTCCTCTAGGAAATTTCCGTGAAGGTGCTCCTTTTACAAAAAGTGGTTCTTTTTATAAAGGTCACAAATGTCAAACACAGGCGCCTACAAACAAGATAATAACTTATACAGATATATTTGCAAGGCTGCACAATAGTTCATACGGTATTTGCATGGTAGGCTTCACAGATAGTTGCTTTGAGGGGGGGGGTGTCCCAGAGAACTTAACGGAACAAGGGAAAGGATATCTTCCTCTGGAGTGCATAGAAGTCTTTGACAAATGGAATGGCAGACATTTATCACTAAGCAAGGCTAAACTTCAATGCAAAGGCTTTGAGTCACCAAAAGCCTCAATATATGTCACTGAAATCAGCCCCACATGCCCCCCCACCCCCAATTGGCAGAAGTTCACTCAAGTAGCTGTGCTGTAGATCAGACAAATTCTTGTGCTATATTTTTTAAAAGAAAAGCACACATTCCTATAGCCACAAAAGTTGATTGGGGGAGGGAGGAGATGCTATTTTTCAGACTGCTGGTATGCACAGGGACATGATATTGATACGTATGCAAAAGGCACATTGTCACAAGGTCAGTAATGTTTAAACAATCTCGATAAGGTCACACACACACTGAACTAGAGTGACACATTACCTGTGGTGATGTTTCTCTCATCAGATGGCGGCAAACTGCATGTTACTTGCAGATGCATGTAATAAAGCATTAAGAGTTTTTTTAAAAAAGAAATAAAAGGAAGGAAAGAAAGAAAGAAAGAAAAGAAAAGAAAAGCAGCTTTGGGAGGCTGCCCATCCAGCCACGACTGCTTTCCCTTCTGCAGTATTTCAGCTGCAGGTTTGCCCTCATAAATTCAGAGCCTACCGTTAAGCAGTGGCTAAAGGTGATTCACAAGAGGTCAGCATGAAGGGGAAACTGCCTATTTCTGACACAATACAGAAGGTGGGAGCAACTGCTGCCGCAGTATAAAACTCAAACTATTCTGCCCCCTGGGCAGGATAAATGGGACAAAACGTCAAGTGTGCATAAGCTCTCAGCCTTTCTCCCCCACATGGGCACACAACGTTCAGTAACTTGGCACGCACAGCGGTGAAGTAACAATGCACAGCTCTTTGCAAGGTACAGTGTGGAAACTCTCTAAAACTAACAGCCATCTCCTTCAAACACACACTTCCCCACAACGATTGCATCTGCCTTCTCATGACTTATACTTCTTAGTTCTCCGGAGTCAAGAGATTTATCTCTCCCATTGGTGGGTGAACCTTGTCCTGCACTAGCAAACACGTCTCCCACTTCAAATTTTATTCCCGTTACAGAAGCAGGTCAGGACACAGGTGAAGTGAAATGGGTCACAACAGGGAAGGGGAGAGAGGTGCGCTGATTATTTCCCTGCCACCAAAGCACTCCCGTTACACACTGCCCATCCTGGCTGGTCTAACACCCACTCCACTCACCCAGTCGCATCTGTCCCCATGGTGCTGCCCAACTGGTTCACATGGCTGCTGGCATCCTGGCATGACCCATCTTCTCTGTCTGGCTGCGGGCAAAGACCACTGCCCCAGGGGGTTCTGGGCCTATCCAGCCACTTGGCACCAAGAACCCTCAGCAGGAATCGTGCGAGCCCCGTGGTGGGAAGAAGGAGGGGCGAGCTTCTGTACGGGCGAGCAGACCCTCCGCGGCGGCACCTCGGCCAAGAGCTCCGGATCAAGCGCTCCCGCTTCCAGATTCAAAGCCAGCCCAGTTTCGGATGCACTGCCTGCCTCCTGAGCTCAAGGACATTTGCCGACAGAAGGAAAGACAGCGCAGTGCGAATCGGAGCATCAGCGGCACACAGGCTCGGAATAACTGGGTCCGCTGGGGAGGGAGAGCCAAATGGAAGGATCCAGGGCGACGGGGAAGGGTGGGGCAGAGCTCAGGTTGAACTGTGGAGGAGAGTGGTTTGAGATTGAGGGTCACAGGCAGGAGCCCGAGGGACGGAACAGAGGAAGGGAGCCAGCCGTGCACATAAAAACCCCATCAGAACACCGAGATGTTCCCTGTGGCATGTGGGTCACAAAGGAGGGCAGAACTGCCAGTCCTGGGAATGGCTGGGGTTGTGGGGGAGGAGATCAGAATTTCAGAGGCAAGTGGGGACACGGATCAGAATTTGGGGCATATCAGTACAGTAAGGAGGAGAGTTGAGGAATATAGGGCTTGGAAACTAGAGTAGGGGGTGTGAACTGACTCTACAGTAATGATATTAGTTTTGGGGTAAAACAAAAGAGTTTCGGGCAGGAGAACAGGAAGGCTCCAGCAAAGTGACAAGCTTCATTTGCAGTTGTTCACCTTAGCACTTTTTTTTTGTTGTTGTTGCTGTTGTTTACGGAGCCAGGAGAGGGTGAATGACAGTGGAGATAAGTCCATTAGGGTGAATAGAGCCCTGATCCACCAACCTCAGTCTGTCCCCAGCCAGCTGCCTCTTTCCTTACAACCGTTCTAGGGGGTGGCTCTGCCTGCTGTTGGGTCTGGCTCCACCTACTGTTGGTCTCCCTGCATTCAGCCCTATAGTCTGCATGGGCACTAACCATTGTTGGTGAAAGAGGGTCAATGGGCATGTGAGAGAGCGAAGAAGCCTGCCATCCCGGTGCCAGAATTGTAGAGGTAGTGTACATGGTAGGGGTGGGGAGGTTACACTAAGTCATAGAAGATGGGTGTATCACCAATTTATGTTGGAAATGTTAAGAGATTGAAGGGACATTTATACACATGTGGTGGGGTTGCAAGAAAGCCAAGGAGTATTGGGAGGTGATGTACTCAGAACTAAAAAAGATGTTAAGGGTTCCAAGAAACCAGAGATGTTCTTATTGAGTGTAGTAGAGGGGGAAATACCCAAGAAAGTACTTAGTCTTTTTCTCTACGCAATAACAGCGGCCAGAATAATTTATGTCAAAAGGTGTGAGGACAAAAATAGACTGGCAGATTAAGCTAACAGAATGTGCGGAGCTAGCAATGTTGACTGCAAAGATAAGAAATCAAGATGAGTCGGATATAAAAGAAGAGTGGGATACTTTGGTGAATATTTAAAGAAATATAACAATCAGATAAGCTTCTAAGTGGGGTTAGAATAGATATATGAGCAGCAGTTAAAACAAGGGGTGGTAATTAAGGAGATGCAGCTTAACAAGGATGAAATAAGACCCCACGGAGGGATGTGTGTGGAAGTCAAAGAGTGTAAGATAAACGATGACAATTGTATAACTGATGTATTAAGATATGTTAAATGCATAAATGTGTTGTTTTTTTAAAAAAAGATTGGTGTATCAATTAGGATCAGAGGCAAACTACACGTTACACACAAAAGTGTGTTAACTATAGGCCAGTGACCCTTAAGAAACTGTGCTTGATATCAGGGAAGTGGTAGCAAGGAAGCTTCGTGGCGCAATGGGTCAGTGTGCCTGGCTGTTAACCAGAAGGTTGCTGGTTTGAGCCCAACCAGGGGCGGCTGTGAGCACGATTCCTACATTGCAGGAGGTTGGACTAGATGACCCTGGGGGTCCCTTCCAACTCTATGATTCTATGAAATCTAAGGTGAGGGAGAATGAGAGAAGGTGTTTAATCTTCTCCCCACCTGCTGTTTTCAAATTCTCACTTTTTCCTCCCTGTGGGGTTTTAAATGTGTGGTTTGCCCTTGCCAGGTTCCAAGAATGGACTACTTTAGTCAGCTTTTAAGTTTTCAGTTTAAGACGTGCCCAGAGAGGTCTTAAGAAATCTTGAGTCTACATCAGACTTTTAATCTACCTGGGAACTTTGCCACCTCTTGTCAGTTCTTTTTATTCATGGGCTGACAAGAGGCCTGTAAACTGAGACAGCGGTAATATGTACGAGATTTAAGAAGCCTAGGCTGGGGAGCTACAGACAGAGTCCAGTAACCATTTGGAGCTGCAGGGACTGGGAAATGGTTGTGGGGCCTGGAAGCAGGTTAGTGGGCGGCAATCGCCTGCTCCGCCAGGCCTTTGAGTCGGCACATCAAGGACCCACATCAAGGGGGTCCTCAGCACAGTGTCCTTTGGGGGGGTCTTCTCCCATGCCTGTGAGCCTCCCACTAAACAGACCCTGTGGTGTGGCACCGGACAGCACTGGTTTTAATTTTCCCACAATGCCCCACAGAGCCAAGCTGAGTGTAACTCCAGGGTATTGTGGGAAATTTAAATGGCTCCTTGTACCTGCCTCCTGTTGGGTGAGCAGGGGGAGGGGGTTTAAGGCAGGAATCAATGCCAGTGGGTAGCACCAGACTTTTGGAACCAGGCAGTTGCATGAGGGTATCAAGTGCTGCTACCAGCCCAGTTGGATGAGGGAAAGAGACCTGAGTTGCAGACCCTCCAAGTGTTCCTATTTTCCAGGGACAGTCCCGGATTTCTAGAAGCCGTCCCAGTTTCTGGTTTGATCCCAGAATGTCCTGCTTTCCCCTAGGACGTCCCTATTTTCATCAGAGAAATGTGGAGGGTATGGAGTTATCCGAGCCATCTGGAGGCAGCCCTGTATAGGGAAGTTTTCAATGTTTAATGTTTCATTAAGTTTTTATATATGTTGGAAGCCACCCAGAGTGGCTGAAGGAACCCAGTCAGATGGGTAGGGTACAAATAGTAAAATCATCATTATTATTTTATTACGGAATAGGGCAGTGATGGCTAACCTTGACATTCCAGATGTTTTGGGACTACAACTCCCATCATCCCTGACCACTGGTCCTGTTAGCTAGGGATGATGGGAGTTGTAGTTCCAAAACATCTGGAGTGTCAAGGTTAGCCATCACTGGAATAGGGCGTCCCTATCTTCATCGGAGAAATGTTGGAGGGTATGGAGTCCGCAGAGTGGGTTGTATCAATTCAGGCTGCGGGTAGGCAATCATATTTTAAAAGCTCTATAACAGGGACGTCAAACTGAGCCAACAGTGTGATGCAGCAGCTAAAAAAGCCAATGCAATTCTGGGCTGCATCAATAGGAGTATAGCATCTAGATCAAGGGAAGTAATAGTACCACTGTATTCCGCTCTGGTCAGACCTCACCTGGAATACTGTGTCCAGTTCTGGGCACCACAGTTCAAGAAGGATATTGACAAGCTGGAACGTGTCCAGAGGAGGGCAACCAAAATGGTCAAAGGCCTGGAAACGATGCCTTATGAGGAACGGCTTAGGGAGCTGGGTATGTTTAGCTTGGAGAAGAGAAGGTTAAGGGGTGATATGATAGCCATGTTCAAATATATAAAAGGATGTCATATAGAGGAGGGAGAAAGATTGTTTTCTGCTGCTCCAGAGAAGCGGACACGGAGCAATGGATTCAAACTACAAGAAAGAAGATTCCACCTAAACATTAGGAAGAATTTCTTGACAGTAAGAGCTGTTCGACAGTGGAATTTGCTGCCAAGGAGTGTGGTGGAGTCTTCTTCTTTGGAGGTCTTTAAGCAGAGGCTTGACAGCCACCTGTCAGGAATGCTTTGATGGTGTTTCCTGCTTGGCAGGGGGTTGGACTGGATGGCCCTTGTGGTCTCTTCCAACTCTATGATTCTATGAAACTCCCAAGAGATTGCGATCTACTTCCAGAAAAAGTAGGGGGCGGGCAAGCCAAAGTTGTTGAGATTTTTTTAGGGTGCCTTTTTGGCGGGGAGCAAAAGTTGCTGAGCTTATTTGAGGGGGGGATGCCATATTTCTGCTGCTTTTTTTGGGAGGGGGGGCGCCATAACTCCGTCTTCCGTTTTTGCAATCGTGCGAGATTAAAGGACAAAGCGAGGCGGCAGGGCCGGATGCTCTTTTTCCCCCGCGGAGGAAAATGAGCCCGCGATCGACCGCTGTCACCCGGGGATCGACCTGTCGATCCCGTTCAACCGGTTGGACATCCCTGCTCTACAACATAGGCGGGGAACCTCAAGTCCAGGGATCAAATGTGGACCTTCAGGCCTCTCTTAGCTGGCCGATGGAATTATTCTGCAGGCTGCACACACCCTCCTCAAATCACTCCCCTCAGTGGCGGACTCTGGGATCTCAAAGTTCAGTGGCACCCTGTGCAATGCCAAAACTCAGCCCCCCTGCCTCTCAAGCGCCATTCTAAATCATAGTTGTGGCGCCCCCTGTGGCGATTCTGCAGGTCTGCACCCAGTGCAACTGAACCAGTCGTGCTCCCCTAAATTTGCCCCTGCTCCCCTCACAGGCCCTGCTTTGCACCTCTAGTGTTTTTGCCTCGTTGGAATATGTCCTTGAACTCTGATGATGCCCCTTCCTTGCCTGGATGGAGGATATACAGTGGTACCTCGGGTTACATACACTTCAGGTTACATACGCTTCAGGTTACAGACTCTGCTAACCCAGAAATATTACCTCGGGTTAAGAACTTTGCTTCAGGATGAGAACAGGAATTGGGCAGCAGCGGCGCAGTGGCAGGGGGAGGCCCCATTAGCTAAAGTGGTGCTTCAGGTTAAGAACGTTTTCAGAACGGACCTCCGGAACGAATTAAGTACGTAACCAGAGGTACCACTGTACAAGGGTGTGTCAGTGTGTGTAGAAACCAGCCTTCTGTATGAAGGTTGCTCAGAAGGGAAGACTGCCCTCAGGCTGAAAAAAGATGTTTCCCTGCTCCCGCTCTACAGCGTTAAAAAGAAAACTAAAACTCCCTAGAAGTTCCACAAAACCCAAAAGTTAGCACTTTGAGGAAGTACGGAGAGATCACGTGTTTTCAATATAGGTGTTTCCCCAGGTTCAAACTCCTGCAAAAGCAGGGATGGGACACCTCAGGTGCATTGGCCAAATGTGCCCCTCCAGGCCTCTATGTGTGGCCCCCAGAAATTTTCCCCAAGCCACACCCCTCACTGGCCAGCTGTCAAACCGCAAGACATCAGCGCAGGTGGGCCCTGCCACTGCCTGGACCTCAACCACTGCCCTGGAGTGGCAGGTGCTGGTTCTGGGCCTGCAGTTTTGCTCCCTTCAAGAACCGGGACTGGAAAAGAAGAGGAGGGTATGTGAAATTGCATACCCTCCAACAGTTCTCCAATGAAAATAGGGATGGCTTAAGGCAGTGATGGCTAACCATGACACTCCAGATGTTTTGGAACTACAACTCCCATCATCCCTAGCTAACAGGATCAGTGGTCAGGGATGATGGGAGTTGTAGTCCCAAAACATCTGGAGTGTCAAGGTTAGCCATCACTGGCTTAAGGGAAAGCAGGACATTCCAGGATCGAACCAGAAACCGGGATGGGTTCTGTAAATCCGGGACTGTCCTTGGAAAATAGGGACACTTGGAAAGGTCTACAATTGGGAATCCTGAGAATGCAGTAACTCCCCACAGGAGCTGAGTATGGTGGCACAATGGGAGTGGTTTCAACGTAGTGCATTTACAATATTTTTAGGCTGCATTTAAGGGCAAAAGCCCCTGAATGAGAGGATTGCAGACTCAGCCTGGCAGAATATGGAACATGGACATGGGGCTGTGTATACACCATACATTTATAACACGTGGCTTCTCCCCTGCAAAAAATAATAATCCTGGGAACCATAGTTCCCCCTCACAAAGCTAAGATTCCTAGCTCCCTTAGCAAACTGCAGCCTGCAGGATTCTTTTGGGATGGGGGGGGGGGAGGAAGTCATGTGCTGTGAATATATGTATATGCATCCTTAGGCCGAGAAAGCCCACTCCATGGGATGACCCTGTGGAGTCATCGCACCGTCTCAGTCCCCCATCTATCTCCCAGGCTTCTTGAGCGGCTAATCAAGGTAAAGATAATAAAGCACATTGTGCACTGTATGTGCTGAGTAAATGATTCATGTAACTCGATCTGGAAGTGGTGGGTGCTACCATAATTAGTCTAATAAGAGAGCTGAAAAATTGGGCTCCTCCTCCTCCAGATGTAGGAGACAGAAGCTCAGAGATATTTCGCCAGTGGCCCGACCAGTGGGAACGCGTGCATTCACGGGAGGCAGGGATGGGGGACCCGAGGCCTTCACAATGTCGCTGGACACAGGGCCGGCCCACCTGTGAGGCGAGGTGAGATGGCAGCCTCAGGTGGCAGGGTCCACCGGGTCAGCAGATCTCAACATCAATCATTCTATCCCCCTCCCTCTTTGTTCCTGATATAGAGCTTCCCTGACCCCCTTCTTTCCTGGTGGGGAGTGAGGGAAGGCTATTTCAGGTGCCGAAATGTCTTGGACGACAGCTCCCATTATCCCAGACCATGTCAGCTGGAGGGCCACAGATTTCCCACCCTTTAGGTAAAGGTAAAGGGACTCCTGACCATTAGGTCCAGTCGTGTCCGACTCTGGGGTTGCGGCGCTCATCTCGCTTTATTGGCCGAGAGCCGGCATACAGCTTCCGGGTCATGTGGCCAGCATGACAAAGCCTCTTCTGGCGAACCAGAGCAGCACATGGAAACGCCGTTTACCTTCCCGCCGGAGTGGTACCTATTTATCTACTTGCACTTTTGACATGCTTTCGAACTGCTAGGTGGGCAGGAGCTGGGACCGAGCAAAGGGAGCTCACCCCATCGCAGGGATTCGAACCACCGACCTTCTGATCAGAAAGCCCTAGGCTCTGTGGTTTAACCCACAGCGCCACCTGGGTCCCACCCTTTACTTAGAGGCAAAGAGAGGCCTTTCTGCTTATTTTAGGAGCTGAAACAGCCTGGTCCTCCAGCTTTGTGGCTGCACAGGGTCTTGTGCCTAACGAAGCTAAAAACTTGGAGTAGCTGAGTTTTCTGAATATGTCAAATGCAGAACCAGGACAAGTTGCTTTACATTCTTGCCCCCAGATGTAACAAGTGTAGCTGCATCTGCCTAAATCAGCAGCTGAGCCAAAGTAGATGCGACATGAGCAGATCTGGGTGTTTAAAATCTGTACCTGCCATAACTGGGGAGGTTTAAGAAGCAAAAGGAGCGCATGGGTGCATGGGAGAAATGAAGTTCAGCTCACGTTTCATTATGAAGCTCCCCAATTCACACTTCCTGAAACATATGAGGACTGAAACAGAGCTACCCTTCGAAATCTGCACTTCTCTGAATTGTGTGATGCACTTCTCCAAACAAATAACGTCTACAAAAAATTGTATTTTAAAGGTGAAATGTGCACAAAAATGCATGTATTGGTGAAAAGAGAATACAAAGAAGCATTATGTTAGGGGAAATCGCTAGAGAAAACTGCATGTGAAACTGTGTCAGGAAATGTTTCCGCTAAATGCCAATGGATTTTCATGCTGCTGCAGAAAGGAGGAAAACTGAAGACAGGGAAATGGGGGGAAACCAAAATTGACAGATTCATCCATCCCTAGTGAGTACAGAGGGGTTCCAAGGAAGTACTGTATTTTTCGCTCTATAAGGCGCACCTGACCATAGGACACACCTAGTTTTTAGAGGGGAAAAGCCCCATTTTTTTGAGGATCAGCTCAAGGTTGTTGAGCTTACTTTGCAAAGGGAAAAAATCCTGTTTTATAGGGTTTAACTCACAGTTCTGCAGCTTCAGTAAAGGGAGCCATTTCTACAGTTTCCAGACAGATAATCTAATCAGCCAGTCACATGTCGCTGGGGAAACAAACAGCCTCCCTCTGCAAGGGGGCGGGGCTGGAATCTCTCTCCCTTATCTCTCTCCTCGATAGTTTGCTGAGCAGCTGCTCAGCAGGCTTCCTTTCAACACCCCCTTCTCTTTTTTTTTTAAAAAAAGCACAATCTGCTTTTGCCCCTGGGCAGTTCAGCTCCAGGGACCACACATTCGCTCCATAAGACGCACAGACAGTTCCCCTTACTTTTTAGGAGGAAAAAAGTGCGTCTTATGGAGCAAAAAATATGGTAATCTGTAGCAGTGGCGGAGGGTTAGCTCTCCTCATTCCCATGTCACTTTTCTTCTTTAAATCAGCCCCCCCAACAGTTCTTTTCATGTGATCGTAGCAGATTCGGGTTTAGACACATAGATCTGCCACCACATTTAGTTTGGCCCGTTGGTGGGCCACCAGGACAGTTGGTGCTACATAGCAGTTAGACCATCGCAGGCAGACCTGCTTCATGAGTCTTATGGGATGTGCGGCCTAGTGACTGGCCTACCTCGCAAGATTGTTAGAAGGGCAAAATGTGTGCATAGGATGATGTTGTATGCTGCTCTGAGCTCCTTGAAGGAGGGGCAGGATGCAAGCGTAATGTGTCTCAGCATTAGCCCTCATCTAATGCAAGGATAGTACATTACTGTCTACATTACTGGGTTGATGTAAAGACTGCTGAGATGATTTAAGCGAGTGTTTTGAGCACTGCAAAGCAGTAGTCTCTCTCTCTGGATATAATATAAAATAAATGTTATCATGTCATGTCATAAAACAGGTCTGCTGGATCAGGTCAAAGTAAAAAGGTAAAGGAGCCCTGGACGGTTAAGTCCAGTCAAAGGCAACTATGGGGTTGCAGCGCTCATCTCGTTTTCAGGCCAAGAGAGCCGGCGTTTGCTCACAGACAGCTTTCCGGGTCATGTGGCCAGCATGAATAAACGGCTTCTGGCGCAACGGGACACCGTGACGGAAACTAGAGCGCACGGAAATGCCGTTTACCTTCCTGCCGCAGCGGTACCTATTTATCTACTTGCACTGGCGTGCTTTCGAACTGCTAGGTGGGCAGGAGCTGGCACAGAGCAACGGGAGCTCACCCCGTCATGGAGATTCGAACCGCCGACCTTCTGATCGGCAAGCCCAAGAGGCTCGGTGGTTTAGACCACAGTGCCAACCGTGTCAATCAGGTCAGTGGCTCACTTGATCCAGCATCCTGACCAGATGCTTATAGTTACAGATAAGCAGTGCTTTTTTCAGGGGGGTCCTCAAGGGTACGCAGTACTGGCACCTCTTTTTGTTGTTGTTGCTGTTGTTGTTAAAAAGTGTGGCATTTACTGTAACAACTTCATGGTGAGTACTGGCACCTATTTTTCTGGGGGGAAAGCACTGCAGATAAGTACTGGATTACTATTTGACTTGGGAAGTACAAAAGAAAAATAGGAAAATCCTTTAGATTTTTAGCTTCTGGGAAGTATTTTGTTTTTTTCCTTCTCCAACCGTAAGGCATCTAGCCATAGAAATATGCTTTCTGCCACTCCCACTGCTACTAGTACTACCACTAATAAAAGTTATTATAACTTAAAAAGACATTGCTATCCATTATGGGAATACATGTATGCTACTCTTGGCTTTATAATGCATTCTTTCCATCCATATGGGGCCACAGCAGTATCTTAGTAAATGTTATTCTTTTTGACAGGCATGCACACGTTACCCATAATCCAACATGTTTCAAGCCAAGGCAGGTAAAGCAAAATCAGCTTAACCGTCCAATGGGAATCAGGAAACAAAAGCTTTAATCACAGTCACTTAGGGCTCGCTGCCTTGAATGAAGTGGATTCTTGTCCACCTAAAGCCTGTGTCACAATAAATCTGACGGTCTTTAAGGCTAACCCTTTTTGGCTTTAGGGCCCCATTCATCTTGGCCAATCCTCCAGGGGCCAAGTGACAGCGCTGGGTTTGGCCCAAAGGGGTGCGGCTACCCCACAATCTCTCACATGCACACTAAACAGCCCGGATAGCTCAGTTGGTTAGAGTGAGACGTTGATAACGCCAAGGTTGCAGGTTCGAACCCCGCATGGGACAGCTGCAAATTCCTGCATTGCAGAGAGTTGGACTAGATGATCCTCAGGGCCCCTTCCAATGACAATTCTATGATTCCATAGCAATCCTTAGGTGATTCATTCAGTAAGGGTCTTATGGCAATCTTTTTTGCTAATTGAATTATCAATCTGATGAGCGGGGAGGAGGTAATTTCCATTCACATCAGTGTGCGGAGTTTCCACCCAGCTCTGTCTCTGCTTCATTTGGTTTTTCTTTTTGCTGCCGTCACCAAAATTTACGAGAGGGGCTTCGGGGCAGCGGCAGATCACAAGCCCCTGAACTGGGGGTTAGCAACCCCTGTTTTTAAAGTGCCCTAGTACTCTTCGTTGCTGCAGCAGACAAGCATGACTGCCCCTTAAACTTGTGTGTACAAGTCATAGAATCGTGGAATTGTGGAGTTGGAAGGGACCCCAAGGGTCATCTAGTCCAACCCCAGGCAAGGCATGAATCTCAGCTAAAGCATCCATCACAGTTGGCCTTCCAACCATCCAACCTCTGGTTAAAAACTCCAAGGGAAGGAGAGTCCACACCCTCCCATGGGAGACCGTTCTACTGCCAAACAACACCTTCTCATCTTCTTTGGCACGAGGTTCCCACTTTATCATATCCCACCTTTTGACTTGAAATCACCGCGAAGCCTTCAAAGACTCCTGACAGAACCACCAGGCTGCAAAGGATGAGACAACCATCCAATCCATTCTTATTACATGCACTAGTGCCCCTCCTGTGCGTTCCCTCTTTACTCTCAATAATTCAGACTCTTGAATGCCGCAAGCCAGTGATGGCCAAACTTGGCCCTCCAGCTGTTTTGGGACTACAATTCCCATCATCCCTGACCACTGGGTCCCGTTAGCTAGGGATGATGGGAGTTGTAGTCCCAAAACAGCTGGAGGGCCGAGTTTGGCCATCACTGCCGTAAGCAGTCAGCCAGAGTAAACCGAACGCATCACACCATGATGCCTGTCGAGCACATCACTACATGACTCACGCAAATGAGCCAAGCCACACGCTACAGAGGAATGTAATAAGCAGATCAATTACCTGTTCCTTCTCAACTCCCAAACACAGTTATATACCAAGTATGAAGCAAATCCTATTCACAGTGCAATCCCATGCCCTATTACTCAGAAGTCCCACTTGCTCTCAGGTGACTGAGCATAGGTTGCAATCTCACTAAGCCTTCCTAAAACAACTTCTTCTTCTTCTTCTTCTTCTTCTTCTTCTTCTTCTTCTTCTTCTTCTTCTTCTTCTTCGTGAGCTTCAGCAGTCTCAAGTTGCGGCTGTTCTAGAAGCCACAGAGGAAATACTAAAGACGCCCCCCCCCCCCAATTTCATTGTGGGCTCCTGCAGATGACCTATTTATTGAACATTCATCTTGATTTGCTTTCACAAATCTTATATAGAGGTTAGATTATATCTGGTCTGTTTTGAGTACAGGTATTCGTTCCAATCTGTCTGCAGGACGTTTGCGCACCTCTGTGAATCACGTGTTCATCTCACACTTCCCAATGCATTTCCTTGCCACTCTTCTAGGCGGAAAACGTCTGTTTCTTTTTCAAAGTGGATTTGTTGTGCTGGGGCGACAACAGAGTGCTTAAATCCACTTTAATTGCATCAACCTAAATTTCCAGAGATGCTCTTGTCTGGAAGGGCCTGAAGCCCACAGAACAGAAAAATCACATGATATCCTTAATAAATATATCCAGTTGTCTTGAACTCAGGGATACTTTGCTTCTTTGCCAGTTAAATTATTTTATATTTCCAAGAGTTAAGGCTAGTTAATTAATAATTAGTAGCAACTTGTTAATTAGTTATAATTCCCTCTTATAGCCACTGTCCGCAAAATTGCAAAAAAAAGATTGCCCCTACAACAGTTTTGAAATTAGCTTTTTTCTCTCTATTAGCTTGAAATCCTTTGTTTAGAAATTAGCTCCCCCCCCCCTATTTCTGACCCAACGGCCACATTTGCATGATCAAATCTTGGCTCAATAATCCAAGATATGCAAAAGCATATCCCTTGCTACCTCTCTTTACATGAGCAATAAAACAAGCCAGGAAGCATCAGTTACTCATAGCTCCCTGTTATGCAAAATCCCAAAGAAGACAGGATTCAGGTGCCGATTTTGAACTGCATCCTTGCTTGTTTGGAACATAGCTGTCAACTTTCGGATTTGAAAATAAGGGATTTTTTCAAACTTTCGGATTTGAAAATAAGGGATGCCGCGAGGGCGGTGCAATGGCACCAAGTAGCCTCGCCACCCTGCGCTCCAGAGGCTGCGCACGAACAGGAGAGCGAAAGAGCGAGCGCATAGACGGCAGGCAGGCTGTCTGTCTGGTTGGGCATGAGGGTCTGGATGCACAAGGCATACAAGCTCCGCCCCCAGTCGGTCTCAGACTCCTTATTGGCAGTCGAGCAACGCAGCTGAGGAGCCTCCCTGGCCGGCAGGGAGGGAGTGGAGCTGCTTCCTTTGAAATCCGGGAAATTTAAGGGATATCAACAATCTGGGATAACAGCGGGAAATGGCATTGGAATAAGGGAGTTTCCCGCAAAAAAAGGGAGGGTTGACAGCTATGGTTTGGAAGCTGTTCATCATATTCGTCTTGGCTTGCACATGTAGGAAGATATGCTTAACTGTGACTTTCTGGTTTGTTTCACCACATGCGCAAAGAGGCAGCAAGGGGCTGTGTTCACAGGCAGGCAGCGCATGCATTTCATGGCTTATTGATTTGATGCTGCAAGCATAGGCAGAGAGGCTGTCCTAGAATTTCACTCACAAAAATCAGAAAACTTCACTGTTTGGACTGGAGGTAGTGTATGGGTTTTCATGAATGAGTCTAAAGAACAACACACAGAAACCGATTATGTTTGGATAGGAGTAAGATGTCACCAGAAAGGGTGGCCTTCATGCCGTTAACCCACTTAAACTCTGTGCACCTTTGCACGGCCACATTTCAACACAATTCCACCTTGCACACAACCACAGATTGCCTAACCTCTTGGGATCACCGTCCACTCACCTGGGGGCATCGAAACTGTCGTAGGAGCCAACCGTGTAGTGCCTGAAGAGTCGCTTGGCTTTGTCACTGCGGCTCTCTGTAAAGCAAAGCAGAGAAGGCGTGGGGGTTAGGGTTGCAGGAGGGCACTTGGTACACAGACAGCATCTTCCTTTTTAACTTTGGGGCCTCCTGTCCTTCCTGCTGGTTCCTCTGGCAGCCAGTGAGTGGCAGCACAAGCTCAGCGCAGCTGGTGGCATGTCCAAAGAGGGGAGGTAGTAAGAAAGGGGGGAACTATTAGTGTGTCAACCTTAGAGAAGAGGGAAAAGGAACAAAAGGGAAACTGACTGCATGCACCCCCATTTTCCAGGGACAGCCATTATTGTCTGGCATTTGTCCCTAGTAAAATACAGCCCCAATTTTTGTGTTTGGAGTTGCCTTTAGCACACACATGTGCACATATGTACACTAGAGGCATGTTATTACAGTCATACCTTGGTTTTCAAACAGTTTAGTTCTCAAAGGTTTTGGCTCCCGGACGCCGCAAACTCGGAAGCAACTGTTCCAGTTTGCGAACTATTTTTGGAAGCCGAACGTCCGACAGGGCTTCCGATTGGCTGCAGGAGTTTCCTGCAGCCAACCAGAAGCCGTGCTTTGGTTTCCGAATGTTTTGAAAGACAAATGGACTTCCGGAACGGATTCCGTTCAACTTCCAAAGTAGAACTGTATTGTGGTTAGTAGTAATATAGCTTTGGATGTACAATGCCTGGTAGTCACTGGTGACAAGGAATCCCATGCAGGCGAGCGAGTGAGCTGGTGGAGTGCTCCATCCCAGGGGCAGCCTGTTCCATTTCGCAGCCTGGGGTGAAATGAGAAGGTGCCGCCCTGTGCATTTGCCACGCAACCTCCTATGCTGCCCCCGCCGAAGGCTGTAGCCTCTGGGTTGCGGTGAGATCTCGCGAGAGCCCTGCAGAACTGTGCAGAGGTCTCTGATGACGCTCCAAAAACCGGAAGCTAATGCAGATGCTTCTCCTTACATCTCTGGTTGTGGCAGAGGAGGTCCGCCATGGATTCTGCCTCCGGAGGTGGCTATCTCAGTCTGCCTTACAGATGGACCATTCCTCCTCTGCACCCATCATAGAAACCAAACAGGCAGCTACGGGAGGGAAACCCCCTATTGGACCCTGCATACAAATGTATTGGGCTGCTGCAGGAAGGCTGGATCTCTCTGACCCTCCTCTGCCAGACCCCAGCAAGGTAGTAAAAAACTGTGCAGGCTAGTTAGGTTTGCGGTCTTACTTACAAAATAAATAAAATAATAATAATAAATAATAATAATAATAATAATAATAATAATAATAATAAGAATAATAATAATAATACATTATGACTGGTGCCAACACTCCAATTCTTTTGGGATCAGAGTAAAACCTTTGTATTTGCCCGGGCACTTTAAGTACAGGTGATTGCTGTTAGTCCGTTCTATTGCTTTAACTGCTTTAAAATGTGTTTGGTTTCCTCGGAAGGGGGTATTGCATTTTATCCGGGTATGGCTAGTTTATTCGCATCACTTGTACATACCCTTTGCACCTATGAGGATGAAGTGTAGTTCATATGTATAAAAATACATTTGAACATAAATGTCCTTATTGACATCTTGCCGTCCCTCTAGAACTCTTTTGAGCAGGGAATTGCCTCTTCTTTCGAGTAATGATGAAGGCACCATCTAGTGCGCAGGCTGCTATTTCACACATTGCAGCTGGCGAGGCTCATTTTGAACAGTTAGGCGTAGTAACAACATATTGTAGGACAATTCTGTCTGGGAAAATGCTCTTAAATCGCATTCATCAGATTTAGCCTGTGACTAGGTTAAATCTGTCTCAGTTGTCTATAAACAAAGAATGCCAGCCTACCAGTTCCCCTTGAGGCCCTGCCTATCGAGATACTAAATATTGCCAGATGCGTTTTGAGTTGCAACCAGTGCTTTTTTTCCAAGGTGCTGGTACTCACCATGAAATTTCAACAGTAAGTGTTTAACATTTGAAAACAAAAAAGGTGCCAGTACTGCGTACCCGTGAGTACCCCTAGGGGGAAGAAAAGCACTGATTGTAACTATTTTGTAGTGAGCACATACAGATCCAATGTGAGATTGAACTGTCTCATTAAATAATCTTGCGTTTACAAAAAGGGAACCAGTTGCAGCCAGTTTACCAATCCGTTTACTCACACACCCTTCTTTAGAAGCCAACGTGGGCAGCTGATGGCAGCAAAAAACTAACGCAGCCAGCCAGCAAAGTTTCTAACAATGTGCAACGTGTGTGTGTGTGTGTGTGTGTGTGTGTGTGTGTGCCGGGTTGTGAGTATAGGAGCATCGTTGTAAATGTGCTATGGTCTGATTCGCTCATCATGTTAAACCGAAACATGATGTAGTGGAAATTGTGGCTGCTTTGCTCCTGCCCGATTGTTCTGCTGCTGAGTTAAGCCATAGGCTTAGCGTGTTGTCCAAACCTAGGTTCATGGTGAGACTAACCACAAGCTGGAACCAAGGTTTGTCCCATGGGTTTGTCCAGGAGAGTTAATGGCTCAGATGAAACGCTAAGTCAAACCATGGTTTAGTGCAGCAGCAGAGCAACAGGGGAGGAGCAAAGTGGGCGCCATCTCATGTCCAGGAGCCCTCAGGCATGGTTATGCTGTGAAAATCAGTCCACTGTCCTTGTATTTCGTTTTGAAAATGGGGAGCAGCACGTGACAGGAAGAAAATATGGCCAGTTAAAAACAGTGTGGTGTTCTTCACTTCCTAGAGTTTGGTCACGGTTAAATTTCATGATGAACATGAAGACCAGGTGTGAGGAAATTAGGGCCCTCCATGTGTTATTGGCCACATGACCTGGAAGCTGTACGCCAGCTCCCTCGGCCAATAATGCGAGATGAGCGCCACAACCCCAGAGTCGGTCACGACTGGACCTAATGGTCAGGGGTCCCTTTACCTTTACCTTTGTGTTATTGGACTACAAGTTCCATCACCCACTGATCATTGGCCATGCTGCCTGAGGCTGATGGGAGTTGGAGCTGAATAACACTCGAAGGGCCACCCATGTTGTAAACAGTGATAGAAGATAGAAGGTGGAAAAGTCTCTAACAGTGAAAATCTGGGGACAAGTGTGTGTGGAAGAAGCAGTACACTGTTGCTGCTGGTGATGGCGCTTCAATTCCATGCTTTAAAATAAATTGTTAAAAAACCCTCAAATTTTGAAAAGAAAATCTGCAACGGAGGAGGCGGGGGCAGAATTTAAACCGAAGATTGTTGCCTGCTCTACTTTTATTTTGGCTGTTCCTCCATTTTCTGGCTTCTTCCCTCCATATGGGTTTCACATGCAACTGGGGAGGACGTGTAATGTCAAAAGGGGGCCAAAGTGTTCTTCCTTGAAATATATGGAAATGTCATAGTGATTAATTCTAAAAGCTAAAAAGGGGTAGGGATAGAAGATTTAAAGGGGTGATAAAGCCCCTACTGAGGACAGCCGAATTACCTCACAACAATTTCTCTGGAAGGAATAGCATTCTTCCACAGGGGCATAGTGTGTGGGGCTTTTTGTGGGGGAAATGACCCTAAAGCAAGCAAAGATAGCTCCCTGTACCTGCCACAGTGACAAAAGTCATTTTTGAAACATGGAATAGGAGAGGAGGAGGAAGCCTTAGCTACTGGATATTAAATTCATAGGTTGTAGTCACATTTTTACCCATTGAAATAAAATTCTAGCCATTGAAATTAACGGGCCTAAGTTAGCCGCGGCCATTACTTTCAACGTGTCTACTCTGTGTAAAAGTCACCTGACTACAACCCTATGTCTCCTTCTGCGCAGCGCAAATGCTTAACAATTTCTCCACGTCCCCCACCCCCCAAAAAGTGCTGAAAGCATCTCCCAACTTTCGAAGTCGCAGAGTAGGGCTGAGAAGGTAGAGAGGCACTTTTGGCCAAGCACAAGTTATGTGGGTGCCCAGCCAGCCAGCCAGCCTGTCAGACCTGCCTTCTTCCAATAATATTCCTTCCCTTTCCATTCTCCCTAGTCTTCTGCTTTTCTTCCCCCCAACAGCCAGTCAGCATTCTGTGCCCAAACAGCGTGCTCAGTCCTCACTAAGCTGCTTTGAGTTTTCCCCCTTACTTGGCCGTTCCTCTCCCCAAAAACCACTTTTTTGCACTTCTATAAAGCTTGGGCTTCCCCCAAGACTGCTGATAACTCCCTCTTAAGCATGGATGCTACTGTTTTGGTTACATAAGTGTGTGTGTGTAGATCTAGATAGTGTGTGTGTGCGTGTGTATAGGAGGGAAAGGGGCTAGAGGGCAGTTTGGAGCACCTACCTTGCTTCCCTTCCTGTGATTTATTGGGTACTTCCTCCACGCAGTCCGATGGGAACCAGCCCACACGGCCCTTTACCTGTCCCTCCCAGAAGCCTCCTTCCCCAACACTCAGCACTGAAAAGGAGAAGGGCACTGTTAGGGGCATGAACACGCTTTGGACGAAGGTGGCCAGCCGTTCACCAATTTGTTACTTATTCAGAGCCGCTGTGGCACAGGGGCCAAACCTGACCTAACTAAGAGACCTTCGCTGTCCCCTGCCCATTGAATTTCTCTCAGCCTAGCCTTCCTCAGAGAGTCGGTGTGTGAGGAATTGGCCTGGTTAGAGTAGCAAACCGAATCCAAAATCCAATTAGCCGTCATTAAAAGCCCTGCCTCTTTTTTTTCTTTTCTTTGAGCATTCTCAGGTACTCCCTGCATAAGCTGATAAATGAGTAAGTGTTGGGTCCTTCTGTGTGGAACTTGCTTTTTGTTTTGTTTTTTCTAGTCCCCATCTTTTAAAAGCATCTGAAGACAGCATGGCTGGGCCACCTGTGGCTCTCCAGATTTCACTGGACTACAACTCCCATCACCCCTGCCCATTGGGCATGTTGGCTTGGGCTGATGGGAGTTGGGAGTCCAACAACACCTGGAGGGCTGCAGAAGGTGCACCATTGTTCTGCAGGTCCCCCCCCCCCAGACAATGTTGTGATCCATCACCTTTCGTTTTACATCTTCTGCTTTAAAATACAAGCTTCTAGAGCAGCCTTTCTCAACCTTGAGTCCCCAGATGTTGTTGGACTACAACTCCCATCAATCCTGACCACTAGTCTTGCTAGATAGGGTTGATGGGAGTTGTAGGCCAAAAACATATGGGGACCCAAGGTTGAGAACCACTCTTCTAGAGCATTGGAGGGAAGGAGGAAATGTTGTTTAAAAGCATGTATTAGAACCCTCACATATTCCTTGGGATTCTGGGAAAGAAACCTAAATGCATATTCTGGAACAGTGATTACTTAACTGTGCTCCACAGTCCAGCAGCGCATACCCTCCAATATCTTGACTCGCAAAACCATGATGCACATCTTCCTAGCCATGCTCCTGTGCAAGTCATGTGACCTGCGTGAGACCACAGAGTCCAAAAGATGTGAATTATGGGGCCCATGCTCTCACAGAAGAGCAGGATGCAGCTTTGAAAAAGTGCTGGGTGTGTATGTGTGTGCGAGATCTTGGCGTGAAATTGTACGAGATCACAGCACCCAAAAATGGCCGCCATTCTCTAGGGCAAAAAATCCTGTTTTTCCCAATACACTTTTTTCCACCAGGCCCGGCGTTGGAAGGAGACATCTTTAGGGAGCTGGGGAAGGACCAGCATTGCTGATGTTTGTTCCCCAGGAACACTTTTCTTGGGCTTCGATGAACGCCAGGTGTCCACCATTGTCAATGCTCAAAAAGCCTTAAAAACATCCCTAGTATACTGTGTAGAAAGCTTTCGATATAGAGGAACATTCAAAAATTATATTCTCCACCTGCACTCTGAAGTGATACAGTCCACTGTACCATTCCCAGAATTCTGCATCCTCAAGCCTACTTAACTCTGTAGCATGTGCAGACCAGGCCTTCAATAAAACCTAGTCCTTTATCTTAGGAACAATAGGGTCTCCCTCTCTCCTAGTAATTTGCTTACTGCACAGTGTCTTGAGACTTTCTAATTCATTTGGAGATTGCTAAATACTGGTTGGCTGGATTTTTTTGCAGCATTTCTGAAAGCCAGAAGCTTCAGTATCAACACCTTCAGTATCAAATATATATCTATTAGCATCTGTCCAAGCACCATGGCCCTCATCTAGTTTGTGATCCTATAGCCGCTTACTTGGGAATGAGCTCCATTAAACTCAGTATAGGTTTGCTCTGAAAGTCTTTGTAAAAAGGTCTAGCTGACCAGCCTTCCACTGAGCTGTACAATCTGCAGCAGTCAGACCACTGAACTCCTATTTGTGTGTCCTCTGAAATCACTTGCACACCTCCATTTTGTATCTTACTATTTAGGAGATGTCACACCATTCATTTAAGGTCATATGGCTGTGTTGTTTCACAGCATTTCTTGTACATACCTGCAGCATTTTTGCAGCAATTTAAACAGTCTTGTTTCACAGCATTTCTTTCTATTTGTAAATTGAGCAACAGCACAATTATAAATCTTGTATAGATTTCATTGGCCATTGCCTATAGGGCATGTTCTTGGGGGCAGAGGTTTGTGCTGGTTCACAATTGCTCCCCCGCACCCTGCCATTCTTACTTTTAGCCCTGCTTTGTACAACTGCACGGGAGTGCAGAGGAAAGTTTCTTATTTGTAAGGCTGTGAAGTAACTGGTCTCCCTCCAACGTGGTGGCAGTAAAAGAATGTTGCAGTCCTCAAAGAAGAAGCTAAGCAGAACTGTGGTTGTGATACAACACAGTTTAAGAATCACTGCCCTAGAACATCACAGCCCCATTGAACACAGCGGGTGCACTTTTAACTTCATGGCTCTATCTTCAGTAGGGGAAACATCATAGCTCTCAATGACAGCACATGCTTTATATTTGGGGTTTGATTCTCAGCATTTCCAGTTAAAAGGATCTGGTAGTAGGTGATGGAAACGACATTTGCCTGTGAACCTGCAGAAGCGCTGCCAGCCTGTGGAGACAGAGGGCGACAACACCAGTCCTATGCAGAACAGACTCACTGAAGTTAATGGACACAATTTATTTCATTAATTCCGATGGGTCGACTCTGAATAGGACTTAGTTGAATACTGCCCAGTATTGGGCTAGATGGATAAATGTTCCAAAGCTTATCTAAGGAGACTTCCTACATTCCGACAGAATATAACACGTCTCTTATTTCAGGTACCGCAGTTCAAAAATAATCCCTGCCTTACAAAATTCTGATCTGGCCACCTTTCTCTGGACACAGACACACACTTAAGACAACGGGCCACTCATGCGTGGCTGACAGATGCACACCAAGACATTCTAGACACCAACTAAAGACCACACACACACACACACACACAAACACAAGCCAAGCCTCACAGTTTCCCTGATTCTCAGCTACAACTGTATCAGCCAAACGCAAGATTCTGAAAGTGCAAGGTAGGGGGCAGCCTCCCTATACAGTCATACCTTGGTTCTCAAACGCCTTGGTACTCGTACGTTTTGGCTCCCAAACGCTGAAAACCCGGAAGTAAATGTTCCGGTTTTCGAATGTTTTTCAGAAGCCGAACGTCTGACGCGGCTTCCGCTTGAGTGCAAGAAGCTCCTGCAGCCAATCAGAAGCCACAACTTGGTTTTTGAATGGTTTTGGGAGTTGAACGGACTCCTGGAACGGATTAAGTTCGCGATCCAAGGTTCCACTGTATTCAGAGAGAGGCTCAAGTTCCTTCCTGACTAAGGGACCCATCAAACCCTACCACCTATTGTTGTTTCTCCCTGTTCCCACTGAGTGTAAAATCTAGGTTTCCCCACTCATGCTGAGAAAACTGTGTGGGCACATGTTGGGGGAAGTACAGAGCAACTCCATGCTTTTAAACTGGGTCCTTAAAAAAACCCCAAAACACTCCATGGAGTCCTCATCTACCCCGCATGTAACATGCCTTCCATTTCCAGATCAGCCTTCCTCAACCAGATGCTGCCAGATGTTGCTGAACTGCAACTCCCATCAGCTCCAGCGATCATGGCCAATGGTCAGGGATGGTGAGAGTTCCAGTCCAAAACATTTCCAGGGCACCAGACTGGGAATGGCTGGTCCTGAAGATTCACTCCCTGGCATCAATGGGAGGGATGGGTAGGACTATAATTATAATTTCTCTCTCTCTCTCTCTCTCTTTAGGAAGCCCAACTGTTCTGCTTCTTCGTTTTTTGTTTTGTGAGGCTGGCTATGACAAAGTTAAAGAACACCCATGCTAAGCCCTTTAGTCTCTCCCAAAGAACCCAGGCGTCGTGGGGCTCAGAGAGACTCCCTAGGCAATCCAGGGGTGTCCGCAGAGATCAACGTACCCTTGATCTTCTCGCCCTTGCTGATGGGGAGCTCACCCTCGGCCTGGACCTGGTACGGTTTCACAGCCATGAACGTGCGACCAGGCACAGCCGAATAGAGTTTCCGCTTCACTCCCCGGCTACTCAGCGTGCTTCCCCCGGCAGACTCCTTCTGGTAGCCGCTGGAGCTGCCAAGAGAGAGAGAGAGACCAAGATTTAGGCAAGTATGATCCGACTGAGTCCTGAACCTGACCTGCATCTTTCTCCTCTCGCCTCTGTTCCGCCCTACAGAGAGAGGCCTCTTGTGAACACTCTGATTTTCCTCGTTGGCCTGGAGGGCCAAGCTATGCACTAAGTTAAAATGCATGCGCTCGCTTCAATCTTTCTGTCGTTATCATCATCAACATCACTGTCATTGTCACCATCCTTTAACATTACAGCAACAGGGTTCCCTGTTCAGGATTCAGACTGTGGCATACAGGGAAAGGGCTTCATGACCCTTTCTCCCTGCATCATGATCTCAACAAAAGTTTCCTCCCAAAGCTGTTACCAGCCCAGGACAGAAGCTGCTACTTCTTGGGCAATTAGCAGCTGGGTGTGTGTGTGTGTGGATTTTCATTAGGACTGCTGCAAACTCCCCATCCAACCCTTTATGACACATTCCTGGTTGCCTTTTGCTATTCTTCTTGAAATATGTAAATTTAATGCCTAGCCTGTATATAGATGTTAGCTAATGGTGTTTATGTTTCTTTATAGTATGTAGTCATTATGCTGCTGATGAAGCCGAAAGAGGCGAAACAGGGATAAATAATCCGGGCATCCTTGTCCTGCTTGCTCCGAATCTTCATGAAAACTACATTCACACTTTGGAGTGTTGCATCATCACTGTCTTATCAAGCTCAACTTTCAGTTGGAACTTTTATTTGCATTATATGGAGGACACCGAACTTGGGACTGTTAAGTTGAATTGATATGAAGGACACTGGACTTGTGATACTTGCAATGTACCTCCACGTACATAGCCTTTAAGCATATAGACCTTTGAAACGGATTATATTCATATGTTGTTTTTTCGTGAGTTTATACCAGATTATACACAGATTTTGGTCTTGTACATGCATGTGCTTTCATTATTTATATCTTGAGTTATCAGAATTAATTTCTGCCAGCCTGTTACGTTTGTTGTTTGGTGGCAGAAGTGTGGCCTGCAAGAAAATGTTGCAGTGCAGAGCGTTCTTGTTCAGGATCCCAGTCAGCCAGCTTGGCCTTCTTTCAGGAGACTCCATTCCATTCCTCCTCCCCAACCTGGTCTTCCGGTTCCCCCAACAACACTTAACAAACACCCTATGCCCACAGAGCATAGTCCAAATTGGGCTATTTTTGGATAACCCCTCGGTGCTGTTTTGCCTACATAAGAATCCACACTCAGAGAATGGATTTACTCTTATTCCTCCTGCCTTTTTTCTCCAGTGGTGCTAATAGCAGCTTCAAAGATTTGTGGTCTTGATTGGGGGAGCAGTGCAGAAATGAGGGGTGGGAGCCGGGGATTTAAACACCTCCACCTGCCCCCCAATGCTGCTGCTCTGGTAAAGATTGAAGGCTATCCCTCTGGCTACTTTTAAGGTGTTGTATTTGGCTTTTTTAAAAAAAACCAAAACAAAACTGAGAAATTTTGATCCCCCCCATCATATGCATTTCAGCCCTAAGCCACTCTTTTTCCCAAGAGGAGACAGATCTCATTCCATCTCAAGGGAGTGTTGGATGCAGAGGAATGGTGGGTGGAACCAGCTGGGGAACCCCCAAGTGAAGAAGGCTTAGAGCCCGGGGGTTGGTGGTAGGACGACGATGCGTGGTCAGAGGAAGAAGACTGGGAAGAGGAGGTGTTGGAAGCTGAAGAGGTAACAGTGCTCAGTGAGCTGAGAAAGTCTGTGGCACAGAGAAATCCAGAATCAGAGGCAGAAGCTAAAGCAGGAGACAAGGGAGGCCAAGAGGCAGGTATGGGTCAGGCTTGTGAAGAGGCACGGGTATCTCCTGCTGTGACAAGCTCCCCTCCCTCCTGGTCTCCCAGAATCAGGAGAGGCATGAAGAGGGAGAAGCAAAGACAGGCCTGCAGGTGCAGTCTCTGATTGCTTGGGAAATGCCCTGGAGAGTTGGATACATAGCCAGCTGTGGGGAGGCGGGAAACTTTAGTCTCAGCAACTGCTTCATGGGAGAAGACTTGAGTTGCTGTGCTCATTAGGTCTGACACTCCTGTGCTGATCTTGCTTTGCTAATAAACAGCAAACTCCAACTTGCTCGGGTGATTTGCTGCTGGCTTGCTCCTGCCGGGTGTTCCCAAACCTGTCCGATCCTGGCAGCTGTGCCATCAGAGAAGGACTTGGGGGCAGATGTCCAGGGCCCAAGCAGCAGAATGTGCAGGAAGCACCCCGGTTCCCCCAGCAAGCAGCAGGCTGGCTTGCCACATTTTGAAATACACATTATCATATAAAGAGGCCCCAGTAAGACTGTTAAGTCCAGGGTCTAGAATTATCCTGCTGCATCACTGGATCCCAGCCCCTTTCAAAGGGAACCAGGTATTCACCCCCCTCCCCCTACTCCAGAGTAACAATGTGGCATTCTGGAGGTCTTCCCCTGGCACGACAAAGCCCCTGGATGCCCGCCACACCATTCATTATGAGGCACCAAGTGTTTTCTCCCTTGAAAAGTACATAGAGCTGAAGCTGGAGGAAGTGATGAACTTTCCCATTTCCTCTTCTCAGCTATATGTGCTTTTCCAAAACGAGATTGGCACCTGAGCATCTCAAGAGAAAGTGAAGCAACCAAGAAGACAGGGTGAAAGGGGAGCAATTTAGGTGACTGAGGAACGCAGAATAGTTGGGTGAAAGAATAGGTGCCAAAGGAATCGGGGGAGAGAGAGGGCGAGTGTGTGTGTGCATGGACACACTAGAACCAGTGAAACAAATCCTCTTGAAATTACAAAAGAAATCCACTGTAATCTTCATCAAATCACAAATCACATCTGTCTCTATCGGCTCATCTCAGATCACTGAAGCCTGGAGCCTCACATATGAAGCCCCAAGCCTACCTGGGTCGACCGCGCTGCTTCTTAGCCTCGTCTGTGTGGCGCCCGCGTGACGGAGAGCGGCTGCGAGCGCCACGGGGACTGCTGGAGCTGCGCAGGGTTCCCGTGGTGATCTTCTGGCTCTGCACAGCCACAGTGGCAGACGGGGTGGACGGCGGGGCATAAAGCATCCAGTCCGGGAGGTTCATGCTGGTGTCGCTGTTGGCTCGCAGCAAGGTGTGCGGCACCGCCAGGCCCTGGGAGCCGTCCCGACGCCGGCTAACGTATTGCGGAGTCTCCTGGAAAGGGACTGAAAGGGACGGCCATGTCAAGAGGACAGATTTGAAACAGGAAAGCTGGGGAGGAGAACATCATGGGGATTTGTACCCTGCAACCAAAAGCCTTAACGGGTTGTGAGTACAGCTGGTGCAGAGCCCTGTGTGTTACGCTGCAATTTCTTGTGGGAGGCTAGCATAGTTAAATGTTCAGGTGGTGTTGCTGGGCATGCCGCTTAGCTTCTCGGGACTCTCACCTTTCGTTTTTGAAAAACAACAACCAGGGTTCTGGGTAGTATGGTTGCACAGATGTGCTTGAAAACGTGTAGGAAACGCCTGTTGGAAACTCAGAAGCCTGAGGGGCAGCTGAAAAAGGTTTCCAGCAGTGAGGGAGAAGGTTCTGGCGTCCTGCACAGATCTTTGTCCCTCCCCACTGACTGGCAAAATCTGAATGTGTGAAATGGGGTGACTTGTTGGCTCTAGGGTTGAGTGGTGACCTTTCCCCCAGAGGTGCCCCCAGAAGACCTTCTGTAATGCTGGCGGTCCCAATGGCTGTGAGCCTACATGATAACCATGGCTATGAGCTGCCATTTTACATTTCCCACAACGTCCCACAGTGTCCTACATAGCCTTGCTATGGAGCACTGTGGAAAATCAAAATGGCAGCCCTCAACCTCCCACAATGTCCTGTAATGGTACTATATTGGGCACTCTGGAGCATTGTGGGAAATTTGAGATGATGAGCAGGGATTAGTGCAGGCGGATACCCCCCCCCTCAAGATTCTGGGGTCCTGGCAGCTGCCCAAGGGTGCTGAAACTGGGGCTGGAAAAGAGCAGGCAGGAAATGGCTGAGAGGAAAATGGATGAGGTCAAGACTCTGATTGCGTGGAGAAGATTATGACAGCAACAGCAATGCAGCAGTGGGGAAGAGCTCAGCTATGAAAGTCAGGCTGTCTCTATCAGGGCTTGCAAAACATGCCAATTTCCTGCAAGTTAGCACAATTTTTAAGAGAGCCCAAATCATGTTTTAAAAGCTCCAGTAATGCAGCAGCCTGGATAAACAAGTGAATTCCTAGGTGCCACCATCAAATGTCCAGTTACCTGGTATTTCTTCAGCGTTGGTCTCTGTCTTGTCAACTAAGTGGCACAAAACAAGTGGTTGGTGCCATATCCTACTGCAGGCCTAAGGCCCCTACAAGCTTTCATTTACATTTTGGAATGTACCCTTTGTGAATATTGCTAAGGGAGAAGACAGTAACATATAAATCAATTGTACAGTCTTCCCAAGGTTTTCTATTTATGAATAAAGAAAATGCAAAAACCAAGGTGTCATTTGTGAAAAGAGGCTCAATGCTGAATTTAAACCAGTTCAGCTCTCATGGGCTACAGGCATCGTAATGTTAAACCCTTGTTAGAATGAAACAAGACTTTCCAAGGTTGTTCACTTCCCCCTCCTCACTCCTTTTCTGGCATGGCTGCAAAGGGATTAGAAGCTTCCACTTCTGTTTTAGATCAGAAGTTGTTTAGTACGTCGTCCAAACACTAAACTGTGGTGAATCTTAACTATGCTCAGTGAAACCAAACCAGCTTCATAAACCACAGTTTGATGATACGTTGTTTCCACTAGCGATAGCTAAGATTAACCACAGTTTATAGTGTTTGGACAACCTGCAAAATTTACGTTGATCTAAAACAAAAGCAAACGAACATGAATTATTCCTTGCAGCTGCATTGAAGGTGAGGGTAGAGGAACATGCAATCCCAGGGCGAGAGGCTGGGTTCATTTTCATAATGCTAAATTGTGGCTTGGTGTTATGACCAGACATGTTATCCCCACAAAGTTCCCTGGGAATTGTAGTTGTGAAGCACCCGTTAAAAATTCTTTTCCTCATTAGAGAACTACAATATTCAGGGTGCTCATTGGTACTGGTGTGTGTGGAGAGGGGAATGGATGTAAGGGGGGAAGTGTAGCAATGTAGCCAAGCTGTAATCCTATATACCTTTACCTGGGACTTAAGTCCCCACTGAACACAAGAGGACTTACGCGTGAGTGGGCATGTTATCTAATTGCAGTGCAAATCCTTTACGTTCGTATTGGAGGAATGTTAACAGCACCCACCCTGCAATCAAACTCACCAACATCTGAGTCCCGGTGGCTCTTGATCAGCTCTCCCAGCTCAAAATTCCCTGTAATGACCGCAACCTAACATGGAGAGAAGATGTGTATGCACAATGTTTATTTTTCCTCAGGAGCGCTGACAAAACTATACAAAACTAGGGATCTCTCAACTTTGGTTTGTTTGAGAAACTCGAGGCTGCGGTGATTGGATCCCTCCATTTGGCCCTCTGTCACTGGAATCCACTAGCTACCCAACGTAAGGCAATTTCTTAGCCCACCTTGCGGGCTAAAACTGGGAAAACTTGTGTCCACTTCAAAGTGGAGATTTCACATTATGGCTTGCTTCTTCATACACCCACCTTGCCAGTCCCTGATCCTGAAAAATTTAATGTCAGGGAGAACAGTTTGAACATGGGTTTTCCCTGAGTTTTCTATGGTTTAATAGTAGTACATCATCATTATCCTTCATATGAACCCTTGTCTGCAGCTTGGGGTGATGCAGTCCAGACACAGGTTTAGCACAGGCTTGTAAATAAGTCCACTAAAGTTACTAGACTGCCATTTATTTATCTTTTTCCTAGTATAGGGTTGGAGCTCTTGCATCATTCCTGGGTTGCCTGGCAGAGGAGCGACGGAGAACCCTGTGCCAGCCTGTTTACTTACCTGCATGCCACTCCTCCTTACCCAAGCTAGCACACCTCACCTGCTATCTATGAGAATGTGCCCAATTCTTCACCATGCCTCTTTCTCTTCCTAATTAAATATACCCTCCATGGGGTGCAAGGTGGCCTACTGGGGACTCCCAGGCAATCTCCTGTCCAGGCGTTGGCCAAAGGACTCCAGCATCGCTGGAGAATTTGGGCCTTAACTCATGCAGAGTTCAAAGGAATTCTGGGTCTTAACTTACTCAGTTTATACCACTGTATTGTCCAGGGCCTCATGCTTCAGATACGCTCTCATTCTCTCACTCAGTCTAGACCCTGAGGTGGCTGCTTTAGCTGAGCTGCTGCAGGCCAAGGAGAGGTTTGCAGTATATCAGCTAAAGGGAGGGGCTGTGGCCCAGCAGTAGAGCATCTCCTGTGCATGCAGAAGCCCCCAGGGGGCGACCCCTGGCATCTCCAGGTAGGGCTGGAAATCTGAAATCCTAGAGAGCCACTGCCAGTCAGTGAGAAATTACTGAGCTAGCTGGACCAATGGCCATTAGCTCAGTATAAGGCAGCTTTCTATGACTTCTATGATTCCCACAAGCAGGGCAGAGCTACAGTACTGGTCCTATTTGCCTCCCAAGCACCCCTTTTTGCTACAGTATTTTGAACCAGGGCTAGGGGGACTGTGAGCTCCATCTGATGGTTTTTGGGATTTAGTGCAAGGAGGAGATGGAGAAACTGATCCCGCCTCGTGTCTCCTATGCTATGCAGAATTAATGACACCGAGGCGCCAATGCTGGCGACAAGGTGAGAGCGCCTACTTCCAGATCTACAGAATCAGCCAGCAAAAGAAATGTACTGGTACCTATTTCCTTGGGAGAAGTGCAGGGCAAAGAGTGCAGGGCAATCCCAACAAAATGAAACCAGAAACTATTATTCCTTAGCATAATAGATCCAACTAAAACCCCAAACACCCATATTGACATGGTCTAGGGCAGAGACAAGACATTCAGGGGCTCAGTCCTGTGATGTCTTGGTACAGATTAGGTCAGCGTGCCCCACTCTCGCTCTCCCTTGAACCCCATTCACCACACACACCTGGAAGGCAGTCTGACCATGGTTGTTCTTGATCTCTTTGTTAGCTCCCCGGTACAGCAGGATGCGGGCGCAGCTCTCCTGAGAGATAGGGGAGGGGGAGGAGAAAGAGAAGGAATGAATAAGGCACATCTTCCATCCATGCTGTTCTCAGTGGACAAGATGCCAGCAGCTAGCTAGAGCAGAGAGGGTTCAGCTGTGGCACACCGAGTGCTGTGGGACTCCAACTCCCATCAGCCTCAGCCAGCACAGACAATGGTCAGGGATGATGGGAGCTGTAGTCCAACAACCTATGGCGGTTTACAGGTTAGCGACCCCTGATCAAGAGATCAAGGTGGCAAGAATGTGTGTGCATCGGCAAGTCCCAACATGGGTTAAATGAGATTAGAATTTATTACAAGACTACAGGGCAAAAAGTAATATTTACATCAATTGCTCTGTATGCTTTTGCCTCTGACCTCACCCACCAATGTCAAGTAACTCCTGGAAGGCTGCCCAGAAAATAATCCAGTGCTTGGGCTGAAAAAGGTCCCCCATCCTTGCTCTGGGTTCAGCCCACACTACCTGTCACCTGAACGGATAGTGCAAGGGTTGCTGAGACTGCTGGGTCTTTCTCACCTTCTCACCAGCAATTGGTGGTGCACTCAGGGCAGGACTTTAGGGCAAATGTCAAGAGCCCCAAATCTCTACACGGTGTAGATTTCCTTTGTTGTAATTCAGTTAATCCCGTGATTGTCTTTTTTGCCTAGAACTAAACACAGCAGGGCTGTCTTATCACATTTTGAAGTCCATGAAGTAATACACATTACCATCTAAAGAGGAGGTGGAGGGGCATAAGAGGAGACAGACTTTGTGCTGGTCATCGTTACCTGCCCTGCCCCACCCTCCAGCCCTAGGAGCAACTGGGAAGAGGGAAGAGAAGTTCAGGGATGCTTTTTTTAAAATAATTTGTTAAGTTGTGTGTCTTTGTTTCTCAATTTGTACTGTGTTATTTTATGCACTGTGACTAGCTGTTATTTTTATTGATTGTTGTCAGGGGGCTGCATCCTTCCTCCAGTCCTGCGTTAAGCAGCTACCGAGAGCAGCCCCCAATCTTGAAGACAGATTCATCCAGTTCCCCTTCCGGCCCAAGCAGTGGAGAAGGGGGGTTGGTGGAGAGGCTCCAGCTAAACAGGGAGAGACCTCGTTACGAAGAGGGGGAAAGGAAAAAGCGGAGAACAAAGTGCTTCCGCTTTCCACGATGGGCTTCCTGGCGGGAGAATAGACGAAAAGCAGTTTCGGAATCTGATGATGACAGATGAGGAGGTTTTACGACCTGCTCCGCTTATAAAGCAATTAGTTTAGATTAAAGCCTTGAAAAGCTTGATGGATTGGTCTCTTCTTTCGTGCGACCTAATTAAGAAGACAGCCCAGGTCTGACAATTGTAGCTTAGAAATTATTTATTGTAATTGTTAAAGAGTGAATTTCTGCTTAATCATTATTTGCTGATACGTAATTTTATTGTGTATTATTATATTCTAATGGATTACTGAATATGAGTTTATTTGATACAAGTTGTTTGTTTTATTGTTTTTTTAATGACATTTTTGTACTGGATCAGATTGTTATACGGCGTGTGATCTTTGTTGTTTCTTCAGCTTGCAAACAGCCTGGTGTATAGTAATATAGAAAGGCAGTATACAAATTAAAAAGTGAAATGAAATGAAATAAGGCCTACAGTATAAAGTGACCTAACTGCAGCACTGGCAGCAACAGCAAAGAGGAAGTCTATCAGGGTCTCTTTGAAATTGGACAGGCAGGTCCTTGTTGGGCTTTGGCTGATAACCCAAAATGGCAACCCCTGACTCAGAGCAATTCCTCTCCACTACCTGCCCACTTCCCACAAGTTCCATCCCAAAGAGGAAAGGCAAACTTGGATTGAACACAGCAAAGGCATCGGCCTGACCATTCTCAAACTGTTGGAGATCAATTTCGTGCATGTTTTAATGAGAAACTACCGTGCATTTCACAGAACCAAACCAGTATGTGAACCGAAACACAATCGTTCTTTGAAATCAACACTTCTCTGAATTTTGCAATGCAGTTCGCCAACCAGACAAGATGTACAAAAATGCATTATATATTAGGATTATTATTATTTTTTGCACAATTGAGTATTGCTGGGGAAAACGTGCAATACAACGCTGACCAGTTTTCACGAGAATTTTATTTTTTAATGAAACAAATCACAACTTGCTGCAGGAGAAACCCAAATTTAAAGATTTGGAAAATTGAGAAACCAAAACAGAGAGAGATGCCCATCCCTACAGGGCGTGTTATGTGTGCTATGTCTTCTTTTTCTACTTCCGCCATTCCTACCTTGTTGTAGAGTGCGCAGATGTGTAGCGCCGTGTTTCCGGACGCATTCTGTGCCCCAGGCTCGGCGCCGTAGAACAGCAAGTGCTCCAAGTGCTGTGAGTGTCCGTGCTGGCAGGCCTGGTACGTGGGGAAGCAGAGGTCAGGAATGGAAGGTATGGGCTAGATGGTCAGATGGACAGGTGCCAAGTCACAGCCACCCCCCTCAATCTTTAGGCTTGGAGCCAACCCTGGCAGGAGACACACACAGGATGTAAGATGGGTAACCCAGCCCTCTCAAGCACACAATCCGGGGCTGCCAGACAGGGCATCTCAAGAGCGTGGCCACTATATGCAGGCCCTTACCTGGTGTATCTCTTGCCAGCCATTCTCATCAGTGGCGCCAATGTGTGCTCGGTTATAGAGCAGAAGCTCGCAGCAGCGCGGGTCACCTCCAACCATGGCTGTGTGGTAGAGCGGAGTCAGCCCGCGGCGGTCCTTGTAATTGGGTGAGCCTCCCAGGTCCAAGAGTGCCTGCGCGAGGAAGACAGGCCGGCGTGAATGGCAAAGGCAGGTTCAGCCCAGGGTTGTTTCATGCCCCTTGGGGAATGAAACATATTGCTCCTCTTGCAGTAGCTTATTGTATGGGCTTTTGAAGGCGCACCTGTTTACACAGGCTTTCTCTTGCTCTTGCTCAATAATAATAATAATAATAATAATAATAATAATAATAATTTATTTATTTATATATATCCCGCCCATCTGGCTGGGTTTCCCCAGCCACTCTGGGTGGCTCCCAACAGAATATTAAAAACACGATAAAACATCAAACATTTAAAACTTCCCTAAACAGGGCTGCCTTCAGATATCTTCTAAAAGTCAGATAGTTGTTTATTTCTTTGACATCTAATGTGAGGGCGTTCCACAGGGCGGGCTCCACTACCGAGAAGGCCCTCTGCCTGGTTCCCCGTAACTTCACTTCTTGCAGTGAGGGAACCACCAGAAGGCCCTCGGAGCTGGACTTCAGCGTCCGGGCAGAACGATGGGGGTGGAGACAAACCTTCTTGACTTGAACCTCCTCTTTTAATTTCTGCACCGTTTTAATTGGATTGTTTTATTGCATATTTTAATCACATGTGCTTATACCTCAATGTTTGTGTCACTGGTTTTTATTATTGCACACTGCTTAGAAACCTATTTTGGCATGAAGCAATATATACACTAAGAGTTATAATTATGATTAATAACAACATAGAATTGTAGAGTTGGAAAGGACCCTGAGGGTCATCTAATCCATCCCGCTGCAATGCAGGAATCTCAACTAAAGAGTGGCTGGGGAAACCCAGCCAGATGGGCAGGGTATTGATAATAAAATTATTATTATTATTATTGCATCAATGACAGATGGCCATCCAACCTCTGCTTAAAAACCTCCAACGAAGGAGAGTCCACAACCTCCCAAGGGAGTCTGTTCCACTATTACTGTCTGGGGCAAGTGGCAAAGGGGAGCAAGTAAGGAAGAGCCAGAGATCGTTGAAAGGCTCTCAGTTCCGGCCCAAGAGAAAATGACTTAGCTGATCAACATGCAGCCTGCAAAAGCGTGACTCCTCCAAAAGTGCAGGCAGTGGCTCTCCCCACAAAACATGCACCATAGCTGTGGTCTTTTAAATGATGGCCTACCAAACATGGCAGTCCCTGCACAGAGACACACTATGGATCCACAGACTGAAAGCCAGAGTGGCCCCTTCTGTGACCCTTTGGCTAGCAAATTCAGCTGGCATGGAAACCCCACCATATTGGATTATGCTTAACAGGGAACCCAGAAGATCTGCACACGATACAAATCCTGGCATTAGTTTGGCAGCTTCTTGCGGCAGCGACCTGTCCCAGCAAAATATTGTAAGAAGAAGAGAAGAGTTTGGATTTGATACCCCGCTTTATCACTACCCGAAGGAGTCTCAAAGCGGCTAACATTCTCCTTTCCCTTCCTCCCCCACAACAAACACCCTGTGAGGTGAGTGGGGCTGAGAGACTTCAGAGAAGTGTGACTAGCCCAAGGTCACCCAGCAGCTGCATGTGGAGGAGCGGAGACGCGAACCCGGTTCACCAGATTACGAGTCTACCGCTCTTAACCACTACACCATGCTGGCTCTCCTGGCAGAGATCTGGCCCTGACATGAGAATGTAAGATGCTTTGAGCAGGGACCGCTCTCTTATACTTCTCATATATGCTTATATATAACAACAAAAGCATAAGGAGCCGGGAGGGTGGAGGAGATATACTGCTGCTGACATTTTCCTCCGCTCCCACATCTTTATTCTCACATCTCCCAGCACTGAGAAGGAATTGGCAATTGGCATTACCATCAGGGCTGGGTAGTGGTGGGAGCACACAGCTTTGTGTAGTGCTGTGGCTCCATCTCTCGCCCGGAAATCTATGTGGGCACCGCCAAGGCATAGCAGCCGGATCACGTCAATGGTCCCATCCAGCTGGGCAGCTAACGTCAAAGGCGTCTCTGCAGGGAAACCACAGGGTTACTATTGTGAGGAGAGGGGCGGGTTGTGTGGTGGGCACCCCCCAAATTCCCAGACTCCCCCGCTTTGTGTGCCCCCCTCGATAGTTACCGCCAGTGTCGGAATCGTGGTAGTTGGGATCCAGCCCTTTGTCCAGGAGCCGCGCCACTTTCTCGGCCGCTCCATGCTGAACGTACTCCAGGAACTTCTTCAATCCCGTCTGGGGAAAGAGTTGCCAGTGACAGCCATTGTGGGGCGGGAAAGGGAGGGGACAGAATACTGCAGGTTGAAAAGAGGAACACAGTGGAGCTGGGCCTCATGCTTAAGCCTCCCAGAGTGTCTTGCGGGCATGAGGGGCTCAAGCAGGGATACAGATGTTTCCTGCCTGCAAGGGCTCCGCTATTCATTTCCATGGAGAGTCCCAGGTGTGCATTCTTTTGCATTCTGGCTTATTAAATGCAACCTTGTAAATAAGCTCACGAAAGTTACTAGCCTGTTTATTTAACTAGCCTGCTAAGAATCTAATGGTTTGCAGCTCTATGCTAGCTCTGAAGGAGCGAAGGGGTGGCTTATAAGTAAATCTGAATACTCTCAGAATTTGTCTGATCTGCACAGTATTTCCGTAGCAGAGCACACATGGCAACGGAGTTGGAATGCTGAAACTGTACTAAAATATGGGATTTTTAAAGCCAGCTGCTCTCCGGGCAGAGATTTTTATTTCTATGGGGGTTTTGGGGAGGTGGGGGGTGGATATGTTGAAATGTCTCTCTTCTCTCACCTTAGTGTGGAGTTTTGCCAGCTGCTTCTCATCCAGGTTGGTCTGCTTGTAAACTCGGGTCTTGTAGCGGAACTGGAAGAAGTGAGGAAAGGGGAGAGAGGGGGCTGTTACTGCAGTTACACATCATGACACCTAACCATCTCTCCAGAGGCATGTCCCTCAACTCTAATCTCACACTTCCATAAGAAGCTCTCAGGGTGCTTCAAGCAAGATGAATTTCCCACACAGAAATCACTTCTATGCAAGGACCTTCAAGTGTGTTCACCACTGACAAAGACTAGGACATGTGTCAGGCAGGCAGTACATGCTCTGCCACGTGTGGCAAAACTAAATACAATTTCCTCAGTGCCCTCCAGCATTTCACATATTACAACAGGGATACACTGCCATACTTCTCACATCCAAGTTCTTATGCCGGGGTCACTGCCTAAGATAGGGAAGGTCCCCTCCACACTGAATACAGAACATAGGAAGCTTGCGTTATATCAAGTAAGATCAATGGTCTATCTAGCTCAGTATTGATGCCAGCTTTTTTGGACTACAAGTCCCATCAGCCGCAGCCTGGGGCTGATGGGAGTTGTAGTCCAAAAAAAGCTGTAAGGCACCAGATTGGGGAAGGCTGCTGGTTGGTGTACATGGACTGGCAGCCGTGCTCCAGGATTTCAGGCAGAAGTCCACCCTGGAGATATCAGAACTGAACCTGGGACCTTCTACATGCCAAGCACATGCTCTGTCACTTGAGCTACAGCTGCTCCCCAGTGCTCTTCTCCACCTGCTGTGTTCATTTACTCTGCCACAATGTGCCCTGAACTGTTTTAAAAGCCAAGAGGGTGTTGGTTCTTTTCGTTAAAGCTATGCTAGAAAAACTTGACTGTTGCACACTGCACCGTAAACACTTCAAAGCGAACTTCATCGGCTGAAATATGTGAAATGGCTGCAGAGCACGCAGTACTTTAGAGCAGGACGCGCCACTTTCATGTCCAGGCGTGTGCATTTCCATGCAGGTGCACTAGAGACAAGGCAGTTCCATACCATACATTCAAGGCACACCCTATGCCTCTTTGAGTCACACGACTTTCCCCAAAGAATCCTGGGAACTGTCGTTCCCCCTGCACAGAGCTTCAAGTTCCCAGCACCCTTAACAAACTACAGTTCCCAGGATTACCGGTATTTAGGAGACGTAACGTGCTTTAAATGTGCGCCGGATGCCCTTGAAATGTATGGGGTGGATCTGCCCGATGTGTTTGGCCCTCCCCGCAACCACAGATTTAACATCTATAGATCTGGAAGAAGAATGTCAACTCCAGATATCTGTATGATTCAGTACCTCCCACTCTTCAAGTAGTGCCTCGAGACATATCTATTTTCTCAAGCCTTCTCTAATTCGCTGGATTCATCTCTCTCTCTCTCTGTTGCTCCCCACACACCTTCCTTTGCCTCATATGAGTCTATATATTTAGAATGCAAGCCTATGGTTTCATCATTGCTAATCTTAGGTTTTATACTGAATGCATACTGGGGCAGATCCAGAGGCAGCAAGTCATTCTTCAGTTTCATTGAAATCAATGGGATAGATTAGTCATGACAAAGTCTCGTTGATTTCAGCGGGGCGGGGCGGCGGCGACTCCTGCTTCACTAACTTCTGGATCCAACTCACCACACGTTTTTATTTAGAGATGATGTCTTGTTAGGTATCCTTGGTGTGTTGCTATGCACTCATGAAACAGACAATTTTGTGATATACATCATGTGTTGGGTCCAGCTAAGTTTTATTCAGGGTAGATGCACTGAGATTAATGGACCTCAGCTGATGGCCTAGTTGGCTAAAGCGTCATGCTGATAACACCAAGGTTTTATCAGCATGACGTTGATCCCTGTATGCAGGTTTGATCCCTGTATGGGACAGTTGCATATTCCTGCATTGCAAGGGGTTGGACTAGATGACCCTCAGGGTCCCTTCCAACTCTATGATTCTAAGTTAATTGTGTCCATTAGTTTCACTGGGTCTACTACGAGTGTAACTAACATTAGGCACAACCCTTAACAGGGCTTTGGTCCCATCTGGTCCCTGAGGCTCTCCTACTTGACCTTCTCCTTTAGAGTTCCTGGCTTAAAGAGGAAGAGGGGAAAGTGGCAGATTGTAGGCCTGGGGTTTTTATCTGAATCAAACCCGTGTGTGTGTGTGTGTGTGTGTGGCAAGAGGAGCTTTTACCCTTTGCCTCCCAAAGTGGGTCCTCAGTGCCTGCAGTTTGCCCAAAACAAAGGACCCCTTGAAAAGGGCTACTCTGACCAGCAGTGGTTCTTCAGGTACTCAGACAGGGATTGTTCATATTACCAACACCTGACTCTTTTAAACTGGAGAATTCAAGGATTGAATGCAAGACCCTCTGCATGTAAGGTATAGTGATAGTCCGTCCTCCCAAATTAGTATATGTCCTTTCTGTAGCCTACAAAACTAGATTACAAATCTAGGATCCTTCCAACTAGGGACATACAATTAACATTTCCACATATTATTTTGCTGTGACACATTTAATTCAAATTTGTCACTCTTTATTTCCCAAACATTATTGTTGTTGTTGTTGTTGTTGTTGTTGTTGTTGTTGTTGTTATCATTTCTAGTGACTGGTGAGTATTTGCATGCATTATGAATGCGGTTCCTTGAAAAATATTGCCTGTACTGTTGTCATGAAATCTCATACTGGTTGAGAGAAAAACCCATCATGGAAGAGAAGCACCAGGAATATCTGATGGAATTTTGTTTGTGTTTTTCCAGAGAGTGGATGGTAGTGGGACAGAGCTACTTATAAAGTGTATTTGCTCATCCACCATTATTTCTGATCAAACAGGTCTGGCATGTTTTTGTAGTTTCCAAAACTTGCAACACCCATTTGGTCAAAGATTACCGAGGGACTAAAATAAAAATAAATAAAAATGACTGTTTATACTATATGTTACAATGGGTCTATCATACCAATTTTAACTATCTTCCCTCTACCACCCAACTATTTTAAAACAAAACAATTATCTGTCTCCAGATTTAAGTTGATAAAGGTTGGAGGGAAAGGCATCCAACTTTCAAAAAACTGGGTAAAAGGCTTCACCCTTTTATTTAAAATAGTCATATTTTGTCTTATTGCCTGACAACAGGCCTACAAGGCAACTGACATGCCTGGTTCACACATAATGCTAAGCTATGATTTATTGAATCAAAGTGTGGTTTGTTAGAATGCTTGAACCCAGCTCAGTAGATTAACCATGGTTTATCTTTCTAGCAACAAACCATGATGTAAACCAATGGTTTGTTGTTGGTTTAGAAATGGTGGCTTGTTCTAACTATGGTTTGGTGTTATGTTCAAAATGGACAACCTTGGTTTGTTGGATCATTCCACTCCAGATTGCTTGACAAGCTACAGAAGCCAAGGGGAAGAAACCAAGTTCTAGAGAAAAAACCTGTGGATTCTTTTCTTGTCTGCTCAAGCCGTGGTTAAAGCAAATTATGGTTTAGCTTCATGTGTAAATGCAAAGAGAAAATTAAACACCCAATAAACATAATATTTTAAGGCAGTTGGGACTTAAAGACAGTTGGGACTGTGTGCGATTATAGAAAATGCTCTTTCCCTATTGCCTGCTTCCTGCTGCTCAATGACTGGGGTGGTGGTGGATAAGGGTTTGCTGCACCCTGGAACTGCATGGCCTGGTAACAAGGACCAAATAGTTCCAGATGTTTGTCTCCAGGTATAGGGTCTTCTCCTCACCTGGCCACCTGGGCAATTATTCACTGCTTCTCAGCAGCAATGGTGCGTAACTGATGAAAAACTTTAGAGGGTGGGAATGATGATATGATCACTGCCTAGTCTTGTGGTGGGAGAAGGGGCACCCAGAGGAAATTATCTTCCTAGCAGAGTCTTCCAAATCATGTCCAAGCCTCTGTTGATCTTACTGATATTAGCACTTTCGTTGGCTCTGCTTTTTAACTCTGCTTTGTATTATTTATACAACTGGTCATTGTAAGCTGCCTTGAGGGGCTGAAAGGTGCAAGAAAAATATTTTATAAATAAAAGCATTTTAAAAGTATGCGTGTGTGTGTGTGTGTATTGGGGCGGGGGATAGCACTGACATCTCCTTTGCAACCCTTTTACACGGCCTGGGCTATTTCTTTTTATATTGGCTCCCAAAGGCTCGATGCCCCCTTTCCGTTGGCAGTCCTCCCTTCTGACTACAGTATGCTGTAGGACCAGCAGACTTACCTCCAGGTAGGGCACTCCCTTCTCGAAACTCTGTGGGTACTCGCGCAATAGGCGCTCTTCGTCCAGGAATTTGGCATCCCGCCCATTGGTGGCTGGCTGGAAAAGCCCATAGTTCAGCACGTCCTTGAGGCTTTCATTGAGAGTGCAGAGGATCTGTTGCTTTGCCACCCAGATGGCCGCATCAGGGTTGAAACGTAGGCATTTCTGAAACGGTTTTGGGCCAGTGGGAGAGGGAGGGGTGGAATTGAGAGCAAAAGGAATGCATCAAAATGGCACAAAGTGGCACCTTGTTTTGAGTTTGCTCTAAAGCAGTGTTTCGGCCCTTTTAAATCTGGTTTATTTATCCACATCCTCTCTTTCTTCCAAGGGACTCAAGGCAGCTCACAGCATTCTGCCCACCCACCCCCCATTTTATCCTCACTACAACCCTGTGAGGTAGGCTAAGCCAATGGACCTAGTGATCACTTGTCCAAGGGCATTGAGGTCATCCAGCTTAATGGCCGAGTGGGGATTTGGACCTGGGTCTAATCATGATGCCACACTGGCTTAAAAAGAAAAAAAAATGTATTTTAATACTGATCTACCCTTTGCAACACTTCTACGTCCTGGGCTATAAATTTTATGATGGGGGGGGGGCAAGTGGTAAGATTACATAATGTGGGGAATGAGCACAGAAGAGTCAGGATCTAAAAAGAGGCAGCTTAATAAATTTACAGTTTTTTGATTGTACAACAAGATTGTACAAGAATATTCCTTTTCCTCAGCTAATTTAGTTCACAGAGAGGGGGCTCTTTGATCACCACAACAGTCATGTTGGGGAGAAACTACGGTATTATATAAAGGTAATTTAACTGTCGGCACCCCCAGACCTTATGTGTCTCACATCCACATCATATTGTATATTTAAAGCTGGGAACTGTAGCTCTGTGCGGTCAGCACCCTTAGCAAACTACAGTTCCCATTACTGTCTAAGTGCTATAATCGTTAAATGTATGGTATGGATGTAGTTGTGAACAGATCCCGTTATTGTGGTTGCTGATATTCACTGTAATTTTTTTTTAATAAAAAAACTTCTTAATAAAAACCAGCTGCCTTTGCATTCATCAGCCAGGAAGAACACTAGAATTATGTTTTACCACACCGTTGTGCAGAATGCAGCCTGCGTATTTTCCATCTTATCTCCGCAAATGAAAGGGACAGAGATTGCACTTTTAAAAAACGAAAAACAAAAAGCAATGTTAATTGAAAGCTGAAATCCAGGCTAGGGGCCTGCAGTCTCCCTGAGGGGACAAAGTCCCTACAGGCCTCCTGCAGCTATTGCCTGGGGCAGGCCTAATTTCGAGTGATTCCTCAACAGAGAATTCCAGGCAAAATTTGAGAAGTAATACAGACATCGAGCTACCAAGAATTTCAGCGTAAAATGAATTACGAGAAAGAGAGTTCTCGCAGAGAGCTTCCGTTGCGGTGGGGGCAAAAAGTCATTTCATCATTGGTTTGGGGGAAGGGCTTGTGGCCACAGCAATTATTGACCAGCTTGTTGCTGGGCAGAGTTGCATGTTGCAAGCTTTGATGGACAGCCCAGCGTCCTTTAAATGGATCTGCACGTGATCCATTTGGTCACTCTTGTCTGGATCTTCGGATCTCCCGTCCCCCCCCCCCGCCCTGGTATAGGCTTGCGCTTGACCTTGCTGTGCCTGTCATGGGGTCGTCTCCGCTTAAGGTAGAGGCCTAGTAGGAATTTTTCCATTTGGCTGATTGGCTGTGCCACTTGGTTTTCGCCTACTACGTAGCAACTAGTCACAACTTGTAAGGTTGGCAGTTAGGCATTGGTTCTGTGGTATGGGAGGCTGGTGCCCTCCAAGAAGTGATGTCGGTGATGGGAATTCCGTTAAAGGAATCCAGGGGCTCAACATGCTTGTCCGAACCCGGTGGGTTGCAGGGCCACGCAAGAGCCCCTGTGGACCCATGGGGAGGGGGAGGCTCTGATTTCACCAGCCTCCGTTAACTCTCCCCAGCTAATGGTTTCCCAGCGCTGACAAGTGGTCAGCTCTGTCCCGCTGGACAGCTAGTCTTGCTGACTAGGGTCAGCTCTGTCCCGGTGGACAGCGTGAACCAATGCCTACGCAACCACTCACGTGATTTGTATTCAATAAAAGTTGTGGCCAAAAATATGCCAAAAACCCAAACCAAAAATTATGTTTCTTGTGTGAGTTATTGGGGAATGACTGGGTGACCTACACACGCAATGGTGACAGAGGGTCTATCTGTAGGCAGTGTCTCTGTTTGTGTGTGTGGCAATGGCAGTGTCTGTTGTAATGCACTGCGTATGAGGTGCCTGCAAAACCTGCTTTCACCCCAGTCAAGTCTTTAGCTGACCCACACCTGGCGTCATGTATGCCCTACGTATATGATGTCAGATGTAGGGGGTGGGTGGGGGTGGCTTGCCAAAACAGTCTTGCAGGCCGAATGTTGTCCCAAGTCTTCCCCTCTGTTATAGAAAAATATGCCCTTATTCCCTTATGGGGTACACAAGAGCCCTTGCAAAGTTCTCTGCAGGTTCTCCATCGGTAGGAGTAAAAAAACAGAGGCCAACCAGAGAAAAATTGAGTGTGCCCTTAAGACAGGATTTGTGAGGACAGGATTTCTGAGGAAAGAGACAATGGGGAGATTTCCCACTTTGACCTTTCAGCAAAACTGTTCTGGGCCTAATCTGTGGGGTTTCAAACATGTGGTTTATATATAGTTATGAAAATTTAATTTTTTATATATATATAACCTTAATATTCCTATAACACCCTCACTGCCTCTGAATGTATTATTATTATTATTATTATTATTATTATTATTATTATTATTATCATCATCATCATCATCATCATGATGCCCGTCACCCAGGTGGGCCATGGCAATTTAAAATACAACACCAAGAGTATGCAACATGTACTCTCCGATGCGCTGTCACTGCCTATCCTGACAGGCAGGCAAGACACAACGCCTCTTCCCATCAGCGAAATTGCTAGGTTGAGAACGCAACATGCCAACTTGATTACTCCGATTTACATTTGCGGCAGGGGCATTTGAGCCGCGCATGGCGCAGGCCACATCCAAAGGGATGCTTCCCTGAGTCTCAGGCATGCTCCGTCAGCAACAGCGCACTCGCGGCCTGCCAGTCGCTGGGTGCATGCGCCCCATGGCCTCCTCTGCCACATGCAGCGGCGGTAGGAAACGTGCGGGTACCCGTGATGAGGGTGCAACGGGCCAGAATGGCAACATGTTTATACAAAATGGGCCCACACATAGTTCTTTTGCAAGAAACTCATAAAGCAAACAGGGAAAAAAACTCCTTATTTACACAGTCATGGGTCGGTTTCTGATTTGATCCGCTTTTCCTTAGGATGTCCCTATTTTCATTGGAGAAATGTTGGAAGGTATGGTAGCATGCAGGGTGGATAAAAATCAATGATTTTTTAAAAAAATTAAATCGGATTTTTTTTATTTAAATCGGATTTTTTTTTTATTTAAATTGGATTTTTAAAATAAAATGCTTTTGGAGGAAAGATCTTTCTAAATATAGTCTTCTATTTAAGTTACATTGTAGTCCAAAGGCTATTCATCAGGAAATAAGGATTTGTTTTAAGTTTATCAAGTGTGCTAAAACTCAGTGTTTTTTTTAATGTTTAACCACATCAGTTAACAAACATGGATACATATGCTATCATGTTATTGTTTTAGTTAAATAAATTGTTTAAATGGTTATTAAGGAAATGATTATTTTTCTCCTTCCAATAAAGTACAGCAGAAAAGTTGTCCAAATATAAACAGTTAACTTATTAAACCTCACCATAATTTCATAATTATCTGTCTATGTATTTCTAGTAGTAGAACCAAATCAGTAATTTTTGATATAACTGTAAAAACTACTCTGAAAATTTAATATTCCAAAAATGAAACCTTCATATGGTTGTAAATATTAAGATTATACCAGCAATAATGAGTCTTTCTGTAAAAAAAATAAAAATAAATCAAGTCTTACTGACTAGTGATTTAAATCAAGCCTTACTGACTAGTGATTTAAATTGTGATTTAAATCAAATCCACCCTGGTAGCATGTCCCTGTTTTCATTGGAGAAATGCTGGAGGGCATGGGGTTATCCAACCCCTGAGACATCAGAAGTCAATCTTGTACGGTATAGGGAAGTTTCTTAATGTTTAATGTTTTATTATGTTTTTATATATATTGGAAGCCGCCCAGAGTGGCTGGGGCAACCAAGTCACATCGGTGGGGGATAAATAGTAAAATGATGATGATGATCATCATGATGATGATGGAATAGGTAGGATGTCCCTGTTTTCATTGGAGAAATGTTGGAGGGTATGCATTTGACTCAAATGGGATTGGTGTTCCCGCCTTTTGCTCTTTTTACGGCACCAGGAGTTTCTCGGCAGGGCTCTCAACTCACGTTAGCACCAAGACTCTCTCTTTCCAACTACCCTAGCAGTCCCTGCCTCCTTCCCTCACCCCTCCATCTTCCAGGGTCAGATTTGGGGATGGGGGAGGAGGAGAGGGGGTCATGAAGGGACAACCAGCCAGACACATGGTGGCAGTTCCATCCCTGTTTCCATGGTCACAACAATTTGTGATCTCTAGCAACGGTTTCCATGGTTGCCCCTGTGAATAGAAATGGGACCCAAGATGAAGGGGGAGAACAGCTTTAAAGAATCAGTAAAATGTTATGGGTTTGGGTGTTGCTGTTTTTTTTGGTGGGGAGTGAGAAAAAAGAAAGAGGGGCTTCTCCAAAATAGTGTAGAGACCAACAAACAATGGCCTTTTGGTAGCTTAATGTAATATTCACATTTTAAACCCCATCCTCCAAAACACTGTGTACGCAGAGGAGAAGTGGTGCTATACATATATGGTGTGTGTGTGGATATGAAGATGCAGGAATAGAGGACTCAAACAGCAACGGCTAAGTGAAAGAGACTAAAGGTTATTTTAGCCAGCTCTCAATAAGGCTCCATCTGCACTATATATTTAAAGTACTTTCATGCCGCTTTTGACAGACATGGCTTTCCCCCCAAAGAATTCTGGGAACTGTAGTTCATGAAGGGTGCTAAGAGATGCTATTCCCCTCACAGAACTCACAGAACTACAAATTCCCCTCACAGAACTACAAATTCCCAAAGCTCCCTGGGAAGAGGGACTGACTGTTAAACTGCTCTGGGAATTGTAACTGTGAGGGGAATAAGTGGGTGCAGGGGGCGTCTCTGGCATTTCATCTGTACAATGCTTGGGCCAACTCTGAACACCTTTCTAGAACAGACATGTGTTCTTCTAGAACACTGTTTCTCAAACTTGAGTCCCCAGCGAACTACAACTCCAATCATCCCTAGCTGGCAGAACCAGTGGCCAGGGGTGATGGGAGTTGTAGCCACATAGATATTTGAGGTGATTTATAAACTATTGGGCCGTATCCAGCGCTAGTCCTACCACTGGACATCATCAGCTTAAGTTCACTCATTTCAATGGGACTACTCAGAGGAAAAGTTAGTTGGATACAGCCCATTGCTCTTATTGTAGAAGCATAGGTCTTTGCTGAGGGCGGTCTTTTATTTGACAGCCCTTCTTTTTTGTTGTTGAAAGAATATCTAGTCCAAGCCTGGTTTAAAGACAAAAAACCTTAAAGAGGGGGACCGGGGGGGGGCGGTGTGTGTGTGTGTGAAGTTGCACATCCACCACAGAGACCAGCTACATAGTGAACTAAGCAGCCATTCATAGTTAACCTGCTCATAGTCTCTCCTCTGCTGGAATGAAAAATATTACATTGCTATTTAAAGTATAGTCATTGTTTCTAAATGTGCATGTATGCATGCAAATTAGCAAATGCAAATTTGTTGCAAGAAGTGCATCTTCTTCTATTTGGCAAAATTCACCCTTTAGTAGTAGTACCGGTAGTAGTAGTAGTAGCAGCAGCAGCAGCAGCAAGGCTGGTTCCAGGTTTCACCAGGCCCTTGGCAAAATGCCTTCTGATGTGCCCCCTCCCTCCACCTGGTAACAGCGGCAGAGGTAGCTGTGGATGGCTGCTCTCTCTCACAATGCCCCAGAACAATGTGATGTTGGAGATGCTGAGGGAAATCAAAATGGTGGCTCCTACACCATTTTTAAAAGCCGGGGTTGGGTGTGCCCTGACAACTCCCAAAGGCTGCTGTGTGCTGCCACTGGGCCTAGCAGCAGCAGCAGCAGTAGCAGAAGCAAGATTATACTTCCAGGGTGGATGTTACTCTTGAGAAGTGGTTTACTTCTCAAAAGAGATGTACAGGAAGACACAACCTCAGGCCCAGAACTGTGGGGTTGTGGGTTTACCGCCTTATGACAAAGACGTTCCACATATACTCAAAAGTTCTCTTGCCTTTTTTTAGTTTTTTTCAATGTGTTCTGAGATTGAGCCCCTCAAACATGGACCCCAGAAGTAGTGGGGGCTGTGAGGACGGGGGGGGGGGGCAAAGAGGGTTACAGCTCCCACAAAGAATGGCCAGGGATGTTGACCCCTTCCACAAGGATGACCTGGCATATACAATGGCTGCTGTTGTCAAAAGCCGATTCGTGCCCTTTCATTTTTCTGTATCCATCGTGAGGAACTCATTTTCCACAATGATGAACGGTATAGTTTATGACCTCATGACTAGCCCGTTAAATAAGCAGATGTAGAAAATACGCCTGAAAAGTAAGCAACACTCAGGATGAGTGTTAAAAGCAAGGTCCAGGTCCACAGACACGTTTTTTCAAGGTGATACGGAAGTCATAGAGTGTGGACTTTCTGGGTTTAAGAATACAGTGGTACCTCTACTTACGAGTAACTCTACTTACGTTTTTTTCGAGTTACGAATGACTTCCGGTAAAACAAAATGGCTACCGCATCCGAATTTTTTCTACTTACGAAAAGACGTCACGGCCGCTTTTAATAGGATTTTTTCGACTTACGAATTTTTGACCCGAATTTTTCGACTTACGAATTCCCCCCCCCCAATGCATTCCTATGGGGATTCTACTTACGACTTTTTTCTACTTACGAAAATCGCGTCGGAACGCATTATCGTCGTAAGTAGAGGTACCACTGTACTATGACTCACTCATGAACCCCTGGAATAGGATGGGGGAATAAAAACAAATTAAATAAGCTAATAAACCCTGAGATGTGGGGTGTTTTTTTGGGGGGGGGTGTTAGAGAGGCTCGCATCAGTGTGCTCTGCCAATGTGGTATAGTGGATGGACAGCTGGACCATGGTTCAAATCCCACTCAGCCATGAAGCGCACTGTCTCCCTGCCTAATCATACATCAGTCATAGGGGTTGTTGTGAGGATAAAGAGGAGGAGAGAATCATGTGCGCCATTTTGACCTCCTTGGAGGAAAGGTGTGATACAAATGGAATCATCGCCGAGTGAGATGAAGAAGGCATGTACACAGGCAGCGAGACTGCTGGGGTGCCCAGGGAGTGGCTGCGCAGCCATGCAAGGGCCCTAATGGCAGGCAGGGGGGAATGGGAAAGGGGGGCAGGGAGCGCACTTCGCCTAGGTCTGCAGATGGTTCTCCAAATCAAAGGGTTGCTGGATAAAAGGACTGGTGCTGGTGGCAATGTCTGTATGTGTGTGTGTGTGTGTTGCTGAGTGTCCTGGTTTTATTGCTAATGAAGTGAGGAAGGAATAAGTTCCCTTTAGTGCTGAGCTAAGGATGAAATCAGTCCTACATTAATTACCCCTCTAGGGACTGAGGTGGTGGTGGTGGGGAGTGGGGGGAGGGAGCCCAGCCAAGAAGGGAAGCCCCACTTTTATTTGTCCATCAGCCACAGACCTTCCCGGGCAGCATTGCAGAATCAAGGAACACACATCCCTGTCCACAAAACTCTCTGCCCATTTAACCGGTCCCCTCCTTGAGCAACCCACGCTACGCAGATTATATCATGTCCATCTGAGGCACAGGGGAAAGGAGCAAACAAGGAGCCCTGTATCAGAGGAAATCTACCCAATTACGGAAACGATTTGGTAAAATCCTGCCCAACTGCCTCATCACCATACTCTACAACAGATGTGGAGAACCTGTGGCCTTCTGGTTATTGCTGAAGTACAACTCCTGACATCCCACTGGGGGCTGATGTTCAACAACATCTGGGAGGCCACTTAAAAACACATTGGGATGACCCAATGTCTCTCATCCTTGCTCTTTGATATCTAAACCTAAGTACACATAACTGAAACAACAACATATTCTCAGTGTTGGTTCCAGGTTTTGGAGAGCCTTGTGCAAGACCTTCTGCCCCGTCCCCTCCCAGTGAGTCTAACTCCATGCTGCCATTATCACAAACTGCTCCCCCTTCTCTTCCTCATCTCTGCTGCCACCTGCTTGCCTGCCAGGCAGAAAGCCAAGGAGCAAACAGACAGTGGCATCTACTTATATACCACTCTTATCTGGGCAGCCAGAGCGAGAGGTAGCTGAACAAGCAAGCAGACCGCAGCTGTGAAGAGGAGGAGCAGGGACTACCTGATCGTGCCAACCCTGCATATTCTGCTTCCATTTTCCTTCTTGTAACCCCTCAGGGCAGAGACTAGCCCTCAAACTTGGTACAGTACCTATAGATGGCACTATTACTATTGCTATTGCTATGAAAGGGCCATAGCTGAGTGGCGGAGCACCAAAAATTTCATGCAGAAGGTTCCAGGTCCAATTCTGGGCATCTTCAGGTAGGGCTGAGAAAGATAGGAGTCCCTTACGAAACTGCAGAGAGCTACTGTCAGTCAGTGTAGACAATACTGAGCATGATAGACCGTCTGACCCAGTTTAAGGCCGATTCCTAGGTTCATCGCAACCATCTAGATGGCTAGAATTACGCCACAAAACACAAAAGAGTGTCAGCTAGGGATGGTGGGGTAGAGACGGCAAAAATTAATTTTGAAACCGGTAACTTGGCACCGCTTGTTGCTCTTGTCTTCAGTGGGTCGGAATTTCTCCCCAACGCTCAATATAGAACTTGGCTAGATTCTTTTTAAAAAAACAACAACACAAAATATCCTCCACACTTGCCTCCCGCTACACCTCAGCATGCACCTGGGCACAGGTGAGCTTCCATGCCTCTCCCGCACTCCGTCCCCTCTTTGGTTCCTCACCGTCTGATGCAGGTCGGGAATGCCAATTCGGAAGACCATCATACTGAAGTGTGCGTCCTCAGGTACCGACATGGAGCGACTGTGGTCAGGGTTAGTGAGGCTGGCCGGCGGGCTGTGCCCCTCGCGGGAGGTCTCCGAGCCCGACTCCCCCTCGGGGCACTGGGAGAGGTGCTCCTCCTCCTCCGCACTTGATTCGGGGCTCTGGGGCATCGTCGGGGGCGCTGGGCACCATCACTGGCTGCACTGCAGGGGTGGGGAGAGAAAGAGATTAAAGGTTACCTCCGTGGAGGAGCATGATAAGAGATGTGTAGACGCTCGCCTTCTGTCTGGGTTCCCCATAGGCATCTGGTTTGGCCATGGTTATAACAGGTAAGATGGACCACAGGCCTGATCCAACAGATCTCTTTTTATGTCCGTAGTGGTAAGGGGACAGGGATGGCCTCTACAGCACTGCTCTGCCAAGATGTGATCTCCTAACACACACGTATTCAGATACAGAAATATGGCCTTTGAATAATGCATTCTGAGCAAGCGGGCGCAGACCCAAATGTGCGCACACACACACACACTCACACACACAAACCAAGGCTGACAGGCAAGTCAAGCAAAAATGAGGCCTCCCTTCTCTTGCTTTCTCTGCTGTACCGACACAAAACAAAGACACGCTAAGGCGTGCAGACAAAAACATGCAGACATACAGCAGGACTACGACTAGAGTGGAATCTAGCCCTAGTTCTGTTGTTTCACCTGGTGATGAAGTGAGTTCAAAGCAATCCATTACAATCTATTGTTAGCCTCACAGGGTGGCCCCTCTGGAATTTGTCACACAAACAAACAAACAAACAAACACACTTGTAGATCTGTCTGTGCTTGGCTACCCAGCGCTTAAATACATGACCTTTCACAACCCCTTTCAAAAACATGCATTGGGAGAGGATCCCTAACTTGGCACACAGAGAGAAATACAGGACAAAACCTTATCAATACAGGATGTAGCACTTTACACTGGAATACAGGACAATCCTGCATTATACAGGGCAGTTGGCAACCCTAGCTGGAATCTAATTTCACCACCCACCCCACAGCTTGCGCCACACAGGAGGTCCAATTATGTTTCTTCCCCAGTTTCCTCAGTTGCGGCTCCTTCCCTGTGTTTAATACAACTCCATTCACTAGTACTGAGTAAGAGGAGTGGAGGGGGAGGCTGCAGTCAGTAAGCCCCAAACTGGGAGGGGAGAGTGGGCAGACACAATCCTCCCCCCGCACTATTGTACCAGGGATCGGGGTTGAGGGGGAGTAGGGGGTTGTGTTTCCTTCATCAGCCTTTGGCATATTAGCTCTGAATCCCTGGAACTCTTGCTGACAGGCAGCTTGCCTCTAGAAGCCTTGATCTGCACTGAAAGCAGGATTCATTCCAGTACAGACGTGGCAAGAACCCCGGGGAACATAACTATGAAGAGAGATGGGGAGAATAACTTGTGCACAGAGACGTTGCAAGCTTCATTTTTCAATCCGCGCACAGTCAGCTGCTTCCCACTCCTACTTCCGGAGCATGATTATTGAGGCAACGGCCCAGTTCACACATGATGCTACACTAAACCATGGCTAAGCGTGAATGTGTGTAAAAACCCCAGTGAAAACCCCAGCCGCTTCGCTCCTCACCCCGTTGTGCTGCTGCTGCTGCTGCTACGCTACCTGTGCTAAGCCATGTTTTGTTACATCCAAACAAACCATGGTTAGTGTTACATCTGAAGCCAGGCTCATAGTTTGTCTTACTCCCAACCATAAGCTGTTGCCAAGGCTTGTGGTTTGTATGGAAGTAATAATAATAATAATAATAATAATAATAATAATAATAATAATAATTTATTATTTGTACCCCGCCCATCTGGCTGGGTCCCCCCAGAAACTCTGGGCGGCTTCCAGCAGACATTAAAATACATTAACACAATGTGGCAAACCATGAACCTAGGTTAATTTGTAATGCCAGCAGCAGCAGCAACAGCAGCAGCAGCAGCAGGGGTGCAGCATAGTGGTATGTGGGGTCACACTTAGGCATGGTTTGGTTTAGCGCTACTGGGTCATGGTGTGTGATGCTTTGAACAGGCAAAACACTTATTTTAACATGCTCCCAAATGGGTCCTTAGTGGCACACGATCGGAATGATTTGCATGCATACATGCCTGCATGATGCTTCCAGATGAGCTGCTTATTGAGCATCCATTCTGATTTGTTTTCAGGGAGCCGAGACAACGTTGGCTACTTAATATGCCTCCATTCCGATTTATTTGGGGGAGGTTAGGTGACGGGTCATCAAAGCAAGTGCTGTGACGCACTTTCTGAGGCATTCTCCCACTGCTTCCTTTATCACAAAAAAATCCAATCTTTTGGGAATCCCTCCCCAAAATGGCAAATGCCTGGAAATGCCCTGAATAAACATGCACATACTCCCTCTCTTTACTTGCTCAGCGCATCCAGACAAGGGTTCTCTCACTCCTCCCGCCCACTTTGCCCTTTTAATTTCTGCATGTCTGTCAGATCTTGCACCCCTCTTTGACAACCCCCCCCCACTTTCCCAGTTCCCTGTCTCTGTATTTCCTCCACAAGATGTGCAAGGCGGAGACCCCTCACTTCAGGTCCTTGCTCTGCATGCCAGCCAAATGTTCCCTTCCGCCCCAGCCACCTCCACCCCAGTCTCCTTCACTGACTTTTCATGCTCTGTGTCCCAGTTTCCGGCCGGCCCCAGGGCCCAAGCAATCTGTGTGCAAGCAGCACACGACGTCCCAGAAAGCAGAACAGCCCTGGGACGCCTGCCCCACTTTCGGCACCTGCCAAAAGGGCCTATAATTAGCCCTAAAGGACACCATTTGCTCTGAACCCCCTGACACCTCCAATTTCATTTGCTAGATATTATAGCAGCCAGGCAGATACTGTGGGCGGTGGGGCAGGAGGAGCAGGGGCGTAGTATGGGGAGGGCCAGGGGTGCCATAGCCCTGGGCGCATGATATGGAGGGGACATGGCCTCACGCAGGGACCCCTGCCCTGTCTGCCATCGGGATCGTGGGTAGTAACCGATGTAAAAAGACTCTCTGCTTAAGACTTTGAAGATCTACTGCCAGTGTAGACAATAGCAGGTTAGATGGCCCAGTGGTCTGTCCTGGTATGATGTAGTTCCCCATATCTTCTCTGTGGAAATGAAACTAATTCTGGCATCAGTTGTGGTGGCGACTAGAGAGAGAGAGAGAGATCCCTTGTTTGGCAACATACTCAAGGTCCAACTCTCTAGTGGCGGAAGAGATTCGATTCGATTTATTTTTACGGTCCTCGACCAGCACACACATATACTGTATACATAAAAACAATCCAAAATACAATCTAAAATATATACTAGAAATATAAACTTTAACCATTATATAAAATTATTAGATAAAAAGATATCACTACTTTAGAGGATGGGCTACCGCCAATCGTGGCACTGATTCTTCTTTAGCTCTATCCTGAAGTTATATGGATACTGCTAGTTAAAACGGACCTAATTTTTATGGCTCTAGCGCAGAATTTAGCTACCGTAGCTGTCACATTAGAGTTAACATCTGAAAGAAGCCATTCTATATAAAAACTGTCCGAACGTCCTGGAAGATCGGCCAGCGTTGTGCGGATAAGACATGGCGGAAGAGTTTTTTGCTTAGTCGGCATTTTAAAGGGAACCAACCAGCCTACACGGGTTGGAACTCAGGTATCAAATTGACGGTACACTTCTCCAAATTTTTGCAAAGTTAGTTTTTCTGTTCGGACCTGCTAACCTTGCTGCCTGATGCCACAGTGAGGAGCTTGGCTGACCACTGCTTGGCCCCACACTCAACACAAAGGCAACCAGACCCATACCGACCAAGTCTAATGAAGTCTTCTCTGCACTGCTTCCAGATTGGGATTTGTCTTATTGGAGGTGGTGATGGAAGGGTGCTAGGTAACAGCTTGTTTCATCTCAAATATATGCACATAAATGTGTATTTATGCATGCAAATCCATGCAAAAATGCATATTCTGGGGGAAAGTGTAGAAAAGCACACAAAATGTGCATTTTAGCAGAAATTGTATACAATTTTTAAATGCACTTTTATTTTAAACTAGTGAATTTAGCCCGTTTAAAACAGGCGCTAGCGGTGGCGGCGGCCGGCGCTCCAAGGGCCAAACACCTCCCGGCTGCCGCGCTTTCCCCTCCCCCGCCCCTTCCCGGCACTCCTTTCCAGGCGGGTGGCTTCTCCCTCTTACCGGTGAGGCCTCCACCGCCTCTCCCGCACCCTTCGCGCCCCGCTCTCGAGGGCGAAGCGGGGCATGGCGGTGGCCGGTGGCGGCGGCTCGGCCGTGACAGTGACCGTCACCTACGGTGAGAGCGCGGCCGGGGGGAGAGGCAGTGGCGTTGGCGGGGGGAGAGGCCGGGGCTTCGGGCCTAGCGGAGGCAGCGGCGTTGGCGGGGGGAGAGGCCGGGGCTTCGGCCCTAGCGGAGGCAGCGGCGTTGGCGGGGGGAGAGGCCGGGGCTTCGGGCCTAGCGGAGCCTCCCTCCTCAGCGGGGCAGGCGGAGGGAGGCCGGAGGCGAGCGACACGGAGGGTCTCCCCCTCGCCCAGTTGAGGAAAGAGCGACGGCGGGAGAGGCGGCAGCGGAGGCGGCCAGCTCCGTGCGAGGCGGCAGCACTGACCCAAATGACGCTGCGCCTGCGCACGGCCGTCCTCTCGGACACGCCCCCCTCTCCGCCCGCTCCAATCCCTGGCCGCCCGAAGTCTCTGCGTCCTCCAATCCGTGTGTCAGTGGAGCGCATGCCCACTTGCGATTTCCACTGACACACGGAAAGTATGGACGGACACAGGCTCTTTATTATATAGGATATCCACAAAAAATGAAATAGGGCAGAATTGTGATGGAATGAACACAAAACCTACGTAAAATGGAAAAAGACTGATCCATCCATCTGTATTAGCACAAAGTTCTCATAGAATTTCTCCCTCTTCCTCAGAATCATCAGATAAAGCCATAACTAAAGATAGGTCCTTGGAAACATCAAGAATGCCAGAAGAAGAAGAAAATCCCCATGAAGCCAAGTCAGTGAGATCAGAGGGCAATTCACACAAACATCTGGCCCACTTTGAAGTTAATACAAGCTGGCTTTTTCTGTAGGAGCTCAAAGTCCACCTCGGAAATGGTTCATGCTCCCTTTCATGGCTCAGTACGTCCCGCAAAAATCTGTTTGAAGCAGGCATTGAAAATGGGAAAAGCACCACTTTAGCAGGCAAAAACTAAAACGACAAAATAGCATCATGGCTTTTGCCAAAGAAGCCTGGGAACTGTGGCTCATTAAAGGCATTGACCCCACAGTGCTATAATTCCCAGCACAGTTCTCAGGATTCCTCATGACTGTTAAAGTGGCATAAGGGTGAGGATTCGACCCAGCACATGACAGGCCTGGGGTAGATCTTATTTAAAATACTTGGGAGTATCCTCCTCTCTCTCTCTTTTGTAAAACAGGTTGGAACTAGATTTGCTAAAATGCTGTAAATGTAGACATGGACTCAACACAGATCTGGTTTAATTGTGCAAGTCCAGGGTACCCTAAGTGCCCTGGACTTGCACAAACAGGACATTTCGCGAGATGTTTGATACTGTAAATGCTCCAGATGGAAGTTAATAATGATGGTGTTAAACGGTATTAGCACAAGGGTAGTAAAATGTGTGGATATGTAACACTTGTGTAACACCTCAAGTGTTACCATTACTGTAACGTGTCACTGTTATGTGTGAGACTACACGTAAAGACAGGCAGGCAGGCAGGCAGACAACACAGAAGTGTTGAGTCTCTTGGGGATTCGAACCGCCGACCTTCTGATCGGCAAGCCCTAGGCTCTGTGGTTTAGACAACAGCGCCACTTTGGGTTTGTGCAATTAAAGGGGTTCAAAGCACTGCTACAACATACCTTCTAACATGCCCCAGAGAAAAACTGGGATGCGTATCTTTCGGGGCTGCGCTCCCATGCGGGCCATGTGACTCGTGCAAGAGTACGGCACCCTAAAATGCACGTCTTTCGGGGCCACCATCTCATGGGATCCAAGTGACTCACACAAGAGCACGCCCCCCCCCAAAAAACCAGGATGTCCCACTTAAATTGGGACAGTTGAGGGGTATGCAACAAATGCACTTGAAAGAAAAGGCAAGCCAGACTTTTTGCAGTTTGTAAAGTGGCAGGGGAAAGTGTGGAATGAATGAAGAATGGACGGAAAGACATATAAATGCCCCCACAAGCAAATTGGGAGGCAGGGAGGATGAATGCTCGTTGTCGTATAACCTCTCTACAAGCAAATCGGGACAAAAGCTCCATAAAGATGCCATCTGGAGGGGCCCAAATTGTGGGGAACATTCCACCAAATATTCCTTATGGGGAGGACAAATTCTCTAGCAGTGTCTGGAGAAGGAGCTCACACCTCTTCTCCCAGTGACCCATCTGGTCCAGCATCTTGTTCTCACAACGGCCATCAATATGCCTATGCAAAGCAGGAACTGAGCTCCACAGCGCTCTCCTCTCCTGTGGTTCCCATCAAGCAGTATTCAGAAGCTTACTGCCTCCAACAGGGGAGGTGGCTGCTGTGTTGGTAGCCTGGAATATCCTGCAGCTCTCCAGACCTCGAGTTGTTATGAGACATTGTGGGGTGGGAACAGCAGCCATCAAAAAACATTCTGCGAAATAGCCCCCTTTCCCTGGGGGTGGAAGAGGAGGATATACTGATAAATGTCTTCAGAAAAAAATATCTTCCAGCGGAGCTCTGAGCAAGCTCAGCTTCTTAGGAAACAGAATTCTGCGGCCAGTGGTACTCTGTAATTTCTCTCTGTTCCTGCATAATCACAGTCTCATGCTCTAAGCATGATGACAGACCCTCCAAGTGTCCCTAATTTTCAGGAACAGTCCCAGATTTACAGAAGCCATCCCGGTTTCCGATTTGATCCCGGAATGTCCCGCTTTGCCTTAGGACGTCCCTATTTTCATCAGAGAAATGTTGGAGGGTATGGAGTTATGCGACCCCCGAACCAAGGAGATAAATAACTATACAACCTTTAGAAGACACCTGAAGGCAGTCCTGTATGGGGAAGTTTTAAAAAGAATGTTTAATGCTTTATTAGGTTTTTATATATGTTGGGAGCTGCTCAGAATGGCTGGGACACCCAGTTAGATGGGGATATAAATAATAAAATTGTTGTTGTTGTTGAATAGGATGCCCCTAGTTTGAATCCCCGCGACAGGGTGAGCTCCCGTTGCTTGGTCCCTGCTCCTGCCAACCTAGCAGTTCAAAAGCATGTCAAAAGTGCAAGTAGATAAATAGGAACCGCTCTGGCGGGAAGCTAAACGGCGTTTCCGTGCGCTGCTCTGGTTCGCCAGAAGCGGCTTAGTCATGCTGGCCACATGACCTGGAAGCTGTACGCCGGCTCCCTCGGCCAGTAAAGCGAGATGAGCGCCGCAACCCCAGAGTCAGGGGTCCCTTTACCTTTACCTTAAAGTTCCTGGTATGCACTTGAATCCCTCCCACAAAGCACTTGACAATCTGGTAGTACCCCTTCTTGCTGCCCACAAATGAGGCAGAGAATTTGGAGTGGCCATTTTTCCAACACAGCTCCATATGAGTGGAGAGGCACAGTCCCTCCATTATAGTCTGTGCCTACTAACCCAGGGACCAAGTGTTGAGTTTCTGACTCCTGCTCCTGGTAGAACATTGTTCCATTTGTCTCTGGTTGTTTTTTTTAACTTTTGGGGGGCTGAGGAGAGGAGATCATAGAACCATAGAGCTGGAGCGAACCACGAGGATTGTCTAGTCCAGGCATCCCCAAACTTGGCCCTCCAGTTGTTTTGGGACTACAACTCCCATCATCCCTAGCTAACAGGACCAGTGGTCAGGGATGATGGGAATTGTAGTCCAAAAACAGCTGGCGGGCCGAGTTTGGGGGTGACTGGTCTAGCCCAACTCCCTGCAATGCAGGAATCTTTCACCCAGGATCGAACCCCTGATCCTGAGATTAAGAGTCTCCCGCTCTACCGATCGAGCTATCTCTCAGGGGTGTTGAGGGTGCTTTTCTAAGACGTTATTAACATGCACGGGTGTGCAACGGCAGTTCTTCTGCTTTAATCTCCCTGTCCTGTGCATGAATAGGCACAAAATGCCGGTGCGCTGGTTAAGAGCCTAAGAATGTCAGGCGTTGTATGGAAGAAATACAAGCAAGGCAAGGCCTCACATGGAGGATTACAGTCTAAAAAAAGAACACAAAAGAAAGAACAAGGACTCTGGCTGTTATGAGTGGGCGGGAGGTCATAGGGAAAAACCCCAAAACAGCCTTGCAGTCGAACTGGTTGAGACATATTACTTGTGCGGATGCAGGGCTGCGAATCGTGTCATTTTATCCTGTAACAGCTTCTAAGCAGTGTTAGAAACGCCGATATCTAAGCTAACCACCAAATGGCACCTTAAACCTAGGTTAAGGCCACCACAATAGAATGTCTAGGTGCTTTTTATTTATTTTTTGGTGGTGAAATTTTATTTATTAATATTATCATTTCTATACCACTTTATATTTTAAGGGGAAAATATCCCAAAGCGGTTTGCAACACATTAAATAAAACAATACAGAATAAAACAAATTCAAGCTTCAAGGAAAACATTTCAGATCCTTCTCTAAGTGACATTTTGCTTTCCCCATATCTATTTACCTACTTAATTTATAGAGCTGTCCCATAGCAGGAGTACTCTAGGAAACCAGTGTGGTGTAGTCGTCAGACTAGGACCTAAGAGATCAGAGTTCGAATCCCCACTCAGTCATGAAGCTCACTGGGTGACCTTGGTCCAATCGTGGCCTCTTAACCTACATCACAGGGTCAGTCCCATAGTTGCCTTTGACTGGACTTAACCATCCAGGGGCCCTTTACTTTTTTTTTTTACTTTGTAGGGATTAACTGAGGAAGGGGCTGAACCATGTACTCCTTGGAGAAAAGGGTGGGATATAAATGCTCTTCTGCTTATTTGCTTAAGAAAGCTGGAGAGGCCAGCCAGAGGGATATGTCAATTGCAAATAAGGCATTCAGAGATCTCCGCATGGTCGCAATTGGACCCCTGCGAAATGGACCTGGCACCTGGCTAAATTTCTAATATTGCTTCTAAGCCAGTGGTTTTCATCAGGACGGCAGCAGAGAAGGAAAGGGTTAAATTTCCCCTGCATGCCTGCTGATAAATATGCACCCACCCACCCACCATGGCTGCTATTTGCATTAAAAATAAATTAAATAAATGCAAAGTAATCAATTAACAGCTGCCCACAGCCTGCCCTGGGTCCTTTTCCTCTAGATCAGTGATGGCTAACCTTGACACCCCAGATGTTTTGGAACTACAACTCCCATCATCCCTAGCTAACAGGATCAGTGGTCAGGGATGATGGGAGTTGTAGTCCCAAAACATCTGGAGTGTCAAGGTTAGCCATCACTGCTAGATCAAGGATAGGCAACCTTGGCTCTCCAGCTGTTTTGGGACTACAATTCCCATCATCCCTGACCACTGGTCCTGTTAGCTAGGGATGATGGGAGTTGTAGTCCCAAAACATCTGGAGAGCCAAGGTTGCTCTAGATGCATCCCCTTGTCGGCAACATTCCATGGAATCCTTGCCAGTGGTGGGTGGGGCCCGAGACAAGAATGAGCAATGCAACGAATAGGAATATTACCTTTACACACCGACACACCCCTCCCTATCCTCTGCCCAGACAAAAAAAAAAAAAAAAAGGTGCTATAAGAGTTCAAGGACACATTCCAGCCTGGCAGAAAGGCAGGTGTGAAGCAGGATGGGGGAGCAGAGTGGATACCCTCCAACATTTATCTGATGGAAATAGGGACGTCCTATTCCATCCTCATCCTCATTTTATTATTTATACTCCATCCACCTGAATGGGTTGCCCCAGCCACTCTGGGTGGCTTCCAACATGTGGAAGAACATAATTAAACATTTAAAAACTTCCCTATACAGGGCTGCCTTCAGAGGTCTTCTAAAGGTTGTATACAGGTAGTTACTTATCTCTTTGGCTCGGGGGTCACATAACTCCATACCCTCCAACATTTCTCCAGGGAAAATAGGGATGTCCTAAGGAAAAGCAGGACATTCCAGGATCAAATGAGAAACTGGAATGGCTTCTGTAAATTCAGGACTGTCCCTGGAAAATAGAGACACTTGGAGGGTCTGGGTGTGGCCTGCAGAGAGAGGCTCAGAGGGCTGCGTTTGGCATTCTGAAGTTCATCCTCACTGATGCTTTAAACCAGGGGTCGGCAACCTAAGGCCCATGGGCCACAGGCGGCCAATGGGAGTCGTTTAACCGGCCCATGGACCCCTGCTGCCCACTCGGGGACCCCCACCGCCCGCACAATCGGCTCCCGTGCGCCGCGCTAAACCGGTGTGGAGCAGAGCGGAATTCACCTTCTGCGACGCTGGCCGGCTTCCCATTGGCTGCAGGAAGCTCCTGCAGCCAATGGGAAGCTGCGCACGCCTCCTCCGCGCTGGAAGGAGCGCCAGAAATAGCGCTTGCACATGTGTGCGCGCACACTCCGCCCCACCGTGGCGTCTGCGGGACCGTGAACCGGCCCAAGCCACAATAACTTTGCCGACCCCTGCTTTAAACTCCCTCCCTCCCTTCCTTCCTTCCTTCCTTCCTTCCTTCCTTCCTTCCTTCCTCCCGCCCTCCCTCCCTCAGTTACCACCAACGTTCTTGTAAGCCTGGAAGCTCATTGATACCTGTCATATTGTCTATGACTGTGATGTCTGCATCTGTTTGTTTGTTTGTTTGTTTGTTTGTTAAAGTCTCTTTCTTTCCATGTACAAACTTCCATACTTCTGCAAACCCAGGGAATTCCCAAAGTACATAGAAGCCAACTGCCTTAGTTTTTTTTTACAGCTACCTCAATTTACTTCCAGCTGTTCGGCACTCGTCTCTCGAGCTCCTCCTCCTTAAGAGGAACCAGCGAGACCTGCCACGAAATGTTCTCATGGATGCTTGCCTCCTAAAAAGGAGTGACCTTGGTACAGGATGCCAGCCAGGCCTTTATAAAGCTGCCTTTTAGTGAACCAGAATATTCATCCTTCTAGCTCAGTATTGGCTACACAGACTGGTAATGGCTCTCCAGGATTTCAGATGGGGGGGGGGCATTCCCTCTGTATATGGAGACGCTGTGGGTTGAGCATGGAGACTTTGAGATGCAATGTGGATGCTTTACCTCTGAGCAAAGGCTCTTCCCGAAGGGAAGTATCTCCAGGATACTATAAACAGGCCATTCCTCATCTCTCTCTCTCTCTCTCTCTCTTCTCATTTTCTGTTGTTCTTTTTAAGTCAGCACTCAACATTCCACGGATAATGGAGCTGCTGAATCCTAATTATGTTGTTTTAGGGCTATTTCCCCCTATTTGTTGTTGTTGTTCAGTCGTTCAGTCGTGTCCGACTCTTCGTGACCCCATGGGCCCCCTATTAGGCCAGTTTAAAAAATATATATTTTTGTGTACTTTGCATTGCCCATTCTTGAGGCTCCCCTGAGCATGCTAAGGCCTCCCTCTGGTTTTTAAGTGGCCTTTTTTGACCTCGTATCCGTCGGCACCACTTGAGTTCGCTCTTAGTGACGATAAGGGATAAATATATTCACGCAGGCACTAATTAGTGTCTCTGAGGGTGCAAAAATACCAATTCCCTCACTGGATCAGAGGGCAGAGTCAAGGTAGGAAGGCAGACCTTGACCTGTTCCAATAAGAGCCATGGATTTGCTGAAAATGCTGTCTGGCAATCGAAGCAGAGGAAAGGACTTGCAGCTCAGTGGTGTGAATCACAGAGCCGGAAGGGACTAGTGAAGTAAAATTGGCTTTCATTGCCCCGCCCACTTCAGCCTTTGACTCCACCCACCACTGGGCCCGTGTGGCCCCTAGATTGTCGCCCAGAAAGGAATATACACATTTCACTAGCCACTCTGTTTCACATAAGCACTTTGCAATTCAAAGCAGGCTGGAGGCACTGACAGGATTTCTGGGAGACCAATGGGCGGCGTTTGTGGCTAGATTTCACTTCTAGGCAAAAGCGATCACGCGGCTAGCTTCAAAATGATCTAATTTTGGTTTCTCTCCTTCCCCCTTTATTTGTTTAAGGCAAGCTTGCCTTCTCTATTTAAAGCAAAGTCTTCACCTGAGGCATTTTCTTTTTTTTTAAGTTTGCATACATTTAAACAAATTAACACACGCAAATGAGTAATGGCTATTTATTCCTGCACCTGCCACCCCATGCCCCCCTCCAGAAGTGAAAAGCACCCTGTAGGCCACACTTCTGGGGAACCTTTATTCTGTCATGTGTCACCTCAGGAGTAATCGATGGCGCCACGAGAAGCTAAAAATCAGACAGGGCCTAAGCCTAAAGAGAGCAAGGCACCCACTTTCCTCATTCTCTTTCTGCCACAGAGCTAAAGTTCCCATCAACCTTAATAAACGAGTTCCCAGGATCCTTTGGGGGGAGTCATGCGCTTTAAATTTGCCTTGAATGTGTGGTGTGTGCATAGCCAGCAGTGTCTGCCACCTCCTTCTCTCTCCTTCTGTCATCTCTTTCTTTCTTTCCCTCTCCACTGCTGCTGCTCCCTTTCTCTCCATCTTCCCCTCCTAGATACCAACGTGAGATGAGTTTAATGGCCACGTGTGGCCATTAGGCCACAGGCTCATCACCCCTGCCCTAGGCCTGTGTTTCTCAGCACAAAGCCAATCTTCCACAACAAGAATACATTAGCGTTTCCATATTCCCAAAAGCGGGTCAAAATTGTCAAGCTTTTTTGGGGAGCATCTCGCCCCCAAATCTAAGTTTTGGGGGAATTTTAAAATGATTTTTTTAAAAAATTAAACACCCCCCCCTGCCATACGGCGATTTGACAAAAATCCATCCAGGCGCCATTTTCCTGTCCAATTCCTGGACGTATGGCAGCCCTATGATACATATTCATAGAACTGTAGAGGGACTCCAAAGGTTATCTAGTCCAGCCCGCTTAGGGTTGCCATACTTTAAAAAGTAAAATTCCTGACACCCACGAAGTTGTTGAGCTTTTTTAAGGAAGACCCCAAAATTGAAACCTCCCCCCTCCCAAATGGTGATTTTAAGCTGTTTCCGTTGCTTTCCCCACCACATTGCCACACACCTGGGTTTTTCCCTTACATTCTGCGAATTCGGCAAAATTCCCCCCTGGCGCCATTTTTACACCCGAAAACCAGGACATGCCAGGGATTTTCCTGACATATGGAAGGCTTAAGCTCACTGCATGAAGGGATCACAGGTAAAGAATCCCTGACAGATGGCCATCCAACCTCTGCTTAGGAACCTCCAAGGAAGGAGAGCCCACCACCTTCTGAGGAAGTCCATTCCACTATCGAACAGTTATTACCATCTTTACACATGGAGTCAGTATAAGTGGGACTCGCAGTGTGGAATTCTCCCTCTGAAGGATTCCAGTTACGCCATTCCATCCACTCTCATTCCGCACCCCACAGCACTGTTCTCCTGACCCCCACGCATGCTATATTTGTTTGCCTGTTTATTAAAAATTTTCATCCCACCCTTCTGGTGCAAAAACACTACTGCTGCTATTAACCCCCCAGGAGATCTGATTCACAGCTCTCCTGCATCACATCTAGTTTGGCTCTCAGAGTAGGGATGTCCTCAAATTCTGACGAAAATGGAAAAGGAAGTGGAAATTGCTACAGATCACGTGTTCGGCTGAGAGTCAATACGATTGATATTCATTTACATAGTTATTGTTGCTGTCTTTAAGCAAACAAATGTGTAATTAATGACTTTTCCTACATTGGTTTGACTTTTCCAAATGAATGTAAGTTGCATATGTTAGGCAAATAGTTCCTAACATAGCATTTGATAGAAAGTGAACTGCAGCAGAATGGAAACACAGCAAATTGCGACAAATGCAGGTTGGAAAGGATATTGCTGCCTTCTTACATCCCTCCCTCAGCATGGCATGTTATCCTCACAACAACCCTGGACTCAGCTACATTAGTCAAAAAACAACATTTTGAATGCGTTATAAACAAGCAACATCAGATGGCGCTAGAGAGCAAAAATCATTTCAATGCGATTTTTACACAGCGTTTTTCTTTTCTTATAGCGATTTAATTTCGGACTAATTTATAGTGGGGTTTTTCCTGTGTGTAGATCCACCCCCTGCCATGGAGGTAAGGGGCATTATTTAGAGAGGGGAAACCCATGGTTTAAGGCTGGCTTGTTTCAACAAACCATAGCTAAGATTAACCAGAGCTTGTCCAGGTTCAGACACTGTAACAAGCTATGGTTAATCTAAAATGGGAACAAAGGCTTCTGGGAAGGATGAATACATGAACCCAAGAATTAGCTTACAGCTCGTTCTCATAACACTAAACTGGGGCTGCTAATGTGATGACCTCCGACCACATTTAGAGGGCACTACATTGTATACCCCTATACCAAACCATGGTGTAGCATTATGTGCAAACTCAGCCATAGGTTCCCAGTTTGGGGGAAAACAGGAAATTACGGTTAATTAGGGGTTTCCTAGTACATCTGTCACTTGTGCAAATGGAAATATGAAGAGGCTACCTGTGCAGGCAGAAGACTTTTTCATATCTCAGGTTGTTAAGCCAAAAAATGACTGAACCATACTATTGTATTTCAGAGCTGAACAGTTTTTTTAACCTTGCATTTCCACAATCCAAGCCTCATGCTCTAAGTCTAGCCATTGCACTTACGCCTCAAGCCCCAAAGGAGGAAATACAGGAGCACATCAAATGGAAAAATGCAGCGAACAGACCTCGAAGGTGCACAGAGGATAATTTATTGGCCCAATGCACTTAGAATCTGTTGGTCCTCCCTTGGGGGCAACTGATTTGTTGCTTTGGGGGGGGGGGAATGATCAAAAATATCTTACACACCATATCAAAAGTTTTTGTTCCTTTGGGTAGGTGGGTGGGGAGAGACAGGGAGAAAGATCAGTAGTCTTCAAGGAAGAATCTATGGACTCAAAGTACAGTGGACCAATAAACCATCTTTAGTCATTTCAAGTTCTTGTGCCCTAAGCATTTGGGGGGGGGGGAGTGGAATCTGCCTCCACTAAAATCTTTTTGCTCCCTCCTGCTACTGGGTGTATTGTCACCCAAACAATCTGGCACCCTTGCTCTCATTTCCCAAGAAGGTGATGGAATTCCTAAATCAGTGTTTGGTGTTTGTGTGAATGAGAGAGTTCGGCAAACAGAAAAAACTAATGCAGAGAAGATGGGTGTCTGGATTGATTGGTTGATTAATTAAAATTGTAATCAGAGCTTTTTTTTCAGCCAGAAGTCGCTGGAGCACTGTAGTAATCCAGATCCAAACGTGACTAGAGAGTTACCGAGGCCAAGGTACATACATTCTTCTAGGAAAAGCCTACAGCTTGAGGAGACAAAAGTGGTGGAAAGTGCTTCCGGTCAGTGCTGTCACCAGTGAAACAGCTGGGTTTGGGAGCACCCACAGGCTATACCCAGACCCCCAGCCAGCAGTATTATTATTATTTTTAAGGGGAGCGGGTGGTGCTGTGGTCTAAACCACTGAGCCTCTTGGGCTTGCTGGTCTGAAAGGTCAGCGGTTCGAATCCCCGCGACGGGGTGAGCTCCCGTTGCTCTGTCCCAGCTCCTGCCAACCTAGCAGTTTGAAAGCACACCAGCGCAAGTTGATAAATAAGGTACTACTGCAGCGGGAAGGTAAATGGCATTTCCATGCGCTCTGGCTTCCATTGTTCCATTGCGCCAGAAGCGGTTTAGTCCTGCTGGCCACATGACCCAGAAAGCTGTCTGTGGGACAAACGCCAGCTCCCTCGGCCTGAAAGCAAGATGAGAGCGCTGGAACCCCATAGTCTCCTTTGACTGGACTTAACTGTCCAGGGATCTTTTTACCTTACTACTACTGCTACTACTACTACTACTACTACTACTACTATTATTATTATTAGTGCTATTTTTATGGAAAAAATAGGTGCCGGAACTCACAATGAACTCCTGCCTTGTTCTCTTGTATTTGAGACAGTGCTTTTTTTTTAGCGCTGGCACCAAAACTTTGGGACAGCATCCCCGGGTCAATTTGCTGAGCACCCCCTTTTTCTACTTCTGGGCAGGCTTCGAAAACCCATCTTTTAAAACAGGCATGTAACATTTAGTTCCTCCCCCCCCCCACATTAGAAGCTTTGTATTCTCAAAACCATTCTGTTCATTTTGCCAGACTACAAAAGCTTTGCATATCAAACATACGATCGCATTACGTTCCTTTGCACAGAGAAAATAGACATCAGATGAAACGCAGTACAAAATAAAATAAATAAAAGCAATCAGAGAACAAATGAATAAAAATGTGTTGTTTTGGGTTGTTTTCTCCAAATACTGTCACTTAACAGTTTTAACACAGGCTTTCTTAATCGTGTTTGTTTTCTTCCAATTGGTTTATTAAATTTTGTTGCGCAATGCTGCTCTCTCGCTGCGTGTAGTACCCCAGTTTGAGTACATTTATAGAAAAAGCAAGATAATAGCAGTTGTGGTGATGATGATGATGATGATGGAGAAACATGTTCCTCATGGATGCTCCAGGCAACGTCTCCAGCAACCTCTTTCCTGGATTCCTGCTGATAAAAGCTTTCTATTTTAATAAGATGTTCTCTGCCTGTTCCCCCTTTGCTGCTGTTCATATGTTCGCAGGAGGGAGAGGGGAACCTTGCAGAAAAGGCTGTTTGCCAGGATGCCAAAGGTGCTGCATGGATCTCCATGCCCATCTTCTGGCATTTTGTTAACCAAGAGAAAATATATAGCATGGCCTTCCCACATTTGGTGTTGCACCATACATTTTGGACTGCAACTCCCACTGTCCCTGACTGCTGGTCATGCCAGCTGAGGCTGATGGGAGTTGTAGTGCAAAACATTTAGAGCAGGGTTTCCCAAACTTGGGTCTCCAGCTATTTTTGGACTACAGTTCCCATCATTCCTGACCACTGGTCCTGATAGCTGGGGATGATGGGAGTTGTAGTCGGAAAAACAACAACAGCTGGAGACCCAGGTTTGGGGAAACCCTGATTTGGAGGAACTCAGGTTGGGAAGGCAGATCTAGGACACAGTCCTCATCACCAGGGCCAGCCCAGCCAGGAAGACAGACTAGGAAGTCACCAGAGACAAGAACAGAAAGGGCACCCATCATGTCTGTTCCCGAGTCCAGATTGAAGAGAAAACCCTAAATAAGGAGAGCAGGAGGCCTTGGAGTTGCCCATCAATGACTAACACCTCATCAGTAAATTCAGAGGTTACCTGGTCCCAGTTTCTCCATTATTGTGAAACAGAACATTTAAATACGAGTAAAAAGGTAAAGGTAAAGGGAGCCCTGACCATTAGGTCCAGTCGCAGACGACTCTGGGGTTGCGGTGCTCATCTAGCTTTACTGGCCGAGGGAGCCGGCATACAGCTTCCGGGTCATGTGGCCAGCATGACAAAGCCGCTTCTGGCGAACCAGAGCAGCGCACGGAAACGCCGTTTACCTTCCCGCTGCAGCGGTACCTATTGACCTACTTGCACTTTGACGTGCTTTCGAACTGCTAGGTTGGCAGGAGCAGGGAACCCGAGCAACGGGGAGCTCACCCCATCGTGGGGATTCGAACCGCCGACCTTCTGATCAGCAAGCCCTAGGCTCTGTGGTTTAACCCACAACGCCACCTGCGTCCCTTAAATATGAGTAATTACTCCTAAATTTTCATCTGTGCATAGAAATCATCGTATGCATTCCATCCCCCCAAACACCAAAAAACCTGGGTCTTCTTGTCTGGTGATGCATAAGAGCCACTCAATGGTGGCTCCCATGAACTGAGAGTGCCCCCAGAACCCTCAGTGGCTTTTCAGGTAGATCTCCGCTTAAACAGGGATATCCCTTGCTCCATCTCACTGCGAGCACAAAGAGCTCTCGAGCCAGCCCTGGCTGAATCCCAAGCCGCTGTGTGGCCAATCCTACTTTGCATTGCCACGGCATTCTTCACTCTGGGAATTAAAATGTTGCATTCAAAGCAGGTTGTGCCAAACAATCAAAAACTTAATGTATGTTTTGCTTCCTTGGCATAAATTGGCTCCCTTTGCATTCTGTGTTCTGACATTTGAGGATTTCATTTTTTTCCGAGGAGGATTTGTGATAGAACAGAGCGAGAGCAGGCAGGAAGAGCGTTCAGCAGGCGGGGGTCTGTACATTTGTGTGCGTGCGTGGGGGGCGGCGGCGGCGGCACATGACTGGAAGCTGCGGAGGCGCGTGGGATGGCACGCAGGACACAGAAATTGTGTACATTTCCCCATAAACGTCGGAGACTTCGTCAGGCGGTGAAAATACATGGCATTCACCGAACACAATTTAGAGTGTCACAAGTGCTTCACCTAGATTATCTCTGTAATCTTTACAACAACCCTGCAAAGTAGGCCAGCAGTGTCATCCCAATATTACAGGGAAGGCGGCTGAGGCAGAGACATACATGGTGAGGTCAGCTCAGATATTGCACACCCTTCTCTCCTTGGGTGCTCCCGCTCTTTTCCTCTCTCCTCTTGTTTGAGCAGACCATAGCTTGCCATCCTATATGAACTGGCAAAGCACCATGCTGGATTTAGATGGTGAAGAGTTAGTTTCGAATCCTCCCTCTTCCAAGAAATGCATTGAGTGCCGTTGGGCCACTGACACTCAAGCTCAGGGGTCAGCAAACTTTTTCAGCAGGGGGCCGGTCCACTGTCCCTCAGACCTTGTGGGAGGCTGGACTATATTTTTTTTGGGGGGGGGGGAGAAAAAAGAACGAATTCCTATCTCCCACCAATAACCCAGAGATGCATTTTAAATAAAAGGACACATTCTACTCATGTAAAAACACGCTGATTCCCGGACCGTCTGTGGGCCGGATTTAGAAGGCGATTGGGCCGGATCTGGCCCCCGGGCCTTAGGTTGCCTACCCATGCTCAAGCTAATCAACGTCATGAGGTTGTTGTGAGGATAAGGTCAGCCACCATGTATGCCACCAGCATTCAAAATTTGCCAGGCACATTTCGACCATCGGTTACTTGCGAGCAAGTGAAGATGCCCAGGTGCCAGGATGGCGCCACCATCTTGGGAATGCCTGCCTGGGGATCCTTGGACCTTGACTGTTTTAACAAGCTGTCAAAATTGTAGAATGCAAGAACTCTGGCCAGGCAGTAGATCAGTTTTTGAATCTTCAAACAGTTTTAATATTATAGTATTGCAACAAATTCCAGTTGAAATAAATTCCTGTTCCAGGACAAGGCCCTGTTTCGCTAATTCTTCGTCAGCTAAATTTTCATGGTCAAAGTGTACCAATGTGTCTTCTGTGTGTCACAAGCTAGCAACACATCCTGTAGAATTCAATCCGTTATGTATATTTTATCTGTGCAATCTGAACGAATTCCAGGAACCAAAAAGTCGTATTGAGAAATGCGACTTTTGAGCCATCTGGCCCCAAAGCGGCAACCGTTTTGGCAACTGTAACCCTGGTTTAAGGAACCATTTGGCATCTTAGCTTACATATCTGCGTTTCTAACACTGAATGCCGCTCGAGGAAGGATAGGGTAAAAATGACCGTTTAACCCCCTTACACACATTAGAATTGGTGTGGTGCAGTGCAGTGGTGGAATTATCAGAGTAGGACTGAAGAGTTCAAGGCTTAGCCATGAAGCTCATTGGATGACCTTGGGCCAGTCACACTTTCTCTGAGCCTAGTCTACCTCACAGGGTTGCTCTGAGGATAAGAGATGGGGAGGGACAATATACCTGAGTTCCTTGGATGAAAGACAGGAGAGAAATGTAATACCAAACTTAAAAAAATGGCGACCTGAGCAAGTACCGTAGTTTGGTGTTACATCCGATCTGGGCAACCATGGTTTTACCTTCAAACCAGAGACTGAAACCATGGTTTGCGTTGTGTTCAGTCTCAGGTCTGAAGGGCAAACCATGGTCTGCCTGGTGCAGATGTAAAAGCAAGCTATGGTTTGCTCATACAGTAGAGGAGCAGGGGGCGCTAGCTGAGCTTGTAGCATTTTCATTTAAAGCGCGCACCCCTCCAAAAATCCAGGGAATCGTAGTTTCTCCCTTACAGAGCTGCAATTCTCAGCTCCCCAACAACACTCCTGTTCAGTGGAAATAATTGGGAACAACTCAGTACCCAACCTTTGAAATGGAATGCCAACAGGAGAACGTTGCAGGGTATTAGAGTTGGAGGAACATCTTGTAGAACATCATAAAGTGTTAAAATCATAGAGTTGGAAGAGGCCTTTGAGAACATCTAGTAACAGGGGTCAGCAAACTTTTTCAGCAGGGGGCCAGTCCACTGTCCCTCAGACCTTGCGGGGGGCCGGACTATATTTTGAAAAAAAGAAAAGAACGAATTCCTATGCTCCACAAATAACGCAGAGATGCATTTAAATAAAAGGGCACATTCTACTCATGTAAAAACACGCTGATTCCCGGACTGTCCGCGGGCCAGATTTAGAAGGCGATTGGGCCGCATCCGGCCCACGGGCCTTAGGTTGCCTACCCATGATCTAGTTCAACTTCCTTCTTGGTACAGGTAATCAATAGCTCAGAGCATCCCCAACAGATGGCTGCCCAGTCTCCACTTGAAGACTTCCAGCAAGGAGAGGACACCTCTCCCTTCTAGGCAGTGTTAAAAAAAAAGAAAGAAAAAGGTAAAGGACCCCTTACAGTTAAGTCCAGTCGCGTACGACTCTGGGGTTGCGGCGCTCATCTCGCTTTACTGCCCGCAGACAGTTTTTCTGGGTTGGAAACACATAGAAGTTGAATAGTAAGGGGGCCAAAAGGCACCCCTGCCTGACACCCCTGAAGGTTCTAATGGGATCTGTTAGATGCCCTAGACGACTGCATCTAACTCTTAGGGCCGTATTCGAGTGCATTGCCTGTAGTAGGAATAATAGCCTTCTGTCGATAGTGGTGGCACGAAGTCTGTCCCATAGCCTTGTTCTAGGGACTGTGTCAAAGGCTGCTTTGAAGTCCACAAAGGCGGCGTAAAGCGAGGCCTGCCCCCCTGACTTGTACTTTTCTATTAGGTGTTGTAGAGTTAAGCAATGATCCGTTGTGGATCTGCCGGATCTAAAGCCTAGAAACACATATAAACTAGACGCCAAATCTAGGTTGCAGTCTAGGTTGAATCTAGGTTGAAGTCACCGCAAGAGAATGTCTATTTGCCAGGGGGTTGGACTAGATGACCCTCAGGATCCCTTCACAATTCTAGGGTTCTGTTACCTCAGCTACATTGCTTGACTGTAGCTTGCTCTTGCAACAATTCACTTGTCCCAGTATGCAAGTGAAATCTCCACATAATCACAATTGGACCCACCACCCCTGTAGCAAAACGAACCTGGAGAATTTCGAACATTGCCTCTAGGTAATTGGCTCTCCCTGTCACCGATTGCAGCTATACTCTTTTTTCACATACAAACACTTGCTCACATTGCACACACCACCCACTTTCTCACACGGGTGCACCCCAAATGGAGCCGGCGCGGTACAGCGATTCAGAGTGCCGGCCTGCAACCAGACAGACCCAAGTTCAAATCCTAACTCGCTGGGTGATGCTGGGCCAGCCATTCTTTCTCAGGCTGTGGTAATCTACCTCACAAGGTTGTTGTGGGTGGGGGAACAGTACTACCCATGCCGCAGCTATCTCCTTGGAGATAAAGCAAGAAATAAATGTCAAAAATAATTTCCTCCTGTGTTCTCTTTACACACGTACATTCAGGCAGAGTGAAGTCCGTCCTCTCCCCTCTCTCCTTCACACAATTCTTTTAATCCGCTGAGAAAAAGCATCGAATATTGAGGTACAAAAGCACTTCATCATACTCAGGCAAATACTGGGGTCTTGTCAGAGTCCCGCTTCTTTATTGCAAATAGGAGTGAGGTCATCATGCACGGCTGGTCTCACCCCCAGCTGCCATTTAAATCCCCTTCCTCCATAGTAATACTACATACATGTACAGTACAGGATTGCATTCTGGAGAAATTAATATAGCAGCAGGCGGGGGGCACAGAGCTGCACAGGGCTAGCACTCATCTCAGTGCTGCTGGGTGGGCCGCCCTACACCAGGTAATCCCCCGCCAGATCTGGCCCTCCACCGTCACATGAATGTTGGCGTGCTGGAAACAGCAGATGCAAAAGCATATCGAGATTAGCACGTGTCCCGTTATACCCATGCAATAATTCATTTATGCACATATCCAAATGGATATATATGCAAACTCGCGTTAGTCTGGAGCTGATTATGCACCTGCTGTTCCCAACGTGCCAACGATTCGAGTGGCTGCGATCTCATGGGCCGCCCGCCGCCCCTGAAAGAAATGAGCACATGCTCCCGTTTTGGCGTGGCTGTACGTTCCCACATACATGGGAGCGTGAAAGTACATGTTGGGCATGCACACAAATGCTGCACATGGCACATGCACGCCTATTTCCGTCTAGATGCCTGGTCACAAAAATCATGTACAAAGATGTTCGTAGCTGCATGTACTCTTATACATACATACATACATACTAGGGAATAAGCATGCATACTTAATTGTTTCACACAGAGAAGCAGAAATATGCACCACTCCAAACGTGCACATGTAGGTCTGCAGAAGCTCTTTCCCAAGCATACCTATGCCCATGCACATCCTTGCAGGCACAGGGACATGTGTCTGCATGCTTGCAGAGAGAGTGTGTGTGAGTGTGTGTCTCACACGCACTGAGCCAGGCATGTGCATATCCCTCCTCCCTCACACCGCAGTAACTGTTCTCTCTGCACACCCAGCAGAAATACTCTCAGAAGCATGAATCAAAGACTCGGGAGCTAAGAATAGCCATGCCCAGCTGGGCGGGGGAGAGGCAGCGCAGGCGCTGTTTGGAATAATGCCAGCCTGAGAAAGGGGGGAGGGAGAGAGAGAGAGAGAGAGAGAAATGTGGTCCCCCCCCCCGCCGCCCCAAAAAACTCCACAGAGGAGGCAAATGGATGGGAGGGTCCTTGCTGGACCCCTGCCCAGAAATCGCTATTATAGTGGAGTGAAAAAGGTATGTAGATGGATTAGATAAATGGGGGTAGGGAGAGAAATTGAAAATTGGGAGGGTGGGGGCGCTGTGTGTCTCACACCCCCTTGCTGACCCAGCCTCTTCGCAAGCCCAGGCCAACGAGTCCATTTGAGAGAGGGAAGCGGGAGATCTGGCCCTATCGACCGCGCAGAGCTAGCCATGCAACGGGAGCCTGCAGGATGCACGCAGAATACACCGTCCAAATCTGGCATGCGAGGAGCACCGCCTTGCCTGTCAAGGCTGCTGAGAGCTTGATCCTGTGTCAATGTCAACCCTAGATGCAAAAGCTTCTCTCTGCGTGTCTCCTCATCCTTTCTGCATCCCTCTAGTGCCACGTGCAGGGGGCGTGAAATGAGGCCAAACGAGGCCAATTCTCCCCGGTGTCACCCATGCACACTTGGCTTCCTCTCCTTACACTCACACGCACAGCGCCGTTCTCTCTCTCACTCACGCACACTCTCACATATATGTATTTTCAGATTCCTTAGATGCACATGGATCCTGTATACATGCCACCATCAGGGGCGTAGGAAGTGGGGGGCGGGGGGGGCGGGTCGACCCAGGTTCCATCATGGAGGGGGTGACAAATTATCAAGGAACAATTACTGCCCTACTAGGGTGGTTCATAAAAAACTTTTTTTCCTTTTTGAAAATGCCTGCTCCAAAGGTCTTCTCTTACTACACTAGGGATTACATAGCTATATATGAAATTTCATGCATATCAGTTAATATCTTGACCCTCCTCCACAAAAATATCTGTTTACTAGGCCGTTTTCCTATGTCGTGAAGGCTGAAATTTCAATTCAGTGGAGCACTTACTATTCCCAACCCTAACCCTGCGGAAAGCCATCTAATCAGACTTTAATTTGATTTTGACATGTTTTTAGGAGGTAATTTAATTATTGTTTGATTTTATATCAATGTTATGTATCTGATGTTAGCTGCCCTGAGCTCTACTTCGGCCAGGGAGGGCAGGATATAAATAAAAGTTTATTTTTACTTATTATTATTCCTTTGTAAGAAAATATGAAATAACGTAAAACCATTTTTGCAGGCAAAAATAAATAAATCAATGTGTGTGTGTGGGGGGGGGGGTGTCAAGAAATTTTCCGCACCAGGTACCACCTGACCTTCCTACACCTCTGGCCACCATGGTTATACAGAATCACAGCCTGCCATGCTGGCTTTGGGCCTCGGAGGTCTGAGCTGGGTGAGCTTTGGCTAAGTTGTTCTCTCTCAACCTTAGTTCCCTCATCAGAAAAATGGGGATAATCAGCTGAAGGTGCAGGTTCAGAGGCAAACAAACATGGGGCTTGCAACTATATGTGCGTGATGCAGCAGCAGCAGCAGCAAAAAAAAAAAAAAAAGGTTCATGCTATTCTAGGCTGCATCAACAGAGGTGTAGTGTACTTCAATGGAGGTAATAGTACTACTCTATTCTGTCTTGGTCAGACCACAACTGGAGTCCCGGGTCCAGTTCTGGGCACTACAATTTAAGGAGGATATGGACAAGCTGGAATGCATGCAGAGAAGGGCGACCAGGATGTTCAAGGGTCTAGAAAGTAAGCCTTATGAGGAACGCTTGAAGGAGCTGCGTAAGTTTAGTGTGGAAAAGAGGAGACTGAGAGGAGATCTTCAAACATCTCAAGGGCTGTCACGTGGAAGATGGAGCAAGCTTGTTTTCTCCTGCTCTGGAGGGTAGGACATGAACCAATGGCTTCAAGTCACAGGAAAGCAGATTCTGAGTAAACATCAGAAGAACTTTTGGATGGTAAGAGCTTGTTCGACAGTGGAATGGAGTCCCTCGGAAGGTGGTGGACCATTAGAGGTTTTTAAGCAGAGGTTCGATGGCCACCTCTCATGGATGCCTTGGTTTAAATTCCTGCATTGCAGGGGCTTGAACCAGATGACCCTCAGGGTCCTTTCCAACTCTGCAATTCTATGATATGTGCCAAATAATACTCTACACAACGCTGCTGGTGTGTTGTAGTGGTTAAGAGTATTTAACTAAGACCTGGTAGACCAGGGTTCAAATCTCCACTCCCACCGGGTGAACTTGGGCCAGTCACTGTCTCTTAGTCTAACCTACCTCACAGGATTGTTGTGAGTATAAAATGGGGAGGGGGAGAACTATGGGTAGCACCTTGAGCTCCTTAGAGGAAAGGTGGGACAGAAATCCAAAATGAAATGATAAAATTAAATGCTAATTCATGGGAGGCAGGGGTGGTCAGGGGCATTTTCAGGGGAGAATCAGTAAGTGGGAAGGGATGGTTAACCCTCCTCCTCCCGCTTACCTAGGGACGCGGGTGGTGCTGTGGTCTAAACCACAGAGCCTAGGGCTTGCCGATCGGAAGGTCGGCAGTTCGAATCCCCACGACGGGGTGAGCTCCCATTGTTCCGTCCCAGCTCCTGCCAACCTAGCAGTTCGAAAGCATGTCAAAGTGCAAGTAGATCAATAGGTACCACTCTGGCGGGAAGATAAACGGTGTTTCTGTGCACTGCTCTGGTTTCGTCAGAAGCGACTTAGTCTTGCTGGCCACATGACCCGGAAAAACTGTCTGTGGACAAACGTTGGCTCCCTCGGCCAGTAAAACGAGAGACGAGCGCCACAACCCCAGAGTCGTCCACGACTGGACTTAACTGTGAGGGGTCCTTTACCTTTACCTTTTACCCGCTTACCTATTCATTTCTGAAGCTCTCTTTCTTGGTGTTTTTAATTTGACACCCCTCCCCCACGGCCTGCTAGGCATCAAGACCAGAAATATGCCCAGTGAGGGGGAAATGGTCAGGAAGTTATTTGCAGGGTGGGGGGAATGGGTGGTATGGGAAGGGTTAGGGTACCACCCTCCCACCAGTCAACTCTCTCCTAAAAATGCAGCCCCTGCTCCTACATTTGCAATACCTTGGCAAATGTGGATTAAGGAACACGCATTTGTCGAGATGTGTCATTCCGTCTGCCTTGGCCTATTTTGCAAAGGATGTTGGGATGAGAGATTAAAGAAGGAGAGACTGTCAGTGGTCTTGAACTCCTGGGAGTCAGAATAACAATAAATTAATGCACCCGCCCACACAAAATAAAAACCCTTTTTCACTCATTTAGAATTCCAAGGGCTAATCTTGCAAAATATTCATTAATCCATATTTGCAGACTTTCCACTCATAACAAAGCATGCCCTCTTCAATATCAGCATGCAACATATATGGATGGTCTCTTTGGGAATCAATCCCAAGGCATCCCTCATTTTCCCTGGGGCCTAAAGCAATTTTGCCTAACGAAGCTCATATTAAAGTGCTCTTTTCGGCTACTACAGCGCTGCGGGAGCCACTTTTCCTGTAGGTTCACCCCACATCTCTTGCGACCGCATGGATAGAGCCAATAACACGGGTCTTCCTTGTGGGGTTAGGACCCTTGAACCCACATCATCAGACCCACCCAGGCGGTTGCAGGCCTTTTGATACGGTTGCAGCGCTGTGGGGATGAACCCATAGTCGAGCTAGTACCACAGCGCTGTGGTAGCATGCCAGGCAGGCCCAGCAAATGGATATGGGTACACATAGCACTTGGCAACAGCTTTCGAAATTAGCCGGGCACCAGGCGTGTTTTGTGACAGGTAGCCGGCCTTTTGCCAGGAAGTGGAGACGTCTGGTCTCCAGGTTCGGCACCTAACATCTCCATCTGGCTGGTTGGCATGGCTGAGATGCCACGCCAGTCAGCTGGTCTGCGGGGCAGCACAGCACCAAAAGACATGCTGTGCTGCCCCCTTACCATTTGCTTTGTAATCTTGCAAAAGAATTTGCGCCTAGACATATCGTGGTGGCGACCATAACCTCACTACCCGCTGCCATTGATAGGGCAGCAGGTAGGGAGGCCAACAGTAGGGGGAGCCGAAGCAGAGGCAGCTGGTTCTGGTTTTCCCCCCATACTCCTCCCTGCTGAGTTCCACAAGGACAACACTGAGCTGGAGGAGGAGAAAGCTGCCACAGTCAGTGCCACCCACTGGACTGGATGTAAGTAAGGAGAGGGGCGGGTGTGGGGGATGGAGCTGACAGCAGGCAGAGGTTGGCAGGCGGAGCGCCATTCGCCCTTATGCACCAGCCTCCATTGTCAGAGGCGGCTGGCTCTAGGGGGCTGCGACCGGTGCGGTTGTACCAGGCGTAGAGCTTCTGGGGCGCTGCAGCTGGTGCCACCACTATTATGTCCAATGGAAGGTGAGAGGTTTGGGAAGCGGCACTGCAATCTGAGGTGTCAAGGTCCACCACTGAGACTGTGCGGACACCTAGCACTGCATGGAGAGAGGTGCCTTACACGAGCCACCAAAGTATCACAGACCACCTCAACAACTACAAAGAGGTTATCTACACACGAGTCCAGCTTTACGGACCTCTGTTTGAAGGATTGTCCATGTCCAGTTTGAAGATCAGGGCCCATAAAAAGCTGGCACCACCTAGTCGACAGACCAGAGGCGTAGCATGGGGTGTGTGGTCCGGGATGCACATTTTTGATGGGGTGCAATCAGGGCCTGCACCGACAGGTAGCTGAGCCACGGCAGTGGGTGGGTTGGTCTAGTGGGCAGGTGGATGGATGCAGCTGCTACGGAGCCTATTTGAGGCGGGCTCCATTCATCCTCCTGGTGTGTGCCCCCCCCCCCAGCTGCCCAGTCCACCAGGAGGGCATAACACTTGCCCTGCCCCGGGCACCAGCAACCCACGGCACGCTACTGCAGCAGACTGAGCAGGCACAAAGACCCTTGCGGTGTGAAGGACTGCCTTTCTATTTAAATTCTAGCGATTATTTCTAATTCTGCATCTATAGCCATGTATGCAATTTAAGAAGATCTTATGGATATCTTTGTCTTCCTTTGCCTCCTTTTTTTCTGGAGGTGTCTGTGTGCATTTCCTCTTGTGTGGTGGTGGTGGGGGGTTCACAAGGCCCCATAGGTAAGGAAGAGGACCCCCTCTGGTATGTGCATGGGAAGCATTTTTAACAGCTACCTAATCCTGCCTTTGCAACCATTATACGTGACTCGGTTGCAGATGGCAGAGAAAATCAATCTGAACTGTCCTTGACCTCTGCTGAAAGTTATAAAGTTAGGGTAGAGATGCTCACAATCTGCCGGACACTGCCAGATTTGCAGGGGTCACAAAGACTTGTACCCGGAGGGGACAGTGTAGCCCAGACAGGTGAAACAGTGAGCCACCAACATGCTGGGAAGCCTTGGGCAAACCACCACCACCGGCTCCGACTCTGAGCCTCTGCTTAGAATCTGCTCAATGGGAATAGCAGTGATCTGCCTCACTAGAAGAGCATGAGAGAAGGATCTCAAGGTTTGCCAAACTTGGGTCTCCATGCTTTTTGGGACTACAATTCCCATCACCCCTAGCTAGCAGGACCAGTGGTCAGGGATGATGGGAATTGTAGTCCCAAAACAGCTGGAGACCCAGGTTTGGGAAACCTTGCATTAGACACGCTCAGAGTAGACCCTTTGCAATTGACGTGCCTAAGTTGGCCATGCCCATCAGTTTAATGGGTCTGTTCTGAGTAGGGCGAAGATTGGTTACAACCCACAGACACTGCAATACCAGAACATTTACTTCAAAGTAAGCTCCTATGGGTTGTGTTCATAGAATCACAGAACTGTAGAGTCGGAAGGGACCATGAGGGTCATCTAGTCCAGCCCCCTGCAATGCAGGAATCTTTTTGCCCAAGGTGGTGCTTGAACCCACGACCCTGAGATGAGGAGTCTCGTGCTCTACCGACTGAGCTATTCAACTAACTTTTACCCAGAGTAGACCCATTGAAAATTATGGGCCTAAATTAGTCATGGCCATTATGTTCAGTGGGTCTACTCAAAGTATATAAAAAAAAATGTTTCAATGCTTAGTTCCATTGAGCTCAGTGAGCTCTTGCTAATAAATTGTACTTTTGACCACTCAATCCTATGTGCATTTATTCAGAAGTGAATCCTGCTGTGTTCAGCGGAGCTCACCCAGAAAGCCAGAGAGCACAGGCTGCAGCTGTATTCACATTTTCCTGGGAGTAAATTCCATTAACTCAGTACCTCTGAGTTAATCACGCAAAAGCTTGGGCTGTTTAAAGCACCACTGTGGCTAAAGAATTAACAAATGCAGGGACCTCACTAAACAATGCAAGAAAGAGAACCCTACATCAAACACAGATATAAAAGGGCACAATGGTTAGTGTGGCAAGTGCCACGTCCCCCACACTGAGAGGCATGCGCAGAACTCCTACAAGACATCCACATATAAGGTATTAGATATAAGAACCTATAACAGTGATGGCTAACCTTGACACTCCAGATATTTTGGGACTACAACTCCCATCATCCCTGACCACTGATCCTGTTAGCTAGGGATGATGGGAGTTGTAGTTCCAAAACATCTGGAGTGTCAAGGTTAGCCATCACTGACCTATAACCTGCAAGATATTAAAACAGAGGAATACACGGAATTCTGTGGGCCGCAAGTTCATAGTGGGAGGCAGAAAGCATAGTCAGACAACAGAATTAAGGAGTCCCAGACAAAATAATGTTTCTAATGTTCCTGTAACCACATGTTGCACAATGTGCAGAGAGAGGTGTACTGTACAAGTAACAAACAGCTCATGCTACATTGGTACAAGAATCCACAATGGGGCACTATACAAGGAAGAAAGCTTTAAAGCCCCATAGTCCACAAAGGCCCACAGAGTACAGTGGGAAAATAATGTACTCGTGTGTGCGCATGGGCATGCACACAGAACATGCACGCCAGCACCTTGGAAGCCACATGGCGACAAATCTACAGCCCAGCATGAGTTCTGCTGCGAGCGAGTGCCAAAGGGGCAGATCGCTCTGAGAAACGGCCGTGCGCCTGCTCACAGATGGACCGCGGCTGCCACACGGCTCATCTATATAATGTGATAGGGAATATGCACATGGAGACCTCGTGGCTACACCCACACAGCAATATGAGAACATACAGATGAATGCATATACATCCAGGCTGACAAACTCAGAGCTTTGTGAACACTACACAAGCTCACAAGCACACACACACACACACACACACACACACACAAAAATATCTGGTTTATTCATCCGGAGGACATGAAGGAGGTTGGTTCGAGTCTGTGCCTTCTGCAAAACACACCTTCCACAATTGCGATTGTCAACGAATTTGCTTCTTCTTCTCTTTTTTTGGTAAAGGTGATAAAAAGTGAAAGGCAAGGGAGGGGGAAATGGCAAAGGTGCGCACAGATGAAGCGGGGAGGCAGCATGGAGGAAGAACAAGCATTGAAAAAGCGAGACGATAGAGGGCATTGAAGACCCAGCCGCATATGGGATACCTTGCTCAAACCCACTTCAATTTCCCAGGGTTTTGCAGACACCTCCCACACATTTCCACAAGCCGTTCTTCACGGCCAGGAGGACTAGAAACTTGCTTTTGCATTTTGCAGGAAAGCTGCCATGTGGGGACGGCGAAGACCCCAGGTCCTGCCCTTGTGTAGTAAAATCGCCGATGTGCACATGCAGTTGCAGAGAGGCACACCTGCCGCACATAGTATACGGCATGTGAGCATGTGAGTGTGTGCGCTCACCGCGAGGCAGGTTTATTTATTTATTTATTTACCCGGCACACATTCCAACTGGATCCAGATCTGCTTAAAAGCGCCGACACTCCCCCACCCCCATGCTCACAGCCTCTCACACACAAGCACTTATTTGCCTCTCTATCTATGCACAACTGCAAGCAGACATGGAGACGGGGGGAGAGAGAGAGGGGGCTGTTCTTACAAAGGTATGGCCACAGCGAGGAGAGAAAAGCATGCACGACAGGCGTGCACAAGGGCAAATGCATGGATAGATATGCACGAAGGTACGGCTGCATGAGGGATGTGCAGAAAAAAGACAGTGACATGCACACACACAAGAAAAAAAATGATTTTATACCTGCAGATTAAGCACACAAGGAGGGCAGCTAGCACAATGGTGCACATAATGACATACATAAATACAGGCGCACATCAATTTATGTGCACACCCTCAGTCGTATGGTACACTTTCCCCACCGCCCCATGCTCCTTCTCCTCCTTTGTTTCTCAACCCCATTACTACCAGCACATCTGCACATGGCTACCAAAACGCACACGCCACCACAAGCATAGGCTGGCAACCCCAGGCACCCATTCCCCGCTCCATCCCGTATATAGGTCTGCACGTTTGCAAGTGTGCACACACCGAGCTCAGCCCACATGCCTCAGCCAAGCTGCCCACCTTGCGCATGGAAACTCATGCCCGCACACAGCCCCCCACACGCCCATTTGCAGGAAGCTTCTGCACCCCAGTTTCTGGAGGAAGCTCCACACACACACACACACACTCCCCAATGACTGCTAATGGACTACCGAGACATATATGCGCGTGAGAACGGCACTCACGCGTAAAGCACATTTTCTCTCTCACCTCTGTGCCATAGTAGATGCGGCCCCACACCCCAGCTCACAAGCGGAAAGCCCCCACATGGGTTTGTTTTTTTTTTAAGTGGGGGCTCCGCAGGGGGGCGTGGCAGGGTCCACAGAGGTGGCCGCACGCGGTGGCTCCGCTGTCACCTCCGGTGCGCACCCCCCCCATCCACTCCCCATGTCACAGCACCGCCGTCCCTTTCCCCCGTCGTGGGAACCCCCAGCTCTCCTCCCCAGCCGAAGCGGGTGACGTTTCGCCTCCCACGCGAGAAGAAGACCGACTCCCCCACGCGTCCCCGGCAGGCGGTCGCTTCCCCCCCCCCCCACACCCTGAAGCGGTTCACCCACGCGTGCAGCCTCCCCCCACGCGCACTCTCCCCGGTTCCCAGCTTAACCTCCCCCACCCCATCACCCCACGTTACCTGCCAAGGATGGGAGCCGCTCAGCACATGCTCTCCTTTCGGGGGGGACCCTTCGCCCGGTCCCCCCCACCCCTCCTCCGGCTCACCACTCCTCCGCCGCCGCCCGCCTCTCTCCGCCGGGTAGTGTCCTTGCGCGGGGAGGTGGGCGGGGAGGGATCGGGGTCCAGATGTTTCCTCGGGGAAAGGGAGGGGCGCGGGAGAAGGCACGCTAAGGAGAAAAGGAAAGGTGCCTATCTAGATAGAGAGAGAGGGAGAGAGAGCGGTCTTTGGGGGTGGGGCGGGGGGCATTCAGGCTTGCATGGCGGCGCCCTTTGCTGCCTGCGATCCGGGCAGTCTCCCAGGGCTGCGCCGCTTGCCAGCCGCTCCCTCCCCGCCTGCCTGCCTGCCTCCCACCCTCCCAGCGCTGGAGCGAGGATGCTCTCTCTCTCTTTCTCTCTCTCTCGCTCTCTCAGCCACCCCGCCCCCACCCCTGCTCCCTTTTTCCCGCTGTTCAGGAATGCACGGTTCTGGCGAGCCCACCTCCTCTCCCTCCCCCCCCCCGCCCCAATCTCATTCATAAGGTCACGTGGGTGTGAATATTGGGAGGGGGCCGGTGGAGAAGGAGCGCGATCCGGCAACCACACCCCCTCCCCATCTTCGGCCACTTAAGCCCCAACCCCGCATCTTCCCCCTCCTTTGCACACGCCCATCCACTCTCTTCCTCTCGCTAACCCCGCATCCCCTCCCTGCAACCTCCCCCCCATTCCCCCCCCCCGAGGCGCCCGCGGGTGCCTCCTCTCCTCCTTTTTTACGTCCCATTTATCCATCATCTCAGATCTCTTTTGCTGCTGCTGCTGCTGCTTCCTCGGGGATCAGCCTCATTTCCATCCCTCCGTTTATAATCGCGCGGCTGCTCTTCCTTCCAAGAGCCTTCTCCGACCCGCCAGCATTTCTAGAACCAAGCCAGCCTCTTCTTCTCCACCTGCAGCCGCCTCGGCAGGTGAGGTTTACATCAGTTTGGGCTTTCAGAGACAGAAAGTGAGAGCAAACTGACCTTGACCAAAAGGTGCAGCTCCTTTCTCTCCCCCTTTGTACCTTTCATCCTCTCTGGCTGGCAGGTGTGGATATTGGCCCTGGACACACACACCCTGTATTGGAGCCCCATCCTTACACCCTGAATCCCACTTCCATGCCCATATTTCCAGGTGTCTGTCTCCTCGCTGAGTATTTGGTCTCGCCTACAAAGGTCCGTACAGTTGAAGCTATGGTTTTCCCAGTAGTGATGTACGGAAGTGAGAGCTGGACCATAAAGAAGGCTGATCACCGAAGAAGTGATGCTTTTGAATTATGGTGCTGGAGGAGACTCTTGAGAGTCCCATGGACTGCAAGAAGATCAAACCTATCCATTCTGAAGGAAATCAGCCCTGAGTGCTCACTGGAAGGACAGATCAATCAATCAATCAATCAATATCCTTTATTAGGCATAACAAACCACATATTATCAAACAGACTCTTCAGGACAGATCTTGAAGCTGAGGCTCTAATACTTTGGCCACCTCATGAGAAGAGAAGACTCCCTGAAAAAGACCCTGATGTTAGGAAAGATTGAGGGCACAAGGAGAAGGGGACGACAAAGGACAAGATGGTTGGACAGTGTTCTCGGAGCTACCAACATGAGTCTGACCAAACTGCGGGAGGCAGTGGAAGACAGGAGTGCCTGGCGTGCTCTGGTCCACGGGGTCACGAAGAGTCGGACATGACTAAACGACTAAACAACAACAACAACAGGTGCTGGGAACTACCAGAATGGCTCACGGCCTTCCCCATATCTGTCCCATCGCTGGGTACCAGTCCTACTTGCTTATCCCAAGATGAGCAAACATCCCAAGAACCCCCACCCTCATCCCTAGGCTCCCTTCTTAGCTGGAGGTACCTGCCGCCCCTTCAGACTTCCAACGAGGTGGCTTGGAAAAGGCAGCATTGATGGCAGTGGTGTCTGTCACTTATTGGGGCTGATAGGGTGGAAGGCAGGGGAGCCAACAGTAGGTGGCGCCATAGGTAATGACAGGCAGAGGCAACTAATTTTGCCCCCATCCTCCCTTCTGAGGTGTACCAGGACAAGACTGAGACTAAGGAGGAGGAGGAAGCTGCCACAGTCAGTACCACCCTCTGGGCCTGGTTGTAAGTATGAAGGCTGGTGAGGCATAGAGGGATCCCAGCTGAGGTTGGTGAGGTCGTGCCCCATTTCCCCTAATGGACCAACCTTGTGGAATGTATTAAAAAGGTTGGGATGCCTGTGGGATCGATGAGGCAATGCCTGGCTATGATACTCAATAACTACACTGAGAAATGACTCACAAAGGCAGATAATATGTGCACACAAGGCTGTACAACAGGACTCCAAATATTTGCCGGACTACAACTCCTATCATTCCTAACCATTGGCCATGATGGCTGGGGCTGATGGGAATTGGAGTCCAACAACATCCAGAGGGAACAAAGCTTCCCTAATCCTGCTGTACAAAGTACATGAATCCTGGCATTCATTCATAATTTATCCTATATAATAAAGTCCCTGTGTCTCTGCGTCCAGTCCGTGTGTCAGTGGAATTGCGCTACTGCGCATGTGCCTCACAGACAAGGGATTGGAGCGGGCGGAGAGGGGGGCGTGTCCAAGAGGCAACGGCGGCGCACGCGCGTCGTCAGTTGGGTCAGTGCCGCCGCCTCGCATGGAGCTGGGGAGGATGAGCTGAGCGGCTGCCAACATGGCTGAGGGGACAGAGGAGCGGCGGCCGTGAGGCAACGCGCGGGAAGGGGCGGTTGGGCGGGCGGGCGGGGGTGACCGGCGCGGCTGTGGCTGCTCCGAGACACTCCGAGGGCAAAGGTGGCCGGGGCCGAGGCTATGGCGGCGCAGGGCAGACTAACCTTCTAGCGCCTGTTATTTTAACGGGCATCATAACTACTAGTTTGTTATAAGCATGCATTTTATTGTAAGTAACATTTATTGTGTTTTTAACGGTTATAGCACACCAAATGTAGAAACAGAAATGCAGCAGGAAAGACAAACTGGAGGAATTTACAGGAAAGCCTGCCCTATTCCAGGTATGCACATTATATGAAGGGAAAATAAAGAAGCAGTCAAGTTATCATTCCAAGCATCCGAAACTTATGGAGATGATTGCCAAGAGAAGGTGCTCTTTGCCATATAGTAAATAAAAGCATGCCATACCATATACAGTGGTAACCAGTGAATTTAAAGCAACATATGCAGGCGCAAACAAATATTCAAAAGCAATAATATATTCAGACAGTCTCTTATTGATAGTTCAAAATGGAGAGAAATACGCGAACACAATAAAGCAGAAGCCAGAGGTAAATAAGGAAATTCCTTGAAGTAGTTCTTATACAAAAACTTCTCAGTATCTAAGATTGTTTGTCTGTTGGCCCAGCTTCTGTAGATGTTATCTACAGGGCCAACAGGGCCTGTAGACAAACTGGGCCAACAGACAAACAATCTTAGATACTGAGAAGTTTTTGTATAAGAACTACTTCAAGGAATTTCCTTATTTACCTCTGGCTTCTGCTTTATTGTGTTCGCGTATTTCTCTCCATTTTGAACTATCAATAAGAGACTGTCTGAATATATTATTGCTTTTGAATATTTGTTTGCGCCTGCATATGTTGCTTTAAATTCACTGATACCATATACAGTGGCATAGCAACGGGGGGCAGTGGGGGCAGTGCGCTGCCGGTGCCACGTCTCCGGGGGTGACAAGGCATGCGGTTTGCCGGCGGCACTGCTCCAGCGCCGTACGGATGGTGCCGGGATCCTCCGTTCGCGGCTGCAGCCACAAGCAGTGGATCCTGGCACCGTCCGTATGGTGCTGGAGCGGTGCCGCCGGCAACCCGCTACGTAGTGCGCATGTGCGGCGGCGTTACGTACAACGCATGGGTCATATGCAGCCACGCTGCGCATGCGCACTATGTAGCGATGCCCCGCCCCTGGGTGCACATCATGTTTGCCGCTCCGGGTGCCCGAGCGGCTTTCTAGGACACTGACCATATAAAAGGAGTCCTTGCATAAATTTCGGATTATGTGTGACCCCCCCTCCACTGCCCCATAATCGCCATGTTCCATAAAGATATATACCATCTGTCCAATCTGAGGTCTTGAGCAGTTTTCCATGATATAAGTATTTTTATACCAATGTTCCATCATGTTCCCAGGATGGCTCCCCCCCCATAAAATAAAACAATTAAAATGTGCATTCAAAAATAAAATAAGCTGAAAGGCGTAAAGTTATAAAAGCAATATGAAACCTGTCAGTGGGATAATGAAAGTTGCAGCTAGAAAAGCTCAGGAAAATTTAAAAAAGGTCTCTTCTGCCAGTTATAAAGGACAATAAAGTTTGAAATGTGTGTGATGCTGTACTATAGCCAGCAACGGACACATTTAAAGCACATATGACCAAGCAATTGATCCTGGTTTACGTGTGACTGCAGTATAGCCAGTGATAGGCATGGGCCATGGACTCTGGCATGGCTAGCATATACAATGTGTGAAGAAGAGAGTACACACTGACATCCTTGGGAGATAGATGAACTGGGGGGGGGGGAAGGGCAGAGCACAGGAACCCAGGATAGCTCAGCTGGCTAGAGTGTGCTGCTCATAATGCCAAGGTTGCAAGTTCGATCTCCGTATGGGATCCTGCATTGCAGGGGGTTGGAAGAGACGAGCCTCAGGGTCCCTTACAGCTCTACAATTCTATGATGCTAAGCTTTGTATGGAAAAGACCCGGTGTTTAATTCCCAGAATTGCCAAGCAGGGCTGGGAGAGATCCCAGCTAGATGGGCCAATATTCAGACTCTGTATATGTTCCAATAAATGTTACTGCCATCTGTAATCCCCCCCCCCCCCCGCATGAGAAACTTGCTATCTGACATGCCTGGGCCATGGAAATGCACACAAAGTGTCAGGGTGTTCAGAAAGACCGGCGAATGACATGTAAATACACTCCTAAAGGTAAAGGGTAAAGGGACCCCTGACCATTAGGTCCAGTAACTTGCGGACGACTCTGGGGTTGCGGCGCTCATCTCGCTTTATTGGCCAAGGGAGCCGGCGTACAGCTGGTCATGTGGCCAGCATGACTAAGCCGCTGCTGGCGAACCAGAGCAGCACACGGAAACGCCGTTTACCTTCCCTCCAGAGTGGTACCTATTTATCTACATGCACTTTGACATGCTTTTGAACTGCTAGGTTGGCAGGAGCAGGGACCCAGCAACGGGAGCTCACCCCATCGTGGGGATTCGAACAGCCAACCTTCTGATTGGCAAGCCCTAGGCTCTGTGGTTTAACCCACAGCGCCACCCGCGTCCCTATCCACTGGCAAATACGGACCTACCCCACTGGGATTGTAATTTATTTGTCAAATCTGCTCACCACCTCCAGCTATTTTGGACTGCAATTCCCATCAGCCATAGCCAACTGTACTATACTACGATACTGTGGAAAGACATGTGGATCCAGAATTGGCTTCCACAGTCACTTACAGACTCATTGTTAAAACCGTGTTTATGGAAGACAATCTTACTCGGCTACGAGTGATTGCCAAAGAAAAAGACTACGATATGTATCTTGTACAGTGGTACCTTGGTTCTCAAACTTAATCCGTTCCGGAAGTCTGTTCCAAAACCAAAGCGTTCCAAAACCAAGGCACGCTTTCCCATAGAAAGTAATGCAAAGTGAATTAATCCGTTCCAGACTTTTAAAAACAACCCCTAAAACAGCAATTTAACATGAATTTTACTATCTAACGAGACCATTGATCCATAAAATGAAAGCAATAAACAATGTACTGCAGTCACACAATCAATCAATCAATCAATCAGTGGCTGACCTGGGTTCCACACAGTCACAAAAACAAAAAGAGCCACAAAAATGCAAAATAAATAGCAAAAACAGACAGACCTCAGCGTAACACTCAAAACGGAAGTGTGGCACTCAAATCAGAAGCGTAACACTCGAAATTGGGCACGTTCGACTTTTGAAAAAAGTTCGCAAACCGGAACACGTACTTGCAGGTTGGCAGTGTTTGGGTTCCAAGTTGTTTGAGTACCAAGGCGTTTGAGTACCAAGGTACCACTGTATCTTCTAATAGCAGCTCATTCCCGGAGAGCAGAGCCTTATGCAGCCAAAACAACACCAGCAGCGTACAAGGGGATGACCAGCAGGCTTGGGAGCACATCAAGATTTGCTGAGACAGAGCACATGTTGAGGGAGGAAAAGCCTCAATGGGGAGGGGATCCCCAAAGCAGGCATTAGAGGGGGACTGAGCGTGCTCATTGGGCATGGTGGGCTGACTGACTGTTGGAAACAGAAAACTGGGTAGGAGGTGCAGTGGCAGTGATGAAGTTTGGCGTGTAAGGAGTATCCAGAACAAAGGAATTTTACCACCTCATAACTAGCCTTTCAAGAATGGCTTAACTTTTCTTGTTGCCCAGACTCAGCTTCTATACAAATGGGTGCTTTAGCTGAGATGCAGGGGGTTGGACTAGATGACCCTTGGGTTCCCTCCCAGCTCCATGATTCTTTGATCATTACCTGGAAGGAAGCGCCATTGAACTCAGCGGTGCTTATTTCTGACTGCGAAGGTTAAACGTGCAAAAGACTCCGAAGATCTTCAGCTTTTTAAATTAGAAATGCAAACATTCTTGCAAGGATGGGTTATCATTCAAACTGCTAGCGTGGAAATAGGAGCCCACATGAAAGAAAAGGACCTGAAAGCCTCTTTTATCTCTTCGTTCACCCCGTCATTTGCTCTGGGCCTCCCGGCAGATTACTGGATTGCTCTTGCTCCATCCTACAGCTGTGCTCCCTTGCATTCTCCTTCCACTCCATCACTGGGAAGGGAAATGGAATGGAGTATCCTGCAAAAGGGCATGGCTGGCTGGCTGGCAGGCACCCTGAACATGAGCACTCCACGCTGTAATGTTACATTATGCTATATCGACCAGCCTTGCCTTTTAGCCCAAAACTGGCTTCCAGCAGAGCTTGTAGCAATTAAAACACTGTGCAAAATGCTGCTGGAAGAGCAGCAGTCCTCAGCTGGGTCTGCACCCAGGTGTGACAGAGCGACGCCTGACAGCTGATTCCTCATCCCCTGGTGGCTTCAGCGATGTGAGTTAGTAGCTAAGGGAGGTTCTAAGCTGCAGCTGGGGGGTTAATTGCTCACAGCCTTGCTAGATCAGACTAGTTCGGCATCCCCGTTTCCACCACCCACTAAGCAAAAGGTTATCACGCACACTGCATGCAGAAAGTGTAATGTGTTGGGAGCGACCCACAGACACAAAGCAGGGACACTCATTGCTCATTGACACACAAACACACAACATCTGCCCTGTGGAAGGAGCCGTCAAAAGTGCCCACACCGAGGTCACTTCCTGTTGAAACATATTCTAAACGTATGCAAATAATAATAATAATAATAATAATAATAATAATAATAATAATAAGAGTTTGGATTTGATATCCCGCTTTATCATTACCCAAAGGAGTCTCAAAGCGGCTCACATTCTCCTTTCCCTTCCTCCCCCACAACAAACACTCTGTGAGGTGAGTGGGGCTGAGAGACTTCAGAGAAGTGTGACTAGCCCAAGGTCACCCAGCAGCTGCATGTGGAGGAGCGGAGATGCGAACCCGGTTCCCCAGATTACAAGTCTACCGCTCTTAACCACTACACCACACTGGCTCTCACACTCAAATAAACACACACTCAACTTGAATGGATGACTGTTTTTTCTCTCCAGTTTTCTGAATTAATTTGCTTCATTAATTTATTTTTGTTTATAATGATAATAATAAGTGATGTTTCTGTCCTTGCTGTCTTGTTAAGCTGCCCAAGGACCGTAAACATATGGTGAAGGTGTTGGGTGGGCAGTTATTCCACTCTCCCAAAAGAGGAGTACAGATTGACATGAAATTTGCAACTGCAAATTTATACGAATACACAGACATTTGGAAAGAGCTGCTACCATTTGAGTAGAAATACAAGACATCTCACTCTAGTGGAGAAAGAAGACTGTTGTCAGGTGACCCGTGTGCGTGTTTGGTCCAGGGGCTGACTGTTGATGGACAGTTTCAAGACCTTTATTAGGGTTCCTTCTCTTTAAACCAGGTTTGGATTGGACAGCCCTTGAAAGTGAGGATGCTTTCAAAAAGAGGGCCATTTTCAAACAGAGGACCTTCTTCTGTAGCCCCCCAATGAAAGTGTGTGATATAAATTATGTAGTTTAAGTAAATGAGGGGTGGGGGAAAACCCCATAGAGGCTAGATAATGAATATATTTTTAACTTTTTTTTTTCTTTTAAGAAAAAAGCTAACCAAAAAGGAATAAATTAATCCAGATTTATGCTGGCCAGGTGACAACCCCAACATAACACAGTTCTCTCTCGCAATCCAGCTTGGGTGAGGCTTTGGCCTGGCCCGTTTCTCGCATCTGGATTGAATTAGACATTCCGGCTTCTGGCTGGCTGGAGTTCTGTCCCTCCCTCCCCCCATTTCTGCCCCAACCATCGCCTGAGTGGGCAGACATCGCGTGAAATCCAAGAGAGAAAGAGGGAAAAGAAGGAGAGAGAGAGAGAGAGAGAGAGAGAGAGAGAGAGAGAGAGATCCAGTACGTTCTTGAGTTCATTGGGTGGGAGATTCGGGATAACTGACCTCTCGACCTCCCCCAGCAACGCCGGTTTCATTTGTACGCCAAGTCCTGGTTGGAGAGAGACAGCGCCATGGAGATTTGGCCTCTGGTACAGTTGCTGCTCTTGGGGTTGCTGCTGGGGGCGGCTCAGGGACAGAGGGATGAGCTCAGCTCTGAGGAAGAAAGAAGAGCCCTGATGCTGAAGGTGAGAAACTCTCCATTTCCCTGGCACCACCCTAACACTGGGACAAATACAGGGGCATCATAGACAGTGGCCTGGGCCAATACAATTTGCCAGGGGACTCGGGGGGGGGGGCAGCTGCCATGCTGGAAACAAGAGAGTGAGTGCACACCATACATTTAAAAAACACACCCCTTCAAAGAATCCTGGGAACTGTACTTTACAGAGCTACAGTTCCCAGCACCCTTAACAAATCACAGTCCCCCGGATTCCTTGCGGGGAAGGGATGTATGATATGTATAGGGTTGCCATATGTCTGGTTTTTCTCGGACATGCCTGGGATTCCAAGGTCGAAATTACCATCCGAGGGATTTTTATAAAAATCGGGGAAATGTCCGGGTTTTCGCAAACAGGGGAGAAAAAAGCTCAACAACATTTTGTGTGTTTCCCCCAAAATAGCTCAACAACTTTTTAGGCAATCCCCCCCCCCAAAAGCTCAACAACTGTTTTGTGTCCAGATTTATACTTCTTGAAATATGGCAACCCTAGATATGTACAGATCCTATGTTGCTTCTAGAATGTCCAGCCTGCCCTTATCCAAGATGCAAAAATTTCCCAGAATCCATTAGGCATCACCAAAAGGATACTGGGGGTTCTCATGCCCTGCTCCCCACTGCAATCTGCCAAGCAATCAATTTATGGCTCTGCTTCAGGCAGCAAAATGTGTTGGATTGGGAAACGAACAAAGGAAAGTGAAGCCCTGTGTAGACATTAAGGCTTTATGCACACCAGATGTTTAAACCACATTCCCCCCACCCAAAGAATCCTGAGACCTGTAGTTTGTTAAGGCCACTGGGAATTGTAGCTCTGTGTGTGTGTGTGTGTGTGTGTGTGTGTGTGTGTGTGGGTAAACTACAGTTCCTAGGAATCTTTGGGTGGGTGAAGGAAACATGCCTTTGATATATGGTGTGTATGCAGCCCCAGTGAACACATATGGGATGGAGTGGGACCCACCATCAACCTCGCTCTCAACTGCTGTGTGGGAATGCCACATTCAGACATGACGATTATTGCATTCATTTTCCTGGTTGTCTCCAAGAATCCATTGTTACACCATTCTGGAAGCAGCAGCTCTGTGAGTGGGAATAGGGGCCTCCTAACAACTCTCAGCACTCTTAACAAACTACAGCTCCCAGAATTCTTTGGGGGAAGCCATGGATATTTAAAGGGGTATCATCACACTTTAAATTATGGTGTGGACGTGGCCTCAGATATCATCAACAAAGAGGACAGGCTTTCACAAAACTTGCATATGCTAATTTATATGTCTAGATGCAACTCATTACTGTCATTGAAATAAAAATACAGTCCACCTTGTCGTTGTGGGGAAAACTGCGGCCAAGTGACCAGTGTGGCTGTTGCGGGAATGCTTCATGCCTGCTTGGTCTGCAGTCAGTGATAACAGGCCCTCCCAGTGTCCTTATTTTCCAGGGACAGTCCTGGACTTACAGAAGCCGCCCCTGTTTCTTTCTGATTTGATCCTGGAATGTCCTGCTTTTCCTTAGGACGTCCCTATTTTCCCCAGAGAAATGTTGGAGGGTATGGAGTATGCGACCCGCCCCCTCCAAGCCAAGGAGATAAGTAACTGTACAACCATTAAAAGACATCTGAAGGCAGCCCTGTATGTAGAAGTTTTTTTTTAAAAAAAAGTTTAATGTTTTATTGTGTTTTTATATATGTTCGAAGCCGCCCAGAGTGGCTGGGGCAACCCAGTCAGATGGACGGGGTATAGATAATAAAAATTAAATTTTGGTAGCGACATATTGGAAAAGTGAAAAGCCTCCCAGTAAAAAGGAATGGTTTAGTAAAACTATAGAATATATCGAACTGGCAGTTTTATCGGAAAAAATAAAAGATAACCCTAGAAGCAATATTGTAGAAGAGTGGGACAGTTTTCTAGGTTACTTAAAGAAGAGGTGCGGCATGTACAGGCTATTAGCGTTGCAATAGCTCTTGTAGACTAATCATGAAAGGCAAGTGAAAAATTATTCTTAAGATTAAAAGGTGACATCTCAATAGATATACAACAGCTGGTTTCAGTGTAATAATTGGGATATTTTATATTTTTATTTCAAGGTGTGGAGAGTAGGTGTAGGGAAGTCAATATCAATATAAAATAGAAAAATGAAAAATAAAAGAGAGAGAACTGTATAAAATAATTTACAAAATATTGTATAAATATTATTGTCTTCTTTACGTTTTGGTGGAAATTTTGTTGTTATTGTGGTTGTTGTGGTTGTTGATGTTGTTAATGTTGTTGTTTGGCTTAGATTGGTGTTGTGAGTATGTTTGTTAAAAAAATGTAAAATGAATAAATTAATTTTTTTTAAAAAAGATAATAAAATTATCTTTACCTAGATAATAAAATTATTATTATTATGGAATAGAATGTCCCTATTTTCATCAGAGAAATGTTGGAGGGTATCTGATAACATTTGACAGGCAAACTTCAAGGCTACTGCTGCACAGTTCTTTATCCTTATACCGGACCTGACAGTCCTTCAAACAGAGGACACTTTTAAAAGAGACAGTCCTCTGACAGCTTTCAAATAGAGGTCTGCCCTCTGTAAAATTGGACACGTGGCCACTCCAGTTGTGTAATGTTTAGACGCCTGCTCTATGTTTTTTTCTTAGACATACTAGGATCTGGGGCAGTTCCAGCCTCCAACCCAAACATATTACTTAAGACACACACGCTCTCTCTGTTTCTCTTTCTAAGCTAGACTTGCTCAGGCAGCCAGGAAAAATTCTGGTAGGTCTGACTGTACATGCATGTTCCTACTAAAGTAATTTATACAAAAACTCTTCATTTGCCCTCTTGGGTCCCTGATCTGAATAATCTTATCGCTTGGATTCTGTCCTCTCCCATCCAGCCCTACAGCCATTGAACTCACTCTGCTCTCTTCCGCACGGACTCTTCTTTCCTTTTTGCAGAGGAATTGAGGCCTCTGTCTTACGCATCTGAAATTCGTGTGCTTAACAGGCCCGGGGAAATCCAGGGCAAGGATGATAGGAACAGGATGACCTCACCTGCGTTTTGATGTCAAAACAAAAAACACAAAAAGCCCACACTCAGTGTTTGCATGCTTTTTCCTTCTTAAAGGGATGTTTCGATTTGAGCAAGGCTTTGCCTTTTGCTTGACTGCCAGCTGACCAGATGCCATCAAGCTGCTGCGTTCTTGTGACTGAGGTCTGGAACAAAGCCTGGATTTCTGAATCCTCTTGGACGCTAAAGCATGGAGCTCTTTTAGAAGCAGTAACCAAGTTTTGGGACTTGGCTTAGCATCTTCCGCGGACGGCCAAGTCAAAGCTTCGTGATTATCTAGTGTGCATTTGCGATCTCACTGTTTGCTCTGCCTGTTTCCGTCTGTTTCTATTACTTAATATCTTGACAAACAACTGTTTAAGCATCTCTAAAGCAGTGGTTCCCAAACTTTTTCGGGCCACCCCCACCCCACCCTGGTTCTATAAACTCACCCCAGCACCCCCTACCCTATAAAAAAAAGCATTATTCAGAAAAGCAGTATGCATGACTCCTTAAGGAAGATAATCAGAGAATCGTACAATATTTAGCCCCATGTGGGGCTCGAACCCATGACTCTGAGATTAACAGTCTCTTGCTCTACCGACTGAGCTTTCTAAAACTGAAAACCGTAACAATTAATTGCACATTTATTCAAACTCCAATCAAAACTATTTAGTTTAATTAATTTAACAAAACGGACGAACTTGGTCCAGCGATACCAGCTTTTCAAGGACTGATATAGCCATTTACACCTCCAGCATCCTCCTGTCACCCCCTTGCCTCTTAGAGAACCCCCCCCCCCAGGTAATCCCACAACCCCCTCAGGGGGCAGTACCAGCCACTTTAAAAACCACTGATCTAAAACTTTGCCTGGGTGGTTTCTGAGGTTCCACCTTATGCTCCTTCCATGCTTCGAATGCCCTGTTTCGTTACACTTCCTCCTGTTTTAGGGAACATAAGAAACTGCCTTATACCTAGTCAGAACAAGGGTGCACATAGCTCAGTACTGTTGACACTAGCAGTGGCACTCCAGGATTTCAGAGAGGGAACATTCCCAGTCACAGCTGGAGATATTGGGGAATTGAACCAGGGACCTTTCACATGTCTTTTCACTGAGCGATAGCCCTTTCCTACTTGTTACCTCCCAATCTGAACGTAGCCTATCTGCCTCCAGCTTTGCTGTCAGCCTGGGGCTGCAAAAATCTGCAAGAGGTGGCCAGTGGCTTGCGTTCTACGGGGTTACCATGCAGGCGTGTACTACTAGATCCGTGTTTCTCAAACGTGGGGCCCCAGCAGTTGCTGGAAGTTCTGATTCGATCCCAGAATGTCCTGGTTTCCCTTAGGATTTTCATTGGAGAAATCATAGAATTGTAGAGTTGGAAGGGACCCCAAGGGACATCTAGTCCAAACCCCTGCAATGCAGGAATACTGTTGGGGGGTAAGGAGTTATGCAAATCCCCAAGCCAAGGAGATACAGCCTCGGTCCAATATATCTGAAGGAGCGTCTCCACCCCCATCGATCTACCCGGACACTGAGGTCCAGCGCCGAAGGCCTTTTGGCGGTTCCCTCACTGGGAGAAGCCAAGTTACAAGGAACCAGGCAGAGGGCCTTCTCAGTAGTGGCGCCCGCCCTGTGGAACGCCCTCCCACCAGATGTCAAAGAGAACAACAATTACCAGACTTTTAGAAGACATCTGAAGGCAGCCCTGTTTAGGGAAGCTTTTAGCGTTTGCTGAATTATTGTGTTTTAATATTTTGTTGGAAGCCGCCCAGAGTGGCTGGGGAAGCCCAGCCAGATGGGCGGGGTATAAATAAATCATCATCATCATCATCATCATCATCATCATCATCATCATCATTTATTTAGAAGACACCTGAAGGCAAGACACCTGTATAGGGAAGTTTTTTTTTAATGTTTCGTGTTTCATTACATTTTTATATACGGTATGTTGGAGGCCGCCCAGAGAGGCTGGGACAACCCAGACAGATGGGTGGAGTATTATTATTAATTATTATTATTATTATTATTATTATTATTAAACAGCACATCCCTCTTTTCATTGGAAAAATGTTTGAGGGTGTGCAAACACCCCTTTCTGTCTTCCATTCTGGTAGGCAAAGCAGAGCTCAGGCAAAAACACTTGAGGAGGGTGCAAATCAATCAGGACTGGTGAGGGGTGTGGCTTGGCAGGGCGTATGGCTTCGGAAGAAGAAGAAGAAGAAGAAGAGTTTGGATTTGATATCCCGCTTTATCACTACCCGAAGGAGTCTCAAAGCGGCTAACATTCTCCTTTCCCTTCCTCCCCACAACAAACACTCTGTGAGGTGAGTGGGGCTGAGAGACTTCAAAGAAGTGTGACTAGCCCAAGGGCACCCAGCAGCTGCATGTGGAGGAGCGGAGACGCGAACCCGGTCCCCCAGATTACGAGTCTACCGCTCTTAACCACTACACCACACTGGCTCTCTGGAAGAGTCCAGAGGATGTAGGCAGAGAGACCATTTCTTCCCCCACCCCTGAGCCTGAGGATGCCTGTTCCTATTCTAACCCTCCTTGTCTATCCTCCCCTTTCCCCAGCACCTGCAAGAGGTTCTGGAGCTCTCAGAAGCAACCGGAGAGGAGGCTGCGCAGGAGGTCACCCTGACTGAGGTCGGGGACCCAGCTGGCAAGGAGATCTTAGACGAAAATGCAGAGGTGGAGGAACCCGTAGAAGAGCCTCCCCGTACCACACAGCTGTCCCCAACCACAGCACCCCCGGCTCAGCAGGAGGAAGATGACTTCACCTATGTGTGTGAGTAACGCAAAACACTCAGGTCCCCCTTCCTTTTAAAAAGGTGGTCTTTCCCACCTCGGAGTTTCAGAACCCCAGTTAACATAATAAGAATCCTCTTCTAGCTGGCTTTGAAGGGAGATTTTGTTAAAAGAACGGAAGATAGGTCTATTGATTTCTGCTAGCCATGATGAAGCCCTCCAGGCTTGGGAGCAACGTAGTTCCCTCTGGCCCCATCTGCACTACAGATCTAAAGTTTTATTATGTTTTTAGTTTTATTATGTTTTTATATGTGCTGGAAGCTGCCCAGGGTGGCTGGGGAAACCCAGCCAGGTGGGCGGAGTGTTGTTGTTGTTGCAGTATCATGCCACTTTAAACAGCCATGGCTTCCTCGGAAGGCAGTCCCAAGGGGAGCTCCACAATTGCACCTCCCCTCGAGATTCCCTAGGCCAGGACTACAATTGCCATCATCCTTGACCGCTGGTCCTGCTTAAACAGCTCAGGACCGTAATACCTCAAGGACCGCCTGTCTCCATATGAACTTACCCGGACCCTGAGATCATCCTTGAGGCTCTTCTAAGTGTGCCTCCTCCACTAGAGGTCCAGAGCATGGCCACACGAGAACGGGGCCTTCTCTGCCGTGGCTCCCTGCTTGGGGAATGCTGTCCCCTGGGAGGTTCGCTTGGCGCCTTCATTATAGACCTTTAGGCACACCAGGCGAAAACTGTGCTGGTCCCATGGGCTACCCGTAAGGCGAGGTCGAAGTCCGGTCCGTGGTCAGAGTTGCAACGAAAGGCAGCCCATAATAATTGAAGCTAGGTGCAGGGCAGGGAGGCAGGCAAAGTCAGGAACAGGTAGGCAAGCAGAAACACCGGCAGGAACTGGTCACCAACGATGTTGCTCCTGCAACTTGGGGCTGGCTGGCTGGCTTTTATCTGCCCCGAGGCATAGGGCGGCTCCGATCCTCAGGTGACTCGCCTCTCCTGGCTTGGAGGCGAGCACTCCTCCAGCGGGAACTCAGTTCCCTTCGCCTCTCTGCCTTGAGCCTCTGCAGCTCAGGAGAGGCTGGAGGATTACAGGACCCAGAGGTAACCTCAGCTTCCCCTGACGGGGCTGGGAGTGGAGCACCTGCAGGCAATGGGTCCTCTACCCCATCAGGAGCCAGAGCAGACTCAGCCGATGTCTGCACCTGAGGATCCAGCACAGGTGAGGCCCCTTCAGACTCAAGCCCTCGTCCCGGCTCTGCTGGTTCTGGAGGCGGGGAATCCTGTGCAGGCTGGGATCCCTCAGGTTCGGCATCTGAGTCTGAATCCCAGGCCATCACAAACGTTCCTGTTCAACCAGGCCTTTGGCTGATTGATCTGATGTGTTGTGGAAGGGGGATTTTTGGATTGTGTTTGTTCTTCTTTTTATTATGTATTTTGTGTTTATTATATTGCATTATTATATTGTGTTTATTATATTTATGTTGTGAACTGCCCTGAGATCTACGAGTAGTACACCAATTTAACAAACAAACAAACAAACAAGGTGATCTGTTGATGCTGTTGGACTACAACTCCCATAATCTTTTACCAGTTCCATGCTGGCTGGGGCTGATGGGCTCCACATTATCTATCCTCGTAGCCTTTACAGCTCCTTTACAGCCCATAGGCTCTCTATTTTTAATAGGATTGTTTGTTTGTTTGTTTGGAATCTCTCTGGAGTCGTTGGGCTTACTCTAGGGAGGCCCAAGTTCGAATCCCAGCTCAGCCATGAGCCGATTTGAAAACTGCTATTGTGCCCTCCCTTAGCAGTCGTTCTGAGCAAGCTCAACATACCCTGTTTCTCGAGCCTTCCCTCGCCTGTCGTCCCATGCTCCCAAATGATATATCTTCCACTCTTTTCTGAAGCCACTGCTTTCTGCTTGTCCTCAGGCACAGAAGCCAATTACATCTAACTCCAATCAATTCCTAACATAAATCCTGATTTCTTGGGTCTTGGCTGGAAGCAACAGTAAACCCTACCCATCAACGACTTCCTTTCACTTTATAAAAACCTCCGCTTTTGGCTGGAGAAAAAGGAGGAGGGGAGGGGGAAAAAATCACCCTAGCACTTTGCTGCACTGCCAGGAATACCCCCAACCTCTCTAGAATTCTAATATTCACAATGGCAATCAAAAGTTTAGGCACAGCGGTAAGAGCAATCTCTCCTGCCAGCAAGCATCCCACAGGGAAGTAAGTGCTAAGATTATTTATTTATTTGAAGTATTTTTATCCTGCTCTCCAAGCCAAAAAAGAGTCCCAGAGCAACTAATGTAAGATCTGTTAAGATAAGGCAGTCTTCTGCCAGCTGGGTTTACAAGAGACATGACACAAAAGGAAAAAGGGATGGTGAGGGGAGAGGAAAACAAGCGCACTCCATTTTTGAGGCACCCGTTGACGAAGCTGCATAGTGGTTGTCATAATGACCAGTTGCAATGGAAAGAATTCAGGGACAGGAGGAGCCAAAGGGAGCTGTCAGCTGAGACAGTGGGGTGTCCCTGCTTCCTGTCTCTCCTCCTCTTCCTGCAGCCCGATGGAATGGCTGCTACGAAATGATTGAGAACCGAAGGAAAGAGGAGACCCATGGAGCTGGGATCTCAATAGAGCCGATGGCACGGGCCCATCAGTTTTGCCTTGCTGGATTCAGACCAGCATTTAAGGTAAAGGTAAAAGGACCCCTGACCGTTAGGTCCAGTCGTGGACGACTCTGGGGTTGCGGCGCTCATCTCGCTTTACTGGCCGATGGAGCCGGCGTACAGCTTCCAGGTCATGTGGCCAGCATGACTAAGCCGCTTCTGGCAAACCAGAGCAGCGCACGGAAAAGCCGTTTACCTTTCCGCCAGAGCGGTTCCTATTTATCTACTTGCACTTTGACGTGCTTTCGAACTGCTAGGTTGGCAGGAGCAGGGACCCAGCAACGGGAGCTCACCCCGTCGCAGGGATTCGAACCGCCGACCTTCTGATCGGCAAGCCCTAGGCTCTGTGGTTTAACCCACAGCGCTGCCCGCGTTTGGTGTCCTGCAAAAACCACTAGCCAGTTGCCTCTGGCAGTTAACCAGAATAGCATAGTGGCAAATAGCATTCCTTTGGGAATTAAAAGTATATGGCCATGGGGAGACAGACTATTTGTCTATCTAGCCCAGTACAGTATTCACTTACAGGCAGTAGCAATGCAAGGTCTAAGAAAGTAAAAATAAAATATCCTGCTCATCACCTGTTACCTGAGATCTTTTTAACTGGTTACGAAATGTTGTGCATATCCCTGATGTCAAGTGAAGATGGCAAGTGCCTACAATTTGGGCACTGGGCACTTCTAAAGACAGACCTACAGTTTACATATGAACAAAACTCTGAAGACAGCTTCGTACAGGGAAAAACAGCTTCACGAGGGAGGGAGGTTGGAGTGGAGCAGAGAGTGCCTTACCCTTTCCCCACCCATCACTTTTTGCTCTGCCGTGCCCTTACCCCCAAACCATTCTTACACATGAGGGGCTCCCAAGCCCTTGCAAATACGTGTTGTGGTGAAAGGGTTAATCACTCTCCACTTTCCCACCCTAAATCATCTCTCCCCCACCCTTACTCATCTCTGAAGCTTTTCCCTAGAACAGGGGTAGGCAACCTTCGGCTCCCAGATGTTTTGGGACTACAACTCCCATCATCCCTGACCATTGGTCCTGTTAGCTAGGGATCATGGGAGTTGTAGTCCCAAAACATCTGGGAGCCGAAGGTTGCCTACCCCTGCCCTAGAAGAAACAAATGGCATCAAGGCTTATGTCGCACATGTAATTCAGAGCGACAGTTCTCCTTCCTTAAAATTCAGAGCGACAGCTATCCTTCACATCACAAATAATTGGCTGTTGTAACTTTCGCTTGAAGCGCAGCATCATTGGTACTCCTTTAGGGCCAAAGTACCCAGGATGGAAAGCTGTGTGTAACTTTGCCCTGGCATTTTTTAAAAAGGAAAAGCACACAGGGGAGGCTGGGATCTTGAGCAAAAAACATGTGTGTGTGTGTGTGTGTGTGTGTGTGTGTGTGTGTGTTAGCTGTCGACCCTCCCTTTTTTTGCGGGAAACTCCCTTATTCCAATGCCGTTTCCCACTGCTATCCCGGATTGTTGATATCCCTTAAATTTCCCGGATTTCAAAGGAAGCAGCTCCTCTCCCTCCTTGCCGGCCAGGGAGGCTCCTCAGCTGCATTGCTCGGCTGCCAATAAGGAGTCTGAGACTAACTGGGGGTGGAGCTTGCATGCCTTGTGCAGCCAGACCCTCACACCCAACCAGACAGACAGCCTGCCTGCCGTCTATGCGCTCGCTATTTCGCTCACCCGTTTGTGCGCAGCCTCTGGAGCGCAGGGTGGCGAGGCTACTTGGTGCCATTGCACCACCCTCGCGACATCCCTTATTTTCGAATCCGAAAGTTTTGGAAAATCCCTTATTTTCAAATCCGAAAGTTGACAGCTATGGTGTGTGTAGAGGGGAGCAGAGAGGGCAAAGGAGACTTCCCAATTATTTTCCCTCAGTCTGCACCTCTGCTGAAAAATTCCCTCCCCAGTTGCTCCTCTCCTGACTTTGAATTAAAAAAAAATGTCTGGAGGGGAAAGGGTTAAGCAACCCCCCCTTCCCTGCTGAAGAGTCCAACCTCCCTGCCAGCTCTTTTCATTTACAGTGGTACCTCGGGTTACAGACGCTTCAGGTTACAGACTCCTCTAACCCAGAAATAGTATCTCAGGTTAAGAACTTTGCTTCAGGATGAGAACACGCAGCGGCAGCGGGAGACCCCATTAGCTAAAGTGGTGCCTCAGGTTAAGAACAGTTTCAGGTTAAGAACGGACTTCCAGAACGAAGTTCGTTACCCGAGGTACCACTGTATAACACTTACACACACACACACACACACACACACACACACACACACACACCACCAGCAGCAGCAGTAGCAGGATAAAATTGCACACCTTGGTTGGTGTGCCATGTTTCGTTTGGCCTTTGTTCTGGAAAAGGATTCTGGGAAAGCACAATACTGGGGCTGGGGTGCGGGACCACCCAACTACCTAGCACTGAAGTTCACAGAAATCTGACGTGGATTTTCCCATCCTTGGAAACACAACATTTTTTCTCAGCATTAGGGGAGAAACCAGGGTGGGGAACCCTGCCAGTCAGTTCCATTGCTGGCGAGCTGTAGCTGTGAAAGCCATCAAGACTAAGTGGCTGAAATGAAAGTTACCGTAGAAGTAAAACGTTCAAAGAAAAGATACTGCGAATGATCACAGACGGTTTAAAAATAAAAATGCGGAAGGCGCGTCTTGGCTCTTTGTTCCCACTTCAATCGCACTTGGCTCAAGTCGAGCTAACTCGAGTTAAGCAGTTTCCTTCAACCATCAAGTAATCCAGGAATGCTTTTAACAAATAAATAAAAGCAGCAGCTGAAGATGAATAAGGACTATATTTAGCACACTGGAGCACTCCCCAAATATTATCTTAACAACCCTGCAAGGTAGGCTAGCATGATTATCCCCTATATTAAAAATGGGAGACAAAAAAACTGGGTTGCAGGGAAGGAATCTATATATATATAATCATTCAAGTTGGATGTTTGTTAACAATCGCCTTTCTCCGTAACCCCTTGATCGATTCCGTTCAAATTTGGACACAACGTTCCATGCCCATATGGGAGTGATCATATGTACTTACATTGCACAAATACCACACCTTTCCCAGGTAAAAATGTGATTTTGTGCAAAAAAATATAGCGCCCTCCAGTGGACGTTAAACAGCACAGCACAAGGACAAAGAACCTCATAGACTAAAATGGTAGTAATAAACAGTTGTAGAAACTAAGACAAAAATGGGGGGGGGGGCAAACGGAGAACACATAGACTGAACTTCAACGAGATAAGGTGTAAGTAAGCATAAGCTTTCTCTTTCATACTGTATCTTACTTTTGCATTTCACCAAATCAGCCACAGCAAGGCGTGGCCGGGTCAGCTAGTCCTTTATATATTTAGGGGTTTTTTTGTACACGTTTTGCTTCTTCAGTTCAAGCTGTGATGGGGTAGGGTAGGTAACAGTGTGGGGCATAGTCTGTAGGACAAATGGCGCACTGCCCCACCAACCTCAGCGACCCACCACCTGGCTGCCTTCTTGCATAGAACCAGTCCAGGGAGGGGCACTGCTTGTCAACCTACTTCTCCGGAACTGGAATTAGCTCTCCCGAGTTCTGCCCTCTCAATCCCAACGGGCACTAGCCGCTAAGGGTGGTGGAAGATAGGATGAAATCCCCCACTGCTTGACCAGTGTGTGTCTCCTACTTTACAGAGTCCTCTGTTTATAAGCCTGTCAGAGTACACTTCTCCATAGGAAGGTCTGTCTGGTCCAAGCCTGATGTAAAGAGGTAAAGGTAAAGGGACCCCTGACCATTAGGTCCAGTTGTGACCGACTCTGGGGTTGCGGCGCTCATCTCGCTTTACTGGCCGAGGGAGCCAGCGTACAGTTTCCAGGTCATGTGGCCAGCATGACTAAGCCGCTTCTGGCAAACCAGAGCAGCGCATGGAAACGCCGTTTGCCTTCCCGCCGGAGCGGTACCTATTTATCTACTTGCACTTTGACATGCTTTCGAACTGCTAGGTGGGCAGGAGCAGGGACCAAGCAACGGGAGCTCACCCCGTCGCAGGGATTCAAACCACTGACCTTCTGATCAGCAAGCCCTAGGCTCTGTGGTTTAACCCACAGCACCGCCTGGGTCCCTTGATGTAAAGAGAAAGAACCCTAAAAAAAAGGAGACTGAGAGGGATATTGAGTTTGTCTATCAACAGTTAAGACCTGGGCAACAGGCAAAACAGGCCCACAGGTCAGCTGGTCGCTGTCTTCCCCATTGTGGTGGGATGATCTTTCCCTTTAAAGTGCAGCAAATATTCCTAAATTTGCGTATGGCCGGCTAAACCAGGTGGGGTTACCTGCATGCCAGGACAGACTCCAGCAGATTGAGTGGGTGACACCAATAGTTCTGAATGCCGAAGTCTGGCGCAGCAGGAGGAGGAGGCGGCAACGGCCGCGCAAAGGGACCCGGTCCCGTGCCGCCGCCGCCGCCTTTCTTGAGCCGCGATGCCTTTCGTGGAGGTGGAGACGAGCCTCCCCGCGGTGCAGCTGCCCCGCGATCTGCCGACCAAGCTGTGCGCCGCCGTGGCCACCATCCTGGACAAGCCCCAAGAGGATCAACATCCGATTTTACCTACTGGAACCTTGGCAGATTGGCAAGAATGGGACGGTCATGACTTTCTTGTGTGCCTTACAGTCAGGTGCGCCTTATGGAGCGAAAAATACGGTATATAAATTCAATCAATCAAATAAACAAGAGACACTGCACTGGGTGCCAACCTCCATGGAGTACAGGACCAGCCAAGCCTTGCAGAGGGACCGAGCCACAACCTCACCTTGAGCCAGAAGATCTTGGAGCAGCTGACATGGATGGTGCATCTCTGGGTTATTTGTGGGGCATAGGAATTTGTTCATCCCCCCAAAAAATATATATAGTCCGGCCCCCCACAAGGTCTGAGGGACAGTGGACCGGCCCCCTGCTGAAAAAGTTTGTTGACCCCTGGTCTTTCCAGTGCAAGCACCCCTTTTCACAGGAAGGATTTTCTGCCAGAGGAGGAAAGGGTTAAACCCCTCTCTGCATGCCTGCCCTGATCAGCCTTTCCCCTTGATGCAATTTGCATTTTTTGAAGATTTGCACATGAAATACAAAGGCATCTTTTAATGGCCTGTGTCTAGTGTGCTGCCTCACACACACCAAACATACCCCTTTCTTGCCTGTGGTGTTGGCTGCACTGATGAGTTCTTCCTTCCAATTGCCCCACATGCACACAGAGCCTATTCAAGGCCAGACACCCCCCCCTCCAGTTGACCACAACCACCTAGATCCCTTGTGCATCACCTACAGACCACCCTCTCTTATCTGTCTCTTGCACAGAGAGGCTTATACAGATGTGCTTGCATGCACACCCCCCCAATAACCCAATCCTTAGAAGCTACCCGGTCTGCTCATTCCATTCCTTAGCTGAGCTGAACTGCCTGCATTTATAATTTGACCACAGCAAGAAAGATGGCCCCATGATGTGATAATCTACTGTTTGTGTAGGGAGCAGAGCCGTGTTCTTAGCAGTAGGTAATTTTCTTTTAAAGAAACCCAGCATAGGCAGTAAAGGCAGTCTCCAACTCGGAACAGTTTCTAACTTAGAATCATGGAGTTGGAAGGGACCTCGAGGGTCATCGAGTCCAACCCCATGCAATGCAGGACTCTTTTGCCCAATGTGGGGATCGAACCCACAACCCTGAGAGTACGAGAGTCATGCTGTACCAACTATCTCCGTGGACTCAATGGGAAGCTGCTGTCAGATAATTTGCTCTACTTCAAGGGAAACTCTGGCCCTGAAGATGCTATTGGACTAACACCCATCAGCCCTAGATTCTGTGGCCAACCATCAGGGAAGATGGAAGCTGTAGGGCTGCCTTCAGATGTCTCCTAAAGGTTGTCTAGTTACTTATCTCCTTGGCTCAGGGGTCGCATAACTCCATACATTTCTCTGATGAAAAGAGGGACGTCCTAAGGAAAAGTGGGACATTCCGGGATCAAATCAGAAACTGGAATGGCTTCTGTAAATCCAGCACTGTCCCTGGAAAATAGGGACATTAGGAGGGTTTGGCCTCTATAGAGAGGGTCTTACTTAAGAGAATGGTTATTGACATCCCTCTTGTCTGGGGAGACAACAGAAGAGTGGGTCTTGTGCAGGGTGAAAGGGGTAAAGTCAAACTGTTGGAGAGTTACAGCGCCTGCTGTGGCTGTGGAGACAGATATTGGAGAGACATGTTTTATTGCAGGTGGGGCAGACAAAGACATCTGGTTTTGCTGCTACAGGGGCATCATGGTAAGGTTTGCTCATTGCTGGGGGTCAGCCAGACAAATGACACTAATGGGAAATTTGGCTGCACCTTGGCTTGAACATATCTCCAAGTGATAAAGAGCCTCAAACTGCATTACCGCCTCCTTAAGAGTGTGCGCAAGGAGAACAGCAGAGAGATTGCATTGGATTTTCACTTTGCTAAGAGTCAATTTGGATTTCAGGGAACTGGTTGCTGGGTTGCAGTGAAAGTGTCTTTCCTTAGCAGTGCAGTGTGAACAGCCTTGCAATTGCCGTGCAGTTTGAACTGCTTGTCAACAGACCGACAGACCGTACTCTGGTTACAGTCTCTTCTCTAGCTGCCGGGAAACCCATGCATGTGGCTGCCATGAAAAAGGAAGGAAGGAAGGAAGGAAGGAAGGAAGGAAGGAAGGAAGGAAGGAGCAAACTCAGTGCTGGAGATCATTAGGGAAAGATAAAAAATAAAGCTGCCAGCATCATATTGCCTTTACACAAATTGATCATGCAACCACGCTTGGAATAATGTGTCTAGTCTTGGTTGTTGCACCTCAAAAAGGATATTGTAGTTATAGAAGGTGCAGAAGAGGACAATTGAGATGACCTGGGGGCTGGAGCATCTTGCCTACAGCATTTTGAGCATTTTTGTGTAGAGAAGAGGTGAGCAGAACAGTGGAAGGTGTGTTGAATTTTTCACCTTTCAGATTTCAACAATGAGGGGGTACTAAAAAATTATAACATGACGGGAATCCAAAACTTACCTTACTTAAATTAATATACAATTTCATTTTGCTTAGTACGTAAAATGTGTGTAAAACTGCATAGACATAATTAGAAATGGTTGCTAAGTATTTGTAGTCATATGGTATATTAATATTACTATAGAATCATTATTTAGCATTACCTGACATTTACAGGAGGTAACATTAAAATTTTCCAAAAGAGCTTATGTGCTTCTTCATCAAACATAGACTTACAAAGCTAAATGTTGTGCAGTCCTAAAAAATAATAGATTTGAATTCCTCAGACCCCAAAACTTATTTTTAACACCCCTCAATGAAGAAATTTGCAAAAGTTAGGTTTTGCTCCCTAAAATGACACACCCCAGGTGTATATCATTATGCAAGGTTTAGATTCTTGTATTGCAAGGGGTTGGACTATGTGACACTAGGGGGCCCTTCCAACTTACAATTCTATAATTCTGTGTGGAGAAAGTGGATAGGGAATAGTTTTCATCTCATAATATTAGACCCCAATGACATCCAATGAAGTTGATGAGATTCAGGACAAAAACAAGGAGGAACTTCTTTACACGATGCACAGTTAAACTATGGAATTCAGTCTCAGAAGTTGTAATGACTTCTTAGATTACATTAAAGGGGGATAAAACAAATTCATGGAGAATCAATGGCCTTTAGCCATGACAGCATCACATGCTACTTCCAGAAGCAGAGGATGGGTGACACCTGGCTTGAGAGCAGTACATGTGAAAAGGATCTAGGAGTCTTGGTAGACCATAAACTTGACATGAGTCAACAGTGTGATGTAGCAGCTAAAAAAGCCAATGCAATTCTGGGCTGCATCAATAGGAGTATAGCATCTAGATCAAGGGAAGTAATAGTACCACTGTATTCCGCTCTGGTCAGACCTCACCTGGAATACTGTGTCCAGTTCTGGGCACCACAGTTCAAGAAGGATACTGACAAACTGGAACGTGTCCAGAGGAGGGCAACCAAAATGGTCAAAGGCCTGGAAACGATGCCTTATGAGGAACGGCTTAGGGAGCTGGGTATGTTTAGCCTGGAGAAAAGAAGGTTAAGGGGTGATATGATAGCCATGTTCAAATATATAAAAGGATGTCATATAGAGGAGGGAGAAAGGTTGTTTTCTGCTGCTACAGAGAAGCGGACACGGAGCAATGGATTCAAACTACAAGAAAGAAGATTCCACCTAAACATTAGAAAGAACTACCTGACAGTAAGAGCTGTTCGACAGTGGAATTTGCTGCCAAGGAGTGTGGTGGAGTCTCCTTCTTTGGAGGTCTTTAAGCAGAGGCTTGGCAGCCACCTGTCAGGAATGCTTTGATGGTGTTTCCTGCTTGGCAGGGGGTTGGACTGGATGGCCCTTGTGGTCTCTTCCAACTCTATGATTCTATGATTCTAGTGTGCTGTTTATAGGTTTCCCATGGGCATCTGGCTGGTGACTGTGAGAGCAGGTGGCCAGTGTGAAACATGGACAACTTATAAACGCCATCTCCAACTCCTCAAAAGATTCCATCAACAGCGTCTCCGAAATTTTTTACACATCACTTGGGAAGACAGGCAAACTAATGCCAGTGTACTGGAAGAAGCAAAGATCACCAGTGTCAAAGCTATGATTCTTCAACATCTACTTCGTTGGACTGGTCATGTTGTAAAGATGCCTGATTATGATCTTCCAAAGCAACTACTCAATTCCGAACTTAAAAATGGTAAGCGTAATGCTGGTGGTCAACAAAAGAGGTTTAAAGACTTTCTCAAGGCAAATCTAAAAAAAATGTAGTATAAACGCCAACAACTGGGAAACACTGGCCTGCGAGCACTCCAATTGGAGAACAGCCTTTACCAAAGGTGCCATGGGCTTTGAAGACGCTCAAACTCAGGACGAAAGGGAGAAATGTGCTAAAAGGAAGGCACGTGTGGCAAATCCTCACCATGATCAAATCCCACCCGGAAACCTATGTCTCCACTGTGGAAGGATGTGTGGATTCTGAATTGGCCTCCACAGTCGCTTACGGACTCCCTGTTAAGATCATGTTTGTGGAAGACAATCTTACTCGGCTACAAGTGATTGCCAGAGAAGAAGAGTGGCCCCAGAAGACTAGGGTTCAAATCTCCACATGAAGCTTGAAGCTCATTGGGTGATGTGCTGTTGTTTTTAATTATTTATCATTTTCATTTTACAATAAGAACAATAAATAGTAATCCAAATACCAAATGCACATTTAATTTTGACTTCCCCCCACCCTTTCCATGGTTCACTTCATTATTTTCTTTTCCACTACATATTCTAATTGATCCCCATCTTTTCATTTTCTATATCTACATACCGGTAGTTATTACTGTTGAATTTACTCCATTTAACAGTACTCCGTTACTGTTGACTTTTTAATATGCTTATAATTTTTCCAAATAATCTACAAAACATTCCTAATCTTCTTTAAATATCTCATTTGGGTGGTGTTGGGCCAGCCACTGTCTAATTTACCTCATAGGGTTATTCCGAGGATAAAATGTGGTGACCAGAATCATGTATACCACTTGAGGTTCTTGGGAGGAAAGGTGGGATTAAAATAAAATAAAATAAAATAAAAAAATAAAAAAATAAAAAAATAAAAAAATAAAATAAAATAAAATAAAATAAAATAAAATAAAATAAAATAAAATAAAATAAAATAAAATAAATAAAATAAAATAAAATAAAATAAAATAAAATAAAATATCATCATCAACCTTTTTACTGGCATCAAACAAACACACATACAAAACAGAACCGGATTAACACTTTCTTAGTGGCACAAACTATGCTAAAAGAGAAAAGAGAAAAGACTCCGCTGTCCGCCGTCACGTCTCTGCGACTCCTGATGACTCAGACGACTGCAGAATATTGCGACGAGAAAAAAGCAAATGTAGGTATTGAGCCACCAATTTGGTAAGCTCCTGGTCTTTCCCTGATAATAGGAACTGTAAGACCTCCTGCACTGGTCTCCCTCTAGGGATGCAGAGCCGGTCCAGGAATTGCAGACGGAGGTCATCGTAAAGTTTACAATGGAAAACCATATGAACAAGGCTTTCCACCTGATGGTCATTGCATGGACAAATTCTCTCACCCTCCACCCTGCCTGAGAACCTTCCCCATAGGAGGTTCAATAGATTTGCATTGAACCTGGCCAACGAAAATGCCCTTCTTTCTGGGGGGTTCAGCAGAAAATCGAGATAATTACAATTTGTTTCATGTGCCCACGGAAGATGGAAATAAAGAGGGGAACATGTTTTGCCTGCTGCCCAGGGGCGTAGCGTGCCGCTTGGGTGCCCGGGGCGGCAAGCCAAGCGGCACCCCTGGGGGCGGGGCGTCGCTCCGTGCGCATGATGTCACAACGCGCATGCGCACGGAGCGACTCCTTTGCCCCATGCCGCGGCAAAAAAAGCCACTGAAAAAACCCCTTTCAGCGGGTTTTTTTCGCCGCTGCGCTCCCGGGCGGAGCTACGGCGTCGGCATGGAGGAGAGGGGCAGACCAGAGCCAGAAGGGGTGACACTCCTCCATGCTACTGGCCCGCCCCTCTCCTCCATGCCGGGGTGAAAAAAACAGCTGAAAGTGGGTGAAAGGAAGACAAAGCAGGCGCTTTTAAAGCGCCTGCTTTGTTTTCCTTCCCCCCCCTTTCAGCTGTTTTTTTCGCCGCTGCGCTCCCGGGCGGAGCTACGGCATCAGCATGGAGGAGAGGGGCGGACCAGAGCCAGAGGGGTTGACACTCCTCCATGCTACTGGCCTGCCCCTCTCCTCCATGCCGGGGCGAAAAAAACAGCTGAAAGTGGGTGAAAGGAAGACAAAGCAGGCGCTTTTAAAGTGCCTGCTTTGTCCCCCCCCTTCCAGCTGTTTTTTTTTTGCCGCTGCCGCGGTTCTCTCCCGCGCTCAGTTCTCTCCCGCGCTCAGAGTGAGTGAGTGAGCCAGGCAGGGGCAGAGAGCTGCGAGTGCGAGCGCGCCCCCCCAGATGTTGCGCCCGGTGCAGCTGGCACCCCCTGCACCCCCCACGCTACGCCACTGCTGCTGCCACTATAAGTTCTTGGCGCTCGATGTCCCACAACCTAGTTTTTATTGTGGCCTTGGCAGAAAGTAAGGACATTGAACGCAGAAATTCCACTGAGAGGCCCAGTTGCTGAACCTTCCTGTTGAAATATTGTAGCCCTGAGGGAAGGAAGGTGTCCGATAACATTACCTGGAGGAGAGGGTCTCTATCAGAGTCAAGGCAGATGTTTAGCCAGAATATAAGAAATCTTGCCCAGGCGACAGACTCAACCTTATGTTGGGCTCCCTCTAGACATAAAGCTGCATATGGAACACATCGTGGGACTGAAAAATAAAATACGGTAAAATAAAATAAAATAAAATAAGCAGAACATTGGAATTTGTGGGCTGGGGTGGAGAACCTGTAGCCTTCCAGAGGTTGCTAGGCTACAGCTTCCATCATCCCTGTCCATTCGCCATGCTGCCCAGGGCTGATGGGAGTTGGAATCCAACAGCATCTAGAGAGACAGTTTTCCCACCTGTGAGATTATATCCTTACAATAGCATTTCTCTTGTTCAGGGCTTTTTTCAGTTGAAACTTGCCAAAACTGTCAGGTGGGCGCCATTGCCATTATAAGAGAACAAGGGAGAGGCGCTCATGATGGGTTCCGGCACCTCTTTTTCTAGAAATATAGCACTGCACCTGTTCCTCTGCTTCCAGACCCTTAAAATTTGCCTTTGTTTCTCCTCTTCTTCCTCCTTCCTTGTTGTCCAAGCAGTCTCCCGCCTGAACAGCCTGGATGCAGCCGTCCACCGACTCAATGTGCAGTTCCACCTCATGGACGTGAAGGTCTCCCAGTTCTCCCAAGGCCTGGCTGAGCTGAAGGGGAGCGTGACGGAGGCTCACGAGTCACTCGACTCCTTGAAAGAAGTCGCCACGCGCAACCAGAAAGAGCTCGGACGAATCGATGGTGAGGACGGGGGCAGGGAGGCAATGCACATTGGGAGTGGTAGGAAAACAGGGAACAGCCCTATACTGTCACTGATTCCATTCCCTGCAATGCAGGAATCTTTCGCCTAACGTGGTCCTCAAACCCACGACCCTGAGATTAAGAGTCTCGTGTTCTACTGACTAAGCCAGTGGTCAGCAACCTTTTCCAGCCGTGGGCCGGTCCACCGTCCCTCAGACCATGTGGTGGGCCGGACTTTTTTTTTTTTTTTAAATGAACGAATTCCTATGCCCCACAAATAACTCAGAGAAGCATCTATATATATAAAATCGTTCAAGTTGGATGTTTGTTAACAATCGCCTTTCTCCGTAACCCCTTTATCGATTCCATTCAAATTTGGACACACCGTTCCATGCCCATATGGGAGTGATCATATGTACTTACATTGCACAAATACCACACCTTTCCCAGGTAAAAATGTGATTTTGTGCAAAACAATAGCGCCCTCCAGTGGATGTTAAACAGCACAGCACAACACACCTGTTTCTGACCCCTCCTCCTCCTTTCCCGATGTCACTACCACCATCCAATCGACAGACAGACCGCCCACAAACACTATTGCTGGCGCTGCCGGCGGGTATAGAGCCACGCCGGGAGGAATCGCCATTTTCGCGGTTTGCGACGCTACCTCGACCGGCTGTAAATAGAGGCCGGACGACAATGCCGCTACTCACATTTCGGGCCAGATACCACACCTTCCACAGATACAAACGTGCTCCTATAAAAACAAACATACAGCCCACCACTACACGTCAACAACATCGAAGAAGGCCATTGACAAAATCAGGACAAAGAACCTCATAGACTAAAATAGTAGTAATAAAAAGTTGTAGAAACGAAGACAAAAACGAGAGGGGCAAACGGAGAACACATAGATTGAACTTCAACGAGATAAGGTGTAAGTAAACATACACTTTCTCTTTCATACTGTATCTTACTTTTGCATTTCACCAAATCAACCACAGCAAGGTGTGGCCGGGTCAGCTAGTTTTAAATAAAAGCACACATTCTACCAATGTAAAAACACGCTGATTCCCGGACTGTCAGTGGGCCGGATTGAGAAGGCGATTGGGCCGCATCTGGCCCGCAGGCCTTAGGTTGCCTACCCCTGGACTAAGCTATCTCTCCAGTAAAGTGTTTTCTTTTTAAAGACAAAAAGGATCAGGAAGGCCAGCCACAGATCTCCAGCATCATGTCTGCTTCTGGCCCTCAACTTGCAAGGGCAGGGAGCGGCTAAAGGGCAATAACAGGCAGAGCCCTTGGAAATGCAAAGCCATGCTGAGAGCTGGATCGAGCGCCTGAGGCCACCAGTTGCCAAATCTCTCCTTTAGCTCAAAAAGCTGTCCTTCTTTTGGTGTCAAGATTGTGGGGTGTGTGTGTGTGTGTGTGTGTGTGTCAGAGTCAGGATTTCATATGCTGCTCAGGGCTGATGGAGCATAAGGATGAAAACAAAGGTTATTCAGGGACATTGTTCGAATCTAGCACACTGAGCTCGGGTTGAGATGTGAGGGTGGAGGGGTTTCTCTCTCTTTATAGCTCTATACAATTTATTCTTATTTTTCAAACGTTTTCACATTGACCTTCAAATCAGACACACTATTTCGTAAGTTGACTTCCCACCCTCATCTCTGCAGCGTTTTTACTCAAACCTTTCCTACTGCATTAGATCTTTATCTACCACAAAAATTCTCTGTTCTAATTATTTTATCATTTTCCCTCCTTCCCGCAATTTCATTTGACTGTAATATTATTAAAACAAAAAACAAAATAGGCCACGAAAGGCCTTCATTCTTCAGGATGGAGGCGTTTCTCAAGGCCATTCACCCTCTGTTGCCCCCATGTGTCAAAAGTTCAGACTGCAGGCTTCTTGGGGCAGAGACCCATCTCCTTGCATTCCACATGATGGAATCGCAAGCCGTAGGTAGCAAGCAGCAGCAGTTGCCGTCGTAACCATGACACTCTCTGCCCTATCCCAAGGATGCTTGCGAGGCCGCCGGACCCACGGCAAATGCTTCCTGATCTTCAAGAACTTCGAGGTCTACGACGCGGCGCAAAAACTCTGCGAGCTCCGGGGAGGGAACCTGGCCATGCCAGCAGACGCCACCGAGCTGGCCATCCTGCGCCGCTACCTCTACGACGCCTTCCAGCCTAACAACTGGCCTGTCTGGGTGGGCATCAACGACCGGCGCTCGGAAGGGCTGTGGCTCTTCGAGAACGGGCAGCGTGTGTCCGTCTTCGACTGGTACCGCGACTTCCTGGTGACTCAACCCAACGGCGGCGCCCGGGAGAACTGCGTGTCCCTCAGCTCAGATGACGGGAAGTGGTGGGACAATGACTGCGAGCGGCGGATGTATTACGTCTGCGAGTACCGCCTCTAGGGGGGGCGCAGCTGGCTCAGGTCCAGACCCAGGTGCGCATGGTCGCCATAGGTATCCTTCCGCTTGCAGTGCAATGGTTAGCATGTCTGGGCTATGCAGGGCTACAACCTCTGGAAGGCTGTCCCATTTTCACACCCCCAACCTTACTCCAAGGCGCACACCACACACTCTTCATGGTGGGCCTGTTAGCCAAAGTATCCCACTTATTTCGTAGACTCCTGCCCCCACACCATGATAAAGAGCACCTTGCCCTCTCAGAGAGGAGGAAATGTCGTGCCTTGCAACCAGGAACTTCAATGTCCCTAGTAATAATAATCCTATATAATAAAGTTGCTGTGTCCCTGCGTCCAGTCCGTGTGTCACAGAATTGCGCTATTGCGCATGTCCATGTCCCGACATGGACGCAGGGATTGGAGCGGGCGGAGAGGGGGTGTGTCCGAGAGGCAGCAGCAGCGCACGCGCGTTGTCAATTGCGCCAGCGTCGCTGCCTCGCACGGGCGCAGAGCCCAATCCCCGCGGCTCCGAGGCCTAGCGGCCTGGGACGGCCCATCCAACGGAGCGCCGGTGCTCCGGCAGCCAAGGAGGGCCGACCCATCCTTGCCGCCGCTGCAGCTGCCCCCGAGGAAAAAGAAGAAGGGGGAGGGAGCCCCTCTGGGACGGCCCATCCAGCGGAGCGCCGGTGCTCTGGAAGCCAAGGAGGGCCGCCCCATCCTCACCGCTGCTACCCGCCGCCGCTGCAGCCGCCCCAGGGGAAAAAGAAGAAGGGGGAGGGAGCCCCTCTCCACCCCCCAGCGGCCGCTGTTCTGCCTCCTCCTGCCTCCTCCTCCTCTAGCGCCCGTTATTTAACGGGCTAACTTCAACTAGTAATAATATAATTTATTATTTGTACCCCGCCCATCTGGCCGGGTCTCTCCAGCCACTCTGGGCAGCTTCCAACAAATATCAAAATACATTAAAATATCACAGATTAAAAACTTCCCTAAACAGGGCTGCCTTCAGGTATTTTCTAACACCCCCCCCCCCCAAGAAAAAGAGGTACTGGAACTCACCATGAACACTTCCCTCGTTCTCTTAGAATGGCAATGGAGAGGTGCACAGGTTCCGGCTGACAAACAAGCCCTGCATGTCCCAGAGTTTTGCTTTTTCTACTGCATGGCGATCCGGCAATTGTAATTCTAACAGGATCTCTTGGGAACAAAAATGTTTTTTGGGGGCCTGGTGTGCAATCCACCTTGAAGGGTGGGTGGGGATTTTGTTGTTGTTGAAAGTGTGGCTCTGTCGCTGAAACCCGTTCATGGGCCTAGTCAGGATTTACCGTATTTTCCCGTGTATAAGACTAGGTCCCCCCCCCTAAAAAATAATGTCCACAATTAAGGGGCGTCTTATACACGGATAGTGTCTCCCATTTTCTTAAATCTGAGTCCCCCAAAATATACATGGAAAAATACGGTATGTTACGAGGGGCAGGGCACCCACCTGTCTTCATCCTCTGTCTAGCAGATTCAGAATGAAATGTCTCAACAACAGTTGTTTTTCGTGACTTTCTTTGGACCCCAAGTGCTCAGAAATCTTTCCCCAATTTCTACTTTTCGTTACGTACCCCCCCCCCCCGGCTATGCCCATAAGCCTGTTGCACACTTAAGACCATTCAGTTCCAGGTCGAGAAGCCATCGTGACTGGGAGAAACTCAGCTGTCTGTGTCTGCTCTGAGGGTCAAACTAAACATGGCGTTTGTCACACAGTGTGGCCTTGGTGGCATGGCTGATTTTTCCGTTAACAAATAACTGGTGCACTGGGGTCGGTGGCGGTGAACTGATGAGGATGGTGGTAGTGAACCCTCTGCTCCCTCGTTTGGATCGGGCCCTCTTGGGCCAACTCTTGAGTGAAAGAAAAGTTCCCATTTGACCAGAAGAGCAGCCCTAAGAGGAGAGTGCGCTCAATACCTTCCCAGGTCTGAACCACATCCTTTCAAGCTACAATGAGGAGTAGGTACAAAATGGCTGCTTCAGAGTTAAAGACTCGCACAAATTCATTCCCCTGCGCCAGCCCCTTTTTGAGCCTCCTCATAAATTCCTCAGTGGGGCAAACGGCTGGAAAACCTTTATTCTGAAGCAATGATATACATATATTTAAACTTAAAGGATCAGGGACAGCAGACCTCCCCTATGTAGGCAAAAATACTGACTGACGGGTGACAAACATGCTTTCAAATTCTCTGCTTCCCTCTGCACCCCAGACCTTTTGTGCAGCACCATCCTATGGACATTTACTCAGAAGTAAGCCCCACCAAGTTCAACGGGACATAATGCCTAGCAAGTGAGTTTTAGGCCTAAGTGAGTTTAGGCTCAAGTGTCTTATCGCCCTATGTTGCTGGCCAGCTCTATGAGGGAGCTGGGCCTTCCTTTCTCCCCCCCCCCCCACTAAAGTACGTTTAGCAAGACACAAAGGTGAAATTCCTCACCCTGTGTGCCTCTTTCCCTCACCAGGGCCTATAAGCTGTGGCTGAATGCACTTTAGGAGCTCAAAGGGGGGAAATGTTAAAAACTTAAGGGCTCTGGCACCTGCAAAGTGTGGACAGATGAGGGGAAAGCAGAGACGCCACATGACAGAAGTCATAGGGCTGAACTGTGGAGTCAGATGGCAATTTAATTTCACCGTTGCCAGTGGAGTTTTCTCTTGTATGTAGCTCCCTTATACTGTCCCACTTTCTAGGGCGGCCCCCACCAAAAGGTGCTTTGAGATGACCACTGGATACCTCAGTTGGTTAGAGCGTGGTGCTGACAGAACGTCAAGGTTGCAGGTTCGATCCCCCCATGGGACAGCTGCATATTCCTGCATTTCAGGGATTATAGAATCGTAGAGTTGGAAGCGACCCGGAGGATCATTTTTTCCAACCCCCTACAATGCAGGAATAGGCAGCTGTCCCATACGGAGATCGAACCTGCAGCCTTGGTGTTATCAGCACCGCGCTCCAACAACTGAGCTACCCAGACAGGGTTGGACTAGATGATCCTCAGGGTCCTTTCCAGCTCTACAATCTACGATTCAATCACTACAACTCCCATCCGCTCCAGAGAGCAGTGCTAATCCAAAATATCTGGAGGGCCCCAGTTGGTGAAGGCTGCCGCTGCCATAGGGCATGAACCTGCTGCCGTGGGGTAAATCTCTTCAGCTGCTTCTCCCCCCCCTTCCTGTCCACCCTTCTTAAGAAAACCAGAAGCGCCCTTTTAAAATAAAGCATACTTTATTTTCTTGTTGAAGCACCAATTTCAATTTTTGAAAAACACACACAAAAGAAAACATGTTCCAGTACTGAACGTGGAGCGGGGGGAGGTTAAAAAAAATGAAACCCAAGCGTTGTTCCTCCAAGCTGCCTCTACCCTCCCCAAATGTGGGGGTGACATTAAGGGGCGGGGGGCGGGGCAGGAAAGAGAAAAAACATGCATTCATGTTTTCAGCTTTGTTCCTCCACGTTCTGGAGAGACACGTTTCAGCCACATGCAAACCGGACTAGGGGTGTATGTAAACGAAGTTGGGGGGGGAAGAGTAGAAAGGAATGGGTTAATACTTTCTTTGGTTTATTATGCTAACTGAAGGGCGGGTGGTAGACCAGAGGGCGGGGGACACCTCTGATCCCAAAGAGGGGAGGGCCAGTGTCCTCTTAACACCCTCTTTTTCTTTTCTCTGTTTTTGAGTTTTTCTAATCTGTGCCTGGGACCCCCACCCCACGGAGGAGAAAAGAAGGCAGATGCAATCACATGATTTCAGGTGCAAAGGGAGATCGCTCAGGGCCTGAAGGGATTTCCCAGTCACAATTTTCTCCATGCCCCCACCTTGCCCAATACCCTAGAAAAAGGATGTTTTCTGATTAGATCCCTCCTCAAACTGCTGCTTGGGATATTAAACCATCAACATCACCTGCCTTTAACCTCAAAGGACACCAATATGCATAAATATTTTCTCTCTATATATATATATGAAGGGGAGGGAGTAGGAAATCCACAATACCTACTGTGGAAAAACTGCCTCTTTCCCCTCCCCCAATTGCAATCCTCCATTCCCCCCCCCCCTGCAATATATGGCTAATTACAATCCAGCCCACTTGGAATATTCCACTCTGCTATTTTTGTCCCACTTCCTCCACCCTCCTATGTGAGCTACTTCTGCATTCCCCGCTTTTCAATTCCTGTGGTTTCCTCGAGTCCCTGCCAAATCCAACTCTCCAAAATCCTCCCCGCCCTCAGTCAGAGCTCCACCTCTCCCCCCCTACACACATGGAATATTCCAGCCCCACCTCTACTCCCCCCCCAACTTTGTTCGTGGGCCATTCCTGTCCTCAGATGCTCCCTCTCCTTTCCTTTCATGGAACATCCCTGTCCTTTGCTGCTGCGCATCTTCTACCACACAGGAGAGAAAAAAGGGGCTGCAATGCAAGCGAGAGAAGTGCTGTGCAAGCCATACGCACCTCCGCCCTTTCACACACCCCTTTCCCCTTGTGGCACGTGGAATATTCCTTCACATCAGGCCTCCCACCCCTTTGATGGACCACTTCTGTCCTCAACCTCCTCTCCTACGCCCCCCCCCACCTTAAAATGGACCATTCCTGTTCTCTATGGCCATATCTATTATCTTTTCGCTCCAGGTTGTTTCTGGCTGATGGACAGGCACCACCACCCCTCTCCAAAAAAGAGCCCAAATGGTTTGTTCTGTTCCTCTTCACCCTCTTCTCTCTCAAAACCACATGGAGCATTAAGCCTGTCCCACAGGGAGAGAGAGAGAGAAAGAAAGGAGGAAGGGAAGAAGGTTCTCCGGAAGCATTTTTGCCACCCTCGCGCCATGGGGGGTGGGCAGGCAAAGAAGGGTGCCCAAGCCACCCACTCCCTTTCCCCGTGTCCTAATAGAGCATGGCTCGGTTGCCGTGGAGGAACACCAGCATATCGACGTGCTCTGGCGTCAGGGCCTGCCGCTTGGTGTGCATGGCGTCGCCGGCGCTGCTGAACAGCCAGCCCGCGGGCACCGAGGTGGCAGGCACGCCAAGCAGCTTGCGGGCCGCCCGGGCCAGCAGCGGGTACTGCGTGTGGTGCATCTTCCACCACTGCAAAGGGTCCTGGCCGAGGGCGGAGGCCTTGCTGGACTGGAAGCTGCTGGCCTCCTGCTCCACCTGCTGATGCGCCGAGGTGGCGCCCGAGGTGGCGCGCATGCTGCACAGGTCCCCCAGCAGGAACTCGATGCCTGCGTCCTGCTTCGGCACCTTGGCTGGCGGCGACGGGGGCAAGGCCATGCCGGGCGGGCCGGAGGCCTGCGCTGCCGGCGACTCCGCCAGTCGCGACGCTTCTGCCTTGAGCAAGTGGAGGGTTTCCACGCGGTCCGAGTGGCTCAGGAAGTCGAGGCCGCGGAAGCGCGGGTCCAGGGCGCAGGCCAGGTTGAGGGCTTGGTTGACGTCCGGGCTGGAGAAGTGCTGGTTCAGTTCCTTCTGGGCTGCGGCCTTGGCTTCCAGCGCCAGGGCAGAGTCCCACTCGCTGCCCACCAGGTGTTTATAGAGAAGGCTGGTGAGCACCGGCTTGACGAGGGAAAGGCTGGAAAAGGGGTCTTTGGTGAACGTCGAGGTAGCAATGGCCATGGGCTTGAGGACCTTGGCCGCGTCCCGAAGGGCAGCCCAGTCCTGGGGGCGCAGCGTCGCCTCCCCGTCGGGGCCGAGCCCCGCCAGAGGGTCGCTGTGCTCCAGCAGGCCTTGCAGGACGGCATAGGCGCTGTGCCACTTGCCCCCGTCCCGCAGGAAGCGGCCGAGGTGCGCTTGCAGGAGGGGCTCCTGGGCCCACAGCTTCTCACCCCGGCCTGCCCCGGCCAGCGCCCAGGACGCCAGGCGCCGCAGCCGCTCGAAGGCACCCTGCGCTGCCGGCTGGCTCAGCACAGCCTCCATGGCGGCTCGCAAGGCCTGCCCGACGCAAGGCAGGGCGGTCCAACCGAGCGCCGCCGCGGCCTGCTGGGTAGCGAGCCCAAGGCCCCCGACGGTGTACGAGGTGCTCTCGCGGACCCCCCACTCCTTGGCTGCCTCGCTGAGGGCCTCCGCCAGGCCGTCGGCGCTGGGCTCTTCGGGGATGGGGCGGCTCGAGAGCACCCTCGCCCGGGCTTCGAAGCAGTCGTCCACGTAGTGCACGGTGAGAGTGAGGTAGGCGAGGGTGTTGCTGTGGCGCCAGATGTCCAAGCTGAGCGAGCACTGGGGCACGGTCCGCACCAGCTCCCAGATTTTCCCCTTCATGTGGGTGTGCATGTCCCTCAGCACTGTGTGGGCCAGGGAGGCAGCATCTGGGGGCTTGTAGTTGGGGTCCAGGACCCCCAGCATCTGCCCGAACCCTTCTCCTTCCACCACCTCCACGGGCATCAGGTCGAGCACGATGAAGTCGGCTACCGCCCGCGTGGTCCTGCCTGGGGCGGGGGGCCGGGGGGGCTCCGAAGTCGCCCGCCGTCCCCAGGACCCCTTTGTCCAGAGCTGCCGCCTGGGTCCCAACCAGCTGGTTGTACTCGCAGCGGTGCTTATAGATGAGGTGCTGGCGTAGGTTGGTGGTGTTGCCGCTGTAGCTGAGGCGGACTCCGCACAGCTTGCAGATGATCTTGCTCTTGTCCAGGATGCGGCCGTAGGTGTCCCCCTGGAACCCAAAGAAAGTCCAGTAGCGGCTCTGCGCCCTCCCCAGCCCCACCAGGTTCTGCGTCCCTTCCAGCAGCGGGAAAGGGCTCCCTCCCGGGGGGAGGCCCGGCTTGTGGAGGGGCAGCAGGGGAGAGGCGGTGGCGTCTCCGCACAGGTACTGGGTGCGGGAAGAAGGGGCGTGGGGAGCGGGAGGCGGCGGCGGGGTCTTGAGGTGCAGCTCCTGGAAGAGTTTCATCAGCAGCTCCTTCTCGCCAAATTCGTACTTAAAATGCTCGCCTGGAAGGGAGAGAGAACAGCGCAAAGGTGAGGGTCCGCTACGTCTGCTGAGGTGCAAGGCAGCCAGCCCTGGAACAGTCCCTCTGCTGTTGTGGGGTGAGCAAATTGCGGCATGGGAGTCCCCCACCACCACTCCCCCCCCCAATGCTATTTAGCAGCACAGTCCCTCACACACACCTCCACCAACACCCCAGGCTAGGGCCCTGTTAAGTCTGTTCAACAATCTGGCCATGTCCGAAGAGGCCTCCATCTCTGCTGCTGGAAAAACAGACCAAACTGGATAGCTCAGTTGGTTACAGCATAGTGCTGTTAGCACCAAGGTCGCAGGTTCGATCCCCGTATGGGACAGCTGCATATTCCTGCTTTGCAGGGATGATCAATTCTGTGATTCTATGTGCCTCCTGGATGTGGCTGAACCACAACTCGCATCAGACCCACCAAGCAGTAGTGTCAAGAGGCGGCAATGCTTCTTGGTACCAGTTGTTGGAAACCGCAGGAGAAGAGTGCTCTTGTGCTCAGATCCTGCTTATGGGTTTCCAACGGGCATGCGGTTGGCCACTGTGAGAAAAGGATGCTGGACCAGATGGGCCTTTGGCCTGATCCAGCAGGCTCTTTCTATGTTCTTACGGATCCGAATTCCAATGTCCCTCCTTATTCCCAGTGGCTGGTCAGTCGGGACCCACAAACTTTGAACTGTGGCAGCCACCTCGCATGTGCAGTTGCCATGACCCTATACTTCTCCTGCTTTTGTATCTGGTGCCATGCTGAGTTTTGGAGCTGCTCTGAGCACAGCACAAGGCTTAGGGGGGATGCCTTCCTCTCCTTCCTACGTTTCCGAGCACAATTCAAAGTGTTGGTGCTGACCTTTAAAGCCCTAAACGGCCTCGGTCCTGTATACCTGAAGGAGCATCTCCACCCCCACCGTTCAGCCTGGACACTGAGATCTAGCGCTGAGGGCCTTCTGGTGGTTCCCTTACTGCGAGAAGCAAAGCTACAGGGAACCAGGCAGAGGGCCTTCTCGGTAGTGGCGCCCGCCCTGTGGAACACCCTCCCATCCCATGTCAAAGAGATAAATAACTACCTGACATTTAGAAAACACCTGAAGGCAGCCCTGTTTAGGGAAGTTTTTAATGTGTGATATTTTAATGTATTTTAGTGTTTGTTGGAAGCCGCCCAGAGTGTCTGGGGGGACCTGGCCAGATGGGCGGGGTACAAATAATAAATTATTATTATTATTATTATTCCTTGGCTCCAAGCTTGGAAGAACTGGGAGGGCGTTTGGAAACCAAAGTGCAGCTTCTGAAGCCGCGGAAGCCCCATTGGACGTTCGGCTTCGAAAGAACGTTCGCAAACCAGAACATTCACTTCCAGGTTTGCGGCATTCAGGAGCAAAAACGTCTGAGTACCAAGGCATTCGGGATCCAAGGTACGAATGTGCTGTGAATTGCTTTGGTTTGATTCTGTTGCAGGAAATTTTTAAAAAATAAATAAATAAATGCTGCCTTAACAACAACAAAAAACTTGGCAATAATGGGAAATGAAGGCTAGTTGTGGGGTAAATATATTCTTCCAGAGAGACCCTTTAATGGGTAATCTGGGAGCCTAGGAATATGACCACAAGCCAAGATGCCACAGTATTCCTTACAGTGGCACCACTCGGGCAAGACTTGGGGGGCAAGACGCCCAGCGACCCCACTCAGGAGAATGAGAAGAGCCCTCAAAGCAGTGAGGCTGGCTTGCCCCATTTTGAATTCAGTAAAGGTACACTGCAATGCAAATAGGACCCCCGAACCCCACACAATAGAACTATTAAATCCAGAGCTGAAATTAAGCACACCTCCTGTTTCTAGGTCACGTGCGAGGAATGAAACTCAGGAACTATTTCCTCAGTGGGGTAATGTTTTGTGGCTGCCGTTAGCCAGAGGCGTAGCAAGCCCAGGTGGTACCCGGGGCGGAATTTTTTTGTCACCCCCCACCACTTTAATTTAATTTTTTTTTAAAAAAATTAAAAAGTGTCACCCCCCTCTGATGGTGCCACTTTGCGAGGTGTGGGGGTTTTGTGTGTGTGTGTCTATTATCTCTTTTTTCCAATAAAGTTAAAATAATAATAATAATAATAATAATAATAATAAAAATGTAAAAAAATTAAAAATTAAAAAGTGTCACCCCCCTCTGATGGTGCCACTTTGTGAGGTGTGGGGGTTGTGTGTGTGTCTATTATCTCTTTTTTTCAATGAAGTTAAAAATTAAAAAAAAAAATTTCAATTTTTTTTTTTTAAAAAGTGTCACCCCCCTCTGGGGTGGAACCCGGGGCGGCCCGCCCCCCGCTCCCTGTTGCTACGCCCCTGCCGCTAGCAGTGGGGAGGGTCATGGGGTATGTTTAAAAAGAGGATATCCCCAATCATTTGGCTCTCAGGTGCGCTTTGTCCCTAACTGGGCCACGGAGGGCCTCACTGCACATGAAGATCCCAGGTTCGATCCCTGACACCTCTAGTTTAAAAATGACCAGGCAACAGGGAGTGGGAAGGACCTTTGCAGGAGATCCCGGAAAAACCGTCTCCGGTCAAGAGTACCCCAATTGTCAGACCTGGTGCTCGGAAGCTTCCTTAGGTGATGACAAGACTGCAGGAAGAAGGGAAGACAAGAGGCCTTGCACCATGTCCCACTCCCCTCCTCTTCTTCTTTTTGCCTACCTAAGCGTAATCCCAGCGTCCGCGCATACTCCTCCCCTATCCACACCAGCAGCTCTGTGTCGGCAGGTATGGTCTGGCAGACCCGGTAGTAGATATAGCCCCGGTACTGGAAAACAGTCAGGTTCTGCTCCTCCTCGGTGGAGGCGCACGCCACATATCTGCAGGGAGGAAGCGGGGATGAGTCACACTGTAGTTTTTTGGGGGGCATGCGTCATGCTTTACTCGCTGGTGGATGCACCAAGCGGTAACCGCAGCAGTACGACTCCAGGGTAAAGCCAGCCCACAGTCTGCAAGGAGGCTCGAAGCACTCCCCTATGACTAAACAAGAATCTACCATGGGGATCACTCCAGCATCCTATGGGGGCTGAAAAGCTGCCAAGCCTAATTCATCACAGTGTGTGTGTGTAGCTCCATGGATATAATGTACGCAGCTAAGCTGGGACGGGTGTAAATTCCCTTCCTTCCTTCCGCTGGGCCTCTCTCCCAAGGGGCTCACCTCATCCAGTTGGATCTGGAATCATCCGACGCGTCAACAAAGAAGTAGGAGCCGTTGTCCTGCACCTGAAGGAGGGATGGAAAGATCAGGGAAGGAGAAGAACGACGAAATGAAAGCTCCACTCTCACCCACCCCTACCTTAAGGCTCCTCTGTATGTATTTACTGAGCATCTTGTGCTTGCGCAAAACTTGCGCAAAGGTTAGATTATATCCAGTCTTAATGGATCACCCATTCTGGTCTGCTTGTGGGGAGGTTACATGACAGTAAGCGGTCATCCTCAATTCCCAGCAGGCTCTTTATATCTCCCCCCACTTTAATCATTCATTCATTCCACACTTCCCGGTGCATTTTCCTGGCACTTTCCTAACCACAGAAAAGTCTTTCTTTCCCCCTAAGTTGGATTTGTTGCACCAGGATGCTTTTACTGCACTCCAAATGTGCAAACCTGAATTTCCCAGTAGGCATGTGAAACCCTCCTGCAAAATACTGAAGAGTTCTGGACGCACCCTTAAGAAGTTGCCTGACATCACAGGCACCCCAGCCCCAAGGGACAGGGCTGGGCTTCCAAGTGGATGGCTTAAAGGTGTTCCATGATCTGGGCCCAGGTGTGTGAGTGCGTGTCACTCTCACTGTACACTAACCCATCACTTTCGGCAGCCTAAGGTGGATTTCAGGTCTGCAAGCCAGAGCCAAGCCAGAAAGCATTTCGAAAGGGAATAGAGCGCCATCTACAGTGGATCTGAAAAACGTCAAATGCCTTAAAGTACCGGTAGGTGTGAGCAAGTTTTCAGATTTTTTAAAAAAATATTATCTAGACTACCCCTAGGGCCTACTAACTGAAGCCGGGTACAAAATAGTGACCCAGAGATCTCAGAACAGCTCAGGAGAAGGAGCCAATTGCTCCCTTCAGCCCATAAAGTCCAACACAGAGATAATTTACAGGTAGCTAATGCAAATCAAGGGACGTGGGTGGCGCTGTGGGTTAAACCACAGAGCCTAGGGCTTGCTGATCAGAAGGTTGGCGGTTCGAATCCCCGCAACAGGGTGAGCTCCCGTTGCTTGGTCCCTGCTCCTGCCAACCTAGCAGTTCGAAAGCATGTCAAAGTGCAAGTAGATCAATAGGTACCGCTGCGGCGGGAAGGTAAACGGTGTTTCCATGCGCTGCTCTGGTTCGCCAGAAGCGGCTTAGTCATGCTGGCCACATGACCTGGAAGCTGTACGCCGGCTCCCTTGGCCAATAAAGCGAGATGAGCGCCGCAACCCCAGAGTCGGTCATGACTGGACCTAATGGTCAGGGGTCCCTTTACCTTTAATACAAATCAATATCTACTCCAGTCAATTTTGTGTGTGTGTAGGGCCAACAGCCTTTTTGAAACTGCCTTTGTTGAGCAACTGGGAGCCAGAAACCCATGCAGATCAACTGCAAGTCATCTAAGGACTTATCAGTAACAGTGGAACCTTGGTTCCTGAACTTAATCCATTCCGGGAGTCTGTTTGACTCCCCAAACCGTTCGAAAACCAAGGCGCGGCTTTCGATTGACTGCAGGAACTTCCTGCACTCAATCGGAAGCCGCGGAGGATGTTCGGATTCTGAAAAACATTCACAAACCGGAATACTTACTTCCGGGTTTGCGGCGTTCAGGAGCCGATTTGTTTGGGAGCCAAGCCGTTTGGGAACCAAGGTAACACTGTATTCCCAATCAACCTTCTGCCCATCCTTCCACATAGACCAGTTTGCTAGCAGCTTTGGATTCTGGTTCCCTGTCCTCCTTTAGGGCTGCATTTCTGTGTTGCAGGGAGCCATGTGTATTCTGATCACCCAAAACATACCTGGAAAAATATTCCACGAGCCTTTCCATGGGCCAAACAGCAGCAAAGCTGCCATTTCGCAAATGTTGGCTCAGGTGAACATTAATAGAGCATGCTGGATCACACCAGAGGGCTGTTTAGTCCATCACTGTGTCCCTACAGATGCCTCTTGATAGGACAACAATAGCCCTCTTCTTGCTGTTGTTCCCTAGTGACTGATATTCAGAAGTCTCTGATACCGAAGGCAGTTTGTGACAAATAACCTTTTCCCCACACCTGCATTTTATTTTATTTTATTTTAAAAAATGAGAGCTTTATCTTCTTCCTCTCTCTTGGGATTGCACCTGAAGAAGCAAAGGAAGGATTAATTGCACGCAAGCGGCTGTTGCAATGCGGTGAGTGTTGTCCTCAGATTGGAGAGTCCAGAGTTCAAATCCTCACTCAGCCAGGAAGCTTATTGGGTAGCTAGAGCATGCTACAATTTTTTCCAGCCTTGCCTAGCTCCTGGGGTTGTTGAGATGTTAAAACTGAGGCCAAGGGCAACACGGAGGGAAGATGAATAGCTCATTGCTAGAGCATGCATGCACTTTGCTTTCGGAAGATCCCAATGACTGATATTACCTGGCCAGGCTGGGAAAGACCTCTCTGCCTATCAAGAGTAGACAATACTGAGTGAGATGGACAGAGAGTCTGGTGCAAGAGGCCTGAGTTCTGTGGCCTTGGTCGGGTTCTATCAGCCTGGATAGCTCAGTTGGTTAAAGAGCATGGTGCTGATAACACCAAGGCTGCAGGTTCGATCCCCGTATGAGGACAGCTGCATATTCCTGCATTACAAGGACTTGGGCTATATGATCCTAGGGGTCTCTTCCAACTTTACAATTCTGTGGTTTAAAAATCATGTTAAAAATGTAGCAGAATAACCACATTTAAAAACAGAAACAACTCTCTCGACCAACTCATCAGTGTGGAAAGAAGAGAATGGACTGCCACTGAATAAGGACTTATGCTAGTCTTGGGGTAAAGGCGCTTGGGTTTGAGGATCATCTGAACTAAACCTTTTATTGCACTTGTGGAAAGATCCACAGCCCACAAACAGCCTTCATAAGGCTTAGAGCAGGTCTGGGGAAGCTGCGGCCTTCTGGATATTTGTTAAAGACTCCAATTCCCTGACATGTCCTCTTTCGGGGGTCCTACATGCCCATTTCGGGGGAATTTTACATTTTAAAGCAAATGTCCTGGATTTTGGGTTTAATTTGTGTGTGTGTTCAGTTTTTTACCTCTTGAAATATGGCAACCCTACCACCAGCCTCATACCACTTTAAGCAGCCATGGCTTCCCCCACTGAATTCTGGGAGCTGTAGTTTGCGAAGGGGGCCAAGCGTTGCTAGGAGACCCCTATCATAGAACTACAAGTCGCAGAGTAGTTTAACAATCAATCCCTTTCCCCAGGGAGCTCTTATTCAGTTGCCTTCCTCCCGTGGCCATTATCTATCATAATCATTAACAGTAGCTTAATCTGGATTTGCAGACCTATCTATTTCAAGTATCCTTTGACAAATGAGGTTTTATTGGATGTGCTGCTGATTTTCTGCTTTGTTGCTGCCGTCTGTGATTAATTTAACGCTGGCAGTTTTGCATTTTCCAAATGTTCTTGCTTCCCTTCGAATTTTTGTAATTTATAAAGTTTTAGGAAAATTCACTTTCTGCAGTTTATATTGTTGTCCGGCTCCTGGGGAGAGAGAGCTTTGGTCAGAAATATGGCCTAAATTCTGAACATAAGCAAATTAAATGGAAATCGCAGCAGGAGATCCAATTGTGGATTTTTATTTTTTGTATTGCCACAGTTGTTAGTATTAGTTGGGGTGGTGATAAATCTATAGCATCAAAGCAAGCACAGAGAGGGAGTTTAACCACCTCTTTCCCTGCTGCCGTTATGAGAAAACCCCTTCCCTGAAGCCAGTATTTACATTGGAGGGAAATTCCCCATTGACGTAAATGAGAGATTTGCCTCCTTTAGAGTAAATATTTTTTTCCTCAGGACTGCCACAGGAAAGTGTTAATTTCCCTCCTCCAAATCTCCCCCCTCCCAGCTTATGCAAAATTTGAAACAAACTGGCATCTTTAATTCAAAGATACATATATTGCTGCATGTACCGTATTTTTCGCTCCATAAGACACACTTTTTTCCTCCTAAAAAGTAAGGGGAAATGTCTGTGCGTCTTATGGAGCGAATGTGTGGTCCCTGGAGCTGAACTGCCCAGGGGCAAAAGCAGATCATGCTTTTTAAAAAAAGAGAGAGAAGGGGGTGTTGAAAGGAAGCCCGCTGAGCACCTGCTCAGCAAACAATCGGGGAGAGAGATAAGGGAGAGAGATTCCAGCCCCGCCCCCTTGCAGAGGGAGGCTGTTTCCCCAGCGACATGTGACTGGCTGATTAGAGTATCTGTCTGGAAACTGTAGAAATGGCTTCCTGAAGCTGCAGAACTGTGAGTTAAACCCCATAAAACAGGGTTTTTTCCCCTTTGCAAAGTAAGCTCAACAACTTTGAGCTGGTCCTCAAAAAATGGGGCTTTTATCCTTTGCAAAAGAAGCTGCAGAAATTTGAGCTGATCCTCAAAAATGGGGCTTTTCTCCTTTGCAAAAGAAGCTGCAGAAATCTGAGCTGATCCTAAAAAAAATTGGGGCTTTCCCCCTCTAAAAACTAGGTGCGTCCTATGGTCAGGTGCACCTTATAGAGAGAAAAATACGGTAGTTTAATCAGAGCTTAGAACAGCTACTACAAGTCAAAGTTGGCATAAAAGCACAGGGGACTCCAAACTGTAGTTTGGAAGGTGAAACTCGGCATGTAGTGGCAAGAAAGGTGGCACCTCAATCTATGGCTGATCTTTGCATATTTACAGCTCGATCCTCTGCAGAATCAGGTGCTCAAATAACCACAGCTGCCTTTGAAGGACGGCATCATTGTGCCCACAAATACAGCCACCATTAGTCAAGGGCATTTTTGCGGCTGTTGCTGTTTCGTTTCATAATGCTATAATTCGTGGCAAACCGATGGCATCTGTGGAAAAAGGAAGGAAGCCTCAAGATGCACAGAGGTACATTTTTGGAGCCCCACATTGCGTCAAAACATTAACCCTTCTTCAGGGACCCTTTGGGGCACAACCAACTCAACCCTTTGGTCTTGGTGGCCAAAGGAAACTGGTTTGGGATTTTATTTGTCACATTTTTTATCCCACTCTCCTCGAGCAGCTCAGGGTGATATTACCCCTGCCGCCACTCCCTTTGCCGCCACAACACAGTAGGTTGGGCTGAGAGATGGCAACTGGCCCAAGTCGCCAGTGAGCTTGGTGGCCGAGTGGGAAATTTAAGCCAGAGTCTCCCTGAGTTTGACATCCAGGAATAGGGAACTGGTGGTCCCTTGAGACTCCAGTTCCGGTCAGCATGGCCAATAGTGAGGGATGATGGGGAGAACGGGGGTACAGGCTCTAACTACTGCACCACGAGATTCTCTACTAGATTTGCAGTGGACCACAAAGGCCATTATAGTGATCAAGTACAGTTGTACCTACCGGGACGCGGGTGGCGCTGTGGGTTAAACCACAGAGTCTAGGGCTTGTCAATCAAAAGGTCAGCGGTTCGAATCCCCACGACGGGGTGAGCTCCCGTTGCTCGGTCCCTGCTCCTGCCCACCTAGCAGTTCGAAAGCATGTCAAAGTGCAAGTAGATAAATAGGTACCACTCCAGCGGGAAGGTAAACGGCGTTTCCGTGCGCTGCTCTGGTTCGCCAGAAGCGGCTTAGTCATGCTGGCCACATGACCCGGAAGCTGTACGCCGGCTCCCTCGGCCAATAAAGCGAGATGAGCGCCGCAACCCCAGAGTCGTCCGCGACTGGACCTAACGGTCAGGGCTCCCTTTACCTTTACCTTACAGTTGTACCTTGGATTCCAAACGCCTTGCGAGCCGAACATTATGGCTCCCGAACGCCGCAAACCCGGAAGTGAGTGTTCCTGTTTGTGAACGTTCTTTGGAACCCGAAAGTCCGATGCTCCTGCAGCCTTGGTTTCTGAACGTTTTGGAAGCCGAACCGACTTCCGAGGTACAACTGTAGTCACCTATGGTATTGCGTGGCTAAGACATGGCATGGTGTGAGAAGCAAAACTTTCTGAGAAGCTCAGCTTTACTTTTTAAGCAAGTCTGTAGTCCTCATGGTTGTGGGATAAAATTAAAAAAGGTGATCGTCATTATCAGATATGTGGATAAAAACCCAGAAATAAGCCACTGCATGGGCGGGGCAGGGGGGAAGCTGCCTCCCCCCAAATCAAGTAAATAAATAAATAAAAATGCTTAACTAACTGACCACTTGTGTTGCAGATAGCTTGGTTCTGTCTCTGCCCCTGCCAACCTAAAGCCTGCCCTCCTAACATAAACCCTGTCTAGGCCCAGGTAAGCCAGGAGCATGATAGCTTCCTGTTGTCCTTCACCCATCACAGTATTTTCATGGCCTCCTGCCAGGGCCAGTAGCTGGGTTGAGGGAGCCTTGGCAAAGTGCCATTTGGTGAGCCTTGACACCAAGGACCCTCCCGCAAATCCTAATGCCCCCCCACCCCACCCCGCATTGCCTGCTTACTGGTGGTAGTGGCAGCCAGCAGCAACAAAGCCATCTGCCATTTTCAGTTTCCTAAAGGTTTACCTCACCTGGGCCGGTTCACTCCAGCGGAGATCCCTCTGTGGGCCAGATCACGGGTGCGCATGAGCGTGCGCAGCCACGATTTCCGGCGTCTGCATATGCACAGACACGATTTCCGGCATCTGCGTCTGCGCAGACGCGATTTTCGGTGTCTGAGCATGCGCAGACGTGATTTCCGGCACCGCGGAAGCTAGTCCCCACACCGCGCTGTGCCGTTTTAGCGCTGTGTGCGGGGACTCTCCGAGCAGGCCGCTTGGTTCGGGGGTGGCTCGTGGGCCGGTTAAACGACCCCCGTGGGCCGCTTGTGGCCCATGGGCCTTAGGTTGCCTACCCCTGCTCTACACAGTAGTGTTGGAAAGGTAAAATGGTGGGTGGTTCACCCACTGAATCCACACACTGCAAAGAATAATCAAGCCGGGGGGAGGGGGGGAGGTGGTTGGGCCTAACTGGAACAGGCCTGAGCACCCATCAGCCAGATGGGCGGGGTATAAATATTATTATTATTGTTGTTGTTGTTGTTGTTGTTGTTGTTGTTATCAGCCCTCAGCAAATGCTAAAGGATGCTTGGTGCCAATACAAACACCCCTCCTTTCTTTCTTAGCCTCCTCACATATTTATAGAAACCCCAATTTCTCCAATACCCCAAAATCTCAAAAATGGAATAAAGTGGTGCACACATTATTAGAAACATTAAGGAATGTACGGCTCCATCTCTGCACTTTTAAATTCAAAGCAGTGTTACACCACTTCAAACAACCACGGCTTCTCCCAAAGAATCCTGGGAATGGTAGTTTGTTAAGGGTGCTGTTTGGAGAGCCCTCTTCACCTCACAGAACTACAGCTCCCAGAGTTCCCTGGAAAGGGGGACTCTGGGAATTGCAGCTCCGTAAGGGGAATAGGGATTTCCTAACAACTTTCCTCAGCACTCTTAACAAACGGCAGGGTTCTTTGTGGGAAGTCACAAACTGTTTAAAGCGGTACGATACTGCTTTAAACGCACAGTGCAGACAGGGCCTGAAATAAACATTTCTGCATTTAATTTGCTCGGACGCGGAAGCTGGCTAACACACGATTATTTGTGTGGGATTGTAAGGAATTTCTTTGTCCGTGCTCCCTCTAAAAGCTGAAAAACACGGGTCCTCTTAACCGCTTATTGTTTGCAAAACAATGCAGACGCTGAACCCATGTGAAGAAGGCAAAACACATGGCCATATGTGGCACATTGTGGCTAGTGTTTCGTGTGCACATCTTTGCCAAGCTGTATTTCACTGAACTGGGCTTTAGAACAAACAGCCAAATAACTTCCAGGGACACAAATACTCTTATTTGGCCTGCTGCATTTCAAGGGGTGGGGGGAGCTGCCTTGGGGGGGGGGGGAGAAGAGAACAGTGCTATGTTTTATGGTGGCCCAGAGTAATATTTTCCTCAAAAGGCATTGTGACAAGGAAACTATATTTTGCACATCTTGAAGTTTCCTTTCTTTTTGGATTGGTGCACTTGCCCCTTTTCTGTTCTGAACGGGGCCTTTGACACAATGAAACACACATACAGTATACAGTGGTACCTCGTGTTGCGTACGCTCCGTGTTGCGGGCATTCGAGATATGCTCAAATCGCGCTTCTTCCGGGATTTTTCTGTGCGTTCGTGATACTCACGCCTGGGTTACGTGGCGCGACCCTGGAATGGATCCCGTGTGTAACCCAAGGTTCCACTGTATATCTTCTCACAGCAGCCAGGCATTTCGAAACAAAACAGAACAAAATGCCCAAACCCTATATTTTCAGTTTCCAGGGCTTATCTTTATGTAATCCGCCACACACCGCAACTTTAAGGGTTATTTAATAACAAATGTAGCTGCGACACATCACTGTTATATTTGCAAGCTTGCTTGTGACGCCACAAGGGATAGAAACTTTTCAAAGAAATAAAACCTGGCAGTGCCTGTATGACTACACAAGCCATACTCTGCATTTCTTACTTGGCTGAAGATACGGTTTTTATTTTCTGACACCACAGCTCGATTTTTTCCCCTTCTGGATCTCATCCTGCTCCAGTTAGTGCACCGTTACCCTTTGTCGCAAAACAAACCTTGCCAAAAATATCCCAGATTTGCAAAAAGAAAAGAAAAAGACGCTCTCCCACTGCAAATACACATCAGTGATGCCGATTTGCTTAGGATTGAGTTTGAAGAACTGGGAAGAAGTTTCTGGTAGGGAGATTTTCCTCTTACTTAGCTGAAGCAGGCAAGCCTCTTCGCCAGTTCCCCCTAGTTGAAATAAATACTGGGTTGGATCCAGATTAAGCTAGGCATGCTCTGGTCCCATGGAAATGGACAGGGCAAGTTAGTAATTGATTTGAGACCCAAGCAGGGGTGGGGAACCTCAGGTCTGAGGGTCCCATAGTGGCCCTCTAGCCTCATCCTCCCTGCCAGGCCACATCTCTCCCTTACTGGCCCTGTTCCACCCCGCTCCCCAAGGGCTTTTGCCAGGAAGGAATGAGTCTCTGACAACGCCTCTTGCCCAGATGGAGATATGTGAACTTGGCGTTCCCTGAATTGTGCATGGCTTGAACGTAGCTCATTGTACAAATGGTCACACCTGTTTCTCCGCCTACTTTCTGCCTCTGGCCCCACCCACCACTGGAATGCGGCCCTTGGGAGGCTGCTCAGGAAGGAAATGTGGCCCTCTGCTGCTCTTTTCTTTTACTTTTAAATTGTGTATTTTTATTTTAAATATAGCTGTTGTAACAACTTTATACACATACTGATGCCTATTTGCATATCCAGTGTTTATATTTTGGGGAGAATTCCTCTGCTAATCTTTTATTATTATTATTGGGTTTTATAAACAAGAATAGTAAAAGGTCCAGTTGCGGACAACTCTGGGGTTGCGCGCTCATCTCACTCTATAGGCTGAGGGAGTCGGCGTTTGTCCGCAGACAGCTTCCAGGTCATGTGGCCAGCATGACTAAGCCGCTTCTGGCGACCAGAGCAGCGCACGGAAACACCGTTTACCTTCCCACTGGAACCTATTTATCTACTTGCACTTTGACGTGCTTTCGAACTGCTAGGTTGGCAGCAGCAGGGACCGAACAACGGGAGCTCACCCCATCGCGGGGATTCGAACCGCCGACCTTCTGATCGGCAAGCCCTAGGCTCTGTGGTTTAGACCACAGCGCCACCCGTGTCCCATAAAGAATAATGTTATACAAATAAGCATACCACGTTTTCTCACATCGTTTGTGTATCACAAAAATAGCATAATAGATGTGGAGTAATATCGACAACATATGGTTCATTATTAGTGGTCAATGTATAAGTTCTTGGTTCATGAATTGGTTTAAACAATTAGGAAGACGAGGGGGGAGGATGTGGCCCTCTGGTTGAATAAAGGTCCCCTATCTCTGAACTAAAGCATAGCTAACTTAGTTTGTATCCAATCTGAAGTGCTGCGTTTTTAATGCATAGGAAGCTTTCGTATTTCCTTACCGTGCTTAACCTCAAAGATTAATTCTATGGTACATAAATGAAATTCTGTTAACAAAGGCAGCATGGAGGAGACAAGTGTGCTTTGCCCTAGGAGAGATTAGCCTGGTGTGTTATTGTGCCTGGTGGATTTGGGAGGCCAGGCTACACGTTTTAAGTTGTGTGTGTGGGGGGAAACGATGGGAGAATCGTGTGTCTTACCGCCCAGGAATACCGGGTGCAGTCGCCATGTTCCCGTACCACCTCCCCTTCGTAGGGGCCAAAGATGCAGCCACGAGGCAGGGCTGGGAGGGCGCTCCAGACTCCGAGGCCCCCCTGGGAACGCTCCTTGACCAGAAGTCCCTCCGGCAAGGAGTGCAGGGCCCGTGACTGAGCCCTTTCTGGGACGGGTCTGTCAGCCACAAAGGTAGGGGGTCCGTGCTGCGGGCAGGAGTCCCGGAAGTAAAGGCGGCAGTCTTCACAGACTGTGGGGGGGGAAAGAGAAATGGAAGCAGATCTGGTTTCACCAACAGATCGCAGGCTGACTTTCAGTATGTCAACAGGTTCTGCTACTCTCAATTCTTTTATTTTTTTCAAGACTTTTTTTAATTTTACAAATAAAAAAAAATACAAATAAACATACATCAATAAAATCATACTGTATGTAGAGATTCTCTGTATCTCACAACTCCCCCCCCCCATGCCGTCCACGGAGTTTTATCTTAAAACGTCTACAACTGCATACTCCATCTTTTTATATCAGACCGTATAATGTTTTTTACACTACAAGTGAGTCAAAATCCTGTTCTTGTTTCCATCTGCTTACAGTGGTCTCCTAGATACGGTAACTTTTAAATTTTCCCGATTATTTTATAAAGTTTTCATCCTCTTGGTTTCTGAGTTTTCCAGGAAAGGTTATAGAAATTTGAAATTTACGGCGTGTTCTACATTGAAAGAAAAGTATATGAAAATGATGTACCGGTGGTACAAAATGTACAAGACAAGTTCAAATATCTGCTGGAAATGTAAAGAAAAAGAAGGTACCTTTTATCATAGGTGGTAGACTTGTAAGGTAAAAAAAGCTGTTTGGGAGATGATATATTAATGAAATGAAAAAAATGTTTAAAATAACTTTTGTTAAAAAAACAGAAGCTTTTTTATTAGGAATTACAGGTACCAACATTCCAAAGAAGAAAAGACTTTTTATGTATGGAACAACAGCCGCGTGGATGTTATTGGCCCAGAGTTGGAAGTCCTTACCAGAGAAGAATGGCAAACCAAGTTGATGGATTATGCCGAGATGGCAAAGCTGACTGAAAAACTCTCAATTGTTTTTAAACAGCAGTTGGGGAAAACTGCCTGTCTAGAGTTGTGCTAGGCTTTCTGCAGGGGTTTAGAGCAGGAGAGAGGAGAAATTTGGTTTGGTTCTAAAGGACCGTAAAAATTTGTCAACCACTGAGACAGGCAGGTCAATGGGAAATCCTAGCCTGTTCTGCTTGTGTCACTTGCTGTCACTAAAGCATCATCCTTCAGTAGACAGCTAGGTTAGTTTAAAAAGAGTGTATGCAAGCGCAATCTCTTTGAGCATTTGGCAATCAAATATATCTTATATCACAGATTAGAAATGAAGCAAAGGCAGCTGCGAAAGATCCACTCAACTGATCACCTGTGGCAAGTAAGAAATATCTGAAGGTGGCCAGTCAGGGAAGCTTCAGAGAATTTGGTGGTTCTTCCTCTCCCTCCCGGGGTAAGACGACAAATGGCTTAACACAGGCACTTACAACAATAATTTATTATTTGTGACTAAGTGGGCTAGAAGCTCCTTTACAAAAAGAAAGGGATCATATATGTTTGGGATGGGGCAGAAACGAAGGTTTTACTTTTACTTACAGAGCAGCTCATCCTCAAAATTGGTGCAGGCATCCTCAGCTACTTGCATGGTGTGGTACAATCGTGAAGCCTGCAACATTAACAGGGAGGAAGTGTTTAGAGTCGGTACTTCTCACACCCAAAATCCATGTCACCTTAAATACTTTCCCAAAGAGCAGGGAAGGGGAATCCGTAGCCTTCCAAATGCTGCTGGAATCCAACTCCCATGAGCCTGAGCCTCAGCCAGCAGGACCGAGGGGCCAAACAACATCTAGGTTCCCCACCCCTACCCCAGAGCAACACTGACCCCCCAACCTCAACTTCTGGCCAAACCATACCAATGGCCACCTTCTTCACACAAACGAGACCTTCTTCCAGCAGACCCCCCCCACAACCCTGGATCTACCCTCTTCCTCTAAACTAAAACATTAGCCATGCTGTTACCAAACTCCAACACCTCCTTTCTTCAGAAGGAGCCCACTGCCTACCCCAGTGGATTACAGTCACCTCCCATTTACTACCCCCCCCCAATAGCTCCGTCAGTAATGCATGAGATTCTTAAGTCTCAGGGTCGTGGGTTCGAGCCCCACGTTGGGCACAAGATTCCTGCCTTGCAGGGGGTTGGACTGGATGACCCTCGTGGCCCCATCCAGCTCTACAACTGGATGGGGCTTCTGTGATCCAAATACTGGCCGCCTCCCCTACCCGGTTCAGAACCACGCTGGAGAACAGCTCCAATTAAAAAACACACACGAGGCAATCACTTTGGATGGGCTCAGCCCCAAATCCAGCTCCCCACCGCCCCCAAACCTGACGTCGACCCCCCCAAGCTCCCCTATAGTGCTTCTCCGCCTCAGTCACTACCCCCCCGCCCCGTCTGCATGCAGAGCCCCCACGGACACCCGTCCACCTGCAACACCAAGCCCCGCTCTTGCAAATCAATGCTCGTCCCCTCGCAAGGCACCCGCACGCCCCCAACCCTTATTACAAAAATAAGAGGACCCCCCCACTTATTCTCAGCGTGCCCCACCTCCCTCCTCAAAGGAAGGAACCCCGAGAAGCCGGCCAAGTCTCGCCCTGCCTGGGCGGAGCTGGATCGATGCCGCTGCGGCAGCTCCTCCAGGCGGGCGCCCTCGTGGGAGGGAGGGTCGAGGAGCGCGCGGGCGGAGCGGGGAGGCGGCCCTTCGCCCTCCTTCCTTCCCGCCCTCTCTCCTCCCTCCCGCCCGCTTCCGGTTCTGCAAACTTGCCCGCCGCGCGACACCGGCCGCCGCTCGCAGCCGCATCTGCGCTCCCCCTCCCCTCTCTCCCTTCGCTTTTTTCCTTGTGGAACGCTCGGCCCCGCCAATCCCTTCCCATCGACTGGGCGGTCTGCGGCCAATAAGAGCGTGACCCGCCGCCGCACCAGCCTATGAAGCGCCTTCCATCGGCTTGGAAGGCAAGAAGAGGCGGGCTTGCCCCCCCTCCGCCTCCTCCCTCCGCCGAGTTGGCGGCCAATGAGGAGAGGGGCACGAGGAGCGGGAGGGGTGGGGTTTTTCGATGGAATAAGAGACGCTCCACCCTTTCTAGGGGTGGGCGCCTAGGGAAGCCGTTGAGAACCAATAGGAGAGGAAGGAGGTGGGGGGGGAGGAACCACAAAAAGAGCCGCGCTTCAGAGGATGGGATTCCGTTAATCTGGGAGAGGCGGGTTCAGAGCTCTCCCGGCCAATGGGGTTGGTCATCGTGAATACAGCGGCCAATGGGGAGCCTCGAGGGGAGGTTGGCCGGTTGGCAGTTCAGTTCGCTTTGAAATAGGTTGTGAGGGGTGAGGGAGAGAGGTTGTGACCGCGAGTGTCAAGGTTTTAAATTTAATATTTTTAAGTGATTATTTTATTGTAAACTGCTTTGAGGTTTCACTCCCCCTACAAGCAAGTGGTGTGTGTGTGTATGTGTATATATATATATATTGTGGAATGAATGAATAAATATTTTATTTCTTATATAAAACTCAGATATAAAACTCTAGTGCCCATGCATGATTCAAGGCGACTTACAGCAATTAAAATAATCACACTGAAGTAAAATTATATTAATACAGGCAACAGCCTCATAATAAAAATATGTATAATATTTCTACATAATAAAAATATGTAAAACATGCACAGGAAAAATGCATATAATAATACTGTAATATATAATTTAATAATAATAAATTTATTACTTGCTTTTCACCCTAATGTCTCAGGGCAGGCTACAGCATTAGAAACAACATTTAAAAACAACTTTCAACCATAAAAGCGAGGTGGGCCTTGAAAACACACCTCAAGTATTAAAAGCTAGGCTAAAGAGGTGTCTCTTTGGCATTCTCCAAAAGCTGTACAATGAAGGTGCCAGGCGCAGCTCTTGTTCTTGCAGGTGTTCCGCAGCTTAGGGGCCACCACAGAGAAGGCCCTCAGCCTCTGAGGGTGGAGGAACTACCAAGAGGGCCCCCTCTGCCTATCTCAGCACCCAGGAAGGTCTGCAGGGAAGGAAGCGGGTCTTTCAGATATTTGGGGCCCCGAGTCGTAGTAAACACCAACGTGAGCACTTTGAGTTGGGCCCGGAACCGAACTGGCAACCAATGCAGCTGTTTCAAAACAGAGGTTACATGAGCTCTTAATGGAAACCCAGCCAGCAGTCTGGCTGCTGCGTTTTGGACCAACTGAAGTTTCTGAGTCGTCTTCCAAGGGCAGCCCCAGGGAGAGTGCGTTGCAATGAACCAGTTTGGAAGTTACCAGAACATGGAACACAGTGGCCAAGTCATCTGTGTTAAAAAGGGGTTGTAGCTGGTGAACCAGCTGGGGCAGAAAAAGGCACTCTGAGCAACACACACACACACACACACACACACACACACACACAGAGAGAGAGAGAGAGCAACATTGGCAGAGATTATTGATAACAATGCCTTTCACAGATCAGCTATAGTAGGCAAAATCCTGCTGGAATTAAAATGGCTCTACTGTATCAGCTGGGGAAAAAGAGCTATTGTGATGGGAGGGAGCTGAGGCCTGGCGTTGGAGCCAATTAAGTTCTACTCAGAGTAAACCCATTTAAATTAAGGGACCTGAGTTATAGTCATGCCTATTAATTTCAGTGGGTCTGCTCTGATTATTACTAACATGGGATGCAAACCTGAAATGCATTTAAAATATGTGTTAAATAATTCTTATTTGAGGGTAGGTGCAGAGCCATGAATACAAAGGAATCCAAGAACTGATGATGTTACACAATGTTTGGTTTTTCTGAAGGCTGCCATGTTTATTTCTTTTATAGTATTTATAACCCCCTTACCTTCAGCATAAATATCTGTTTCCAGAGTGGCTAAAAAAGGAATACCGGTATGATGCAATAAAATTTCAGTAAAAAAGCATAAAAACTGAGGCAAGCAGCTAAAACAATAAAAATTGGTTTAAAGTATTGATTAAAAACTTGAAGCCATTAATTAAAAAAGCTGTAGCAGCTTTAACATTTTTTTAAAAACTAGCTTTCATACATACTGAGATGCATTTGAAAACAAACATTTCTGCCCTTGGAGTGTGGATGGGGAGATGTCATCTCTATGCAGGGTGCACTGGTTAGGTGTTTATTTGTCATTCCAGAGCTGATATAAATGAAGCTGATAGCATTAACATGGGAGGGGATGAGATCTTTCTCAGTGTGACTGCAAGTTTTTGTATTTGATGTTGGGGGAGAGGGGAAAAACCTGCAAGTTTCTGTGAATGCTCACAAAATACAGCAGTGGCAACTTTTGGAAGATACGATCCTAAGTGTATTTATTCTGCTCATTCCAAAGGAGCCAGGGTAGTTCTAAAAGATCATGCATACACATCCCGTCACATGAGGCTGCAGCAGGGGGAGAGATGGGGAAGCAGGGGCCATTACATCTCCTCTGATGAAAGATCAGCTATTCAACTCTAAGAACAGGTGTGTGACTAAGCTTCTTCTCCATTTTCCTCCTCATCACTTTGTTCTTTTGAGTTGAGTCTTTTCAGACTATAAACCTGTCTTGGAGTGGGACTGTCTTATTATAATTGATTCTATGTAAGCTGCGATGGGAGTCTTCATAGCTGAAGAGCAGGATAAAAATGCTTTAAATCAGGGTTTCTAAAACTTGGGTTTCTGGTTGTTTTGGACTACAACTCCCATCATCCCTAACTAGCAGGACTAGTGGTCAGGGATGCAGACAACTATAGTTCAAAAGCAGCTGAGACCAGTGAGAAACACTGCTTTAAATAAAAACTTTGTCCTACAACTCAGGCAGCAAAAAGTCTTGAACTAGCTGTGATGAATGTATATAAAGATCCATGAAGTGATTTCCAACAGCCCACTTTTTCTTTTTACAATTGCTCAAAATAATAAAAAACACTTCTAAAAAAAAGACAACCAATCAATGCAAAACGCTTTAGCCAGCAAATTATCTGTTTGCCAATCTATAGCAGATATATTGAGAGAAAGGGCACACAGTACTGTAACCACACTGGTTCCTATTTGTCAAAGCCAGACCCATTCCCTCAATCTGTCACTGTTTTCCTCATCTGATTTTGACAGGAAGCTATGTGCTGAGATAAAGGACTTTTTCCTGCCCATCGGTGCATTTGGGACATTTATTGGAGCAGAAAATGGCTTGCCAGTCTTTCTGACACTTGTCTTTCTGCTCTGTCCCTTCCTGTTTACAGTAATTCCTGTGGGATAGGAGTGTGTATATGCGGTGCATCAACTGGGGATGGAAAAGATGGTGGAAGATTGCATAGCACAATCTTAGTTGCACAGTTTTTAAACATTGACTTCCAATGAAGGTGATATTTTATTACACTGATTATAGTGGTGGTTTCGAATGTGCTGACTATGGACTGTGACAAGAAAGAGGTGTTTGTTCCATTAGTTTCCTCCTCCCTTTCTCTCTCTCCCCCATAATCAATGTAATTGTCTTTAACACAATCTCTCCAATAAATGTTCACCCAGTTCCTTGAACGGTCTTTCTCCTAGCCTCCCCAGTATAATGAGAGATTAAACGAATTATAGCATAAATGTGATGAGGAATACGTTGTGACTGCAGGGGGAAAAGGTGGGGGAATCATTTATTACACTGGTAACAGTAGAGAGGGCATAACCACCCATTTAAATTGGTTGCAGAAAAAAAGGGGTGTGAATGTTTTGTTCCAAGGTCGTCTAGATTTTTTCACAGCTGCTGTCTCACGACTACAACTATTCAACAGAATTACAGATTCAGACATAAATTTAGCAAACGGATGCAGTTACGATATATAACCAGCCCAATGATGACAAGCAGACAGGTAGTGGCTGGGTGGGGGACATGGAAAAGCAAGGTTTTTTTGGGGGGGGGAGAAGCACATTTTTTTCCTAAGTAGGAAGGAAGCCTCATTCATTTTGAGGAAATTACTCTTGAGTAAAACATGCCAAAGCCAGCCACTTAAGTTTTATTATGTAAAGGCAGCACACTTGGGGAGTAAATGAAATAACATGGACAAGGAGGAAAGTGCTTAAACAAACATAGCCTAGTATCCACCTCTGTCCTGGGTCAGGCTTGCAGTAATGAACCACTCCTGCTTTTTCTGCTGCTCTCAGAGGGCCCCCTCCCAAGTCCCAGATGAGGATGGTCAGCATTTCTTCCTCTAACCCTTTAGCAATAGTGATTAACTGATTAAGTTCCGTAACTGCCTGTCAAGTGCTGCAGCCTCAGAGTTGCTTCTGTGTTTGTGCTCTAACTTTCTTCAGAAATGTTTGATTTAGCTTTTTTTTTTTTTTTTTAAAGAAAGTAAGTTAGAGTCTGGGGGCCCTGCTGACTCAGGGTCTGGTACTTGCGTTGGCAGCCCTGCTCAGAAACCTGATGTTTGAAATAGATTATACTCTTGCATACAGACTGCAAAACACGAGAGAGGACTGGAGCATGTACTAAAACAGGGATGAAGAACTTGCACCTGCGTGGGGAGCAAATGTGGCCCTCCGGGACTCTCTTTCTGGTCCTTGGCACTCTCCACAGGCCACACCCCTCCTGAGCCACACCCCTTACGATTCCCTGCTTTGCAACTCTTGCCATCAGCTCAGAAACACGTGAAGTGGCAACATTAAAGCTAAAATGATGGGACAAATCTGACATCTAGTGGACAAAAGGGATGAATTTGGTTCCTGATTGTTTTTTTAGTGGTTGGAAAAAATGTGATTCTGCTCATGCTGCTTTAATTTTATCATTTATTCTTTAATGGAAATTGTGTTTTGTTTGATTTCGTGTGCACCCTGAGGACTTCCAGAGTTGAAAGGCAGAGAGAATATTTTAAATAAATGAAAAGATGCCCTAACAAACTATATGTATGTGTCTATGTATACTACACACACATGCATATGTGAATAATAAATGGAAGGTACTGCCAACCTAGCAGTTCGAAAGCACGTCAAAGTGCAAGTAGATAAATAGGTACCGCTCTGGCAGGAAGGTAAACGGCGTTTCCGTGCGCTGCTCTGGTTCGCAGCTTAGTCTTGCTGGCCACATGACCCGGAAGCTGTACACCGGCTCCCTCGGCGAGTAAAGCGAGATGAGTGCCGCAACCCCAGAGTCGTCTGCAACTGGACCTAACGGTCAGGGGTCCCTTTACCTTTACCTTTACTATAATTACAGACAGATTATTGCATTCCTCTCATGCCGAGTTGAAGACTTCAAGATTCCCAGGGGCTAAATGAACATTCATTTCAGCCCCCTTATCACTGCATCTTGTTTCCATATCATTTTTTTCAGCTGTAATTCAGTGGACCCTGAGTCCTCACTGGACTGTCTTGTGTGCTGCTGTTTTGACTACAAAAGCAATTAGCGGGTGTGGGGGGGGGGTACATATGTATATTTGTAGTTTGTCATTTCTTCCACCAGATGGCAAAGCTGTTCCATTTCTCTCTCCTTGCTCTCCTTTTCTCTTGAGAGAGGTGACCAGAACTCTCTCTCCATCATCTCCTGAAGAGTGACTGTCTGCTGCAGCAGAGGACCAAAACAAACAAACAAAGAACAGAGAACAAAAAGCTGCTGTTTCCAGGTTCACAGGAACAGTGCTTCAAATATGAATGAAAAAGCAACTCTTTTTACAGCTGTTATCCAATTCAAGAAATCCTAGCCACTTAACCAAAGTAGTTTTCTGTGAATTGACCTGTTAAATCTGCATACAATGAAAACAATAGTTTAAGGTTGGGGGGAAGTTCTTTGGGTTTTGGTCCTGCTTGTATATGATTCAGCAGCTACTCTCATTTCCCTCTTCTAAGGGTAACACAAGAACATAAGAACAGCAAGTAGCTGTTAAGGCCAGTAGCCCATCTAGGCCAGCATACTGTTCTCGGAATGATCAGCCTAGGCTCGCCATATGTCAGGAAAATTCTTGACATTTTCTGGTGTAAAAATGGCGTCGGGGGCAAAATGTCAGGGAAAACCCAGATGTATGGCAACGCGATGGAAATAGCAGCGGAAACAGCTCCAAAAGAGCTCAACAAATATGGAAATCCTAGATCAGCCAGATCAAGCAGCATTTGAGTGCAACAGCCCTTGTGCCTTTCAATGGCTTCCAGGAACTGGCATTCAGAAGCATCCTGCCTGTGATAGCGGATATACCCACCAGGGTTAGCAGCCAAGAGTGAGGGTGCCCCTCTGAATACTGGTTGCCAAGGAGCAACAGTTGAACAGCATTATTGCCCTCATGCCTTGATGCTTGTGAGCTCCCTGGAGGCACCCAGTTGGCCAACGTGATGCTAGACTATATGGACCTTTGGCATGATTCAAGTGGGGTCTTCTTAACGGTGGGGGGAACAGAAGACGGGTCCAATTGCATACCGTTCAAACATTTCCTTAATCAAAAGTTTGTTTGAGCCATCTCAGAATTTGGAAACCTGTAAGGCACTGCATGGACATTGTAGCTGCCATCTCTATGCCCCATTGACACAGGCTTCACCAAATGGAATGGCTGTGGCTGGCTTCAGTCGTGTAGCTTGTCTAGAACCACATCACCAACAATGTCCAGTAGATGCCCTTGACAGTCACGCAACCGTGTTCTGTAGAGCCATCGCAATAGCAACGGATGCACTAATGAGGCCCATCTCCAAAAAACATTGGCTGCTCACACATTACCAGCTTAAAATGCAGCAAGATCATTTCCTCCACACTGTATTTCAAACTGGAATTGTACGTCGTTGCATGCATCAGTGCAGTTGGATGCATTTCCAAATCACCTGGCGCCTGCCCACAGCATTGGGCATAGAGGATATGTGTGGATGGCTTATATTTTCAAATCAGATCGAAGCCGACTTGGGGGGAAACACACCAAAACTCAGTATTTCTCAAGAAGCTACAGGACAGATGTGGATTCCAGTCCTAGTTCAGCAGTGTTCAGCTGTTTTCTTAAATGGCTCCTTCTCCTGTAGCTTTAAAGTCAGTCTCACACCCAGAAAGTAAACAGATGCAATATTTCCTAGCCTGGAGAGGAGGAGTGTGAAAAACCTCACTCACTATGTTTCAGGCGGGTGTTAAAAGGCACAGGAGGAGGCTGGGGAAGTGGAAACGAATGGTGGAAAACAAACCACCCAGGGGCGACACAACAACCCTTGTTCGGTTCACCAAGCTGTGGGGCAGTTACAATGGTGCCACACAAGGCATCCTCCAAGTAGCCTCCGTCCTGCTGCTCTAGCCTAGCTCCACTTGCCCCGAGGACTGAGCCTTGAACACAAAGGAAGAGTTTGGCATAAGCTGGAAAAAATACTTTTCAGGTTTGTATGTTTTCGACTCTGCTTTCTTCTCCCTAGGATTTTCATTTCCTCTCTTGGTTTGTTTGCCTTTTTGAGCATGTGACTGTGGAAGGGAGGGAGGGAAAGGAGGCACAATGACATAAGGAGACCCAGAGGCAAATTGGTGTTTTCATTGAAAAGGATGGAACATTCAGCAGCGGCCGCAAGTGTCCCAATTCTTTGCTTTCCTGGAGTCAAAATGTAAGGGGTGGTCAACGAAAAGTCACCAACTTGGATGGCTTTAAAAGATGATTCAACAAATCCATGGAGGATGAGGATATCAATGGCTTCAAGCCACAATGGAGGCTATGCTCTGCCTCCCTGGCCAGTAATGCTTCTGAATACCAGTTGCTAGAAACCACTGCAGAGGAGAATGCTATTGTGCTCAGCAGGTACCCCACAGGTCTCTAGTTGGTCATTGTGAGAACAGGATGCTGGACTAGATGGACCATTGGCCGGATCCAGCAGGCTGTTCTAATGCAATTATTTTTAACACTGTGAATGATTAGGACAAAACAGCATCCCCACTGATGATCAAAGCACCAAATATATCCTGAATTCATTCTCACCCCCAAATTTGCTTATTGATTATATCCATTTTTTGTAACAAAACTATGGCCCACAATCCAGAGTCACACTAGTAAATGAAGTCTGACTTGGAGAATTATGCTTCTAAAGTTAGTGCAAAAATTGCAGACAGAATATACTGCAGAATAAACAACCGGAGAGTGAATGTTACTCCTTGCAGAATAATCACTGCAGAAGAACTAAGGCGGAGTGGATGCAAGATCAACAACCCATTAGCAGGAGATCTTCTGCACAGGGATGGGGATAGATGACCTTTGAGATATTTGGGCTATCTTGGTTCGGATTGTTGATGTATTTAATGCCAAGTACTCATGGTCCTGCCCAGAGCCTGATACAAGCCGGTGATTAGTTGGATGTGCTTGATATGAGTGAATGAATGTGTGCGAGAGAAGGAGTCGCCATCCACAGCTTATCTCAAATCTCTAACAGCAGAAGCTCCTATATATCAAGGGAGGGTAAGGATGAAAGATGGGCGTTTCTCTTGTCCCATTTTGTTGCAGCAAGATATTTGTTGCCACAGCTGACAAAGCAGCCAGGCTGACCTGGTTTGTATCAGTCTTTGGATTCCTTCCCCCCCTCTCCCACAGCCTCAGGCTTCCTACATCCATCTCTGTTTTACAGCCATAATCTCCCATTCAGAAATAATCTGTCTTTATGCACCTCCATAACAGATGCTGTGACCATTTTATTCTTGGGAGGGGCTTTCTTTTGTAGGCTGCATTCAGACAGTCTTACGAATTTTAACATCCAAACCAGCAAGCTGTGGTTTAAGCGGTCTCTTGAAAGCAGGGTTGCAAACTTTGGTTTGATCCAGGTTTGTAAATTGTGATCCTGGTTTAGAGGGGGTTGCTCAAACAGCAGTTTCCTGGTTTGGATGTCATGGTAAACTGTGGTTTTAAGATGGAATATAATGAATTAAGCTCTGCATGTGACAGGAAGAAGGGAGGGGAGAAGGAGTATAGGGGGCTGCCTGAATGCAGCCATAATCCATGTGTGGACATGGAGGCTGAATGACTGGGAAGTAGCTTTCAGCAAGAATTTGTATTCTATTGAAGGTGAGGCATGAGACCTAGAAAACAGAATGGCTTAGTAAGCCTTGGATACACTACCCTGGGTTAAACTGATGGGTATTGATACACCACCAAAACAAAACATCAAGGTCATAGAAGCTTGGAAACCAGTGATTATTTTGATTCTGAATCAACTCAGCCATCTTATTCTGATGTGTAGGCTGTGACACATCTGGCTTGTGATCATATTTTGACGCTGAATCTTGGGTTTGACAAAAGAGTCATAGAGAGCTGAGTCCTTGATGCTGTTAATACCCTGCTTGGAACTCTTGGTCTGGGACTTCCTTTGAGTGTTACTGGGTCTCCTCTGCTTCTTTTCCATCACCCACTTTTCTTTGCTGTATCTTGTGTGTGTGTGTGTGTGTGTGTGTGTGTGTGTGTGTGTTCCGCACAACAAGCAAGTAGTCCACATTGTTCTATTGACTGTTGTCAGGACCTACCAGGGCTAGAACCTGGAAGAGTAATTGCTGAAAGCTGCCCAGAGTGGCTGGGGCAACCTAGTCAGATGGGCAATATATAAACAAACAAACAAAAATATGCAGATATGGCAAAGCTGATTGCAGAAATAAGAGATCAAAAAGTTGGAAATTTTGTTGAAGTGGAGATTCTTTCCAGACTATTTGTGAAAAACAGTCAAATGACATTGTGAGCAGGATTTGAACTATAGGCAAGGGAAGAAGAATAAATAAATGATTGTAATATAAGTTACAATATAATAGAAAATAAATGGTAGTTATGGCAGCAGATAAAGGATTACAATATTGTGGGCATCGTGGATGTAAGGATGGGAAGTCAAAATGTAAGAAATTATTATACTGAATGTGAATTGAACAATGTCAAATTTTGTGTAAAAAAACTAACAACAACAACAGGTTGTTTCAGTGACCATGAGCAGCTGCCCCTTGTGGTGATGAATGATCAGAAAGGGAGCTTGAAGCATTTTCCAAGCAGTGAAGCATCCAGAGCCTCTGGATTGGCCTTGACCATTGGACTCTCTTGGATAAGAAGGGCCACAAAGACTTCCTGTTTGAACCCAGATCTCACCCAGGGTTAGCCTGAGGCAAATGGCAAGATGATGCCCTCATTGTTCCATGCACACAAGCCAAGTAGACTGACAAGTCAAAGCTTGTTCTCGTACTGGCAATATAAGATAGTGTCCTCTTCTGCACTTGAACGAAGTAGACGGAATTTGGGGGTGCAGAACAAACCACATGGCATACACAGCTCTGTCCTCTGACAAAAGGGTACAGCCAAGGGACTCATGAGGAACAGCCAGGGTCTTCTGCCCTCCAGTGTCTCCTGCCTGAGGTGGCCACCTCACTTTGTCTAAGATTAGGGCTGACCTTGATCTTGCCTGAACAACAAGGCCCAGGAATGGGCAGACTTCAGGTTTGTTTGATCTTCTTCTTCTTGTTGTTGTTAGAACACCAAGATCTACCAACCAGAGGCAGGTGCAAAAGATATCCAGTTAGAATTAAGGAGCAGCATGTATTGGAGGCACCTGCTGAACCCAGGAAATTGTTTTCATGATCAGAACTGGTCTCGTTGTCCTATCACACAAGCTTCCATACCTGATTTTCCCAGCAAGCTTTCTGAATCTTAGCAGCCTAATTTAGAAGTGTGGTGGGGAAGGTCTTTTTGTTCTTTCTACTGCTAAACAATTTGGAGTCAGAATCCTTACGGATCTAGTGTAAATTAGTCACAGATCTACCTGTTGCTCCTGGCTGTATATCTCTTGGCTCTTGACTTCCTGACTCACCTTATGGCCTTGAGACACTCCCATAGCCATGACCCAAACACATTAAACTTCCTCCCATTCCTTCCTGACCTCTCCTTGTCCTCTGACCCTCCACTCTCTGCTGTTGCCAGGTATCAAAGAAGCATGCCACAAACTGGGGTTGAGTTTGTATCCCAGGCAAGCCCAGGCAAGTGGGTAGCAGAGGGTTGATCCCTTTATTTAAGGAACAGCTGTCACTCAGTGGCAGAGCACGGTCTTTGCATGCAAAGGGTGGGAAAGTCTCTTGTCTGAAACCCTACAAAGTTGCTGCCAGTCAGTGTAGGCTGTACTGAGCTAGACTCAATGGTCTGATGCAGCGTGTCCCTAGACGGGTATTGTTGTTGTTTGCAGGTAGACTCTGCAACTTGTCATTGATACAATAGTGCATTAGGGATGGATTTACAGTATACTGGACTGTCATCCTGCTTGTTCAGTGATGCTTCCCCAATGTTACCTCATCATTGCCATCCTAGAGGGGCACTCTTGATCTATAGTGCAACCAAAACAGGCCAACCCTCACCGTCCAGAAGATCTTGGCTCTTCCAGACATCCTTTTTATTGTGCATTCATGATTACTGGTGTGCATCATGGCATCAGGGCAGCGACATGCGAATCCGTTTTCAATATTGTTTGCGTCTGCAAAAGTTGCTTGGTTTCCACGACCCGTTGCTTCCTGCTCAAATCCTGTAACCTCTCATACCACAAATGCTCCCATTTATTTTTCTTTCTTTCTTTTCTCCTGCAGTTGGGGTGGGGGGTGGCTTCGTGGTAGAAATAAAATAGCAGGATTTCAGCAGGAAGCCACAGGGCATCACGGATAGGATACGAAGCAGTCCATCTGCCCCAACATGTTTTCAGGTGCAAACGGTGTATAACTGTCCTGATACCATTCTGTACCTTTTGACACAGTCAAAGGGAGCCCTCTGTATAAGTCAGCTTCCTATGTTCCCAAGAGCTGGGAGCAAATGGGCTCTCCCATTCATATGTCGCTGTGTGCTGCCCAGGTGAAGCTGCCCCTCCCTCTCCAAGGGTGCCCCAGCTGATGTTATGAAAGAACATGAATGAAACTGTGTGTCTTTATTCATGGGAGGCACTGTCTCCAGCTGAGGGGAGCACATGTGCCTCCCTTGTGTCGAAAGAGGAGCAGCCGTCTCTGGCCATGTCGGGGGAGGGGAGGTGGGTGGGGGGAGGGGAGGGGAGGCTGCTACACGTGGCCAAGTGCTATTTATAGCTCACTGCAGCCTGGTGCAAAAGGGATCGTGTGGAGCAGCCGGGCTATTTATAGTAACCAGCTCTCAGCAGCAGCACCCGACTCACATCCTAATAACCCACCGCAGAGAAGAGAGAGAGAGGGAGGGAGGGAGAATAAGCAGAGGAGGGGGAGGGGATGTTCTTGCAGTATCCCACCCAAATCCAAGCCTGTAGTCTCAGTCAGATCCTGCAATTTAGACCTGCTTACCCATCCCATCCATTCATCCGCAAGGAAATGTATTAAATTTTCCAGTATGGGCACCTTCTGCCCAACATGGAATTAAATGCATCTATATCTGTGTCTTAAGGGTAAATGTTTTGGCCACAGTTATAGATTCTGAATAATAGCTGTAGGGTGGGGACATTATTTTCAGATGCTCCTTTTTCCCTCGAATAACTCTACGGCTTGAGCATGATATCTGAAACAAGAGCTGGGCTGAATGATCCTCACAGCAAATGATCCTCAATTCCGAAAATTGTTTTTTTCGAATTGTCAGGTGGTGCTTCCAGCGGCTGGTGGTTGTTTCAGCATAGTAGATGGTGGAGTGCAACTTATGAGAAGTGTTTTCAAGGCCCCAAATTGGCCTTCTGCCTCCCACAAATGTCTGGGTCCCAATACTCATTGGTTTAGATTTCCAATAATGAGGGAAGATCCACCCCCTAATCTGCCTGCTTCCAGGAAATCAGCCCCAAGCAAGCCCTCTCAGAGGTCAAGAGAGGCCTGGGCCATTTCCAGCTTTTGAAGGCTCCAGACCATAATAAAAATTAAAACATCAAAACCAAGAAAAAATGCACCAAAAACAGAGTGAGACATAATTCGATCACATAGACACATAAATGTATTTATTTAGCAAATGCTTTTCTAGTCTTTTCTAGCTAAGAGAGAGTCTCATGTTTTGGCCTGATGTTGTTGTTGTTCAGTCGTTCAGTCGTGTCCGACTCTTCGTGACCCCATGGACCAGAGCACGCCAGGCACGCCTATCCTTCACTGCCTCTCGCAGTTTGGCCAAACTCATGTTAGTAGCTTCGAGAACACTGTCCAACCATCTCATCCTCTGTCGTCCCCTTCTCCTTGTGCCCTCAATCTTTCCCAACATCAGGGTCTTTTCTAGGGAGTCTTCTCTTCTCATGAGGTGGCCAAAGTACTGGAGCCTCAACTTCAGGATCTGTCCTTCTAATGAGCACTCAGGGCTGATTTCTTTAAGAATGGATAGGTTTGATCTTCTTGCAGTCCATGGGACTCTCAAGAGTCTCCTCCAGCACCATAATTCAAAAGCATCAATTCTTCGGCGATCAGCCTTCTTTATGGTCCAGCTCTCACTTCCGTACATTACTACTGGGAAAACCATAGCTTTAACTATACGGACCTTTGTTGGCAAGGTGATGTCTTTGCTTTTTAAGATGCTGTTTAGGTTTGTCATTGCTTTTCTCCCAAGAAGCAGGCGTGGCCTGATGTACATAAGTTCAAGTTGTGAAACCTTACTGAAATCAAGATACACTACATCCACAGCATTCCTCTGATCCACAAAGCTTGTAACTTCATCAAAAATAATAACAATATGAGATTAATCTGACACGACTTCTTTTTGAGAAATGCTTGCTGAGTCTTGGTAATCACAGCATCCTTTTCTAAGTGCTCACAGACTCACTGTTGAATTATCTGTTCTAGAACCTTTCCTGGTGTCAATGTCAAGCTCACTAGTCGGTAGTTACCTGGGTCTTCTTTTTCCCTCTTTTTGAAGCTGGGGATAACATTTGCCTGCCTCCAGTCTGCAGGGACCTCACTTGTTCTCCAAGAATTCTCAAAGATCATAGACAAAGGCTCTGAGATTACACCAGCAAGCTCCTTTAGTACCCTTGGATGCAGCTCATCAGGCCCTGGAGATTTGAATTCATTTAAAGTACTGTAGCTAGGTGTTCCCTTACCACCTCTTTTCTTATCTTGGGCTGCAGCTCCCTCCTTACATCGTTTATTCTGTTATCACCAGGTTGGGCATCACTTTCCTTTTGAATGAAGACTTAAAGAGATGATGGGATTTGTAATCCAACCCCACCCCTGGGTTAAGCTTGAAAGTTCCACCAAAAAGCTGTCTTGAGTTTTGAGAACGGACACAAAAACTTGCAGAAGGGAGTGACAGATGTAAAGGGAGTGACAGGCGTAAAGGGCAGGAAGCAGTGACATATGACATATGGAGACATTGCTATTGTTGTTCGTTTATTTATTACATTTGCGTAGCATCTCTATCTTCCAAGAAGGTGGTGTACATGGTTCTCCTCCTCCCTGTTTCATCCTCACGACAATCTTGTGGTAGGTTAGGCTAAGAGATGGTGACTGCCCCAAGGTCACCCAGTGACTGAATTGGGGTTTGAACCTCTAGTCTCCCAGGTCATAGTCCAGCACTCTAAGCATTACACCACACTGGCTCTACCTCAAGTTTCAGTGCCAACTGAAAACTTTCCACTTCTGCCTCCCTACCTTTCCTTTTGGGGGAGGTGGTCATCTAGTGGCACTGGCTTGTACTTAGTCTAGGAGACAAAAGCTCTGGTAAGTTTGAATTACTATAATATGATTCAGTTAAAGGTAGATAGCCGTGTTGGTCTGTCATGGTCAAAACAAAATAAAATAAAAAAATTCTTTCCAGTAGCACCTTAGAGACCAACTAAGTTTGTTCTTGGTATGAGCTTCCGTGTGCATGCACACTTCTTCAGATACCTGAAGAAGTGTATCTGAAGAAGTGTGCATGCACATGAAAGCTCATACCAAGAACAAACTTAGTTGGTCTCTAAGGTGCTACTGGAAGGATTTTTTTTTTTGTTATAATATGATTGTTTGCATGTGTGTGTCCTGTTATGTATTCTCCTGCCCTGAGATTGCTGGACAACAAAGGGCAGGATACAAGTTTCACAAATCAACAAATGAATTGTAGTTACCCAGGCAAAAATAAGCAGGACTCTGCCCCCAAGGCCAGGGCTGACCCCAAACCCTTTTGCGGACTGAAATGAGGTGGGAGGGACCCACCCCTTCCACAACCTGCAGTACCAGCAGCCACACCTTACTGTAGATATCACAGGAAAGCTGCTACAAATCTAGTGAGGCTTCACCAAAGTGTTTTGCCAGACAGCTGTCTGCAACAGGAACTTGAGCAATATGACAGTAACTGGTAAAGGTGCGCACTAATTTTAATGGCTGTGAGGGCTTGGGCAGGTGTCAAGCAAGTGGGGCTCATTCTGCTGCCTCTCCCAATCTTCTGCTTGAGACAAGTGCCTCAGTATGACTCACAAATGGGCTGACCCTGCCTAAAACAGACAACATGTAACTCCTTAAAATAAGTAGATTAACAATGCAATCCTATACATTTTTACTCCAATGGACATACTCCCAGCAGAGCTTACTCCCCTAAATCAAGCAAAATAGGTAGAAATGTGAAACACGGCTGGTTGTAAGTATCCCAGCAGTATTAGATCAGAAGCAAGCAAAATACAGAGCAATAGTTTTAGGGATGGCAATGGTAGCTTGAGAAACATGCCTCTTTCAGTGTCATAGTGACTTTGGAGAGTTGGCAAAGTCAAGAATTATGACCTAGACTTCTTGGTTATCTCGGGAAGTCTTTTAAAGAGCATTTCTTGGATCCTGTGATAGATTGGTTTTAGCTGACCTGGACCTACCACAACAGCCAATTCCCACAGAAATACTATCTTAATTCTAGTGTTGCTCTGGAAATGAAGGTGCACATGTGCAATGAAAGATCCAAGTGGATTTTGCAAGGGACAAATCTGTAAAGGAGAGTTAGAATGGTGTAGTGGCTATGTTGGACTGGGGAGACTTGGGTTCAGATCCTGACATAGCAGTGGCATTCATTGGATTATTCTGGGCAAATCAGTGTCTCAGTTCCTAAGGGTGCCCAGCTGTTGTGAGGATAGTATGGCATAACTTTCATAGATCACCTTGAGGTTTTTTTGGGATGAAATACAAATCTGAAGGAAAATCATATAGATCCAGCCAGCAGGAATCTGGGGTGCTCTTCAGAGACAGTGCCTGAAAAATCCATGCTGATGTTATATTTGGCATGATGGTGTGACTTAGTGGATGATGTGTTGAAATAGAACTTTGGAGAGAGATATGGATTCAAGTCTTAAGTCAATCTTGTAGCTCAATCTTAGCAAGAAGTAAGTTATCTTGTGAAGGTGGCATCTCTGAACAAGTTATCTTTAACAAACATGCTTTGTGGAAATTTTGGTTTTGAAGCAAAGAGGATCCATTTCTCTCCCCCCACCCCAGTTCCAATGACTAAATCTTTCTTCTTGTTCCATAACTGATTAAAGATGAGGCAACAAAGTCTGCACATCTCACTGAGTGAAGGTATGAGTATATTAAGAATCAGAACATAGAGCATCTTGTATAGTTTTGAGTGGTTCTGTTTCTTTTTGGTAATGCCTATAAATCCTGAGATAGTTCAGCAGTAGAGCATGAGACTTTTAATCTCAGGGTCCTGGGTTCAAGCCCCATGTTGGGCAAAACATTCTTCCATTGCAGGGGGTAGACTAGATGACCCTCATGGTCTCTTCCAATTCTACTATTATTCTATAACTATTTTCACAGGAGCAAGAGGAAACAGTGCTGCATACCTCAATAGGAGAGATATAGGATTAAGGACTTTGGTGACATGTGTATGTCACTAAGTATACTTGTTTCCAAACAGGAATGGTTCCCAGCACCTCTCATTGATAAACTGAGCCCTTATTGTCCTGGGTTGAGGATAAAACACTGCACTGTCCTATGAACCAATGCCAAGCTGGAATGCCAAAATATGTGTCATGTGCCTCACAGTTCTCTGCAAATCATTTGTTTAATCACTTCGGCAGCAATCCTATACACACATTTACTTGGGAGCAAGTCGAGTTGAACTCAATGGGGTTTACTTCTAAGAAGGATTGTATGTCCTATGCATTTTTACTCAGAGGTAAGTCACATTGGGTTCAATGGTGTTTACTCCCTGGTAAGTGCACATAGGATTGCAGCCGTAAATGCTTTAAAACCCTTGTTTTATTTAAAACCAAAAACAACAGAAGTAAGTTTCCAGTTCTGTGGTCACTGAGATGCAGCTGAAAACAGGATTTAAAAAATAAATTAAAAATAAGCAGCTACAGTATCTTAGAGGGGGAAAATAACATTATTAAGGAAGCCAGATTCATTGCATTGTAAAACAACGCCCCCCCCCCAAATCTTGTCAGCATTTTCCAAGGACTGAATCTTTTTTTTAAAAGCAGTATTTCAGAAAAGTATTTCAGATAAAGGATACGGTAGGAATATGTGCAGCGTGTCCACCAGTAGTTGATTGGTATCGTCCAGGATCATAAAAATGATATGCACATTATGCTAATATCATGCAGATTAGCTGCAGTCCACCAGCTCATGACATTTGTCATATGCATCCCTCAATGCTTCCACCTCCCCTTCTCCGACAAAGGGACTCCAATTGGCACGACCCTGGAGTTTGCCTGTCCTTTCTCATCAGCCAGGGCAGCTGTCCCAGGTGCTGAAGCCGCCTTTGCATCCACGAGGAACTGTCCATGGTGCTGATGGTACCTAAGGCGCTGTCCCTTCCAGCACCACCTGCCGGCCCTCCCTTCTCTAGCGCCAGTGCGCCCTGCGCTCCCCCCAGGGCTCCTCTTCCCTCCCCAATCAGCGGCGCTTCGTGACTGCCTGGCAGATGCGTCACGCTCGGGCCCGGAGTTCCCTTCCCCGATTCGTGACTCGCCTGCCGGAGTCTCGGGCGGGACTCGGCAGTCTCTGCAGCTCCGCGATCTGGACAGTTCCCCTACCCTTCTCTCCCAAATTGACAGCTTCTGTCTTCCTACCATCTGGGGCGCCCCGATGGAGAAGGTGAGCTTCTGCCCAACGGGGAATAGACAGGGAAAGACGGAGACGGAGGTTGGGGTGGAAAGGGATCTTCGGAGTATCACCGTAGACCTGCCCTTCTAGGGATATCTAGACAAGGTTAGGGGGCTGGGAATGATGGGGCAGTGGTGGTGGAGGAGGAAGAAGAGGAATTGGGGAATGGTAGTGGGAAACTGGAAATGTACCAGAGGAGATCAGAGAGTACCAGGTAGCACAGGGATGTGATGGTTTTTTTTGGACACGCTGGAATGGGGCTGAAACATGACAGTTGTGTTTGTGTGTGCATACATATAACACAGAGATAAAAGGAGGCAGAAGGAGGGAGGACTGTGTCAGAAAAAGCAAAGAGTGTGTTAGTGTTTTGGTTTTGCAGGAGAAGGAGAGAGAGAGGCAATGGCTGGTTCCGGAAGGGGGGAGGCAGGCATGATATGCATCGTTGGCCACAGTTGTTTCTGTACATTTTTGCTCCCCTGTGCCCAGTTCGCAAGCCCTCTCCTTTTTTTCTTCTTCAACATTTTAAGAGCTCTGATTTGGGTGTGTGCATGTTTTCTCATTATTTACATGACTGTATGCTGTTGGGGTGGAGAGCTTGATTCCCTGTCTAGCCAATAATATATTCTCCTCCGTATTTGCATGTTGGGGAAAAGATGTGTGGAATTGTGCATGAGTGTTAACACATACAAATATCACAGGATGTTTGGTTGTGTGAACGTGTCCCCTTGAGCAAAGTGCGCAGGATGTATGCCTAGGTGTGTGTCATCCTTTGAGGGTCAACTTCTGACTTGACAGATTTCCTGTCTAGAAAACACATGTCAGAAAGAACATGCAAACCATGTATAGATCACGCTACATGTGGGTATTGCTGGTTCATCAGTTTTTCGTTTAGTTTTTCGTTTTCTCTGTAGGCTCAGAAGCCACAGTTGGCTGTGGCTTCCCACTGTACCCTATAACAGACATGTGTGTAATCATCACATGCAATAATCAACACACAGTTTACACACTCTTTCCTGCACATGTTCTTTCTATGTAGAAAAACTGTCTAATCCGAAGCAGCCTTAAGTATAAAAGTGTGTGTGTGTGTGTGTGTGTGTGAGAGAGAGAGAGAGAGAGAGAGAGAGAGAGAGAGAGTCACAAGCTTCTTGCAGAAAGGCTTGTCAGCATGGAATATGTTTCTATATTCACACTGATGAAGTGTTGCACGTGTGTGCCTATGGCATGAAAATATGTGTGCATGTCTGGATGTGTGCCTTGGTCTGTATGTATGTGAATGAAAGGTATGGTGTATACACGAGAGAGAAAGAGAGAGGGAGGGAGGGAATGAGAGCTGGGGAAGATTTTTTTATATATACAGTACATAGTCTGGGTGTGTGACAATGTAGGGTTCTGTAAAGAAGATGGTGTGCTTGGGGCTCTGGGTGCTTGTGTGTGCTTGCACAAACATGCCCACAAACGCCGGACACTGGTGCCCATTTCTAGATGTGTGGCTCATTTCAGTGTTTTCTAAATCGTTCTTATTTTACATCTATGCACAGCCGCTGCTAGTCAGTTAGGAGTTTTACCAGGTAGAATCTAGCCTTTCCTGGAAAGTCTCAGCCCCATCCAGTGGTGGGATGAAAGGGCACTCACTCAAGGAACCCATCTCCTACCTGGCACACCCCTACTTGGAGAAGGTAGAAAAGTCAGCGTTGAATGGGAACTACGGGAGGGGTGATCCATCCATCCGATGAGGTTTTGGCTGCGTTGAGGAAGAGGAAGGCATCCTAAAATCTTAGAGAGGAGACTGGGAAGAGGTTAATCGGAAGCTTTTGAAAAGGGCTTGGCCATGGGCTTCTGCAGAGGCTGGGGGCGGGGCAGGGTAAGGAGCCGAGCTTGAAAGCGCCCGCCCCCCCCGTTTTGTTTTGGGCGGGGGGCTGAGGGTGAGAGAGACTCGATGGCGAGAGATTCCCCCACCTACAGCAGATAGACGGTGGCTGACTGCGTGGGTGGTAGAAGCAGGGAGCTCCCCAGGAAGGAAGGATGGAAGGAAGGCGGCAGGGGGGTGGGGGCATCTCATAGAGAAAGGGGCGGGGAGTCTGGGTGGGACCCAGGGACGGTGTGTGCAAGCCCCGGCTGCCAGCCCCGCGAGAGAGGCTTCGGAAGAACTGCAGGGAGGAAGCGAGAACCTTCCTAGCCTGCGGAGCCAAGGCTGAGGCAGGAGAAGCGAGAGAGGGAGCGCTGCAGTCGGGGTGCAGGCAGCGCTAAGGGAGTGTCCGAGCCACCAGAGAGGTCAGCAGAAAAGAGGGAGGCAGCAGGCAGCCCCATATAGGCGGAGATGGCATTCCAAGAGCAACAGGTGGATGCAGGAGATCCGAGGCTGGAGAGACCATCAGGCAGAAGCCGCCGCTGCTGCTGCTCTTCCCTACCGTGCAACTGAAGGGGAGAAAAAGGAAAGGAAAAGGTCTTCCCTGGGTCTTTTTGCGGTCTGGGCTTTCTGGGTCTGTCCAACCCCCGTATCAGAAAGCCCTTACCCCAAAAAGCATCCGGGGTTGTACGATGGCATCGCTGGACCGCCACCAGGGGGCACCCTGGAGAGGTCATTCCCACTGCAATGGGCTTGGAGGAGGCTCCTTCACCGGGCGCCCAGAAAGGCTTGCTCTCTGTCGCCCATCCTGGCGGGCTCCCCGCCTCTCTCTCTCTCTGTTTCCCTCTCTCTCTCCTGCTCGCGTACACAGGAGGAGCCGGCCGCGCAACGCAGTAGTGAAACCCCGCTTCGCTTGCCTCGTCTAGGGAGAGGCTGATTGACGTCAGCGGGAGGCACAGCCCCTCTCTGCATCCCATGCTCCACTCTGGGAAGTGAGACCATCTCATGGAAGGAAGTTTGGCTGCTCCTGGTTTTGACTCTCCCAGTGCCAAGTTGCTCCACTGATCATCTTCAGTGAATCTAGAATCCACCTGTCCCATGCATGTGATAGATTGCTTGCCTCTCTCCATTTCCTTCTTTTGACTTCTGCGCTCCTCTGTCACCTTCCCTTCTTTCCACCGCCACCCTTCCTCTGCTCTGTCTCTTCCCTCTCTATCTGCAGCAGGTGCCATCCGCAGCGGTGTTCATGGCGGCAGCCACACTCCCGGTTGCAGAAAGTCTTTGCTTGCTCATCCGGCTTGTTTCATCCAAAGGGTGCAGGGAGGTCACGTAGTCCCAGATGCCCCCCTCCCCTCACAGTGCTTCAGGAGATTTCAGATATCCACCACTTGCTGGGCAGAATCCCAGGGATAGCTCAGTCGGTAGAGCATGAGGCTCTCAGGGTTGTGGGTTCAAGCCCCATGTAGGGCAAAAGATTCCTGCATTACAGGGGGTAGGACTAGATGACCCCCGGAGTCCTTTCCAACTCTACAACTCTATGATTCTATGACTTCTATGCAACTTTGTCATATTCACTTATTTCCATCATCACCTCCCTCTGCTCCCTCTCTATCCACCAGGTGCCATCCGCAGTGATGTTTTCTGTATGTCTGCGGGTGAGTATGAGGCAGAAATGCAGCCCGGAGCTTGTTCACACATTTACCAAGCTGACAGTCCTCTCTGTATGGGGAGGCACTGGCAACACCCAGCCATGCATCCGCTGTCCTGCAGGAGATGGCTTGTTGTTGTGGCTAGAGTGCTGGGTTAGGACTGAGGAGATCCCAGGCTCTGATCCCTACTTAGCCCTGCAGAGTGCTGCAAGTCACCATCTTGCAGCCTGACCTGCCTCACAGGGTTGTTGTGAGTATAAAAATGGGGTGTTGGTGGTAGATGGCCATAAGGACACAACATTCTGCCTTTTGCTGAACCAGATCACAATAGTCTGTTTACCTCCGTGTGATCTACATCATGCACTGACAGCGGCTCTGCAGGATTCGGTCGCTTTTAAAAGAATTTGACAACTTATTTCCATTTGATTACACTGTTATATAAAACAGGATCTTGCTTCCCCAGACTTTCCCCATCCCTTCCTGCTGGTGCCAGGGATTGATTGAACCTGAGACTTTTTGCCTACAAAGCATACACTCAGGAATCTGCTTTATACCAAGACAGATCAACTATTCATCTCACTCAGTATTGTCTATGTCGCCTGGCAGTGGCTGTTCAAGGTATCAGGCAGGGTTCTCTCCCAGTATCCTCAGGAACCAGGTGTGCTGGTCCAAGTTCCTTGGGGAAAGAGTGTGATAGAAATAGAACCAATAGATACATGTGGAACCAAGGAAGTTCAGCGCATGATCTGTGAATTTAAATTTATTTAAAATACTTCTATACAGTCCCACGAGGCTCTCGAAGCATCCTAGCAAAGGTTTTGTGCAGTATAGGGAACCAGGCAGAGGGCCTTTTCGGTAGCGGCACCCACCCTGTGGAATGCTCTCCCATCAGACGTCAAGGAGATGAGTAACTATATAACTTTTAGAAGACATCTGAAGGCAGCTTTTCATAGGGTTTAATGTGTGATGTTTTATTATGTTTTTGTGTATGTTGGTGGCTGGGGCAACCCAGTCAGATGGGTCAGGATACAAATAATAAAATTATTATTATTAAATTATTGTCCTGGGGCAATACCTGGAACAGAAATAGCACGGTGATCTGAATGGTGCTGGGATCATTCCTTGTTCTCCACTGGTGATGTCAAGCCTTCTGAGGGAACGGGGCTCGCTCAGCCCATGATGGAAGCAAACCTTCTTTTGCTTCAGGTTTTCATGTGCACATCCAATCCCTGCAATCCCAGTCCAAAGAAGGCATTGGGAATGACATGGATGCATGTACGGCAACTGGCAGGCAGTAGAAGGGAAGGACCTGGGCCTAGCAGGCCATTGAGTGCAGTAGATGGCTGGTTTGGGGAGTGGGCAAATGGGCACATTGACACTTCCTTCCAGGCTTTTCAGTACATCCACAACCATAGAGCCATGGCTTGTATTGGATATTGTGGACTGACAAGATCACTCAAACAGGCAGGAATTCTCTGGACAATCTTGGGCAAACCATTCTCTCCTCTCTGTTGCACCATCTGCAGTTAGTGACCTGCTTCGCCGCATTTCTGTCCGGATGAATGAGGCAATTATTGCAAAGCCCTTGCTGCATTAAACAGAGTTTAGAGCAGTGTTTCCCAAACATGGGTCTCCAGCTGTTTTTGGACTACAGTTCTCATCATTCCTGACCTCTGGTCCTGCTAGCCAGGGATGCTGGGAGTTGTAAGCCAAAAACAGCTGGGGACCAAAGTTTGAGAAACATTGGTTTAGAGAAATTGCTAATTTGAAATGCTGGCGGTGATGTTGCTTCGGGGTCTCCTTTGCCCCTGTCCTCCCAGCAGCCATGTTAAAACCATCCAAAGAAGAGAAATGGCTGCTGTGTCACTCAGTGTGCATGCATTGCATGCAGAAGGTCTCAGGTTCAATCCGCGGCAGCTCCAGGTTGAGCCGGGAAAGACTCCCTGGTCTGATAGCCTGGGCAGTTTAAAACAGCCTTTCTTAACCTTGGTTCCCCAGATGTTGCTGGACTACAACTCCCATCTTCCTTAGCTAACAGGACCAGTGGTCAGGGAGGATGTGAGTTGTAGTACAGCAACATCTGGGGAACCGAGGTTGAGAAAGGCTGGTCCAAATAATACTGAGCTCCATGGATCAATGGTTCGACTCACTAAGAAGAAGCTCCCCATGTTCCTATTGGGCAGGGGCTGGGGATGTTTTTCAGCCCGGGGGCCATATTCCCTTGAGGGTAACTTTCCAGGGGCCACATGTCAGAGGTTGGTGGGTCCAGAGGCACATGTAGGTGGAGCAATAAATGAACATTTTACCCTTGTGCAATAGGCTACCCACACTCACACACCTACAGGAAGAAAGGTGCTCTAAGAGAGGTGCATAAGATGATCCCCTTGCAGACTGAAGGTGATCCACCTGTTCTCTGAAATATCCAGATGGAGATGGTCATTGAAAAAAACAACACCAATTTAAATGCCTGTTGGAGGTTTTACGTGTTTCTCTAAATGTTTGTGGATGTTCCTTCACTTTCTCTAGGATGAAATCAGAGTGTCTCCTAGAGGCTCCTATTGATCAGTACTTCCAGGACAGCTTTTCAGCGTTGTTGCTACCCCCAAGCACTTACGACATGCAGTTTGAGAGGAGCATCCCAGGATGCCTGTAGTGCATTACGGCGCTGGGTGGACAGGGCTGGAGAACTGCTGGCTCTCAAGGTATTGCTGGACCAACTCCCCTCAGCCCCAGCTAGCAGGGCCACTGGTCAGGGATGATGGGACTTGTGGTCCAGCAACATCTGGAAGACAAAAGGTTCCCAACCTCTGGCCTGTGGTCTCACTAAACTCAAGGCAGTATAGTCTGCTCTGGCTTCTAACCCAGTACAAAATTCATTTGGAAATTTGAAATAATCAGAGTGGGGTGCAACTGAGACCTGGAGTGGCTCATTTATTACAGAAAATAACCATCTCTCTTTAGATGTTATTGTACAGTGTTAAGGTAAAAGGTAAAGGAACTCTGGGCAGTTAAGTCCAGTCAAAGGCGACTAGGGGGTGCGGCACTTCTCTCGCTTTTCAGGCTGGTGTTTGTTCGCAGACAGCTTTTCCAGGTCATGTGGCCAGCATGACTAAACCGCTTCTGGCACATGGAGGACTGTGACGAGTGGCAGAGTGCATGGAAACTGCATTTACCTTCCTGCCACAGTGGTACCTATTTATCTACTTGCACTGGCGTGCTTTCGAACTGCTAGGTTGGCAGGAGCTGGGACAGAGCAACGGGAGCTCACTCCGTTGCGGGGATTCGAACTACCAAACTTCTGATCTGCAAGCCCAAGAGGCTCAGTGGTTTAGACCACAGCACCACCTGTGCCCCTACAGTATTCATCATGCCCAAATGGTGATTATGGCATAAATGATATGGTTTTTTGGTTGTATTTCATTTTTAAAATAATTGTGATGAAGCATGTGAGCCACCTTGGGAGAGCTTGCTGCGAAAGGTGGCAAAGAAATACTGGAAATAAATAAAAAACAGAATGATGGACACAAATCTTGGGTGTTGTGCTGTCTGTGTTTTGCACCCCACTATATCTGCATCAGAGCAAGGGGTCCTGGGGTGGACATTTTGGATCATGGCTCTTCTGACACACTTGAGTGAAAGCTCGGGTGGCTAGTTCAATTCTTGGGCATCGCTGTTGGGCACTTTATGAATGGAGGCAGGAGAGAAGCACAGGCAACAGGAGAATGTCTTGATGGGTGCAAGGGTGGGAGAAGCAGCGAAACCACAAGAATGCGTGGAGCTGCGAGACCATTCAGACGCAAGGGCCATAAAAACTTGGGCATGAGGTTTTCAGGTTGACTAATGTCTACTGTCATTGTTGCTGCCTCCCTAGAGGCAAAATCTAGCGGTGTCCGTTTTTGCCTGCTGACTACCAGTGCAGCCTTAATGGAACAGCTGAGCTGATGTCACACTAGGAGATGTTTTGACTCCTTGGGTCACTTCCAGGCAGAGAACTGATGGAACAATGGTCCTGATATGTTTTCACAACATTTGCACACTTCCCAAATTTTTTGTCACTTTTCATATCACAAAAGTTTATTATTTATTATTATTATTATTATTATTATTATTATTATAAACCTGGATTTGTTGGGCAATAATGCTATTTAGCCATTGCTATTTGTCTCAATGTACCTGATTAGCTGTGATTCCTGCATTGCAGTGGGTTGAATAGAATAGAATAGAATATATTTTATTGTCATATAATCCTTGGGGGTCTCTTCCAATGCTACAATTCTATGATTTTCTTTGCGGTGGGTTCTGGAGGCGCACTCTTTCTGCGCAAAGGGCATCTAACTGGATGTGTGGGAGATTTTGCATGAAAGTGCACCAAGTGGGAAGACCTCTTGGACTCCACTAAAGGAAGGTCCCTTTGGAACATTAAAAAAACAAAACAAAAGAATCCAACCCAAGTGTTTTCTATTGGAGGTTGTGAATCAGGCTTTCTTTCAAGCACCAGATTACACATTGTTTCCCCTCCCTCCAGCCCCAAACCCCCACATATTACCTGACATTACTGTAGCATTGCTGAAAACGGTGTTCATTTGAGCATGTGCAAAGTGGCCTTCCCCAATCAATGCGCAATACATGTTTTGAAGTTAGACGCCATGTTTTGGAGCGGGGGGTGGTCGGGCAGATGATTCTAACAATCTTGCTATTATCCTTCTGATCTTGGTTACTCTCTGTTAAAATCCCGAGGCCAGCAAGATTTTTTTTTTAATTCATAACTTGAGTCCTCTGGAAAAGACATGAACTTTGAGATGCTGGTAATGCCTGTGTGTGTGTGTGTGTGTGTGTGTGTGTGTGTGTGTGTGTGTTTATGCATGCATGCATGCCATGTTAAGCTTGAGGCAGAAATAGACGGTGCTCACCCGTAGATAGATGATCTGTTCTCATTTCCCTCCAGTGAATTTTCTCCTGTCAGTGCTTAGAGATAAGAGATCAGGTATGTGCCCTGCACCAACAGAACAAAAAATACAGGATCAATGAAGCAAGCCTATCATGAGGGTTGAGAGCAACATATGGATGGAATCGTTTAAAAATCCTTAGCATCTGCTTTTGCACTTCTGTGTTCAAAGTGATTCGCACGCATTATTTTTCAAACAGCAACCCTGTGAGGTAGATAGGATTTTCTTGTATATCGGGGGGTGGCCTGAGATTTTTAGCCAAGTCACACACACATTCAGGGTGGAGGTGCCATTTGAACCAGGGACCTCTTCCTGATTCATAACTAAGACGCAGCATCAACTGATCGCCACTTCAATCTTGGTGGAATGAAGAGATAACTCCCTGTTGCTTGCATACCGCCTGCACAGTGAGAATCGTGGTCCCCTGAGTCTGCAATCAGTTATGGGCAAACAAGATACGGCGATACCTGCTGCATATCATAGTAGCCAACTCCTAAGGGCCGAAACCCACCTCCCAGTTTTGCATTTGGACTGCTCTGAGACACATGGTCAGCGGCATCAGACACCTTGCATCGATTGCTGTGTTCCACCACTTCAGACTGCAGGCAGGAGACTGTATGTTTGAATGTTCCTGCACATACCACCTGCCCCAAATCCCTGCACACTGAAATCAAATATGTTAAGGAGAAGTGCAGGGCGTTGTTTTCGTTTTAAAGTGGGGAAGTACTCAAGCATTTGATTTCACCCAAATGGTACAGTCCAGCAGTAGACACACACACAACAACACGGTTCTGCTGGTTGTGTAGCTTGGCTTTTAACCTCCGTCCGCTCTCTCCAGTGTTTCCATGTCTGGGTAATTTTCTGTGTCCGTTTAGTTCTGCCTATTCCAATACCTCCATCCCTCATGGAGCCAGCGTGGTACTTTCTCCGCACAATGTAAAACTCAAAACACCCGCATCCCATGTCCACAGAGCAAAGGATGCTCTATCCAAGGGATCACATGGTTGCTACTACCACCAACTCAGCCTTGAAATTCCAGTACACTCCTCTTTGAGTGGAATGACCATGAACGTAACCAGGCAAGTCACTCTAGCCCTGCAGACGGGGGGACAGACTTGAATAAAATATATCAATCACATGACACCACACACACACACACACACACACACACACAATTTGAATGGCAATGCCCATCAACTTTGGGGTGGGCTACTATAATTATTTATTATACTCATACCTCCAAAGGTCAGGCTTCAGGGAATTGGCTTCCTCCCCCCATGGCAGTAGATAAGCAGAACCAAGGAAAAGGAGTCTTCTTACCAGTTAGAAACTTTAATAATCACAGCAAGAGAACAAAGAACACATCTAGAATGGCGGTGCTCCCAATTAAGGATTCCACCCCCTTCTGTCCCTATTAATCTATGTCACTTCTATGTCTTGTAATCTGAGCTTGTACCCTGTGTGCTTTCTGCTCTGCCACTTTCTGAGCTCTCTGTGATTTTGGAGAAGGGGGATGAATGCTTTCCAGAGACTGTGAATCTGTTGAGTCTCTCTCTTCCAGTGTTTCTTCTCCTAGCTGCTCCCTATCCAGTATTTCCCAGCTTCTGCATTCTGAACTATGTCCCTCTGCAAACCACTGTTCCAAATCTATACTGTCCTCCTGCTCCGGGGAAGATTCAGGATCCGGAGCAGGAGGAGGCTCCCACCATTCCTCCTCAGTATGGTCCCTGACACCAAATAACTCAATGAGGCATCTGTATGGTTCCAAGGTGGTGTCCCCATCCAGTACTGCCCAGCCCCAGATCTGCTTAGCTTCAACACAGCTGATATAGTGTGCACTTTCAGGCAACACTCTGGGACACAACAGCTACTGGCTGCCAGCAGAAGGTTTAAATACAATCGCATCCCAAGTGGAAATCAGGGAAGTTTACTGGGACCAGGAGGGCAGGCCTGGCCTCCAAGTTCATTAACGGGGCGTGGCAGGTGCAGAGTGAGACTACAATGCAAATCAGGCAGAAGGATTTTACCCCCAAAATATTTCTCTAGATCTACGTACCCACATGGCAGCTTGTGACTCTCAACGATTGTCATTCAGGGCAAGATTAATCATATTATTATTTAAATGTGTATATTGCCCTTCATCCATAGATCTCAGGGTGGTTCCCAACATAGAAATACAAGACAAAGAACACTGACAGTGTAGGTAGAATGCAGCCCTCATGGCTTGTAGCCATTGGTATCCATGAAGCAATGGGATTTCTTGCAATGGAGAAAACATTCTTATTTTAGGCTGCGATCTCTATCCAAGGGATAATAATAATAATAATAATAATAATAATAATAATAATAATAATAATTTATTATTTTTACCCCGCCCATCTGACCGAGTTTCCTCAGCCACTCTGGGCGGACACTACCTTGGAACCATTCCAGTCAAATATTAAAACAATACAGCAAGGTTGCATGGAGGTCAACCCCACTGAAGACACTATGGCCTACTTTTTAATAAACATTGCATAGGAGCGGACTGTGAGTTTCACAGAAAGTTATTCACTCTGAGCTCACCACAGAAACACGTCACACAAAGCACGATACCTTCAACACGCAATGCAATCTCTCTAATGTTTAACCCCATTTATCACACTCATAATTATCATAGCTCATTGATTTATTGAGTACCATCTAAACAACCATCTCAAGGTGATGTACACCAACATTAATTAAAAATACAAAAATAGCAAACGAAGTGAAGGCAGTGAAGGTCCTGTGTGAGTGTCTGGAAGCGGTTGGAGGATGGATGGTGGCTAACAGATTGAGGTTGAATCCTGACAAGACAGAAGTACTGTATTGGGGGGGCAGGGGGCAGGGGTGTGTGGAGGACTCCCTGGTCCTGAATGGGGTAACTGTGCCCCTGAAGGACCAGGTACGCGGCCTGGGAGTCATTTTGGACTCACAGCTGTCCATGGAGGCACAGGTTAATTCTGTATCCAGGGCAGCTGTCTACCAGCTCCATCTGGTACGCAGGCTGAGACCCTACCTGCCCGCGGACTGTCTCGCCAGAGTGGTACATGCTCTAGTTATCACCCACTTGGACTACTGCAATGTGCTCTATGTGGGGCTACCTTTGAAGGTGACCCAGAAATTACAACTAATCCAGAATGCGGCAGCAAGACTGGTGACTGGGAGTGGCCACTGAGACTATATACCACCGGTCCTGAAAGAAGAAGAAGAAGAAGAAGAAGAAGAGGAGGAGGAGGAGGAGTTTGGATTTGATATCCCGCTTTATCACTACCCTAAGGAGTCTCAAAGCGGCTAACATTCTCCTTTCCCTTCCTCCCCCACAACAAACACTCTGTGAGGTGAGTGGGGCTGAGAGAGTTCAAAGAAGTATGACTAGCCCAAGGTCACCCAGCAGCTGCATGTGTAAGAGCAGAGACGCAAACCCGGTTCACCAGATTAAGAGTCTACCACTCTTAACCACTACACCACACTGGCTCTCAAGACCTACATTGGCTCCCAGTACATTTCCGAGTGCAATTCAAAGCATTTGTGCTAACCTTTAAAGCCCTAAACAGCCTTGGCCCAGTATACCTGAAGGAGCAGCTCCACCCCCAACGTTCAGCCCAGACACTGAGGTCCAGCTCTGAGGGCCTTCTGGCGGTTCCCTCACTGTGAGAAGTGAGGTTGCAGGGAACCAGGCAGAGGGCCTTCTCGGTAGTGGCACCCGCCCTGTGGAACGCCCTCCCATCAGATGTCAAGGAGATATAGAACTATCCGACTTTTAAAAGACATCTGAAGGCAGCCCTGTTTAGGGAAGTTTTTTATGTTTGATGTTTTATCGTGGTTTTAATATTCCGTTGGGAGCTGCCCAGAGTGGCTGGGGAAACTCAGCCAGATGGGTGGAGTATAAATAATAAATTGTTGTTGTTGTTGTTGTTGTTGTTGTTAAAAGAAAACCAGCACCATACCAAATGGATGCTCATGGTGAAGTCCCATTTATCCAGCTGGGAAAGACTGTTGGAACAAGAATGTCTTCAAATGTTTCAGATATGTGCAGAGAGTAGGTGCTTCTTGTAGCTTGACACAGAACAGGGGCAGCCATGCTAAAAGTCCTCTTCTGAGTTACTGCAGAGTACACTTCTGAGATCTTTGGAACTTGAAAGGGGAACTCTCCTGCAAACCACAGTGATTCACTGCATGGATAAGGGACAAGGCAGTCTCTTAAGTTACATGGTCTTGTTCCTATGTTGAGGAATTTATTTGCATTGATGATAAAGCAGGATGCTCATCAACAATGAGTACCAAGAAGTAATTATACACAAATCAGGACTGCCCTTAAGGTGAAAAGGTAAAGGACTCCTGGACGGTTAAGTCCAGTCAAAGGCGACTCTGGGGTTGCGGCACTCATCTCGCTTTCAGGCCGAGGGAGCCGGCGTTTGTCCACAGACGGCTTTCCGGGTCATGTGGCCAGCATGACTAAACCGCTTCTGGCACACAGAGGACCGTGACAGAAACCAGAGTGCACGGAAACGCTGTTTACCTTCCCACCACAGCGGTACCTATTTATCTACTTGCACTGGTGTGCTTTCGAACTGCTAGGTTGGCAGGAGCTGGGACAGAGCAACAGGAGCTCATCCCATCGCGGGGCTTTGAACCGCTGACCTTCCGATCGGCAAGCCCAAGAGGCTCAGTGGTTTAGACCACAGCACCACCCATGTTTTTACCACTAGTTAGAATGAGGCAGCTGCCTCATTCTAAGTGAATACGGCAGGAGTTGCCGGGAGGAGGCATACAAGTCCCCATCCAACCATCCAGCCCTTTCTCCTCCCTAAGATGTCCCGCAAGGCAGCAGAGGTTTAGCATCAGAGTTTTCCTTCTCCTAGGTGGGCCATCTTCCCAGGTGGACGAGCCCCTTCTGCCCCTCCCTTCCCTCTACATCAGGTGCAGAAACCGCCTTCTTGACCGTTGGACCCACTCTTGGTCTCATCTGCTCAATCTGCCGGAGCCTGTCTTCGTGTGCAGGGGAAGTCCTTAACTCGGTGAGGGTTTGAGGCCCACTGTCTACCCTTGCCTGGTTTAGCCAGCCTGTCGATGCCGTTTCCCAGGGTGTGGCCGCTGTCGCATGCTGACAGCTTCTGGAAGCTGCAGGAAAGAGCTGGGTGCAAGGTGGGGGGTCAAAGGTGGACAAACTACCCCAGATGGAGCACAATATGTCCCCCACCAGAGGTACTACCCCTCCCTTAACACTCCTTCCCTAACCCCCCATCATGCTCTGACCAACTGAGCTGGCTATGTTTAGCTGTCTGGCTAGATGCAGCGACTAGCTTCATCTAAGACAAAATGGCCGAATGACACTTTTTTTTGCGTTGGGGGAGGGAATGCACATTGCATCGCACAGTGGCACTGGAAATGTCAGTCCAGAGAGGGGGTGCACTGGTAGGGAAGATGCTCAGCAGTGCCACTGGGACCTAAAATGATTTCCTTGGAAATGATGGGGGGAGAAGCACTGCAAGATAAATAAGGCCTCACGGCTACCCTAAATGTAGCAAAACATGTCAGAAAGAACCAGAACCAGCTGAAGCTACACATGTTACTCCTGTGAATGAAAGGGTGGGTGGAAGCAGGCCCAGACGGGGGGGGGGGGGTGTCATATGGGCCACTTGGCCCGGGCCTCCGATTCCAAAGGGGGCCTTGGTCAGCATCAGTAAAAAAAAAAAAAAAAATCAGAAAAAAACAGTACTCAATGGATCACGTCTCAGATAGCGTAGTTTCTTTGTTTTCTATAAAATGGAAAGAAAAAAACATACAAAAATGTACTCCAATGAGAGAGGTTTCAATATATTAAAACGAATTAAGTCTTTCTTTCGATCAACAATGGAGATCCCCAGGCAAAAAAAAAGGGGGGGGCACATTATCTACCTGGCCCGGGCTTCTGCCTGGCTCTGCAAGGGCCTGGGTGGAAGTGGAATTATTCCGGGGGGGGGGGGGTCATAGAAGATGCCATCTGGTTGGGTTATAAGTAGCCAAACTCTGGGAAACCCCAAGTAGCAATGTTTGATGGAACAGGTGGGAAAACGCGGCCTGCTTTGATAAGGTCAGAATCAACTTGCTGCTTTGAGAGGAGAGGAGATGAAACGAATACTTCTCTTTTTTAGAAAACATTCGGAGAAGTTTATCCTTATAAACAAACAAACAAAGGAGCCTGGGCAACTGCAAGTTCTTAAATAAGAGAGAATTTACAGATGGAGATTTTATTCCATTTTGTAATTAGTAAGATGTTCCCTTAAAAAAAATAAAACAAATGCATTTCTCCTCATCTTTGCTCTCCTTCCTTCTTCCTTCCTTCCTTCCTTCCTTCCTTCCTTCCTTCCTTCCTTCCTTCCTTCCTTCCTTCCTTCCTTCTTTCCTTCCTTCCTCTCTCTGCCTGCCTGCCTGCCTGCCTGCCTGCCTGCCTGCCTTTCACTTTTGTTATTCTTATAATCTGTTCAAGTATTTCTAAGCCCTTTGAGTTGGTGAGGGAAATGTCCTTATGGATTTTGTTCCTACTTTGGCAAAAAAATTAAAAAAGGGAACAAGAAATCCCCTCTGATTTCACACACACACACACACACACATCCTTAAAACAACAACAAAACAACAACAAACAAATCTCTCCATCCATTCAGACAATCCTGGCTTTCATTCTGCTTCCTTCCTCCTCATGTGTCTCATTCATGCTTTCCCTCTTTCTCTCTTCATTCACTCCTCCATCCTCTCTCTCTCTCTCTCTCCCTCCACATCACGTTTTTCATTCATTCCCTTTTGGGCTCTGCTCACCCCACCCGCAGGAACAGCCTGGATAAGCTGTGCGGAATGTGCCATGTGTAGGAATTAAAGCCAGCATAGCAATGAGGAGGGGCGTTGGTGTGTGTCTGTGTGTGTGTGTGTGAGAGAGAGAGACAGAGAGAGACGATGGAGTTGCCCATAGCATTAGGCCCTGGTACCCCCTAGAATTACATAACACTCCTTTTTAAGGCCCTCTCTCTGTGTGTGTGAATGGATGGGGACTGATAAGCAGCATCAGTGTGTGGATGTGTGAGAGGGAGGAAGGGAAAAGGAGAAGGCAGCATCAGCATCAGCAGCCAAAAACGTGACCAGCCTGTATCAGTGCATACAGCGGGAGCCCGAGGCTGAGAGTGGAGGCACACGTGGGAGCTAAAAATAAAACATCCCAGCCCCCGCTCCCGGTGACTGGGGAGGAGGGGGCCTGCAAGGATCTAAAAATATTTCACATGCCATGAGAGCTGCTGCTCCCTCCCGTGTGGGGTGATCCGTGCAGGCCTCGGATCTCTCTGCATCTTCCTGCAAATGAGGGGATCTGAGGCCATGCACCTTTTTATCCTCCCAGAGAGTGTAGAAGCCAGCCGAAATGTCCTTCAACGAAATCGCCACCATTCATTTCTAAGAACAGAAGGATCAGGCTGGTGGCCCATGCAGTCCAGCATTCTGGTCTCACCCTGGTCAACCCAGATGCTTCTCCGAACCCTGGGATAAGGACACAGACCCACCAGCACTTTCTCTATTTTGGATGCCCAGCAAATGGTGTTCAGAGCAGGGGTGCCAACTTGAATTTAATAATTTTTTGGGGGAGGGGGGGAGGGAGACAGGTAAGGCCCACCCCAAATACTGTCACACCTTGGAAGTCAAACGGAATCCATTCTGGAAGCAGGGGCGTAGGAAGGGGGGGTGCGGTGGCCCGGGTGTCATCCCTGAGGGGGTGACAAAATGGCACACCGCGGGGGGCGACACTTACCTGGCTTGCTGCGCGCCCGAGCCACGCGTCTCTCCTGGGAGTGACGCAGTGGCTCGGGGCCCCGCGCTGCCCAAAACGGCAGTGTGGGGCTTGCGTCCGCCAGTCGGACTCCGTGGGCAGCTCGCGGCGGCGCCCCCCTGGGTGGATCGCCGCAGTGCCCCCGCCACTCCAGGTGCCAGAGCAGCTAGTTACGCCCCTGTCTGGAAGTCCGTTCCACTTCCAAAACGTGTGAAAACTAAAATGCAGCTTTTGATTGGCTGCAGGGAGCTCCTGCAGCCAATCGGAAGCCGCGGAAGCCCAATCGGACGTTTGGGTTCCAAAAATTGCCTCCACTTTAGGGGGAAATCCTATAAAATGTTCTGAGCACACACGCTGAAGCAAAAACTGGAGAAAAGTTTGTCTGCTGCATGCCCGTTTCATGCAAAGGAGCTCACATTTCTACTTACGTACAGTCATACCTAGGGTTACGGCTGCTTCAGGTTGCGCGATTTCGGGTTGCGCACCGCGCCGAATCCGGAAGTACTGGAACAGGTTACTTCCAGGTTTCAGTGCGCGTGCATGTGCAGAAGCGCTAAATCGCGACCCGCGCGTGCGCAGACGCAGTGCTGCGGGTTGCGAACACTGCGCGTTGCGAACGTGCCTCCCGCACGGATCACATTCGCATCCGGAGCGTCCACGAGAAGAGAGAGGCATTCATTCCCTCGCACGGCTGCTTTTCATAATGAAGAGCTCGTTCAGGGATTGTGGGAGCTGCAGTCCTGTTGTTGCCAGACAGTGTGCTGCAGTGGTTAGAGTGCCTGGGAGGCGAGGGTTCAAATCCACACATAGTCATGGAGCTCACTGGATAACTTGGGGAGCCAGTCCCTGCCTCTCAGCCTAACCTACCTCGCAGGGGTGTTGTGAGGATAAAATCTAGAGGAGAACCATGTGTGCCAGCTTGAGCTTTTTGGAGGAAAGGCGGAGTATAAATGTAATAATAAATAAATTAGACAAAATAAAGAGAACACTTGCAGGGAAACACATTGACCATCCCTTCTCTAGAGGACCTACAAGGTCCATTGTAGCTCATTTACAACACTGCCTTGTCTATGCATGTTTACTCCAAAGTAAGTTCCATTGAGATCTGTGGGGTTTACTGCCAGGTAAGTAAAGTGGGGCTCATCTTCCAGCGTCATATCTTTTATATGCCTGTTGTCTTTGTCCATGGAGGGCACAAGGAGAAGGGGACGACAGAAGATGAGATGGTTGGACAGTGTTCTCGAAGCTACTAACATGAGTTTGGCCAAACTGCGAGAGGCAGTGAAGGATAGGCGTGCCTGGCGTGCTCTGGTCCATGGGGTCACGAAGAGTCGGACACGACTGAACGACTGAACAACAACAACAACAAGTAAAGTGGGTGCAACCCAGCCAGATGGGTGGTGAATAATAATAATAATAATAATAATAATAATAATAATTAGAAAGCTGAAAATTGCAGGACATAGAATCATAGAATCCTAGGAGTTGGAAGGGACCCAAGAATCATCTAGTCCCGTGGTTCCCAATTTGATTTTTAAGGGGGGCAATTCGAGAATGAGTTATTAACAGTGAACGGCCTTTTAGGCTTCCTTCACATGAATAGAAGTTCACTTTTTGAATAATAAGAATTACTGTATTTTTCCGTCTATAAAACGCCCCCCATGTATAAGACGCCCCCTATTTTTTGGGGACTCTGGTTTATGAAAATGGGGGGAGATCTATCCGTGTATAAGACGCCCCCAAATTTTTGACATTTTTAGGGGAGGGGGAAACCTAGTCATGTACACGGAAAAATACAGTATATGTCATGGGGGGTGGGGAAATCAGGATTTTAGAGATGCTTAGATGGGCCATAGCCAAAAAAAAAGTTGGGAACTACTGATCTAGTCCAATCCCCTGCAATTGAGGAACCTCAGCTAAAGCCCTCATGCTTCCTCAATTGCTATGGATTTTAAAATCCTATCTAAAATTGTTCTCTGAGATCTTTTGACCAATTTGGCCCTGGGTGCATGCAGTGCCAAGCCAGGATATCCACAAGCTGCTTTTAGAATTCATTTGAGTGACTTTGCTCAGCCCTTTGTATGATTAGGTGAGCAGTCCAAGATTTGGCACCTAACCATAGTTTCCTGTCAAGTACAAACCTGGATGTGTATTTTTTTAGCCTGGTGCTGCTGTTCAAAGGCCTCTCCTTTGCAACCATGACAAACAAAGTGCAGACTGTTTTCTGTAATGTCAGACACACACCTGTCCTGTCCCCGGATATTTGTATTTGTTGTTTTGTCGTTTAGTCATGTCCGACTCTTTGTGACCCCATGGACCAGGCACTCCTGTCTTCCACTGCCTCCCGCAGTTTGGTCAGACTCATGTTGGTAGCTTCGAGAACACTGTCCAACCATCTCGTCCTCTGTCGTCCCCTTCCCCTTGTGCCCTCCATCTTTCCCAACATCAGGGTCTTTTCCAGGGAGTCTTCTCTTCTCATGAGGTGGCCAAAGTATTGGAGCCTCAGCTTTAGGATCTGTCCTTCCCGTAAGCACTCAGGGCTGATTTCTTTAAGAATGGATAGGTTTGATCTTCTTGCAGTCCATGGGACTCTCAAGAGTCTCCTCCAGCACCATAATTCAAACGCATCAATTCTTCGGCAATCAGCCTTCTTTATGGTCCAGCTCTCACTTCCATACATCACTACTGGGAAAACCATAGCTTTAACTATACGGACCTTTGTTGGCAAGGTGATGTCTCTGCTTTTTAAGATGCTGTCTAGGTTTGTCATTGCTTTTCTCCCAAGAAGCAGGCGTTTTTTAATTTTTTAATATTTGTATTAACCATTTGCAAATTTGTGCCATTAACCTGCAGAAAATTGTTGTTTCAATAGGATCCAAAGTGTGTGCACAGCGTTTGGAGGTACTCACGGAGGAGGAGATAAATATAAACACACGCTGAGTTTGCCAATTAACCATTATCTGAAATTCACAGCATCACCCCTTATAACTGTACAGTACTTTATAGACCCCCTGGCTTCTAATAACATAGCCTCAGAGCAGCCTCTGGTGGCAGCAAGGAGGAACTGCACGTTGAGTCTTGGAGTGACAGCAATAGTGTACTGGCATTAATAGCTGGGGTACCGGAGTCTGTTAGTGAATATTAGAAACTAATAGACGGTAGTATTTAGATAATATTTGGGATATGAAGGGAAAATACAAGCTGCAGAACTGTGCCAGACATGGAATTCATGGGTTAGCTTATGCAAGCCAGCCAGGCAGGGTTAGGTCAGTGCAGAGCTGTTAAGAAACAATGGGGAACCTATATTATTATTATTATTATTATTATTATTATTATTATTATTATTATTATTATTATACCACCATTATCTTGCAAGGATCTCAAGGTGATGCATATGGTTCCTCTCCTCCCTATTTCATCCTCATAGGTGAAAGTTCCTAAATAAGAGAGAATTTACAGGGGCAGGTCAGGCTAAGAGATGGTGACTGGCCCAAGGTCACCCTTGGGATGTGGGTGGTGCTGTGGTCTAACCACTGAGCCTCTTGGGCTTGCCGATCAGAAGGTCAGCGATTCAAATCCCCGCGATGGAGTGAGCTCCTGTTGCTCTGTCCCAGCTCCTGCCAACCTAGCAGTTCGAAAGCAGGCCAGTGCAAGTAGATAAATAGGTACAGCTGCAGCAGGAGGGTAAACGGCGTTTCTGTGCTTTCTGGTTTCCGCCACGGTGTCCCGTTGTGCCAGAAGCAGCTTAGTCATGCTGGCCACATAACCTGGAAAGCTGTCTGTGGACGAACACCGGCTCCCTCAGCCTGAAAAGCGAGTTGAGCACCGCAATCCCAGAGTCGCCTTTGACTGGACTTAACCGTCCAGGGGTCCTTTACCTTTACCCAAGGTCACCCAGGGAGCTTCATGACTGAGTGGGGATTTGAACTGTGCTCTTCCAGGTCCTAGTCCATGCGGCTGATTGTAACTTGGTTCTCACAATTGTTCAGCAGCGACTCTAGGGACTCAGCTACATTAGTCAAAGAAGTGTTTTGAATGTGTTATAAACATGCAACACCAGATGGCGCTGGAGAGTAAAACAAAATTCTACGTGGTTTTCCATAGAGTTTCACCCTCTTTTGTTATAATGATTTCGTTTCTAACTTATTTATAGCGTGTGTGTGTTGTCGTCCCCCCCATGTGTAGATCCACCCTAGGTTATAAAAACCTAAGAGCCCTTCTGAATCAGGCCAATGGCCCATCTATTCCAGCATACTGTTCTCACAGTGGCCAACCAGGTGGCTATGGGAACATTGGCATAACCGAGATTTATGGTTTTTTGGGGGGAGGCAGGACACCCACCTGTCATCATCCTCTGTCTGGCTCTGTCTAGCAGATTTGGAATTTAATGTCTCAACAGTAGTTGTTTTGAATTACTTTCTTTTGAACCCCAGTGCTCTTCAGTCATTTGAAAACTAGGAAGTTAAATAAAAAAAAATTAACACCAGCATAGGAGCTGACTCCTAGGGTCCGAGGAATCTACCCTGCCCCCCAATAATATATTTTTAGGGGGCCGCCCCCCCAAATTCATAGGCATTACCATTCAAATGATGTGTGCGTGCACCATGTCATGTGATCAATTATGCTGCTTGGGGCTTACCTGCCCCCCCCGATATTTTATTGAGGTTGGCAACCCTGAACACCAGGGTTTTATGTAGTAAATGAATAAATTTTGCAAAATTCCAAAGAACACGCCTTTTCTTCTTGTTGTTTTTAAAAAATCTGAACCAAAACAAGTTTTCTTGGATTTGCTGAAAACCTTTCCAGCTCTTCCTTTTCAATTTCCTCCTTTTCTTCCAATGCAGTTTTTCTGTGCACACTCAGTAAGCAGAGCCCATTGAACATTTCAAATATTCTGATTATTTCTACTTTTAGTTAAGTATTTTTATTTATTTACTTGATTTGGGGGAGGGGGTTGGCTCCCCCCCCATCCCCCTGGCTACGCCTATGTATGCGAAGCCCACAAGCAGGACATGAGAACAACAACATTATCTCGGCTCGCGGTTCCCAGCAACTGGGGGCAATATTTGCTGCTTCTCTTTGGGATTAATTGTAGCTGCAATAAAACTCCCCCCTCTGAGTTTAATGAACTAACATTGCAGCAAGAATGTGGGCAGACCTCTCAAGCATATCAGCATTAGCCACCAGGGATCCTTCCCTCACTTATTCTCACTGTGACAAGGCACATGGCGAGTATTCAAATCTGGATGAATTGCTTTGGAATAACCAACACCATACAGTTACAGGTAGATAGCCGTGTTGGTCTGTCATAGTCAAAACAAAATAAAAAAATTCCTTCCAGTAGCACCTTAGAGACCAACTAAGTTTGTTCTTGGTATGAGCTTTCGTGTGCATGCACACTTCTTCAGATACACTGAAACAGAAGTCACCAGACCCTTATATATAGTGAGAGGGTGGGGAGGGGTATTACTCAGAAGGGTGGTGGGAATGGGAGATTGACTGATAGGTGAGGTAAACCTGTTGATGACTGTTAACGACTGCAATTGGTCTTACAGGAAAAGGCAAGGGGTGAGATGGCTAAAAATAGCTTTATCATGTATAATGAGATAAGAATCCAATGTCTCTATTCATGTATGTCTCTATTCATGCATGCACACGAAAGCTCATAACAAGAACAAACTTAGTTGGTCTCTAAGGTGCTACTGGAAGGAATATTTTTATTTTGTTTCAACACCATACAGTTCTGGTTTCACAATCGCAAACCACATTGCTGTTTTAGTCAAGAGCAGCCACTGAACCCGGGAAACCTGGGGGTGAAGGTGGAAAGAATAATAGAATCCTAGACTCATAGAGTTGGAAGGGACCTCGAGGGTCATCTAGTCCAGCCCCATGCAATGCAGGAATCTTTTGCCCAACGTGGGGTTCGAACCCACGACCCTGAGGTTTAGAGTCACCTGCTCTACCAGCTGAGTTATCCTAGGAAGGAATGTTTATCATGGGTGAAACCAAAGGGCGTAAAACAGGGTTAGGGGACCTTTTCCGGGCTGAGGGCCGAATTTCCACCTTGGCAAACTGCCAGGGGGCCACATGGCAGTGGTGGGCAGGGCCAGAGGCAAAAGTGGGTGGAGCAATGGAGGTGAATTTTATCTTTGTTCACAGTAAGTTACTTTCCACACAGAGACTCATGTATCTCTCTCTCTGTCTTCCATCCAGGCAAGGAAGAGGCATGGTTAGAGTTCAAGGACACCCAGGCAAACACAAACACTCTCTCTCTCTCTCTCTCTCTCTCTCTCTCTCTCTCTCAAGGAGGACATGAAGTAGAGTTGATAAGAGACATGGCTGGAGGAGAAGGATGTGGCCTGAGGGGAGTCTCACAGGCCAGGTAGAGGGGCCATATTTGGACACTGAGCCTGGGGTTCTCCATCTTTGGAGAAGGGGACGACAGAGGACGAGATGGTTGGACAGTGTTCTCGAAGCTACTAACATGAGTCTGACCAAACTGCGGGAGGCAGTGGAAGACAGGAGTGCCTGGCGTGCTCTGGTCCATGGGGTCCCGAAGAGTCGGACACGACTAAACGGCTAAACAACAACCATTAACTTCAACAGGTCTGCTCTGTGACTAGCACTGGATAGAAGCCTAAAGTTTTAATGCAGTCATGACAGACTGCATTTTGTGTATCTCTTTTCCATCTGAGCTCACTGCTAGCATCCCCCCCCGCCCTCCCCCTTATACACCAACGGAGCAGTACAAAAGAAACTAGCCGATTTAGCATAACACTCCATGCATCTCTTGAATTGAACTCAGGAACAGGAAAACTTATTCCATAATTCGTTAGTCTTTAAGGTGCCACAAGAATATTTGTTTCTGCTGCAACAGACTAAGAGGGCTATGCTTTTGGGGGGAAAAGTTAAAATATTCTGGGCGTGTCAATTTATTCTGCTCATTCTCCCTTCATTTTCCCTTGCTCTTCTAGAATAGGTGGTGCTTTCTCTTTCTCAGATCTATATTATTATTATTATTATTATTATTATTATTATTATTATTTGTATACTACCCTATACAGGGCGGTTCGCAAGATAAAATCACAATATAAAAGCATAAAATACATAATGAAATGCATAATAAAAACAAGAACAACCCAATAATCTCCCAAGTCCTTGGAAGAACCAAACAAGAGCCACCGAAGCTAATAATAATAATAATAATTAATAATAATAATAATAATAATTTCATATCAACTTTCCCATTTATTTTGCATCAACACATACATCCTGTATAATAAACAGAGAAGATGTTAACATTAACGCTTTGTCTGCTCACGTTTCCTGACTTGCACTCTAAAAGAAATTCATCTGACATCATAGATTTCATACTTGCAGCAGCAGCAGCAAGAGGTGTCTAGAAGAACTTTGATTTATGTACAGTACTTAAAATGTCCTGTTATCTCCCCTGCAGGGAGCAAGTCTTCCAGAAGGTGGTGCTGCTCCCCAACTGAGCAACAGGGAAGCCGAGGAGCAGGTGCTGCTAAACCCTGCAGGGGTCCTTTGTGGCACTGCCTGGAACCCTTGGCAGATGGATTTCCCAGCCCCAGATCAGGGAAAGGGGCACGTTCCAAAATGCCGCACCTGGGTCCCAGTTTGCCTAGCCCTCACGGGACCCCAGCTGCAGCACTGACGAATCTGCAAGTACCTGTAGAAATCAGCGCTTCTCCACTGCAGAAGAACTTCCTGCACATTTCCCATGCTTCGAGTGGAAGATCCCCGTTTCCATTTCGGGCTCCCCATTTGAGAAGATACGTTCTCCCCTGCCATGGCAAAACCATCCAAGTGGTACCCAAGAACATAGGAACAGAGGATAATCTCTTCCGCAACGATCTGAAGTGGGAATATTTTGACACACACACGGCTTCCTCCACCCTGAGGTTCCCAAATCAAATCATCAGAGAAAAATGCAGCCCAGAGGGAGGTTTCTCAAAGCCCTGAGTGGCTGCTGTTTCTCACCAGTGATCCATTTTTGGTTGCTGGGTCCCAAGCATGGCCAGATTTAGGTTTGATGAGGCCCTAAGCTACTGAAAGTAATGGGGCCCTTTATACGTCCGGCTGTCCTTTGTCAACAACAAATTGTCGCTGTTTTTTTGTGTTGAATATTTGCTATATGGTCATTTATGGACCTAATAGGTATCTAAAGCCATTTGCACATAACAAAATATGTATTTTGTCAAAGTAATTGTTGAATTGAAATACAATTACAAAGTTGTTTTTATCTTATATTTTGGAAATGTATATCCAGTTTTTCTTCCTTGAATTTTTTGGGGGCCCCCAAGAGAGCGGGGCCCTAAGCTATAGCTTGTTTAGTTTATACGTTAATCCCGCACTGGTCGCAAGTCCAGGGCAGCTTACGTCTGTGTTGAATTGTGATTACTCATTGAGCTTCCAGGCAGGTGCTGGCAATGTCTGTATAATGGGTTTATCAAACAGGGTTATATACATCTCCCTTGCAGGGCTCTTAACACAGGCCTGCAGCAAGGCTTCTTGCAGGCCAGAGCGGTTCCACCTGCCAATCACCTGCCATCGCAGTAACATCAGGCAGCCCATTTCCCACTGACATGGTTTGAAATCAAACCTTGCAGGAAAAGGCACTTGTAAGTCCTGAGGATCAACTGATCCCTTTTCATCTGAAAGTGTCTTTATCTGCCACACACTGGGTGACATATACAACATCAGAGGTATAGGACAGGGGTGTCTGGTTTGACCTAAATGGTCTCACAAGCCAAGTAAGGGAGGTCTGGCAGGTCACTGTGGTGGAGTGTGGTTAAGGTGTTGGACTAGGACCTGGGAGACCAGGGTTCAAATCCCCACTCGGCCATGATGCTCACTGGGTGACCTTGGGCCTGCCACTGTCTCTTAGCCTACCTCACAGGGTTGTACGCCAGTGTGGTGTAGTGGTTAAGAGTGGTAGACTCGTAATCTGGGGAACCGGGTTCGCGTCCCCGCTCCTCCACATGCAGCTGCTGGGTGACCTTGGGCAAGTCACACTTCTTTGAAGTCTCTCAGCCCCACTCACCTCACAGAGTGTTTGTTGTGGGGGAGGAAGGGAAAAGGAGAATGTTAGCCGCTTTGAGACTCCTTCGGGTAGTGATAAAGCGGGATATCAAATCCAAACTCTTCTTCTTCTTCTTGTTTGAGGGTAAGATGGGGAGGGGGAAACCATATATACCACCTTGAGTTCTTGGGATACAAATCAAATCCATCAATTGGCCTGTGAATTCCCCATTACTGCCCTAAGCCAGAGGGAGTGGGATTCTGGAGGTTGTGTTGCGTTTTAAAAAGGTAAAGAGACCCCTGACCATTAGGTCCAGTCGCGGACGACTCTGGGGTTACGGCGCTCATCTCGCATTATTGGCCGAGGGAGCCGGCGTACAGCTTCCAGGTCATGTCGCCAGCATGACTAAGCCGCTTCTGGTGAACCAGAGCAGAGCACGGAAACACCATTTACCTTCCCGCTGCAGCGGTACCTATTTACCTACTTGCACTTTGACGTGCTTTTGAACTGCTAGGTTGGCAGGAGCAGGGACTGAGCAACGGAAGCTCACCCCGTCGCGGGGATTCGAACCGCTGACCTTCTGATCGGCAAGCCCTAGGCTCTGTGGTTTAACCCACAGCGCCACCCGCATCCCTTCTGCGTTGTGTTTTAAGCGCACAGTTATTCCATTGCACCGAAACACAGCATGGAGGCTAATCATTGCTTTTTAGGTTATGAGCATAGCAATGCAGGGAGCTGCCTCATACTGAGTCAGAGCAATGGTCTCCCTGGTAGTACCGACACTGTCTGGCAGCAGCTCTCTAAGGTTTTCATGCAGGGGATATTCCCATCCCTACCTAGAAATGCCTGAGATTGAACCTGGGGCTTTCTGCATGCAAAACAGATGCTCTGCCAATGAGCTATGACCCTTTCTGGGTTCTTTCACAGACGCCTAGTCAGAGCAGCTGCCTCTTGGGACATCAGTCACAGGGTGAAAGGCATGATGTATTTGCCTCTCCTGAGTGGCAGCTGCCAATCTTAGTTTGTGCAGAAGCTTGGGGAATGAGAAGGCAGGCTTTTTTTCTTTGTGAAGCAAGACGGGAAGCTAGAGAAACCAAGGCAGAAGAAACAAATTGTGATCCTCCCTCCACCCTCCCTGAACCTCCTGGGTCAATTTGTTGCCTTGTTACACTTCAGAGAACAAAGAAAATAGCCTGAACATTTTCTTCATTCATGTGTTGTAAAGTGAAAAGCAGAGGGGTGGGGGGGTGGGGAGGGAGATTGAAGAGGGTGGGGTTTTTTTTGTTTTTTTTTTGTTACTAAAGAGGAATTTTTGCATTGCCCCATCATAAGAACGCGAGAAGAACTCTGCCTGGATCAGGCAAAAGGTCTTATCTAGCCCAGCATCCTGTTCTCACAGAATGCCCATGGTAAGACTGAAATAAGGAGGCAAGCACAACAGCACTCTTCCCACCTGTGATTCCCAGGAACCCACATTCAGAGGTGTAGTTCAGTGCCGGATTTACGTATAAGCTAAACAAGCTATAGCTTAGGGCCCCACTCTCTTGGGGCCCCCAAAAAAAATTAAAGGAAAAAAAACCTAGATGTTCATTTCTAAAATATAAGATAAAAAACAAATAAAATAAAACCTACACACAGCAACAGTGTTTTGTGCTGTGTCAGCTCCTATGATGTAAGTAATGGGCCCTGCCTGCTAGCCTGCTCCCTAAAATATCACTGGTTTGCTTCTTTCTATATATAGGGTGCCTACATTCTGCATGGATTGGTTGCATGACAACATGTGCAAATGGCTTTAGATACCTATTAGGTCCATAAATTACCTTATAGCATATAGGTAAAGGTAAAGGTAAAGGGACCCCTGACCATTAGGTCCAGTCGTGACTGACTCTGGGGTTGCGGCGCTCATCTCACATTATTGGCTGAGGGAGCCGGCGTACAGCTTCCAGGTCATGTGGCCAGCATGACTAAGCCGCTTCTGGCGAACCAGAGCAGCGCACGGAAACACCGTTTACCTTCCCGCTGGAGAGGTACCTATTTATCTACTTGCACTTTGACATGCTTTCGAACTGCTAGGTGGGCAGGAGCAGGGACCGAGCAACGGGAGCTCACCCCATGGCAGGGATTTGAACCGCCGACCTTCTGATCAGCAAGCCCTAGGCTCTGTGGTTTAACCCACAACGCCACCCGCGTCCAAACAGCGACAATTTGTTGTTGACAAAGGACAGCTGGACATTAAAGGGCCCATTACCTTCAGTAGCTTAGGGCCTCATCAAACCTAAATCTGGCCCTGGTGTACTGCCACCGACAGTGAAAGAAGAGCACAGCCATTGTGGTCAGCAGCCACAGATAGTGTTATCCTCCTTCCATACATTAACTGTTATGGCCTGAGCGAAGAAGTATTTTCTTTTGTCTAAGAAGGTTCCATGTTCACTCCCTGGCATCTCCAGATTGGGCTGGCAGAGAACCCTGTCAGAAATCTTCGAGAGCCATTGATCTCTCGACATGGATATAAAATTGACAGCATGCTGTGGTTTAAGAGAAAATTATATGAAAATGATATATCGATGGTATCTAACACCGAGTAAACTGGCAAAAATGTATAAGTCTAAATCAAGTAAGTGTTGGAAATGTAAAGAGAAAGAAGGTTCCTTTTATCATATGTGGTGGTCTTGCAGTAAGGTTAAGGCTTACTGGGAAATGATATACAATGAAATGAAAAAGATGTTCAAAATAATGTTTGTTAAAACCCCCCAGAAGTTTTTCTCTTGGGAATTATAGGGACAGAAGTACCTAAATTGTATAGAAACTTATTCATGTATGCTACTACAGCGGCAAGAATGTTACTTGCCCAAAAATGGAAAGAAGAAGAAGAAGAAGAAGAAGAAGAAGAAGAAGAAGAAGAAGAAGAAGTCCCAGCAAAGGAAGAATGGATACAAAAAGTTATGGAATACGCAGAAATGGCGAAACTTACCGGAAGAATAAGAAATCAAGATAACAAACTTTTTATAAAAGAGTGGAAATGGTTTATTCAATATTTACGGATAAATTGTAAACAGATAAAAACACTGGCAGGATTATTGTAATAAAATGCAGTTACATAAGAGTATATATTTAAAGAAGATAAATAAATGAGTAAGTTAAGTGAATTTGGATATGCAGAAGATATTAAAAATAAATTTAAGGAACCGCAGAAAGAGGGGGAAGGAAGTCAAGTTTTAAAACGTCAAAAATAAATGATTGTAAAATCAGTGAAATGTATATATCTGAAAAGTATAATTTTTTTAAAAAAAGAGAGCCATTGATCCAGTTTTATTCATTCATAGATAGATAGAGAGAATGCCTATATTCTACATTCAGGTCCTATGTTTGATGTTTAAACTGCACCCTTTGTGAGCAGGGTTTGTCTTTGTTCATGCAACTTGCCAGATTTCTGCTATCCTTCTGCAGCCCTTTTAGGAACCTGAAAACCTAAGAAGAGCCCTGCCGATCCATCTCGTCCAGCATCCTGTTCTCACAGATGCCCCTGGAAGAAGAAGGATCTGAGCACCGCAATACCTTACCCGCTTGCGATTCCTAGCCATTGCCGCATTCATCAAAAATGAATACATTTTCGAATGAATGAATACATGCAAATCTCAAAGCAGTAAATACATTCAGACCTGTACGGCTGACCAAACATACATTTGCATTTTCCTCTTGATTCTATCCAAGGGCATCGACGCAGCCAAAGTTAAACACTTCCGAGTCCCCTTGTGATAGGTGCAAGAGGCCTCCTGCAGCTTTTATAGCTGTTGCAGAAGAGTACATTTCAGCATTTGTAAGGATGCGGGTGGCGCTGTGGGCTAAACCACCGAGCCTTTTGGGCTTGCTGATCGTAAGGTCGGCAGTTCAAATCCATGTAACGGGGTGAGCTCCCATTTCTCTTTCCCACCTCCTACCAACCTACCAGTTTGAAAGCATGGCAGTGCAAGTAGATAAATAGGTACCGCTGCGGTGTGAAAGTAGACAGCGTATTTGTGTGCTCTGGCTTCTGTCATGGTGTCCCATTGCACCAGGAGTTTAGTCATGCTGGCCACAAGACCTGGAAAGACCCTTGGCCTGAAAATGAAGATGAGTGCTGCACCCCATAGCCAAATTGGAGAACAGCCTTTACCAAAGGTGTCATGGGCTTTGAAGACGCTTAAACGCAGGCCGCAAGGGAGAAACGTGCTAAGAGGAAGGCATGCTTGGCAAATCCACACCGTGATCAACTCCTGCCTGCAAACCTATGTCCCCACTGTGGAAGGATGTGTGGATCCAGAATTGGCCTCCACAGCCACTTACGGACTCATTGTTAAAACCGTGTTTATGGAAGACAATCTTACTCGGCTACAAGTGATCGCCAAAGAATTAGGAGGAGAAAGAGAGGGGTACTCATTGTGACTCATAAAATCACCATTTTATAGTTCAAATCAGGAAAAATAAATACAGTAAATGGACAAAAGTACAAAGATTCACAAAATGTTTAGGGGTATGTGTACCTCTGCGTCCCCCCAGAAAAAAAGCACTGACCTTTACTTACCTGTACATTTCAGCAGTTTGCATGAGAAAGGATTCCCCCTTCTAGGCACTTATTAGCAGTGTAGAAGGAGCCATGTCCTGTTTAGAGCCAGCGTGGTGTAGTGGTTAAGAGCGGTAGACTTGTAATCTGGTGAACCGGGTTCGCGTCTCCGCTCCTCCACATGCAGCTGCTGGGTGACCTTGGGCTAGTCACACTTCTCTGAAGTCTCTCAGCCCACTCACCTCACAGAGTGTTTGTTGTGGGGGAGGAAGGGAAAGGAGAATGTGAGCTGCTTTGAGACTCCTTCGGGTAGTGATAAAGCGGGATATCAAATCCAAACTCCTCTTCTTCTACTCTTCTTTAGCACCTTACATTGGGAGAAACATCAGTGTGTGCTTCCTGGTCCTAGGATCTGAATGTGCTTAAATCTGGCAGCTTAGTGCCCCAGTTGTCTTGAGTTGTGTTGGCTGTTTATGCTGCATTCAGGTTCCATACAGGTGTTAGTTATTAAACAGTGCTATATATTCAGCTCCCCTGGAAGCAGGGCTTTTTAAAAGCCAGAACTCACTGGAACGCAGTTCTAGCACTTCTTGGGTGTGTGCCATTGCCATGATAAGAGAACAAGGCAGGAGTTCGTTGTGAGTTCTGGCACCTCTTTTTCTAGAAAAATAGCACTGCCCAGAAGGGCTCTTAACACAGGCCTGTAGCGTAGCAGGGATTCTCCTGGGCCAGCCCTTCAGATGTTGCCAAACCACAACTCCCATCAGCTGCAGCAAGCATGACCAGTGGCCAAGGATGATGGGAGTTGTAGTTCAGCAGCATCTGGAAGGCCAAAGTATCTCCTCCACCTGTCCTGGGTAGCCAGTCATTTTAATTATTGTTCCATAGTGCTTTTAAAGGTTTTGCAGAAGGGCGGTATATAAATACTTTTACAGATAAATAACAAGCAAACAAACGTCTCCAACGACAGATGGTACAATAAACGGCATGTGTCTTGTGCTTCTGCGGACATATCTGTGCTAAAAACCTGCACCACTTTTACACCAGCTTAACTGTCCTGCCTTCTTCCAAAGAATGATTGTTTGTTGAGAATGCTGATATTGTTGGTGACCCTTCTCAAGTGTCGACAGCTTCTGAGAAGATCCAGCACCTCTGTTCTGTACCCTTCTAGCAAATGAAGGCTGATTCCTGAGCACACCAAACTTGCATGAACCGGCTATCATCCGCCCTGGTATGGCTACACCCAACACTTAGGAAACCTTTGGAATAATCCAGGGAAGGGGGAATTGTACCTTTTGGACTCCAGCTCCCATTAGCCCCACTTAGCAGGACCAATCACCAGGGATAATGGGAGTTGTAGTTTGACAACATCTGGAGTGCACCATGTTGACAGCCCCTGCCATAGCTGTCAACTTTTGGATTTGAAAATAAGGGATTTTTTCCCAACTTTCGGATTTGAAAATAAGGGATGCCGCGAGGGCAGTGCAATGGCACCAAGTAGCCTCGCCACCCTGCGCTCCAGAGGCTGTGCGCGAATGGGTGAGCGAAAGAGCGAGTGCATAGACGGCAGGCAGGCTGGCTGTCTGGTTGGGCGTGAGGGTCTGGCTGCACAAGGCATGCAAGCTCCGCCCCCAGTCAGTCTCAGACTCCTGATTGGCAGCCGAGCAACGCAGCTGAGGAGCCTCCCTGGCCGGCAAGGAGGGAGAGGAGCTGCTTCCTTTGAAATCCGGGAAATTTAAGGGATATCAAGAATCTGGGATAGCAGCGGGAAACGGCATTGGAATAAGGGAGTTTCCCACCAAAAAAAGGGAGGGTTGACAGCTATGGCCCCTGCTCTGGTGTCGCAGAAACTCCCCTGATTCACACATCCTCCCTCAGAGTGAATATTCGCAGGATCTCACAGGCACTCCAAGGCTGTCTAGCAGTCTCAACATGACGTCTTATTAGGATTGCTCCCAAGGGTGCGCGGGGATTGCAGCATTACGCTTGGTACTCCTAGATCTGGTACTTTATTAATACGCTACTTAAAAGTACTGTACTAACAGACACGCCATCACAGGGGAGGAAGCGCTGATCTTGCCTCACAGCAAAAATATAGAGCTTTCTTGAAAGAGCGGATGCAAAAATGAGGCATTTCCCTTTTTAAAAACACTCTGCTGGTGTGTGGGTGTTTTCCAAACTCCCACCCTTTCCCAGCACTACAGGCAAGCATCCATATCTGCAATGCACTCCTCCCCCTGAGTGCTCCCTATTTTTTATTTTTTTAAAAAGGTAAAGGACCCCTGGACGGTTAAGTCCAGTCAAAGGCGACTATGGGGTTGCAGCGCTCATCTCGCTTCCAGGCCGAGGGAGCCGGCGTTTGTTCACAGACAGCTTTCCAGGTCATGTGGCCAGCATGACTAAACCGCTTCTGGCACAATGGAACATCGTGACAGAAACCAGAGTGCACAAAAACACCGTTTACCTTCCCGCCACAGCGGTACCTATTTTTCTACTTGCACTGGTGTGCTTTCAAAGTGCTAGGTTGGCAGGAGCTGGGACAGAGCAATGGGAGCTCACCCCATCACAGGGATTCGAACCGCCAACCTTCTGATTGGCAAGCCCGAGAAGCTCAGTGGTTTAGACCACAGCGCCACCCACGTCCCTGAATGCTCCCCATTTTACACAAGTCCGTGCAAAATGACCTGCAGGGCCAGCTGTACCATTAAGCAGCAGGAGGAGGCAGGCTCAGGCGGTGGATGCTGGGAGGTCAGGTGTGGTTCAAGATCCATTGCGCTGCCTGAGGCAAATACAAGATGGTGCATGCACACCCCGGCCCGAGTCCATGCTCAGAAAACGCCTGGACTGACAGCTGAAACTTGCTTTGACACTGATGACAGGATAGCACCACCGACACTGCCCCTGTAGTGCAAGAAGGTGCATAGCAGCTCATATGACATGCACAAGTTCATTTTCTAACAGAGTAGAAACAGTCAGAGGCAGTGCTGGCTGGTGCCCATTGGAACCGCTAGGCTGGAAGGCAGGGAGGCCAACAGTAGGTGGCGCCAGAGCCAATGACAGGCAGAGGCAACTAATTCTAGCTGTGTCCCATTCCTCCTCCCGACTGAGCTCTGCAAGAGCAATGCCTTGGACTAGGGAGGAGAAAGCTGACAGCCTGGGCCAACCACTGAACTGGCTGCAGTGGTGTAGCATGGGTTGCCAGTGCCTGGGGCCGTGCGGAGGGTTGGGTGGGAAAGAGGGAAAAGGCCAGTGTATCCATGTTCAATGGAGCCCAACAACGGAAGTGCACAGCTTTACTGAGGCAGCACCGGGTGCTGAAATTTTGTGCTCCTAAAATTTTTGTGCCCGGGGCAACCGCCCCTCTGCCGCCCCCCACGCTACACTACTGACTGGTTGTAAGTAAGAAGGGTGAGGCTGCCTGGGGGAAAACTGGGGTCATCAGGGGCTTGGGAGGAACAGCTGAAGGGGCTGCTGTTGCTACCGGCACACCACATTTGCTGCCTGAAGCTAATAGGAGGGCCGGCCCTGTGACGGCCACAGTAGTGGCAGCCCCCATTCCAGGTGAATTCATCCTGTGCCTCTCCTGCTCCCACGACGGCTTCATCTGCCTGCATCCCAAAATGGCAGAGTCCCTTCTGCCGCCCAATCCCTGTCTCATGCTGCAGCCTAGATAAACATTCCCAGCTTCAGAAAACAGCTAGAATAACAGAATGCGTTCTCCCTTGGCTCGGTTTCTGATGGTCTGTCAGCGAGATCACATTTCTGCTGGTTGTCAAAGAGGGCTGCCAGGCGCCTCTCTCTCCCTCCCTGTTCCACCTCTGGAGGGTCAAATCTCTTGTGGTGGTAGAGAACCAGGCCAGAGGATGAGCGGCCTCCTGTGGAACTTGGATCCTGCAAGGCGCAGGAGGATTTTCAACATGGCTGGCCCTTCCCCAAACCTGCCAGGTCCCATTGGCCGGCCTCATCCTAGCAGCCTCTGTGAAAGGAAGAGACAATTGGCAACAACCAGGTCAGTTTCCGTGGAGCAACGCCAGGCCAGTCTGTACAGGAGGGGCTTGTTTGCCTGACGGCTGATTCCTGCCAACTCAACCCCCCCGTTCCTTCTCGGACCCAGTTCTCTGGGACCAGCGCCCACCAATCTGCCCCGCAACCTGGGCTTCCTGGCGTCATCCCTGAGAAGGTCCTTCCTGCTGGCCACGAAGTCCGTGGCACGGTGAACATTGCCGTAGCAGCAGAGGAGCATGCAGGCTGCTGAGAAAGCCATCACCGCTAGCCGGCACATACCCAGCTGCTTCGGGATTTCAAAAGGAGCTCTGTGCCTGCAATAGGGGAGGCCCGTTCCCTACACCGAGACACTCCCAGATAATTTGCTCCGCAGCAGGGGCCTTAATTTGCCTGGCTGTTCTCTCTCCTGGCTTATCTGGAGCTGCCCAGACGATCCTCAACAAATTGCGTTTGCTCGGCCTTCGTCATGTGCCTTTCGCAGCAGAAATAAAACAGGGCCAGCTTCCCCAACCGCTTCCAGAAATATAGCCCACCCCACCCCTCCCTCTTATATTTCCACATGCTAAGCTGCTGGGAAAGTCACTGTTTGTTTGGCTTTTTAGGACATTGCATAGATCCTCCCGCCTTTCCTGCAAGGAGCGCAAGGTGGCATTCCAACCCCACGTCATTTCATCCTTACAACAACCCTGTGAGGTAGGTTAGGCTGAGAGATCACGTGGGTGCTCCCAGACTGTCGCTATTTTCAGACCCTCCCAGGGACAGTCCCGGATTTACAGAAGGCATCCCGGTTTCTGATTTGATTCCGGAATGTCCCACTTTTCTTTAGGACGTCCCTAATTTCAATTTCGGGTGGCGCTGTGGGTTAAACCACAGAACCTAGGGCTTGCCGATCAGAAGGTCGGCTGTTCGAATCCCCGTGGTGGGGTGAGCTCCCGTTGCTCAGTCCCTGCTCCTGCCAACCTAGCAGTTCGAAAGCACATCAAAGTGCAAGTAGATAAATAGGTACCGCTCTGGCGGGAAGGTAAACGGCGTTTCCGTGCGCTGCTCTGGTTCGCCAGAAGCGGCTTAGTCATGCTGGCCACGTGACCTGGAAGCTGTACGCCGACTCCCTTGGCCAGTAAAGCGAGATGAGCGCCGCAACCCCAGAGTTGGTCATGACTGGACCTAATGGTCAGGGGTCCCTTTACCTTTACCGAATTTCATCAGGGAAATGTTGGAGGGTGTGGAGTTATGCAACCTCTGAGTCAAGGAGATAAGTAACTGTACAACCTTTAGAAGACATCTGAAGGCAGCCCTGTATAGGGAAGTTTTTTAAGGTTTAATGCCTTATTATGTTTTTATATATGTTGGAAGCCACCCAGGGTGGCAGGGGCAACCCAGTCAGATGGGTGGGGTATAAATGTTGTTGTTGTTGTTGTTGTTGTTGTTGTTGTTGTTGTTGTTGTTGGATAGAGCATCCTTTTTTCATTGGAGAAATGTTGGAAGGTATGCCCTCCCCATTATATTTTCACATGCTAGGCTTTTTAGGCTTTTTAGGACATTGCATATATCCTCCCGCCTTTCCTGCAAGGAGCGCAAGGTGGCATCCCAACCCCGCTTCATTTCATCCTTACAACAACCCTGTGAGGTAGGTTAGGCTGAGAGATCACGTGGGTGCTCCCAGACTGTGGCTATTTTCAGTTGCGATTCAGTCACACACAAGCAAATGCAGGCTGCGCCGTTATAGTTGATTGGGAAGTCCTTCACAACAAATCCGTTTTCCCCAAAGGTTTGAACCCTTCGCAAGGTGGAACGTGACAGGGAAAAGCATTGGGAAGGGCAGGGCAGGGCCGACCCAGCCATTTGGCAGGGTGAGGCCGGCGCCTCAGGCGGTAGAAGCCTCCAAGGCACCCTGACTGCTCTGCCATCTCCACTGGCAGCACAGAAGTGGTGTTGGTATTGGTGCCGATTTCACGTGAGATCTCGCTGAAATCACACAAGATTATTATGAAATCTTTTCTTCTTCCTTCTACACATTTTTGTGCCTTTTCTTTTCCTCTTTTTCCTTGCATCGCTTTATTTCTTTATAATCGAAACCTTTTCAATAAAATATGAATACCAAAAAGAAAGAAAGAAATCTCACATTATTTTGGCGAGATCTTGCCCAGAATCAGCACCAAATGAGCTCTTTGAGGGATGAACTACAGTTCCCAGAATTCCTTTGGGGGAGTTGGGTGCTTTAAATGTGTGTTGAATGTGCTTTAAATGTACGATGTGAAACTAGAGATGGGTTCCTGTGGTCCTCCAGATGTTGCTAGAATATATTTCCCTGACCATTGGACATGCTGGCTGGGGATGAATGGTGCTGGAGCCCAAAAATATATGAAGAACTATCTGGTTCTACATGAAGCCAAACTTTGCAGACAAGGCAGGTCCAAATAAACAGCCATATTGCTGCTAAAACATTAAAATTTATATGTTGTGTACACTTGATGTTCCAAAACCTAATCATGACCATTTCCCCAGAAATTATTCATCACCCACTTTGCTTCATGAACCATGACTCTATATGTTTAACTTTATCATTCCAAGAGTTTTCAGCTATTCATCAACTGATAGCAGTTCAGATCTTTTCCACTCGCAAGCGGCTTCAATTCAAGCTGCTGTCAATGGATTTGAAATTAATTCCATGTCCTGTCTTCTCACTGTTTCTTTTTAACTACCCTAATAGAACGATTCGAGGGTCTGGGGAAATTAAATCTTTTACTGTCTCTTTGATTACCTTTATGACTTCTTCCCAATATTTTAGCGCAGGGCCGTCATTTGTGGAGAATATAAATAGGATTCCATGAAGATTTTCATATTTTCCCCCAGCATAATACTGATCAAGATTTTGCCCCTCTTTACAACAACAATGAAATGCTCGATTCTCAGCAGCTTGTGAACTTTGCAACTGAAACATCCATGCTCGGCGTGTGATATGTGGTCCTGCAGACTTCCATGTATGTTGGTTTATTTGGCAGACTTACATTCCACTTTGCAACAATTGTTCACAAAGTGAGTTACAAACTGAAGTGAAACAAATGTCCCATAAAAAAAAAACATCAATAATGATCAGAATATTTGGACAGGTTGAGACAGGGATGTATTAAAACAGGTCAGGTCAGACCTCACCTGGAATACTGTGTCCAGTTCTGGGCACCATAGTTCAAGAAGGATACTGACAAGCTGGAACGTGTCCAGAGGAGGGCAACCAAAATGGTCAAAGGCCTGGAAACGATGCCTTATGAGGAACGGCTTAGGGAGCTGGGTATGTTTAGCCTGGAGAAGAGAAGGTTAAGGGGTGATATGATAGCCATGTTCAAATATATAAAAGGATGTCATATAGAGGAGGGAGAAAGGTTGTTTTCTGCTGCTCCAGAGAAGCGGACACGGAGCAATGGATTCAAACTACAAGAAAGAAGATTCCACCTAAACATTAGAAAGAACTTCCTGACAGAAAGAGCTGTTCAACAGTGGAATTTGCTGCCAAGAAGTGTGGTGGAGTCTCCTTCTTTGGAGGTCTTTAAGCAGAGGCTGAAATGAGGGTGAAAGAGGAGAGTGCAAAATATGGTCTGAAGCTCAACATCAAAAAAACTAAGATCATGGCCACTGGTCCCATCACCTCCTGGCAAATAGAAGGGGAAGAAATGGAGGCAGTGAGAGATTTCACTTTCTTGGGTTCCATGATCACTGCAGATGGTGACAGCAGTCACGAAATTAGAAGACGCCTGCTTCTTGGGAGAAAAGCAATGACAAACCTAGACAGCACCTTAAAAAGCAAAGACATCACCTTGCCAACAAAGGTCCGGATAGTTAAAGCTATGGTTTTCCCAGTAGTAATGTACGGAAGTGAGAGCTGGACCATAAAGAAGGCTGATCGCCGAAGAATTGATGCTTTTGAATTATGGTGCTGGAGGAGACTCTTGAGAGTCCCATGGACTGCAAGAAGATCAAACCTATCCATTCTTAAAGAAATCAAACCTGAGTGCTCATTAGAAGGACAGATCCTGAAGTTGAGGCTCCAGTACTTTGGCCACCTCATGAGAAGAGAAGACTCCCTAGAAAAGACCCTGATGTTGGGAAGGATTGAGGGCACAAGGAGAAGGGGACGACAGAAGATGAGATGGTTGGACAGTGTTCTCGAAGCTACTAACATGAGTTTGGCCAAACTGCGAGAGGCAGTGAAGGATAGGCGTGCCTGGCGTGCTCTGGTCCATGGGGTCACGAAGAGTCGGACACGACTGAACGACTGAACAACAGCAACAAGCAGAGGCTTGACAGCCACCTGTCAGGAATGCTTTGATGGTGTTTCCTGCTTGGGAGGGGGTTGGACTGGATGGCCCTTGTGGTCTCTTCCAACTCTATGATTCTATGGTGACACCAGTTATAAAACAACAACAGACCCACCAAGTGTCCCTATTTTCCAGGGACAGTCACAGATTTACAGAAGCCGCCCCAGTTTCTGATTTGATCCTGGAATGTCCGCTTTTTCTTAAAGGTAAAGGTACTCCTGACCATTAGGTCCAGTCGCGGACGACTCTGGGGTTGCGGTGCTCATCTCGCTTTACAGGCCGAGGGAGCTGGCGTTTGTCCACAGACAGCTTCTGGGTCATGTGGCCAGCATGACTAAGCCACTTCTGGCGAATCAGAGCAGTGCGTGGAAACGCCGTTTGCCTTCCTGCTGGAGTGGTACCTATTTATCTACTTGCATTTTGATGTGCTTTCAAACTGCTAGGTGCGGAGGAGCTGAGACCAAACAACGGAAGCTCACCCCGTTGCGGGGATTCGAACCGCCAACCTTCCGATCGGCAAGCCCTAGGCTCTGTGGTTTAGATCACAGCGCCACCCGCGCCACCCGCTTTTCCTTAGTCCCTATTTTCATTGGAAAAAGAAATCTTTTTCTTAATGGTGACTGCTTCTGCTCAGGCTGCACAGAAAAAGCATTTTGGTTCCAGAAATTCATTGCAGTTGTGCAGATAATTGGTAGAATTCTACAGGATGGGGTATTGGTGCGTGAAAACAATTCAGATCCAATGATCTCCAGGCGTGCACCTCCACATGGTGGAGATAGCAGGCGCCATCCTAGTGCCTAGGCATCTTCTTTACTTGGTCAAAAGTGATTGAAAGCCAGGTGCAAAATTCGTCTGCGCCTGGCAAATGTCGAACACTGCACACAAATGTTTGGGCACCCTCTGTGACATCGATTCCATTGGCCATCTTCCAATCCTCTGGTTCAAAAAACGGGAAGGGCGATTTTTGGTGATGACACATAACTTAGTTAAAAGATGAGCAATTTCACATGTGACATTTCCAGATTTTGACTTCACACTTCAGTTGCTGTGCTTTCCTAGGTTCCAAAGTAGGTAAAGGTAAAGGTAAAGGGACCCCTGACCATTAGGTCCAGTCGTGTCCGACTCTGGGGTTGCGGCGCTCATCTCGCTTTCTTGGCCAAGAGCCAGCGTACAGCTTCCGGGTCATGTGGCCAGCATGACAAAGCCGCTTCTGGCGAACCAGAGCAGTGCACGGAAATGCCGTTTACCTTCCTGCCGGAGTGGTACCTATTTATCTACTTGCACTTTGACGTGCTTTCGAACTGCTAGGTTGGCAGGAGCTGGAACCAAGCAACAGGAGCTCACCCCGTCGCAGGGATTTGAACCGCCGGCCTTCTGATCAGCAAGCCCTAGGCTCTGTGGTTTAACCCACAGTTGACGTAAAAGAGCAAGGAAACAAGGCTGGTGGGTTAGATGGGCCCAGAAGAGCTCAGTGGATGATGATGTTTATTTTTATTATTATTACTACATAGGAAGCATTCAGAAATATGATCACCCTCCCCTGTCACTCTGAAATAGTTCAGTGCATACTACTGACTCAGACATCTACTCTCTCATTCCATTGCATGAGAAGATCAGGCCTCAGGTGACTTTAAAAGAGGATTAGACCAAGGCCTGGCCTACATGAGCAGCGGAATAAGGGGGAAATATCCTATAGCGCTAGAATGGATTGTACGATTTCGAACTGTAGATGGGTGAATCACATTCTTTTCCGGGCTCCTTAAAACCACCACCTTCCCACATACAACTTGGACGTGCATAAGCTCCACTTAGACCAGTGCTTCCCAAACTTGGGTCCCCAGCTGTTTTGGGGGGAGTACAACTCCCATCATCCCTAGCTAGCAAGACCAGTAGTCAGGGATGATGGGAATTGTAGTCTAAAAACAGTTGGAGTGTTTGGGAAACACTGACTTAGACCCTTGGGAGGATGCATGGACGTCAAGGAGCTGGGAGAGTCCACCTTATTCTGATCCTCTCCTCCATGTGTCTGCTGCACAGAGAATGAAGATGACTCGCAGTTTGGAGGCTGTTCTGTTTTATGGGGTGTTTTGTGCTGTTATCGACCAGTGTTCTAAACTGTGATTTTAGTGTTTTAATCCGGACATCACTCAAGAACTTTGGCTGTTGCGGGGGGATTGATAAGCAGAGTAAATGAGCAAGCCAGTAAACAAAATCTATCTCAGTAGTCTCTACTATGGTGTTGACCAGGGGTGGGGAACCTCAGGCCCCCGGGGGATCCAATGTGGCCCTCCATATCCTTCTACCCGGCCCCCAAGACTCTTTCCAAGCCACAGGAAAGCTCTGCTCTGTGCAATGGTTTTGCCAGGCTGGAATGTGCTTTCGAGTGGTGATAATGCCTCTGCAGCTATGAGTTTGTATGTGTGAATCTCTGACGTATCTGCGGCTGGAATTTAGCCAGCTGCACAGAGGCCAGAGTCAACTTGAGAGATTTGGAGGGTGGCAACACGAGAACGGGGCCTTCTCTGCAGTGGCTCCCCGTCTGTGGAATGCTCTCCCCAGGGAAGTTCGCCTGGTGCCTTCATTATACACCTTTAGGTGCCAGGCAAAAACAGTCCTTTTTAACCAGGCCTTTGGCTGATCCGATTTTACATCCTATGCCCTTTTAAAATGTTTTTTTGGGGGGGGGTATTGGGCTGTTGTTTTTATTTTTATTAGGTATTTTGTGGTTTTATAACTTGATTTTCTTCTGTGAACTGCCCTGAGACCCCCGGGTATAGGGCGGTATATAAATTCAATAAACAACGACAGCAATGACGACAACAACAACTAATTGCTCCACCCACTTATTCCTTTGGCTCGAATCACCACTGACATGTGGCCCCCAGAAAGCTATCCATGACAGAATGTGGTTTCCCTGCCCGGTGGTGTACACACTTACTTTGCTTTCGATCGACAGCAGCACGCCAGGGGTCTTTCCCAGTCCTGCCAGGAGACAAAAGGGATTGATACCGGACTTCCGTCGTGCAAATCATGAGGCTGCTGAGCTATGATCCTCCCCTAGGTGATCAATCCAGGCCGTGGAGCCACAAGCTCTTTGGAACGCATTTTGTCATGTCAGAGTGCCATAATGGGATTATATGGCTACTTCGTGAAGATAGGGATGCCACCCAAGCGAGCTCATCGTACCTGTCGTGGCCGGTCCATAACTTGTCGAGGCTCCTGGCTTATTGCACAACTGCACATATTTGCTTGCTTCCCAAAATCCGTTGCAGCTCCTTTCAGCAGGCAGCTCAGCGCCTTTTCTTTTCTTTTTATGGTTAAAATGTTGGATTTTATTTTGCGATATTTTTTTTTAAAATGTATTTTTATTAAATATTTTCTTGATTTACAAAGGTGTGTGCTGTGATGGCCTGGGATTCAGACTCAGATGCTGAACCTGAGGGATCCCAGCCTGCACAGGATTCCCCGCCTCCAGAACCAGCAGAGCCGGGGCTAGGGCTTGAGTCTGAAGGGGCCTCACCTGTGCTGGATCCTCAGGTGCAGGCATCGGCTGAGTTTGATCTGGCTTCTGATGGGATGGAGGACTCATTGCCTGCAGGTGCTCCACTCCCCGCCCTGTCAGGGGAAGCTGAGGTTGCCTCTGGGTCCGGTAACCCTCCAGCTTCTCCTGAGCTGCAGAGGCTCAGGGCAGAGAGGCGAAGGGAACTAAGTTCCCGCAGGAGGAGTGCTCGCCTCCAAGCCAGGAGAGGCGAGTCACCAGAGGATCGGGGCTGCCCTCTGCCTCGGGGCAGATAAAAGCCGGTCAGCCCCAGCCCCAAGTTGCAGGAGCAACATTGTTGGTGACCAGTTCCTGCTTGCTATCTGTCCTGCTATCTGTCCTGCACCCAGCTTCAATTATTACGGACTGCCTTTCATTGCACCTCTGACCACGGACCAGACTTTTACCTCGCCTTACGGGTAACCCACGGGACCAGCACATGTGCAATGTCTGTCTCTCGTATTTTTTTTTTCATGTAGCATTTTTTCTTTTTTACAAATCGGTTTCATTTGTTGAGACATTAGGAAGAAAAGGGGGAAAGAGGTGGAGGGGGGAAAAGATGGGTGGGGTTGGGGGTGGGTGGTGTTTCTATTTTACTTATGTGGGGTTTTGTGTCAGCGTTGCTTGTGCAGGTTCTCTGCTGTTCACTTGTGTTCCTTTGGTGGTGAGAGAGGTTGGGGTTGGCCTATGGCTGTTCATTTGTGGTTGGCTGTGGTGGTCTTTGTTTTCATGTGTGAGTACCTTTTCTGACGATAGACTGCTTTTTCCTTTATCCACAAATGTCACACATTTCCCCCTCAACCTAATAGCATGTCACACTGTTTAGAGACGTATGATTTCTGGTGTAGGCATGGAAAAATGTGTGCATGTAGCTTCTGGTGAGTAGGGGTCAGAGAGAGAAGGGGGATTCAAATTTTGGGTGGCCTGAAACATTTTTTTAATATTTTCTCAGCAACAACTAACACTGGGGAGCCTCAGGTTGTTAGGATTCCTGACCCATTTTTGCTTGGCCTTAGCTCTGGGTGCTAATTTATGCCATGCGTAAGCAGCAGCAGCTACCACTCACACCTCACTCTGCGTGGGTACCAGTTTTACAGCTGGTGTGTGGAGGTGGTTATATCGAGAACAGCCAGGGGAGGGGTGACCCCGAAAAACCAGCGCTTGGTGTGGTGGTCATTGAACAAGTTTCTGGGGTCAAGGCAAAGAGCTGGACAATATCACAGGAGCCTGGAACCGGGCAATGTATCTACTAAATAAGGACATTCTTAGCACATGTGAGATCATTAGACATCCCTTGACAGAGATGCCAGGGTCTTTCCCAGGAAATTTTGTTTCCTGAAGGTGAGATGTAGCTGAGTCAGTTTTTCTGGACCGTGTATGTTCGGTGCCCTCTGGGAACAGAAGGCATGGGACAACAGCCCCTGTGATAAGCAGGCATCAACAGAATTAAGACTGTGATTGGCAACTCCTGTGACTGGCAGGCAACATAAAGCCTTTGGATTGGTTACTCCCGATATAAACAGAACTAGGAGCCTAGCTGTCTCTCCACACCTGGTCAATAGAGCAGAGTGTTTCACCGGTGGCAATTCCAGCTTCAGAAAGTGACCTCAGGGAACCTGGACCACAAAACACATATGGTCTGCATTTACCTATGACCCTGTCTTGCCAAGAATGGCAAACTGATGGTTCCCACACCCATTTTTGAAGCATTTTTCTAAACTGAACTAATAGTTCATAGAATCGTATAGTTGGAAGGATCTAGTCCAACCCCCCTGCAATGCATAAATCTCAGCTAAAGCATCCACGACAGATGGCCATCCAACCTCTGTTTAAAAACCTCCAAGGAAAGAGACTCCACAACCTCCCGAGGGAGACCTTTTCACCTGTTGAACAGCTCTTACCATCAGAAAGTCCCTAATGTTGAGTTGGAATCTCCTTCCTTGTAACTCGAAGCCATGGGTTCGAGTCCTACCCACCAGAGCAGGAGAAAACAAGCTTGTTTCCCCTTCCATGTGACAGCCCTTGAGATATTTGAAGATGTTGTTAAGCAAATAACTGCAGGGTGGGATTCAATATCCCCTCTTGGTGCTGAGGTAGGAAGATATGAATTTTAATGTTTCCTCTGCTGAAAGGGATGCTGAGTGGGAATTCTGAGTTACAGCCATATGGGGCTGAGGGTGTCCTGGCTTGTGGCCGATAGTAACTTGTTAATGGATCACAAGTGAGATCAACATAGGATGAAGTGTGAAATTGGAAAAGAGAAGCTGATCCCATGGAGGAATTGTGGTTGTAGGTTGCTGTTGTTGCAGCGATACAAAGAAGTCACATCACCCATAGAATGATACTTTTGGAGGGGTGGCTGTCAGTTCCATGCCGCTTTGAGAATATAAGAACCAAACTACTGGTTAGGCCAGAGAGGGAATTTATGGCCTTCCAGATGTTGCTGGACTACAACTCCCATCACCCCTCACCTTCAACACACTGGCTCGGGCTGATGGGAATTAGTAAGTCCAACAATATCTGGAGGGCCACACAGTGGCATAGGGTGGGTTGCCAGTGCCCGGGGCTGCATGGAGGGGGAAGGGAGGGAAATGGACGGAGTACATTCACATTCAACTGCACAATGACGTCTGCATCACCCAGGAGATTGCAGCCGCAGAGATAAGAAGAGTCGTTGCAGGGTTACTGTACATCTTTTTATTGTAAACAATACTTACTCCTTTTGTCTCAAACTCCCACTCCTTCTCCACCCCCATTGCACTGGCACCTTGTTCATTCCAAAGCAGACTCTGACATGACTTTCTGGCTGAGGTGGAGACCTTGCATGGCCCTCCGGCTATTCTTGGACTCCAACTTCCATGGCCAGTGGTCAGTGATGACGGGAAATGTAGCCCTACAACATCTGAAGGGCCACAGGGTATCTGCAGCTACCTTACAGAAACCAAATAAAAAAATTCCTTCCAGTAGCACCTTAGAGACCAACTAAGTTTTTTCTTGGTATGAGCTTTCGTGTGCATGCACACTTCTTCAGATTTTTTTATTTGGTTTCGACTACGGCAGACCAACACCTGTAACTTACTGAAACCATAAGAGTTCAAATTTAAGGAAGGAAGAGGAAGCCTTTCAGCTTTTTGTTTTCCTGACTCCAAATGACAGCCATACCTAGTCCCAAAACAGCCAAAGGAGTGGTGAGATGAACTAGAAAGCACCAATGGGGAACCTGTGACCTTCCCAGATCTTATTGGACCCCAACTCCCATCACCTCCAGACCTTCAATGGTCAGCGATCATGCGAGTTGTCGTCCAAAAAACAATCTGGCAGGCTACAGGTTCCCTGTCTGTGGTGTAAGGACAGTTCCTAATCTAGTTCATTCATCTCTTAACGCAAATGACACTTGAGTGCATGTATTATTATTATTTATTATTATTAGGCTGGCATGATGATGCGACTCTGTCTGCTCAGTGATGAAAGGGGCAGCGGATGACCTGCTCTCCTCCTCCTATCTGGTCACCCCGCACCATCTCAGTGCCCCCTTCGCCGCAGGTCCTGGGATCTATCCAGAGCCGCGCTCCCTCGACATCCTCCTGACCCGCGGATTCCCGACCCAAAACAACCAACCAACCAACCCGAGACACACACACACTTGCAATCTCCATAATTGGGCAGCGGGGGGAAAGAGAGCGAGAGCCAGAGAGCTGTGAAGAAGGCCTAGAGCAGACAAGCCAAGCCAAACCACAAGCCTCTCCAGGGCGGCCCATCCGTCTTCCTCCCCAGAATAATGACCGCTACGTCGATCTGAACGAAGGCGCGGGGTGGCGTCGCGAGGAGCTCGCTTTCCAATAAGTGGCCCAACCAAAGCAACGTAGCCATTCCTTCCCCCCCTGCATTTTTGGTAAAAACCAATCAGGGGCGCAGGCAGGGAAGACCACCTGCTTCTAAGACACGGGGAGCAGCTCCGGGGTCTTCCCCACATCAATATTCTGCCCACCACGCCTAATCCTCCCACCTGCCCCCCTTCCGCCCCAGTTCTCTGCCACCGTCTTCTCTCCCTCGCTGCGCCTTGACCACCATCACCCTTTTTACGCACGCTCCCTCTCTCTTTTTTTGCTCGGTCCATCGCTTTCGCTCCTTCCCTAAGTCGCTCCCCGCGTTACCCTCCTTTTCTCTCTCCCCCCCCCCGTCTCACTCGCTCTCCCCTCCCCCTCCCCCCTTCCTCCCCCCCCTCCTTCCCACTATTAGTATTCCACTCGCGTCCCTGCTCCTCGCAGGAGCGCTTTTGCTGCAGCGCTCCCGACGCCGTTGGTTGGCTGGCTGGCTGGTTGGGTCGGCTTCTTCCTTGGCAGCCGGGTCGGGTCGGAGCCAGGACGAGGGGCTGGGGTGTGCTTGCTCGCTCGCTTTGCGTGTGCGTGTGGGTCTTCGCTTGCTGCCGCTTCATCTTCGCCCCCTCCCCAAGGCCTTGGCGGGGCTCCCGTTGGGTCTGATCCGGGATCTGTATGGAGCCCAAACATTAAGGGGATTGGGGGAGAGCCTGCAGCCTCCCCCCGCGCGCCTTTGCCCCCCCAACTGGGCACGCGGAGGAGAGAGAACAACCAGCTGCGCCAACGTTGCCGGAGAAAAGCGGGCAGGGGATGCTGCCTCCACGACGACCCCCACTTTGGTGAGTGTGTGGATAAAGGGGTGATGAGGATGGCTGGGTGGTGGTGGGTTTTTGGGGGGGGGGTGGGATGGGAGTATGCAGCCCGAAGGAAGGGGCGCTCGCATGATCTATCGAAGAATGGGAAAAGGCTAGATTGGGGCAGGGATTCAGTGGGGTGCATATACGATATGGAAGGAGGAAGGGGCGCGTAAATGATTCTCAGGAGTAAGAGGTGAGATTGGGACAGTGATTCAGTGGGGGGGGTAAGTGGGACTGATAGGACAGGAGCAAAGGTAAGGGGGATGATGGATGGAAGTTGCTATGGAAACAGCACCATCTTAAACCCCCCCCCGCCAGAAAGATGCTGCTTCGCTACCTTCCCCCCCCCCATTGGCCTGGTAGCCTAACCCTCCTCCCACTGTACCCAGCTCTCCCAGGTCCAGCTAGCTCCCATTTAATCTAACATTGTCGTTGTCCCCGCCAAAAATATCTCTCGCAAGCTTTCACTTACTATGTCCTCTAAAGAGCCCCCCTCTCAGGTTTAGCCCCCTCCCCTTCATTGCCTGCTCCCATAGCAACACACTTTGCTTTCCCCTCAAGCTGTGCTTATTACTCAGGCCCGATGCCACACCTCCACAATGGGCAGGGTGTGTGTTGTGTGTGTTCCTCTGCTGATGAGCCCCATATATCCCAATCCAGGCCTGGTTCCAATAAATGCGTCTTTCCGCTCTTGCCTCCATTACCTCAGGCCTCCCCACAGTCAGGTTCCCTCTCACCTTATCCTCTGGCTTTCTCTGGAATTTCCTCCCAGTAGACCCAACTCATTTCTTTTCTATTCACCCCTTCGGGGCCAAACCCCTCTTCACTTATGTGTCACAGTGGACTACTTGAAGTCATTAATGGTCCTGCGTCCCACCCTTAAATCTACCCATGCCCAAGATTCACGAGACCCACAGATTCCCACAAGAATATTCTGTGCCAACATATTACCCCATTCCTAAATGACCTGCCCTCCCACCTTGACAGACTAGACCTTCCCCAATCCTGCCATGAGGTTTAAGCATCTTGAACCCATGACCTCACCCATGTAGTGAGCATATACCCCAAATGAGGCCTACCCGCTTCCCTATTCCAAGGGGGCTGAGCTCCCCTTCTCATAACAAACCTGCTGAGTTTCCTTCTCCTCTCCATTGATGGCCCTTAAATACTTCTTTTGCATAACTTATCATGCCAATCTGAGCTATTTGGTTCCCCTCCCACCTTCCTCTCCCCCCCCCACTGGCTCCTGTGCCCCCCACCCCTACCTCATTGCACTTATCTGGGTGCAAACCCCTCTCCCCGGGGGGGCCCTGTCAACACCCCTCTGTACCCCATTGGAAGGGAGCATATTGGCTTGTAAGCCCAGCTATCCCCATTCCTTTATTTGTGCTTCTTCCTCTTTCCTCTTCCAGGAGTGCAAGTGGGCTTTCTGCTTCTCTTTTCCAGGGAGGTGGGATTCTGACCCAAGGAAAAAATATAGGCTCCCCCTCGCACTTAACCACGTTCCGTCAGATTGTGGCTCCTCGTGTCCTGCCGTTCGGCATTAAGCAGTCAGGCCACGAGGCAAGTCAAACAGACCTGTGGCAAAAATACATATCTGGGGTGCCATAGTCTGTTTAATGGCTGCCGCACGATGCAATATTTTGATTAAAGCAATGTTTAAAGCAAGTTTATTTTCCAGACATTTGTTGTTTTCTGTTCATCAGATGAGTGAAAGATAAAAAATACCGAGAACACAAGCGAAAGGGTAAATACTGAGCCTCTCAGATCGTGATGATGCAGGGCCTTCTCTTTTTAAAATAACTAGGTTTTGTGGGCCTGCCTCAGCCCCCTTGAAATCTACCCCTGCTCCCACCCCATCTGCAAACCCTACGATTTTGTTCCTATACCCCACAATCTACAATCCGGCCCCTGCTAGTCCTAGCCTTGTTGGGTTGCCTTCCCACATTGTACCAATCAACCTTTCATCTCAAACTATTTAAGCTTGCTGAGACACGGTGTTGTTTTATGGGTGACCAAACCCCACCCCCCACCCCGCAGTGAAACCTCGGTCTTACAAACAGCAGGTGAGGAAGGTCACCTGTGCTACTTCAAAGTGCAGGTAGGAGCTGACATGACTGAATTCTCCTCCATACTGAAAATAATAATAATAGACCCAAGTTCTTCTATATGTAAAACTAGATGTAATGGAGAAAGCTAGGCCTGAACCCTTCACCCTGACACCATAGTTTTCTATATGAAGGGACTTACTAATTTGTATGGAGGAGCATCCAGTTACATGGGCCTGTACCTGCAGTCTGAAGTGGTACAGTCAAGACACAGGTTTACCTCCACGTTTGTGGGAACTAGGCCTACGTGTCTAAAAGCCTGAGAACAAGCTGTTTGTTGTCATGGTTACCTTATAGTCTGTGAGTGGGATATTGGTGCAAGGGAATTTGAGGGGACTGGAGATAGTGGATTTGCAAACCGATGCCATAAAATTGCGGGTGGGGGAGCCTCTGTAGGGGTTTTAAGGTTGCTGGAGACGCTTGGACTGAGGAGCGGATATGGAGGAGCTGTTCTGGTTTGTGAGGAGCTGCGGGTGCTAGGATTTGAGGGGGGGTCACACCCTCCGAGAGTCTTTCTGGCAGCGCAGTGCTCCTTTGATGCCTCCCTTTTCTCTTCTGTGCTCAGTTAGCATGTTGGCGATGTGGCCCATTCCATGTGCAATTGTCCCCCGCAAACAAATAACCCGGAAGCAGTGGAGGGTTAATTGAAGTGTGGACTCTGCGATTGGCTTTGAGTGACGCAGTACCAATGAGATTATGATAACAGATTAGAGGATCCTACAGGTGTACTGTAGGTAAGAACGAAGCCGCGGAAGTGGAATCCCATAATAGAGGGGTATAAATTGCTTGGGGGTGGCTGTGTTTTGCAAGCATGGGATGCGGCGAAATTTTGTATGCACTTCTGTGTGAGTTGACTGCGAAAGAGGTTAACACAAGGGATGTTTCGGGAAATAAAGGCACGAGCAGCAGGCTAGGACTTAATTAGGCAGGTGGTGTATCTTACGCAGTACAGTCTGATGTGACTGGGAGGAAGGTCTCGGGTCTTCCATACTCCTGTTCCCTGGGATTTTTGGGGGGGCGGGGATGGGGGAAAGAGGGTTGCGACTGCACATGGCGACTCTCCTTCCTCTTCGGCGGAAAGGTGTCGGCAACAGGGAGCTCTGTGTTTGTGCCTTTGTGCATGTGCAAATATGGCAATGGAAGATCAAGGAAGCCGTTTGACAAAGGTCACGTTTGAGGCGCGGCGCACATCAGTTGCTGCTGAAGGCAGGTGGGGAAAGAGGCCTGGGCAGATGTTGCTTTCGCTCCTTAATTTCTGGTAAGTTCATTGTTGACAGGAGAATGTTGGGGACAGGCAGTTGGGGAGGTATCATGAAGCTTTGGGGATTAATCTGTAGTGCAAACAGCTGACTTGTTAACTGCGAATTTATACCATGAGCTTAGGCCTGTACTTGTAAATTTAATTACATCCCTCAGCTTTGGTGTGTGTGTGTGCGCGCGCTCGAGTGTGTATAATATATATTCAGAGTAAGAATTATATATATATATATATATAAAACTATACATGGCTACAGCTGCCAGAAAAGGTGGCCAAGAAGCCCTGATAGAAACAGTTACCATGGCAATGGGAACGAGAAGACAGGGGATGGAAGGAAAAACGAACGAGAACCCCATTTAGTTTCAGCCCCAGAAGTGTGCTGCCATCGCTGCCCACCCCCCTGCCAAAATATACAAAAAAGTTCGCATTAGTCTCCGTGGTGGGACATGGGGAAGAGGGAGGGGTGTGTGAATTTCTTTCTCATAGGAGGTGTGCGGAGGAAACGATCTGTTGCTGTGTGAGGGTGTGCGAAAAGGACGGAAGTGGAAGGAACCATGTTGCATTTATTCGGTGCAGAAACAGGGAGGAAGTGTGGTGTGTTGGCAGCCGCGTAGGAATGCAGGAAGGCGCCTTGAGGTAGCACCCCCTCCAACCTTTCTCCAATGAGAAAATAGGGACGTCCCGTTCCATGATAATAATTTTATTATTTCTACCCCACCCATCTGACTGGGTTGCCCCAGCCACTCTGGGTGGCTTCCAACATATATAGTAACATAATCAAACATTTTTTTAAAAAAAACTTCCCCATACAGGGCTGCCTTCAGATGTCTTCTAAAGGTTGTATAGTTACTTACCTCTTTGGCTCGGGGGGCGGACGGACGGACGCATAACCCTCCAACATTTCTCCTCTGTAAATAGGTAAAGGTAAAGGGACCCCTGACCGTTAGGTCCAGTCGTGACCGACTCTGGGGTTGCGGCGCTCATCTCGCATTATTGGCCGAGGGAGCCGGCGTACAGCTTCCAGGTCATGTGGCCAGCATGACAAAGCCGCTTCTGGCGAACCAGAGCAGCGCGCGGAAACGCCGTTTACCTTCCCACTGGAGCGGTACCTATTTATCTACTTGCACTTTGATGTGCTTTCGAAGTGCTAGGTTGGCAGTTCGAAATGTAAGTAGGGACACCCAAAAGAAAAATGGGACATTCCGGGATCAAATCAGAAACTGGGATGGCTTCTGTAAATCTGGGACTGTCCCTGGAAAATAGGGACACTTGGAGGGTCTGTGATAGGTCAGGCCACATGTCCATCGGGAGCAGGACTGCCCACATTGACTGACAGCCACTCTCCAAGGCAAAGGCTGTTTCTCATCATCTGCTCCCTGACCCTCTTTAACTGGAAATGGCAGGGAGTGATTCTGGGATCTTCAGAATGCCAAGTTTTTGCTCTCTATCACTAAATTGGGGCCCCTTCTCCCAGAGGTATGACTTGTAGTAGACCGTGAGGATTTGGAATCTAGCCACCCCACCCCACCCCAGTTACTGAGACCCCTAGCTAGGCAAATCTCCCCTTAGGGGATGTGGAAGGCTATCTGTGGCTACTAACCCTGATGGCTGTATTCTGCCTCCGCTGCCAGAGGCAATAGTGCTTCTGACGGCCAGTTGCTGGACGCTGCAGCAGGAAGGAAGAGTGCTGGTGTGTGCAGATCCTTTCTTTGGGGGTTCCCACAGGCACCTAGCTGCCCACTGTGAGAACAGGACGATGGACTGTGTCCAATTCTGAGCACCACAATCTTATCCCTGGAAAATAGGGACACTTGGAGGGTCTGGGAGCACCCACGTGATCTGTCAGCCTAACCTACCTCTCAGGGTTGCTGTAAGGATGATGAAATGAAGGGGGTTAGAATGCCATACTTGCGCTCCTTGCAGGAAAGGCAGGATGATACAGTATATGCAATTTCATAGGCAAGAACATAGGGGGGGGGAACAGAAGTATCTAGATGCTTAGGTGTGAATCTAGGATTAATAAGTAAATTTACCTATGTATTTGACAATGTATCAAAAGAAGATGTATGAACCTGATAAAGAGGATTTAATATGAATTCAACAGTGGGGGATGTGAGGAAGTCAATTGAACGATGAAATTGAGGAAATTAGAAATGCCTGGCCTACAAAGTGGGGCCAGGCCTAAGCAATGTTATGGAATAGTAACAGCAAGGTTAAATGTACAATGAACGGGTACCTCTGTGAGAGGGGGGGATGATTTGGGCTTCCCATGGTGAGAGGGGGGAAGTATGAAAGTTTAACCGATATGTTATGTGCTCATAAAATTGCAAAAACTAATAAAAATTATTTTTTTAAAAAAGATATATGCAATTTCCTAAAAAGCCAAACAAACAGTGACTTTCACAACAGGCTAGCATGTGAAAATATAAGAGGGAGGGGTGGGTTGGGCTATATTTCTGGAAGCAGTTGGAAAAGCTTGCCCTGCTTTATTTGTGCATGCAAGTTACAGGGAACCAGGCAGAGGGCCTTCTCGGTAGTGGCACCCGCCCTGTGGAACGCCCTCCCTTCAGATGTCAAAGAGAACAACAACTACCAGACCTTTAGAAGACATCTGAAGGCAGCCCTGTTTAGGGAGGCTTTTAATGTTTAATAGATTGTTGTATTTTAATGTTCTGTTGAAAGCCGCCCAGAGTGGCTGGGGAAACCCAGCCAGATGGGCGGGGTATAAATAAATTATTATTATTATTATTATTATTATTATTATTATTATTATTATTATTATTATTATTATGCCAGGCTGCTGTGATGATCCGGGGTCTGGAAATCATAGCCTTATGAGGAGCGGTTGAAGGAGCTGGGTAGGTTTAGACTGGAAAAGAGGAGACTGATAGCCATCTTCAAATATCTCCAGGGCTGATCTGGAGGGTAGGACTGGAACCCGTGGCTTCAAGTTACAAGAAAGGGCATTCCGGCCAAACGTACGGGAAAACATTCCGACAGTAAGAGCTGTTTGACAGTGGAGCGGTCTCCCTCGGGAAGTTGAGGACTCTCCTTCCCTGGAGGTTTTTAAGCAGAGGTTGGATGGCCATCTGTCATAGATGCTTGAGCTGAGATTCCTGGTTTGCGAGGGGTTGGACTTGAGGGCCCTTAGGGTCCCTTCTATAACGAGAGGGACTCCTGGCCTGATCCGGCAGGGCTGTTCTCATGTTCTTATATGTTCTTCCCAGATGTGTGCGTAGCATTTGCGCCATCATGGCAAGGAAGTACTATATCATGGAAATCGTTCTGAACTGAAATGATAATGGCTGCTATCAGGACGCCAGTTGCCTGCGAAAGGGACATGTTTTTTTATTCCTTGGACTGTGCAGAACTGGCTCCTGGGAATTTGAAACGTTTCCGCAGGTCTGATTGTTATTCACTGCAAGACTGCCACTTAAGCAATTTGTAACTGGTTGTATTCAATGTTAGTCATACTCAGAAGTAGGCCCATTGAAATTAATGGGCCTAGCTAACTGTATGGGGTCATTCAGTTCAGTGGGTCTACCTTGAGCAGAACTTCGTTGGATACAACCCCATAGGAATTTATAATACATTATAAATTATCGTCCCCTCGTGCGATGGGGTGCTACTTTATGGCAAGATCACCACGTGGAATTTGGGTCTGACTCGGGTCCCTTGATTTTCCTAATGGGTTTCCTAATGGGTCATTTTGTAGCACTGGTTTTTTGGTGTGTGTGTGTGTACATGTGCATACATGCATCATCATCATCATTACTTTTATTTTTATTATTTGAGTTTATATACTGCCCTATAACCAGAGGTCTCAGGGCGGTTCACAGAAAAGATCACACCATATATAATCAGAATAAAAACAACAACCCAATAACACCCCCCAAAAAAGAGCCACATTATAAAAGGGTATAGGATGTCCATCAGGTCAACCAAAGGCCTGGTTAAAAAGGAAAGTTTTTGCCTGGTGCCTAAAGGTGTATAATGAAGGCGCCAGGCGAACTTCCCTGGGGAGAGCATTCCACAGACGGGGAGCCACTGCAGAGAAGGCCCCGTTCTCGTGTTGCCACCCTCCGGACCTCTCAGGGAGGGGGCACACAAAGGAGGGCTTCAGAAGATGATCTCAGGGTCCGAGTAGGTTCATATGGAAAGAGGCGGTCCTTCAGACATTGCAGTCCTGAGCCGTTTAAGGCTTTATAGGTCAAAAGCGACACTTTGAATTGGGCCCAGAAACTAATGGGTAGCCAGTGCAGTCGGACCAGGATCGGTGCAATATGCTCAAACCATCTTGCTCTGGTGAGCAACCTAGCTGCTGAATTCTGCACCAGCTGAAGTTTCCGAACCATCTTCAGATGCAGCCCCATGTATAACACATTGCAGTAATCTAACCTTGAGGTTACCAGAGCATAGACAACAGTAGTTAGACTATCCCTGTCCAAATAGGGGTGTAGCTGGGCCACCAGCTGAAGCTGATGGAAGGCACTCCAGGCCACTGAGGCCACCTGAGCCTTGAGCATGTGCCCTGAAAGAAGCATAGTAAACAGAACGATACCACATGGCCAGTGGAATATGCTCCTTTCCCTCTCAGAGGCCACAAGAGGTCACAGGATTTGCAAGTGGCCATTGCAATCTATTAAACCAAAAGTAATCAGATCATTAGGATCATCAGGGGGCCCATCCCTCTCCCCAGAAAATAAATCTAGGAGTTTCCACTTCAAGTGGCATAGGAATGCGTTGGCTGTAGTTGGGATCCTGAGCAATTGCCTTGGCATGGCAACTTGCTTGGCATTTAGAAGGAGCTCCAGTGGTGAAAGTGGTTAGAGCAGGGTTTCCCAAACTTGGGCCTCCAGCCGTTTTTGGACTACAATTCCCATCACCCCTGACCACTGGTTCTGCTAGCAAGGGAAGATGGGAGTTGTAGTCCAAGAACAGCTGGAAACCCAAGTTTGGGTTAGAGTGAGGTGGGTGGCAGAAGGAAGGGTGGCACACAGCTCTTGAGAAGGGACAGGGCAGAAGATGGATGGAGAAGCTTGTGGACTTCCAGATCTTGATGATGCACTACATCCATAGCTGTCAACCCTCCCTTTTTTTGCGGGAAACTCCCTTATTCCAATGCCCTTTCCCGCTGCTATCCCGGATTGTTGATATCCCTTAAATTTCCCGGATTTCAAAGGAAGCAGCTCCTCTCCCTCCCTGCTGGCCAGGGAGGCTCCTCAGCTGCGTTGCTCAGCTGCCAATAAGGAGTCTGAGACCGACTGGGGGCGGAGCTTGCATGCCTTGTGCAGCCAGACCCTCACGCCCAACCAGACAGCCAGACAGCCAGACAGCCTGCCGTCTAGGCGCTCGCTCTTTCGCTCACCTGTTCGTGTGCAGCCTCTGGAGCGCAGGGTGGCGAGACTACTTGGTGCCATTGCACCGCCCTCGCGGCATCCCTTATTTTCAAATCCGAAAGTTGACAGCTATGACTACATCTCCCATTGTCCCTGACCATTGGCCATGCTGGCTGGGACTGAATGGAGTTGGAGTCTGTCCAACAACATTCTGGAGGGTCACAGGTTACCCACTGCAGACATAGATTAAAGGACAGGAAATTGAATGGCAGTAGGGAAACTGGAGGATATGTATTGGAGATGGGAACTGAGCTGTGGAGTGGCCGTTTTAGCCGAGACCTGAATTCAGATCCTAGCTCATGCCATGTCATAGCTTGCCCTCAAACAAACCCCTCTCTGTCTTGGCTTCTACTGTTTTTTGTTGTTGTTTTTTTGTAAAACAAGTGCAACAGCTATCTGGGACAGGAGGGAAAGGAACTGGGGAACTGCATGCAAAACCTCTTTTGCTTTCTAAAGGAATATGATATTGTTATGCAAACATATGAGCGGGAATTGATAAATCGGTAACTAGTGGATAAGGGGCAAGGGGGGGAAATTTAAAAATTAAAATTTTTAAATTGAATATAAGGAGTGAACTGTGAATTAGAGTAATATGAAGCAGCAATGGGGGAAAGTAGGGACACATCTAGGATACAGAGTGGGAAGTCAACGTTTGGGGGGAAATGTATTCAATTTGATGTAATTAAGTATTGATTTGTTAAAAATTTGGAAAACTAATAAATATTATTTGACAAATAAAAAAGAACTGGGGGTCAATGCCATTTGCAGGTAGTCCTGAATGAAGCAGAAAATGGAGTAGAGATGTTTTTTGGGGGGCAGAAACAGGGTGGGGGGCCCCCTGCCTCATGTTCTACAGGTTGTTGAAAGTCAGCTGCATATGATAAAAGACAGTAGAGGCAGAAGTAAATTTTGCAGCAGCAGAATCTTTGGGGAAATGCTGGAGTTTGTGTGTGGAAACATTGATTTTCAGAAACTCAGGTTTGAGGGTCAGGGTCAGTGTTTTGCAGGCTTAAAAATAACAAAGCAATCTAATCCCAGCAGCTTCTGTAGTTCGGATGGTTGCAAATATATGTTTGAATCGGAAGGCGTCCGTTCATATTTGTGCAAGTAGGATGGGGATATTTCTCCTCAAATGTGTTTTGGCTCCAGAGGATTTGGGTGAGGTAGGTGTGGGAGGGTTAAATATTGGGGGGGGGCAGGAAGGGGGAGGAAAGAACTACAAAAGAGGAAATGCTGCAGGAAACTGGGTGTGGCAAGAGGACAGGAGGAAGCTGCCTTAAATATCTTTGGTCCATTTAGCTGGCTGTGGGTTAAACCACAGAGCCTAGGGCTTGCCGATCAGAAGGTCGGCGTTTCGAATCCCCACGACTGGGTGAGCTCCCGTTGCTTGGTCCCAGCTCCTGCCAACCTAGCAGTTCGAAAGCATGTCAAAGTGCAAGTAGATAAATAGGAACCGCTCCGGCAGGAAGGTAAATGGCGTTTCCGTGCGCTGCTCTGGTTCGCCAGAAGCGGCTTAGTCATGCTGGCCACATGACCTGGAAGCTGTACGCCGGCTCCCTCGGCGAGTAAAGCGAGATGAGCGCCGCAACCCCAGAGTCGTCCGCGACTGGACCTAATGGTCAGGGGTCCCTTTACCTTTACCATCTGCCCTGACCAGGAGTGGCTTTCCAGGGTCTGGTGACTTCTGTTTCAGTGTATCTGAAGAAGTGTGCATGCACACGAAAGCTCATACCAAGAACAAACTTAGTTGGTCTCTAAGGTGCTACTGGAAGGAATTTTCTTATTTCTTATTTTGTTTTTTCCAGGGTTAGACAGGGGACATTCTTATCCAGGGGTCAGCAAAAACACGCTGATTCCCAGACCGCCCGTGGGCCGGATTTAGAAGGCGATTGGGCCACATCCAGCCCATGGGCCTTAGGTTGCCTACCCCTGTTCTCATCCATACCTAGAGATGTTGGGGGAATGAACTTGAGTCCTTCTGCATGCAGAGCAGATGATCTACCCCTTAGCTACAGCCTTTCTGGAGAAAAGGATGAGTAAGAAAATGTGTGATGAGAAATGTGAATGGACGTGAGTTAGATCGCGAAAAACGAAAGCCGAGATCTTAGGGGGCAAAGTCCCCCCTAGCCAATATTTTCTTGAGCCCACCTGCCTGCACGTATCTATGAAGAAACCTGACCCCCCGTGCATATTTACTCAGAAAAATGAGTCCAAATGAGTTTGGTGGCCTTTACTCCCAAGGAATTGACAATACGACCAGGTGTCAAAAAAAAAAAAAAAGGTTATTTATGTATGCCACTACTGCGGCACGTGTTTTGTTAGCCCCAAAATGGAAAACGAGCGAGGCCCCAATCAAAGAAGAGTGGCAGCTTAAACTGACGGAATAAACCGCGCAGCTTGCAGACTTAACCTATAGAATAAGAGAACAAGAAGGACATACATTTAGAGAAGATTGGAAAAGGTTTATTGAATATATGGGAAATAACTGCATACAGCTGAAAACGCTGGCAGCATTAAGATAAATTCAACAGTGTAAATAAGTTATGTTGGATGTAGTAATGGAATACTGAATGGTTTAGTTTCTGTAAAATATGTGGGGATTTATGATATGTAAAATGAACCATGGAAAGAGAAGAAGGGAAGTCATTGATATCTTAAGGTTGTAAAAATGAGTACTTTAAATTGTAAAACAGAAAATTTATATACCGTATACATACACACACACACACGTATGTGTGTGTGTGTGTGTGTGTGTATATATATATATATATATATGTATATGAATGTGTGTGTGTATATACACACACGCGCGCGCGCGCACACACACACACACAATGCGACCACGACCTTTGGCTGTAAAGCACATTTTTTGACCCAAAGAATCCTGGGGGACCTTAGTTTGCTCCCCACAGAACTATAACTCCCAGCACCTTTAAGAAAGGTGTGCTTTAAATCGGGTGGCCAACTCCCAAGAGACTGCGATCTACTGGCAATGATCTACCCTCCTTTTTTGGGTTCAGATCAAAGTTGTTGAGCTTTTTTTTAAGGAAGGAAAGCCCTGTTTTAGGGGTTCAGTCAAGGTTGTTGTGTTGAGCTTTTCTTAGGGGTGCCAAAGTTCTTGAGCTTCTGTGGGGGGAGCCAGTGCTCTACCACAGACGTCCAGTGATCTACTGGTAGATCACGATCTACCTGTTGGCATAGCTGTCAACTTTCGGATTTGAAAATAATGGATTTTTTCAAACTTTCGGATTTGAAAATAAGGGATGCCGTGAGGGCGGTGCAATGGCACCAAGTAGCCTCGCCACCCTGCGCTCCAGAGGCTGCGCGCGAACGGGTGATCGAAAGAGCGAGCACGTAGATGGCAGGCAGGCTGTCTGTCTGGTTGGGCATGAGGGTCTGGCTGCACAAGGCATGCAAGCTCCGCCCCCAGTCGGTCTCAGACTCCTTATTGGCAGCCGAGCAACGCAGCTGAAGAGCCTCCCTGGCCGGCAGGGAGGGAGAGGAGCTGCTTCCTTTGAAATCCGGGAAATTTAAGGGATATCAACAATCCAGGATAGCAGCGGGAAACGGCGTTGGAATAAGGGAGTTTCCCGCCAAAAAGGGAGGGTTGACAGCTATGCCTGTTGGACGTGCCTGCTTTAAATGATTGGGGTGGGTGTGCAGTCAGTCATTCTAGGCTGAAATGGAGAAAAAGAGTAGGTTCGTTTCCATTTACCAGGGTTTCTGTACCTGGTAGTAGTCACTCTCAAGGTGATTCTTAGTCTCTCTCCTCCCCTCTGTTTACTGTTTACAAGTCTGGTTTATGGCATCCAAATGGCAGAGAGGAGAGTCGTAGGCCTAGATTAGCGGGGCAGAGAAGGGTAGAGCAGAGAGCAGGGATTGGCACCCCAGGACTTGTGTAAATTCTATGGACCTCCATCAGTGTAACTTGGCTCTTAAAAATAAAGTTTGGATCTTAAGTTTCAGAGTTAACATCTCTGCAGTGTATTTGTACAGCTCAGTCCTAACCATGCCTACTCAGGTGTAAATCCTATTGAATTCAGCGTGGCTCCCCCCCCCCCGCCTTGTAAACTGGGTTAGGATTGCAGCCTTAGGCTGTTTGACTCTAATTGCCCTTGCAGATTTATTCATGATATAATAAGGAGTGTTATCAGTGAGCTTCCTTCCCCCTCCTTAATTAGCGAGGTTGTGTTGGCATGTGAGTTCTTCCTTCTCATTGTATTTTGAAATGCCGTTTCAAAATAAAAGCCCAGGCTAGAAAGGAAACCAAACACAGCCATCATCTGAGGACCAAACTAGATAATAGAGATAACGGAATGCACCTGCTCATTCTTGAAAGTTTTGCAAAATAGGAGGGTGATGGCAGGGGCAAGCTTTGGGGTGTGTGTGTGTGTGTGTGTGTGTGTGTATAAAAAATAATAATAGGTTTTTATACCCAGTATAAAATTTTAAGTGCACAAGGTTAAAATAAGGCATGAAAAGAATAACAGTTGTTAAGACAGTTGTTGGTAATATGGTGTCCTGAGCATGGACAAAATTTGTTGATCCCCCCAATACCGGTATTTATTATTTTCACTATAATTCCTCATTTATTTATTATTATTTTGCACCCCCTCCACTCTGTGCCCTGGTCAAGGATGATGGGAGTTGTAGTCCACCAACACCTTACTGTGGGAATGTTTGGGAACGTGGATGATGATTTATAATTTAATATATCTCATCCTAACTTGCGCTTGCAAGTTCAACTAGCAGAGTAACATTCCCTTTTAAAATACACACAGCGGAAGTTGCTTTGATTCACTAGAATCAGCTTAATCTATTTTCCTGGTTTGTCACTGTATATTTCCCCTTTGTCCCTCTTACAAATAAGACACAACACACGTCTTCTATAAGAAGATATAAAACGTTTACTCACGGACATTCAATTGAAGATCCCAAGATCCCAAATGAAGGCAGGCTTATTCTTAGTAAAGATATTTACAATTGGAATCTCTCCATGTGGGAGAGAAGTCCATTAGGCCCCAGTTGGCTGGAAGCCAACTGAGCATCCTTCCTAAGATGTTACTTTCATGAGGTAGTAGATCCAAGAGAGAGAGAGAATGGCTGCTGACCTGTGGGTTTTGCTCTAACCTGCCCAGGTAAAGCCACTCCCACTTCTAGCTTGCAAAAGGAAGTTACCTCAGTCCAGGTGACCAGGAAGTTGTGGCTGGAGGACTGAGACACCTTCTAGCATTGTTGTACTTGACTGCTCTAGTGTTTACATCCCACACTTACACCGTGTCAAACTGTTTGTCGTTCAAGTCCAGCAGGCAGCGGCTCTCTAGGTTGAGACTGTCACCCTCACTTGCTACTGGATCCTAGAAAAAAGACCCTGGAGATGCCAGGGATTGATCCTGACATTTTTTGCATGCGAAACATGGAGCCCAGATTACTGAGTTCTGTCCCTTTCCCTTGCTCCATGGTGAAGAGCTGATCTGAATTTCTGTTCAGAAACGCCAATTGCAATTTTGCGTGCCATGCCGTTGCCCCAACCCACTCGCCTCTGCGTTCCAAGGTAGAGTGCATCTGGACATGGAGGCTCCTCTTAGCTCTGTCGCACAGAAGATGGAACAAATCTCGATCTGCTGCTTGAGAGGGCAGGAACCAAGTTGATGGGCTCAGATTGCAAGAAAGGGGATTGCGACACCGTTAGAAAGGTTGGGACCTTTAAGGTATTGGAATCCAAGCCTGTGATTCCAATAACCATTGATAAACTTGTTTCTATGGATCCGTCTAATCCTTTCTTTCTTTTTAAAGCCATCTAAGCTAGCCATCATCTTGAGGCACGATTCCATAAATCAGTTATTCAGCGTGTGTGACAAAAGAGCTTCTTTTTGCCAGTCCTGAATCTTCCACCAGTCAAACTTCAGTGCGTGACCCCGAGTTCAAGTGTTACAAGAGAGGGGAACCAATTTACTCCGATCCACGCTCCTACAATTTGTGCTGCCAGTGAAGAAATCCGGAGCGGCGTACCACCGTGAGGCTGACACGATTAGGGCCCTGTCAAGGAGAAGAAGAGGAGTTTGGATTTGATATCCCGCTTTATCACGACCCGAAGGAGTCTCAAAGCGGCTAACATTCTCCTTTCCCTTCCTCCCCCACAACAAACACTCTGTGAGGTGAGTGGGGCTGAGAGACTTCAGAGAAGGGTGACTAACCCAAGGTCACCCAGCCCGTGGATGGATTGTGTGATGCGGATTGGCGAGCCTCTGTCTCGAACGAGGTGTCTCACACCCTCCCGGGGCAGGAGACACCTCTCTTCGACCCAGGGTGCGAGTGATGGTGTTGATACCTGGCAGTGGTGCTGTCAGGACAGGATACTGGGGCGTAAGCCCAGGGCTGTAATCTGTTAGGGTACTGAGGGTGGTTAGGAGACCCCTTGCCAGGGTGGATAAAAATCAATGATTTAAAAAAATAAATCGGATTTTTAAAATTTAAATCGGATTTTTTTGATTTAAATTGCATTTTTTTGATTTAAATTGGATTTTTTTGATTTAGATTGGATTTTTAAAATAAAATGCTTTTGGAGGAAAAATCTTTCTAAATATAATCTTCTATTTAAGTTACATTGTAGTCCAAAGGCTATTCATCAGGAAATAAGGATTTGTTTTAAGTTTATCAAGTGTGCTAAAACTCAGTCTAAGTTTTTCAAAAAAAATGTTTAACCACATCAGTTAACAAACATGGATACATGCTATCATGTTATTGTTTTAGTTAAATAAATTGTTTAAATTCTCCTTCCAATAAAGTACAGGAAAAAAGTTGTCCAAATATAAACAGTTAACTTATTAAACCTCACTATAATTTCATAATTATCTGTCTATATGTATTTCTAGTAGTATAACCAAATCAGTAATTTTTGATATAACTGTAAAAACCACTCTGAAAATTTATTATTCCAAAAATGAAACCTTCATATGGTTGTAAATATTAAGATTATACCAGCAAGAATGAGTCTTTCTGTAAAAAAATATTTAAATCAAGTCTTACTGACTAGTGATTTAAATCAAGCCTTACTGACTAGTGATTTAAATCGTGATTTAAATCAAATCCACCCTGCCCCTTGCCGAACTACAGTTCTCGGCACCCTTAAGAAGTGAAAGTTCCCAGGACTGTGGGGTGGTGGTGTGTGTGCGTGCAGTAGCCATGTCTGTCAGTGGCATAAGAGCGCTTTGCATTTTTAACGTTTTCAATGTTTGATGTTTTCTTGTGTTTTTAACATTTTTGTTGGGAGCTGCCCAGAGTGGCTGGGGCAACCGATTTAATTACACATAATGAAATTATTACCATCAGTGCTGTTTTTCTGGAAAAAAGAGGTGCCAGAACTCAATATGAACAACTCCCTTGTTTTCTAATAATGGCAATGGCGCCCACCTGAGAGGTGCGGGAACTGAGTTCTGGCTGAAAAAAAGCCCTGATTCATAGAATCGTAGCGTCGGAAGGGACTCTGAGGGTCATCTAGTCCAACCCCCCGCAATGCAGGAATCTCAGCTAAAGCGTTGATGAGAGATGACAGATTATTATTATTACTGTATTATTATTATTATTATTAGTATGGTGTGGATGTTACCCTATTCAGCAGAATAAGCAAGAGTGACCCAAATGCAACAGGGATGGCCTATCAGTTTTTGAAGACAGCGAAGTAATGCACACTGCTGTCTAAAGAAGGGTTGTGGAAATCTTTTCAGGCTAATATATCTGATATGTTAGGACATGATATACCCTTGGAACCGAAAATATTTCTGCTTGGCTTTCTAAAAGATGTTATTCCGGAAAATGATCAAGAAATAGTGTTGAATCTTATAACCGCGGCTAAGATTATACCAGCTACATTTTTTTTGAAGGGGTGTGTGAGGAGAGCATATTTTGTAGAATGCGTTGAGAAAATTTGGTCCATAGTAACTATGATTAAGCTAACTTATTGCGAAATAATGCATATAAACTATCGTATCCCTCCCTACTCCACAAACAAATCGGAATGAATGCCCAGCAAGCAGTTACTGTCATCTCATCTCCCCAGAAACTTTGTGCAGAACATATCAAGATGAATGTACAACCACACACACACACACACACACACACACACACACAATCCCCCCAGGCCATATGGAACCAGCTTCTGTAGACAAAAATGAAAAATAAGGAGGAAATGAACAGGGAGGAAGGAACTCTGATGAGATGGAAGAAGGGGACAACTTAGTGCCAGGAGCTGCATAAAATGAGGTTGGGGCTACCTATGGCCTATGTGAGGGACCCAGGTGGCGCTGTGGGTTAGGGCTTGCTGATCAGAAGGTCGGCGGTTCGAATCCCTGCAACGGGGTGAGCTCCTGTTGCTCGGTCCCAGCTCCTGCCAACCTAGCAGTTCGAAAGCACGTCAAAGTGCAAGTAGATAAATAGGTACCGCTCCGGCGGGAAGGTAAACGGCGTTTCCGTGCGCTGCTCTGGTTCGCCAGAAGCAGCTTTGTCATGCTGGCCACATGACCCGGAAGCTGTACGCCGGCTCTCAGCCTATAGAGCGAGATGAGCACCGCAACCCCAGAGTCGGACACGACTGGACCTAATGGTCAGGGGTCCCTTTACCTTTATGGCCTATGTGGACTGCCCTTCTAAAACCCCACAGCTTCCATGATTTTAAAACGAGAACAAGAGGCCGGAGTGGGGTGGGAATCCATTGGGTGTGTAATATAATAATAATAATAATAATAATAATAATAATAATAATAATAATAAATAATTTATTATTTGTACCCCGCCCATCTGGCTGAGTTTCCCCAGCCACTCTGGGCGGCTCCCTATTGAATGTTAAAACAAACCGTATCTTTGATTGTTAGCTGAACATCAGATTCTATCGGGGAGTAATTTCCATAGATGCTGATACTGTTGCACTGCCAGGTTAAGGTTTTCAGAGTGTTAATTACAAGCGGCAATTTGGCGAGAAAGAGAGGCAGTGCCGCTCTGCCTACCGCTCCAAGTAGCTCCGCAGAAGTGGCGGAAGGGGTAATCTGATTCGTACCCGGTGATCAAAAGGCTGTGCCATCCCCCCTTGCCACCCCTTCTGGCTAATGCGGAAGAGACAAAACTGGGGTGGGGGCAGGAAGTGTCTAAAAAAGAAGAAAAGAGAGACAGTAGGCGGTTGTGGGAAGAGGTTCGGGGTGTGTAACGCCTGTGAAGAAGACCAGGGAACGATGGGGGAATGGATTTGAGTGAGTCGAGCTGGCGCTGAAAACGTACGCTCTCCTGGTGATAGCGAGAGAGAGAGCTCTGCAAGAAACGACACAGGCAAGGGCAAATAGAACAAGAAAATCTGATAGCCGTGTTGGTCTGTCATAGTCAAAACAAAACAAAATAAAAAAAAATTCCTTCCAGTAGCACCTTAGAGACCAACTAAGTTTGTTCTTGGTATGAGCTTTCGTGTGCATGCACACTTCTTCAGATACACTGAAACAGAAGTCACCAGACCCTTATATATAGTGAGAGGGTGGGGAGGGGTATTACTCAGAGGGGTGGTGGAAATGGGTGAAAGGTTGATAGGTGTGGTAAACCTGTTGACGACTGTTAACGGCTGCAATTAGTCTTACAGGAAAAAGCAAGGGGTGAGAAGGTTAAAAAAGCTTTGTCATGTATAATGAGATAAGAATCCAATGTCTTTGTTCAGACCAGGTCTCTCCATGGTTTTAAGCTTGGTAATGAGTTGCAATTCAGCAACTTCTCTTTCCAGTCTATTTCTGAAATTCCTTTGCAATAAGACAGCTACTTTGAGATCTTGTATAGAGTGTCCTGGGAGATTGAAGTGCTCTCCTACTGGTTTCTCTGTCTTGTGATTCCTGATGTCAGATTTATGTCCATTTATCCTTTGGCGTAGGGTTTGGCCTGTTTGTCCAATATAGAGAGCTGAAGGGCACTGTTGGCATTTGATGGCATACACAATGTTAGATGATGAGCAATTAAATAGTCCTGAGATGGTATGTTTGATGTTGTTGGGGCCAGTAATGGTGTTGTCCGGGTGTATGTGGCAGCAAAGAAAATCTGAGACGCTCTCTCTCTCTCTGATGGTTTCTGTGGCAAAGGAAGTTATAAAGGTAAATGAGAGGTAATGAGAGGAGAGGAAATGTTGGGGAAGTCTCGACTGGGATTTGATGCCAAGGAACATCAGATTCTTTATCCTAAACACCACGCACAGCGAAGTGTGTTTATATGATGGAAGCCTCATGATGCATCTTGATGGATTGCTTTTGGCAGGATCTGAAATATTTGGCAGGGAAGGTGAGGAATGACGAGGAAGTGGGTGGAGCGCTCCAACAAGACTGCAACCTCCAACAGATATATCTGCCTTTTTGCTTTGCGACCATGAGGTCTAGAAACTTTCCCGTTTGAAAGGGAAATTGCCATTTGCAGCAAGCCCAGAGTCAATGCAGGTTCTAGAACGGTGTGTTGGTTGATGTGCAAGGTCATCTAGAATGTGCACGGTTCTGAAGGACAGCAGCCGGTTTAGAAATACCTGTGGGTTTTTCCTTCTTCTGTTTGCAAAGTTTGATTGTCCTGTGGAACTTACTGCCCTAGGATTCTATGCATATAGCACATGAAGGCCCTGTCTTGAAGTGGGCGGGTTGACGAGCATCTTATAACTCCTATTGTATTTCTTTGAAAAAGTTGCATTAGTCACGGTAATATAAGTTAGCTCGATTAGTAGCTATTATCCAAAAAGCTCCCAAATGCAATCTACATCTCTGCAGGGGTGGAGGAACCCCTAACCAAGCAGAGCAATCACCAGATCCATAACTGAAGTTCAAATTGCTCGGCGAACAATTAAAAAGACTAGCTACAGACAAAGACTTGGGAAATACAAATCAAAGCTTGCAACAGCCTGGATGGCAAGAGATTGCTACCCAAAGTCTATTTCTTTGGCAGACTACCTCGCATTAGCAAACTGTGTAAAGCTAGGGCAGGCTTTCCCCAACTAGTAAAGAGATTGTGTAATCATGGTGGAAGATATCCACAAAGGTACTCATGATTTGCAAACTGTGATAACTTCACGGCTTGGGTTTCCCCCAATATTTATTTCTCTAGCTCCATCAATGAGGCTTTAAGGAGCCTGCAGTCTGAAATTCAACACACCAGGGAGACAACAGAGGAAGGAGAGAGAGCGGGGATGTGCATTTATTTCAGTTGCACATACGTAGGCTTAATTATAGTGGGATATGGGGACTAAGGAGCTGTACTAAAGCAGCCTTCCCCCATGCTGATGTGCCCTCCATCAGTTGTAGTCCTGGAGGGCACCAGGCCGGGACTGCGCTAAAGGTTTCCTAGAAAAGGTGTGTTTTGAGAAACGAGAAAAGCGGCATTGTGCAGGTGTTCTCGCTGGCAGCTCCAGGCCTCGTAGGTAGAGCTGGGCGATGTATTGATATATTGTCCCAAACCGATATTGGTTTCATAATTTTTGACCTGGCAATATATTGCAAACCATGGTGTGTGTGCTATGCAATAAAATCACAATGCGGGGGAAACCGTGAAGCCAGCCAATGCCTCTGCATAGCATCATCCTCAATAATAATAATAATAATAATAATAATAATAATAATAATAATAATTTATTTATACCCCACCCATCTGGCTGGGTTTCCCCAGCCACTCTGGGCGGCTCCCAACAGAATACAGTGGTACCTCGGGTTAAGTACGTTTCAGGTGAAGACCTCCGCTAAGAACAGAAATCGTGCTCTGGCGGCGTGGCGGCAGCAGGAAGTCCCATTAGCTAAAGTGGTGCTTCAGGTTAAGTACGCTTCAGGTTAAGAACGGACCTCCGGAACGAATTAAGTACTTAACCCGAGGTACCACTGTATTAAAAACACGATAAAACATCAGACATTAAAAACTTCCCTAAACTGCCTTCAGATGGCTTCTAAAAGTCAGGTGGTTGCTTATTTCCTTGACATCTGATGAGAGGGCGTTCCACAGGGCAGGCGCCACTACTGAGATAGACCCTCTGCCTGGTTCCCTGCAGCCTCACTTCTTGCAGTGAAGGAACCGCCAGAAGGCCCTCAGTGTCCGGGCTCAACGATGGGGGTGGAGATGCTCCTTCAGGTATATTGTACTGTATAATCGTGATATATTAGTATATTGTGATGTTTAGCTGGTGATATATCGCAATGTTGAAAACCAGATATCATTGCCCAGCCCTACTAATAGGGTGACCCAACCGCTTTGGGGAGGAGAGTCCTCTCTTTGAAGGGCTGTTAGAGGACAGGCTTTTGGCTTGAAGCAGCCCTACCTTTGAAGGGCTACCCTGTGTGGTTCAAACAGGAAGAACCACACGAAGGAAGTCCTGGGACCTTGGAGCTGCCCATCGATGGTTAGACCTGGACAGCGGACTGAGTGGGCCCACACAACTCATCTTCTCAGTCTTCATCCCCACTAGGGTGAGGCGTGCTGAATTTCTGCCTAAATTATAGTCATTATTTCTAAATCTGTTATCTCTACATATAAATTAGCACTTGCAAATTTTATGCAAATCTGTGTCTTCTTTTAACACTCCCCACCCCAACCCCCCGTTTCTTTTTCTGATGATGCGTTACCACTCTTTGGGAGATGCATAAATGACCGCTCTATGTAAAGGACAGAAAAAGGAGGGGGTATAGGCTCTTTGTGTGGAGATCAAGAGACACATAAGTTGCCAAGGGTGGTGGAGCTGCAGGAGAGAATGTCACAGAGGCAGCAGGGAAGTACGGTAAGTACAGTCATACCTTGGGTTGCGTCCGCTTCGGGTTGTGTTACGAACCCCACAAACCCGAAAGTGAATTTTGCCGCGCGGACGCTTCTGCGCATGTCCGCTCGGTCTGCGGCATGTCCACGCGGTCTGCGCATGCGCAGAAGCATTCTGGCAGTTCGCGCATGCACAGAAGTGCGATATTGCACTTTGCGCATGCACAAAATGGACACTTGGGTTATGTACGGATCGGGGACGTAACCCAAGGTACCACTGTATACAGGTGTGGAGAGTTGCTAAGAAGAGGTGAGCATTGCAGGAGTTGTCAAGGTTTACCTCGCCTGTGCCGATTCACTCCAGTGGAGATCCCTCTGTGGGCCAGGTCGCGTGTGTGACCGCAATTTCTGGCGCCTGCGTCTGTGCATATGTATTTTCCAGCGCCTGCGCATGCGCAGACACAATTTCCGGCGCTGTGGAAGCGAGTCCCCGCGCCGCTTTAGCGCTGCGTGGAGGGACTCGCCGAGCAGGTGGCTCGGTTCGGGGGCGGCTCGTGGGCCAGTTAAATGACCCCCGTGGGCTGCTTGTGGCCCGTGGGCCTTAGGTTGCCGACCCCTGATTCAGAGTTTTGGGGGCTGGACCCAGGAAGGGACAGGAAGTCAGTGTAGGATTTGAAGGAGGAGACATCGCGCGATCACAGCAATGGGGAGGTGAATGGCTTTCACAGCCAAGTGAAGAGGAGAAGTGACGTCTGATTTGTGACAATGGAAGACCAGGGGAGTTGTGGTTGCAGTAGTCAAGGCAAGTGACAGGCTGGGACATATACCAGGATTAAGAACATGAGAAAAAGCACTTCCAGGTCCGGCCAAAGGCCCATCTTGTCCAGCATCCTGTTCACACAGTGGTCAGCCAGATGCCTTGGGAAGCCCACAAACCAGGACATAGAACTATAGAGTTGGAAGGGACCGCGAGGGTCATCTAGTCCAACCCTCTGCAATGCAGGGATCTTTTGCCCAACGTGGGGCTTGAACACACGACCCTGAGATTGAGAGTCTCCTGCTCTACCGACTGAGCTATCTCCTAGGACAGGAGTGGAGTAGCACTCTTCCCACTTGGTGACTCACAGCGACTGGTAATGACTTTCTCCAAAGGGGCAGAGAAGAAGGGATATCAGCGGGAAATCAACATGCCTTGGAGAGGAACTGAATACGGGGAGCAAAGGAGAGAAGGGAGTCCGTGCTGAATCTGATGGTGTGAATTGGGAGATTAAGCAAAATATTCTTTTCTTGGTCCTGTTCCATTGGACCACCACAATTTCCATGTCTCAACATAAGACATTTTTATTTATTTATTTTGGGCCCAAAGCTGGTGATTTCAGAGGGTTAGAAAAAGCAGGTTGGTGGATATTCATCCCTTTTCTATCACAATGCTCAGCTCCATTGCTTCCCTTGGTGGCTGCTTCTTCCCTCACTTTCTCTGGGTTTGTCATATGGGTCTTTCTATCCCACCAGGAATCACGTAGTGAGTAGGATGAAGTAATGGCACTTTGTCTGATCCCGCCCGATCAGTGTGGTGTAGTGGTTAAGAGTGGTGGACTCGTAATCTGGTGAACCGGGTTCGTGTCTCCGCTCCTCCACATGCAGCTGCTGGGTGACCTTGGGCTAGTCACACTTCTCTGAAGTCTCTCAGCCCCACTCACCTCACAGAGTGTTTGTTGTGGGGGAGGAAGGGAAAGGAGAATGTGAGCCGCTTTGAGACTCCTTCGGGTAGTGATAAAGCAGTTCTTCTTCTTCTTCTTCTTCTTCCTAAACAAAATGGCAACCAAACAGAATCTGGCCATGGGAAGACATCACTGAGAGCAGGGCAAGTGAATAAGTGAGTAATATATATTTTTCCCCTGAGGCAGATGCTGATAAATCGCTGAGATGGTGAGGTGTCTTCCGCACTGTCAAAAATGTACATGAAAACAGGTGAATCATGTTGGCTCAGTGTCCCTAGTTGCAGCCAAAGATGTAGGATCTCCCACTCTCCATATTCAGTAACTGAAAAGCAAAGATGAATTCTTCTTTTTAATGCACAGTGGAATGGAAATGACTTGTATACCCGCCCCTGTCAAGAATGTAAGAAATGGGGTTGCATTTTCGTATGTGTAGTGTTATGTTTTTAATATGCCTTCCGTAAATTATATTATTATTATTATTATTATTATTATTATTATTATTATTATTATTCTGCATTTGGTCTTACAGTATTTTAGTCATAATGTCTTTTAAGGAAATCTGTATATTTGTCCCATTTTGGACAATAATTGGTATAGTTTTACCGCTTCTCATTGCGTTTGGTTGCAAGCTGGACCCTCAGCGGAAAATATTCACCGTTTTTTCGTGAACGTTTTTGACCGCGCCGAAAAATGTCTCCCTCTTCCAGCAAATGTTTGGCACTCCTCGCAGCAACTGAATGTTTTTTTTTGTTTTTTGTTTGGTTTGGTTTAATTGCCCTCTCTTGTCCTTGCTCTCGGTGGCCTTTAGTGACAAAGCCGTTTAGCCCAATAGTGATTGGTTGTGATTTTATTTGCTAGTGCCTAGCGAAATCATCACATCAGATGTAGCATCGTGACTTCTCCCAAATTCGCTATGCCCTCATCACGTTCGTCCTCCCAGCAATTCTGGGAGGTAAGATTTCATTTTACAGATTGGGAACTAATGAACTAGGACAGCGAACTGCCCCATGAGTCAAGCAGCATGAAACTCTTCGTTCGCTGTTTTTTTTTGCAAACAACAGGGGGGAGGACATATCTGAAGATCGTCATTTCCAAATGGGTTGCCATGTTAGTCTCTGGCAGCAAAATCAACAAAGAGTCTTGTGTCACCTTAGCGAGTGAAGTCAGTAATTATGGCGTAAGCTTTTGTGGGCTACAGTCCACTTCAACAGATGTATCTAATGAAGTGGACTCTAGTCTATGAACATTCATTCCAGAACAAATCCATTTGTCTTCAAGGCGCCTCAAGAGTCTTCATTGACTATGCCAATGAAATGCTGAGGACAACATCTTTAGGGGGGGTCACAGCTTCCTAATCCGAAAAAGAAACGTCTTGTTGCAAGTCCCCACTTTTTCTGTCTCTAATACAGTCGCACCTTTGGAAGCCAAACGCCTTGGCACTTGAATGTTTTGGCTCTCGAACGCCGCAAACCCGGAAGTGAGTGTTCCGGTTTGCGAACGTTCTTTTGGAACCCGAACGCCTGGCGTGGCTTCTGATTAGTTGCAGGAGCTTCCTGCAGCCAATCGGAAGCTGCGCCTCAGTTTCCAAACATTTTGGAAGTCGAATGGACTTCCGAAACGGATTCTGTTCGGCTTCCAAGGTGCGACTGTACCAAACTTTAGTGAGGCTGTTTGGAAATGAACTGCAGCCAAATATATATATACAGTGGGACCTCGACTTACGAAGATAATGCGTTCCGACGCGATCTTTGGTAGTCGAAAACACTCGTAAGTCAAATCCCCATAGGGATGCATTGAGCGAAAAAAATTCGTAAGTCGAAGAAATCCTATTCAAAAATTCGTAAGTCGAAAAAATCCTATTCAAAGCGGCCGCGAGTTCCTTTCGGAAGTCGGAAAATTTGGTTGCGGCGGCCATTTTTTTTCTTCCGGAAGTCATTCGGAAGTCGAAAAACACGTAAGTCAGGTCACTCGTAAGTCGAGGTCCCACTGTATAGTGGTTTCTGCATACTTAAGGGACTCCCTTCCTCCCCTGCAAGCCCCAAACAGGCTCCTGGTGCTGGCACGCTGGAGACCTCCTGTTATGATCTGGGGATATGCTGCAACAATTTGTTGCATCCCCATCACTTTTACAGAGACTAATAAGAGGAAGAATCATCATAATCCATTCTTCTCCCTTTTTGAGTCTGCCCCCCTCTGGGGCAATCAGGATAGGCCCTGCTCTTGGTGCCAACACCACTCAAAAGTAACATATGCCAGAGCAAGTTACAGGGCCTTTATAATGGTGGCCCCAGTTTTGTGACATTTCCTCCAGAAGCTTGTCATTGCTCACCCTTGCTTCCTTTTAGGAGACTCCTTAGTTCCTTTTTGTTTAAAGCAAGCTTTTAATTTCCCTGAGGAGTTAGATGTGATGGGCTCTGCCTTGACTTGTTGAAATCGTAATGCTTTAACTCTCGTTTTATTTATTATTACTCATTATTTTTTGTTAATTATTTCTCCTTTTAAATCTTTCATATTGTTTTAATTTGGGAGCTGTTGTTGGGAGCTGACCTGCTTTTGTGAAGAAGGGCAGGCGATAAATATTTAAAATAAAATAAAATAACTTGGAGATGGGAGAGTTGGAAAGAACAATGCTGGAACAATGGCAGGGAGAGGTGGGGATAAAATAAAGGTTAACTGTGTGCTTCCCAACTGATGGGATGCACATTGTCTGCCTAAATATCCCACCCCCTGCTCAAAGAGCATTAAATCCAGGCTGTAAAATTATCCAGGTAAATTGTGGTGAAGGGTGTCAAAGGGACTCAGGAAGTTGCCTTACACAGAGTTGTAAATGGCAGTACAGTATTTTCTACACCAGTGTTTCACAAACTACGGTAGCTGTTTTTGGACTACAATTCCCATCATCCCTGACCACTGGTCCTGCGAGCTAGGGATGATGGGAGTTGTAGTCCAACAACAGCCGGAGACCCAAGTATGGGAAACACTGGTCTACACTGTCGAGAAATTGCTCTCCTGGATTTTAGGCAGGAGTCTATCCCAGCCTGACTTGGAAGTGTAGGAGTTCCAACCTGGGATGTTCTGCGTGGAATTCAGATGCCCTACCGTTGAGTTGTGACCCTTTCCCTATGGACAAGAAGGATCTGGGAGTGGACAGGAAGCCAGGGTAGGGATTTGAGGAGAGGCTTCTTGTGATGAGGGCAACAGGAAAGGACTGAGGCGAGGGGACCAAAGTGAGACAACAGAAGGCTCGTGGTGTAGGGATGTGTGCAACCTAGGATGCTTTAAGGCAGACTGGGTTCTCCTGGTCTTTTCTCCCCTTTAAAACAATAATCACCAAAAACAGTCTTGTAAAAGGTGAAAATAGCATTGGTCACTCAGAATACTTGTCGAGGAGCAACAGGTACAGCAGCTTTGTTCAGGTGAGCCTAAAATGGCAATCCGGTTACAAAGACATACTTTGTTGTTCTTGTTGTTTAGTCGTGTCCGATTCTTTGTGACCCCATGGACCAGAGCATGCCAGGCACTCCTGTCTTCCACTGCCACCCGCAGTCTGGTCAGACTCATGTTGGTAGCTCCGAGAACACTGTCCAACCATCTCGTCCTCTGTCGTCCCTTTCTCCTTGTGCCCTCCATCTTTCCCAACATCAGGGCCTTTTCCAGGGAGTCTTCTCTTCTCATGAGGTGGCCAAAGTATTGGAGCCTCAGCTTCAGGATCTGTCCTTCCAGTGAGCACTCAGGGCTGATTTCCTTCAGAATGGATAGGTTTGATCTTCTTGCAGTCCATGGGACTCTCAAGAGTCTCCTCCAGCACCATAATTCAAAAGCATCAATTCTTCGGCGATCAGCCTTCTTTACGGTCCAGCTCTCACTTCCATACATCACTACTGGGAAAACCATAGCTTTAACTATACTTTAGTCTGGTTCAAAATGGCGTCTGAGCAGTGGAGCTCAGACAATGCAGATGATTCCCACATTGCCGGAATGAGCTGAAAGAGCAAAGAGGAAATGCCCTGGCCGGGCGATGAGATTACATGTATGGATATTCCCTCCCGCTAACAGGGCATGGTGGGAGTGTCCCTCAGAGTTCTCTCTAGGGGACATAGAGGACTCTGAGCTTCAGCTCCTAGCGTGTGCCTATCTAGCAAACCTGCGTTGTTGGCTTGATTGCGTTGTGAATATTCCACACGTGGAAGCGCAGAAATCTAGGCCTTGCCTTTCCTCTGCCTGGCTTAACCGAGTTCAGAAGAGAACGGGACAAATCAAGCGTGGACACTGGAAGCGAGTGACTGATCGAGGTTGCACCTCACCATAACTGGACAATGATAAATGCGCCCTATGAATTTGCAGGAGAGCTGTAATGATGACAAGCAGCTGGGAAGCCCAGCCTTGAGAGGACAGATGGAGGAACCTGGTTATTGTCCAGCCTAGCAATCATCAACCTTTACAGTTCCAGGAGGACCCACCTTTAATCTCTAGCTGCAACAGGAGACCGCTTTTCAATTAGGTTTTTTAAAAAATTGGTTAAATAAAATCAGGTTTTTTTATTTTAAAAAATCAAGTATGCTTCCCCCCCTTCTCTGTTTAGGATGACCTAATGAGTGCAGGTCTCTTAATATTTTTAATAGTTGCTTAGAAGAGGGGCGAAAATGTGTCAGGTGCATCTTATCCTGCAAGGGTGAAAAAAACCACACACCTACCAAAATATCTTCTCCTACACAAATGTTAAAAAGAAACAGGAACTCTGTGCTCTTTTCCATCTGTCACCCTTTCCTCTCCATGCTAGTATCCTTCTCTTTAAAAAGAAAGCCAAACGAACAGAAAATGGCAGCAATATCGCTGGAAGGATGTACTTTAAGTCGGGGCAGGACCTGATTACGGGTCCCAACTGGAGTTGAGTTGAAAGTTCTGAGCAGTATGTATATATTTTTGGTCAGAAGTTGGGGTTCGTTCCAGGGAGGGTACAAAGGTTTGCACCCCCTTCGCCTCTTTTGAGACGCGCTGTCAGGTTTCATGGAGTGGGCAGTCGTGGTGGTCTTGCTCCCCAACACGAGGGCGGTACCTTGTGATCTGGCTCAGGAGCCTTGTTGGGAGAGGGAGGGGAACGGCACCCACCAGCGCTCAGTTTGCTTGATCATCACTGCTGGTAAGATTATGCCATACTTTCTTCCCTCGCCGCTTCCAGGCTGTGAAGCCCTCCATCATAGGCTCAAAACCCAAACTGAAACTTGAGCGTTTTTGTCAGCAAATTTGGCCGCGACGTGAGATGGGTGGACAGGATGGGGACAACTGAGCAGAGAGTTATTTTTATGTTCTTGCAGGTCCTGAGAAACACTGGGAGCTGGGGGGGAAACATGGTCACGGCATGCTGTTTGATTTGATGTGGGAGATGAGTGGGAATGTGGATGAGGGAATATTGTTTAATATTTCCTATCCCAGCTTGTGCTAACAAGCTCCAAACTAGCAGAGTTTCTCATCCCCAATAAAGCGCAGCAAAACGTGGCGTTTAAGTTCCTATGAACTTCTAGAACAAGGCAGATCCTGGCATATATTTCCCCTGGTTCCCTCTTAAAAGAAAATACACGACACATAAGCTTATAAAAGTATAAAGGTTTTACTCACAGACTTTTCAGGCTTTTATAAGTCTCAGAAGGCAGGCTAGCTTAGATTAAATGTATGTACATGTGGACACTCTCCTTAAGGGAGAAGGGTCCACCTGGGCCCTCTTGGCTGGAAGCCAAGAGTGCATCTCTTGAGATGTTGCATCCTCGAAGCCCTGATGAGAAGAGGGAGGAGAATGGCAACTGACCTGTGTACTTTCAGGTAAGGCCACTCCCACCTCTGGTCACACAAAGGAAATGATTTCAGTCCAGGCACAGGAAACTCTACCTGGAGGACCAAGACCCCTTTGTGTACACTCTAGGAATGTTGTGATTGACTGCACCAGTGTTATACATCCCACATTTGAAACGTTGAAATCTGAAATGTTGTGAGATTACAAGTTTATGTAAATCCAAGGGGCTGCTATTATGATTATGATTATTTTATTTTGACAAAGTAATAATAATAAGAATAAAATGTGCATGCCACTCCCGAGACCATTGCATTGTAACTATCCAACCTCCCAAAATTTCAACACCTCTTGCGATGGTTTGACCCCTTTCCGTTTTAACAGTACACATTCTACAAACACCTTCCATATTTCCCCGTAATCGTTTCTCCTGCATATTCCCCGTCTTACCTTAATGGCACGTGTTAATTTATCATTAATAGCTATATCCCACACCTTTTTATACCATTCTTCCATTTCCTTCCACTTCCTAGCCTCCACAATTCGTGCAGCTGTCAATAAATTTGTGAGCAAGTCCTTTGTAGCCCGTGAACCTTCCACCTCCACCACCGGTTCTGCTGGGATCCTGTTTGTCTGATTTCCCCAGCCCCCTACTCACAAGGGAGCAAGCAGCCTGCCGTCCTGTTACTCTTCTGATGCTTGAGAAATGTTTGTTTTGGGGGAAAGGGGGGGACGGCGACTCCCACACACCCAGATTTAGGGAAGACTTGGGAAGAAGGGTGGAATAGTTAAAGCAGGCAGCCCCAGACTTCCAGATGTCTTGGGACTACAGTTCCCATCATCCCTGACCACTGGTCCTGTTAGCTAGGGATGATGGGAGTTGTAGTCCCAAAACATCTGGAGGGCCGAGTTTGGGGATGCCTGACTTAAAGGAAGGTTAGAAATGGGGGAAGGTACATTGAACGCGCACCCAACATGCATTTAAAGCATATTGTTGTTGCATGCCACCCCAATCTCTGAGCTGTGCAGGATTTCAGAGGTCCCAGGCACTTGCCTAGAGTTTGTGTTTCCTTTTGGGAATGAGGCAGAGCAGCCTTGGATTGAAACAGAAATTGAATTCAGGATGTGCCTTTAGTTGGGGGTGATAGAAAAATGCACTGGAAAGGGCGGAATAATGGTTGCTTGATGCTGCAATTCTGCCTAACCTCCCTGCAAGCAACAGCAAAAAAAGAAAAGAAAAAGAAATGCCCAGTAAATAGCCAATGTAGCCTCACCTCCCTGGGAGCAAATTAGAACGAATGTTCAATAAACAGGTCATCTGGAAGTGATCCCTGTTTCATACTCCTGTGCCTCAAATTACCAAAACCCTCCCTGAGTTTTCATCCTACGAATCGGGTGGCCGAGTCGGAGAGGGCATTTTGTTTCGGCCCAAACCACTGAGTTAGGAACATGGGAAGCGGCCTTAACACTGAGTCAGACCAGGTGGTCTTCTGCCTTGACTGGCAGCCAAGCTCTCCTCTTCCACCCCCCCCCCCGCTGTTTGATTGTATATAACTGGAGATGCTGGGGGACCGAACCTGTGACCTTTTGTGTGCTAACCGTGCGCTTTAACCAGTGAGCTATGGTCGAAGACCCCTGATTTAGCCTGCAGAAAAAGAAGGCCAAGGGACTTGTGATATTTAAAAGCTAGAGGAGCTAGGCAGCTAGAGGAGGGTTCATCTCCACCGAAGAAAGCACGGCGAGAATTGTGTTCTAAATGCCACGGAGATAGATTTAGATCGGGAAAGATGGCTAAGAAAAACAGAAGCTGCGAGGTCAGGAAAGCAGCCGTTCTGGGCCAAAGAGGCGCATGGTTTCAAAGACGTCTGCAGAGCAGCATGCGAGCTGAGTGGCATGCCTCTGCATCTGTTGCAGCGATGCAGAGGGTGCTTGGATGCAACCACATGCAGCCGTGGCCCTGCATTCCCTGTGATCTTCCAGGCAGCGGGTGGGTTGCAAAATTCCTTGGGCCAGACCTCTCTATGGGGGTTTGGAACCACAGCCGAGTGGTAGAGCTTGCAGAAGGTCTCTGATTCAGTCCCTGGCACCTGCAAACAGAACTTGGCTGTTGCCAGTATTTGTAAGAGAATGCCGAGACTGGTTCACCAATCACTATGCTATAAACCAGATTATTATGTTCCCAGAGCCATATCATTGGGCTGATTAATTGGATAAATGTTCCTCCCACCCCCCAATAAATAAATTTATGAAGGCCAGGGCTACCCACTCTCCAAAGTTTTGGGTCCTGTCTTGTTCCTGGATGCGACACGGGTGGCGTTGTGGGTTAAACCACAGAGCCTAGGGCTTGCCGATCAGAAGGTTGGCAGTTCGAATCCCCGCGACGGCGTGAGCTCCTGTTGCTTGGTCCCAGCTTCTGCCAACCTAGCAGTTCGAAAGCACGTCAAAGTGCAAGTAGATAAATAGGTACCGTTCTGGTGGGAAGGTAAATGGCATTTCCGTGCACTGCTCTGGTTCGCCAGAAGTGGTATAGTCATGCTGGCCACATCACCCGGAAGCTGTACACTGGCTCCCTTGGCCTATAGAGCGAGATGAGTGCCGCAACCCCAGAGTCGTCCACGACAGGACCTAATGGTCAGGGGTCCCTTTACCTTTACCTTGTTCCTGGAGATCCCACGCTGACCCCAATATGCTGGCCCTCCCCCATTGCAGGAGGTGTGCAAAGTGATGATGATCGACATTACAGACCCTCCAAGTGTCCCTATTTTCCGGATTTACAGAAGCCGTCCCGGTTTCTGAGTTGATCCCGGAATGCCCTGCATTTCCTTAGGACGTCCCTGTTTTCATCAGAGAAATGTCGGAGGATATGGAGCTATGTGATCCCCCGAGCCAAGGAGATAAGTAGCTATACAACCTTTAGGAGACATCTGAAGGTAGCCCTGTATAGGGAAGTTTTTTAAAAAAATGTTTAATGTTTTATAATGTTTTTATATATGTTGGAAGCTGCCAACCCTGTCAGATGACTGGGGTAGAAATAATAAAAGCGTCACCACCATTGTCACCATGGAATAGGGTGTCCCTGTTTTCATCAGAGATCTGTTGAAGGGTGTTTTATATACATTATACCTGAGCAGTTTTTAATTTCAGGGACTACTAGAGGGACCCTCTGGCAGTGCCTCGCATCCCTGAGGTTCACGGGTGTCTCGCGGTACCTTGTAAACTCCTTCACCTACCTCTCCCAGGGATGCTTGCATCTCACGCCTCTGGTTGCCAAGACCAGACTGCCGTGGGAATGCGCTCCCAGCGCTAAGGAGCTGGTCACCAGCTCTTGAGAGAATGCCACCTTTCCAGCAGGCCATCGGTCGCCGAGAAAAGTAGCTTTAGATAATAATGACAACCCGTGAGCCAGGGTTTCTGAAACATTCTGAAACAACCCTGTTTAAACCAGAGTAGAAATGACTATTGGGGTGGGGGTTGGGGAGGCCAAGGGAGGAATTCCCGCTTCCCAACTGAGAGAGATTGCAGGCAATGCAATCTGAGGGTATATTTTTCTCCCGGGTTGCAGCTGCACCCATGCATTGGTTGTGCAAACCGACCTTCGGGGAGGGACCGAGGAGGAATTAATGGGCGAAACAGGGCTTGATAAATAAGTGAGGATGAGGGAGCACTGAGGGTTGGGTACGTGTGTGTGTGTGTGTGTGTGTGTGTGTGTGTGTGTCTATGAGAGAGAGAGCGCAGAAAGAAATGATTTTTAGTGGTCTAGGCAAGGACTTGTGGAGGAAGCTGATTCTGAAGGCAAGGGGAGCCGGCCTGCCAAAGACGGGAGGCGGCAGATGCTGCAGGCGTCTAATTTAATGCTCCATTCGGAACCTTTAAAGATCTCTACTCGTTTCAGGAAAGGATCCAGAAAGTTCAGCTTGAAGCAGGGAGGGATGTGGCCACATATTACAGCGGAGGCCGTGGCGATGGTGGGAACCAAAAGGGAGGGATGTATCAACCCTCAAATGCGTGCGGCCTGAAAATATTGTTCTCGGGGGCTTATTACCCCCCCCACAAACCCCTGAGCCCCAGGGTCAGATGGTTCTGGTGTCCTTGTCCCAATGCTCCCATATGTTAGGGGAGAGGCGCAGTCCCTCGCCACCATCCTGAAATCTCTCTCTCTCTCGTTGTGGGGGCAAAGGAACGTGGGGAGAATATCAGCAGTGGAAAATGTTTTCTGGCTGGCAGCGACGGCCCCCTCCCGTCGCTTCCAGCCTCTCTCTCTCTCTCTCTTTCTCTGCTCAGTTGGAGGGGACTGGGCAGACCTCTGCGGTGGGCTCCTCCTTTTGCATCAGTTCATTGCCATGCGCCTCACATATCTCTGCTTGCCCAGCCCAGCCAGCAGCCTCCGGATGCCTCCAGCCACTGACATTGAGGCAGGCAGTAAGGACTGAAGCTGGGGTAGGAGGGTGTGTGTGTGTGTCAGGGGGACACTCTGAAAGCACAACAGCAGGGGCTAAATAAGGGTGGGGTGGGGTGTAGGGCCGCAGCCCCCAGCCCGCCTCAGCCAGATTACCCAGAGGAGAATTTAGCAAGACTCTTGCTGAGCTTTCTAGGAAAGCGTTTTTGAGGAATCGACCCTGGGATGCCTGGTGTGGAGTATTGGAGAAAGATGGGCATGTCTCTGAGCAGGTGCAGAGTTCTTCCTCAAGCATCTGGGATTAGAAAAGGGGGCAATGTCGGGGAAGGATTTGGGGGGCAGAAATCCCGTGACTCTGCATAGCAAGATGTGTGGGGGTGGGTTCCGCAAGGCAGCAGCGCTGGCTTGGTACATTTTGAAGGAAGGGAGGCAGCACACTTTCTGTCATCTAAGGTGTCTCCCCACCACCACCGCCAAGGAAGAGTCCAGCTTCTAAAATGGTCTAACATAACTGCACCGCTTGATTGGAAAGGAGGGCTTCAAGGTCAAAGAGTGTGACATGCAGGCAAACGTCAGCCCTGGCATCTGGCTTTGTAAGAAATCAGCTCCAGGTCATTAGAGATCTGGTAGAGCAGAGCTTGGAGGACAGGAATCTCTAGGGAGAGATTGTGGAGGGAAGGAGGAGAACTGGATCCTAGGATTCTTCACAGGGTGAAGTCCTATTGGTGCATGAGACAAGATGGAGTTCAAAGCAAGACTTGCCCTTTCTAGGACAGATTGCCCCTCCAGACTTCCTCCCCCCCCTTCCTGCAGGTATAGAATAATAGAATTATAGAGTTGGAAGGGACCCCAAGGGCCATCTAGTCCAACTGCCTGCAATTCAGAAATCTCAGCTAAAGCATCCATGACAGATGGCCACCCAACCTCTGCTTAAAAACCTCCAAGGAAGGAGAGTCCACAACCTCCCGAGGGAGACCGTTCCACCGTCGAACAGCTCTTACGGTCAGAAAGTTCTTCCTGATGTTTAGTCGGAATCTTCTTTCTTGTAAACCTGAAGCCATGAGTTCGAGTCCTACCCTCCAGAGCAGGAGAAAACAAGCTTGCTCCGCCCTCCATTTGTCAGCCCTTGAAGATGGCTATCATATCTCCTCTTGGTCTCCTCTTTTCCAGGCTAAACACACCCAGCTCCTCATAAGGCTTGGTTTCCAGACCCCTGATCATCTTGGTTGCCCTCCCCTGCGCACGTCCCAGCTTGTCAACACCCTTCTGTCAACATAGCCTGCAACCTGTCACGGACACAATAAGAGTGCAGCAGTGGTGGATTTACACTGGGCTGTCCCAGATATCATTCCACCTTATCAGCTGTTCTGTGATGCTTCTCCATTGTTATTGAGTTATTGCCATCTGAAGTGGCACTCATGTGATATAAATGCGAGAAAAGCAGGACAACGCCCCTGTCTCATCCCTACCCCACCCTCACGCTTTAGTGGTACGTGAAAACTACAGGGTTTCAGAAGGAAGCTGTATGTCCAGCCTCAAACTTTTGCAGGTGCAAAAGGTATTGAAACAGATCGTGTACAATTGCTCCAATACAGTCATGTGCACAAATAATCACGAGTGCAAAATGACAGCAATTTAGCCAGTAGAGCATGAGGCTCTTAATCTCAGGGTTGTGGGTTCGAGCCCAACGTTGGGGAAAAGATTCCTGCATTACAGGGCGGAGGGGGATACTAGATGACTCTTGTGTTCCCTTCCGACTCTACAATTCTATAATTCTGTGATGGCAAGTGTGGCGGGAAGATTCGAGGACGATGAAAGAAACATTTAAATATTTCAGATATACACACACACAGAAAGAGAGACAGAGAGAAACGGTACCCATGCCTCTCTTCAAGAGCATTAGCTATTATTCTACAGTTCTCCACAACGTATTGGCAAACTGGGATTTTCAACTCTGATGAATATGAAAGATCAGGAAAGAGAAAGGCTTCTTTGTGTGGATGAGGAGTTGAGAGCTTTTTTCCGTCTCAGATTAGACCTAGTAGAAATGAGATTGCCCAGCAAAAGCAAGCTCAAACCTCTCATGGAGTTTGTATGCATACTTAAGGTATATATGCAAGGGGCTTGTTTTATAATTATATTTTGGGAATGATTCCTGTTCCTGTTTCTGGATGTCCCATGATCATATTATAAAGTAGTTGTGTTCTGTGTTATAAACCAAGCACTGATAGTTGTTTCTGTTTCCTGATGGATTTCTTGTCAATAAAAAAACAATTCAGTGCCGCGCGAGCAAATTCTTATTCCGAGAGTGTGGCCCAGAGGAAAAAAGTTTGAGAACCACTGCTTTATTGAGAATGAGGTGGCAGAGTTATAGATCGAACCACTTCTAAGGGCAGGTGGTGGCTCAGACTTTTCAATGTGGCCCCACATGAATTAGCTGATAAGGGAGAGGACTGCCATGCCAAACCATTCTGTCTAATGGCTACAGGGATGGGTTTGTTTTGTTTTGTTTGTTTTCTAATGGGACATCGCTGCTACTTCTTTCTGCAATATGTGTAGATAAGTTCATATTTGGAAGACAAGGACCCCTCTAGGTTCCTGTGGTTTCTGGTCAATGGACTGGGGTCTGTTGAGTTGGAGGGGTTGATAGCTTATCAACTTGGATGTTCAAAGGAATGGGTTCCAATGGATGGTTTTGCAGTGGGGTGGATGGGATCGATGAGACAATAAGAATCAGGACTGGAGGAGGAGAGAAAAGTTGGATCTTCAGCTTGTGTGTGTGTGTGTGTGTGTGTGAATCTGGAAACCAAGAAGGTGTAAAGTGGGGAAAGCCCAAGATTCAAGGGGCCATTCCATCATCATCATCATCATCATCATTTAAATACAACACTGATAATCACAGGGTGGTTTTTGTATAAAAGCTCAAAAATACATAACATAATAACAAACAAAACATTCACCCCTCACACAGTTTAAAAGGCCATAGATGGTTTAATCTGCCAAAGGCCTGGGTGAAGCGGAATATTTTTGCCCAGCGCCTAAAGATATGTAATGAAGGCAGCAAGCAAACCTCCCTGCGGAGAGTGTTTCAGAAACGGAACCACTGCAGAAAAGCCCCCGTTCTTCTGTTGACGCCCTCTGGACCTCTTGTGGAGGAGGCACACAAAGAAGGGCTGAGATTGTGTGCTGAGAATGGTGATTGCAAGGTCCGGAATGGTTCATATGGGGAGAGGCGGTCCTTGGGATATTGTGGTCCTGAGCCGTTTTAGGCTTTATAGGTCAAATGCAGCACTTTGAGTTGGGCCCAGAAACTAATTGGCAGCCAGTGTAGTCGGGCCAGGATGTCAGGGTTGCACCAGACGAGCGGGAGTGGTGGCAAGCCCCCCCTAGGCGAAGCGGCAACCACGGAAGAGTCCGGAGAAATGGAGGGATTCTTACCTGAAGAAGACTGGTGGTGACACTCCTCAGAAGAGGAAGAAGCAGATGGGGAAGAGGGAAGGCCAGAACAGGAGGAGGAAGAAGTTGAGCCAGAATCAGGCTCTTGGGAGGAGAGGAGCCAGAGGGCCCCCTCCCCTCCTCCCATCTCAGCTGTAGAACGTAGAGCTGAGAAACAGAAGGAGCAATTGGAGGCAGTTGCAGCTCGTAAAAGGCGTGGTGATGAACTGGCTACTTAAGGCCGGATGCTTCCCTCACCAGCACCTGCAACTGCTGTGCTGAAGCACGTGGTTGTGCCTGCTCATCCTGCTCCTGATCCCGTGTACCTGACTTCGGCTGGTTCCTGACTCGGACTGCTCCTGACTTCGACTTCTCTTGACCCCGGTACTGATACCTGACTTCGGCTGTTCCTGACTCGGTCCGTTAAACCTAGGCTCCGTCTGCATCTGGCGGCTGGCTTCGGCACACCATCCTGTTGGCGCCATTACACAGGATTGGCATTAAATGCTCTAACCGTCTTGCCCTGGTGAGTAAACTGGCTGCCGAATTCTGCACCAGCTGAAGTTTCCCAGCCGTCTTCAGAGGCAGCCCCACGTATAATTAGTTCGGTGTGTCTGTATCTGAGCTGCAGCTTGCAGTGTTGGTGGTAATGCTGCCAGGTGCCAAGGTTCCTGGATTCTTTGAAAGCGGGATGATCAGAAGCACAATGGAGTGGGGGGGGGGGAGGCGGGGAGCACTCTCAGGAAGGAGTGACATTGCTGAATGCTGATTCTGCCTCTGCACCCTATCCATGACATAAGACGTCCCCTTTCCTGCTCTGCGCCTTCCTCCCAGAGGTGCTGCTGTGTGTCTGGCAGGAATTAGTGCTGACGAGAAGGAGAGATTGGAAATTGATTCCCGGGGCTGGATTCATCTTCTCTCCCCGACCCCTATTGATGGCCTGTCACCCCAATGCCCTTCCTGTCTCTCTCGAAATCTTCTGCCTGCAAGTGATGAGGGATGCAGTAAAAAAAGATCCCCTCTCCTCTGCCCCCTGATCCTACTCTCCGTGGTGATCATTGCACTCCCCTGTAGCAAAAATGAGGGCACCGTTCTGTCTAGCACAGTGGTGAAACTGAGACACAGATTGGTAAAATAATTCAGGAGTTCAGGGTTGTCACTGTTTCCTCCCCAACCCCACTCCTTACTGGGCACCACTTTCTGTCTGGAAACAAGCCTTTGAGATGTCCTTTTTATTGTGCATTTATGATGATTCGTGCTTGCGATGGTAATGCGGTGGTTATACACGAACCTGTTCTGGATGCTGTTTGTGCGTGCAGACATTTTGGGGTGGACAGACTGTTTTGTTTCCAATAAGGGCATGTTCCTTAATGCCCTGCTGAAGAAATCTGGTAACCTTTTATGCAGCTTTTTTTTTGGGGGGGGGGAGCAGTTTCCAGTGTTAAAAACTCAGGTATATAAGTTAGACGCCAAATGACACCTTGAATCTAGTTTGCAGTCGCCGCAACAGGATGTCTGTTCTCCAGGGGGACTAGATGTATACCTGTATACCTGAAGAAGCGTCTCCACCCCCACTGTTCAGCCCGGACACTGAGGTCCAGCTTCCAGGGCCTTCTGGAGGTTCCCTCACTGCCAGAAGTGAAGTTACAGGGAACCAGGCAGAGGGCCTTCTCGGTAGTGGTGCCCGCCCTGTGGAACAGCCCTCCCATCAGATGTCAAGGAAATAAGCAACTACAGTATCTAACTTTTAGAAGATATTTGAAGACAGCCCTGTTTAGGGAAGTTTTTAATGTTTGATGTTTTATTGCTTTTTATAATTATTATTAATATTCTGTTGGGAGCCACCCAGAGTGGCTGGGGAAACCCAGCCAGATGGGCGGAGTATAAATAATAAATGATATTTATTTATTTATTTATTTATTTATTTATTTATTTATTTTTCGATGACCCTCAGGATGCCTTCCAATGCTACAATTCTATGATCTCAACTGCAGTGGTACCTCAGGTTAAGTACGCTTCAGGTTAAGAACTCCGCTAAGAACAGAAATCGTGCTCTGGCGGCGCAGCGGCAGCGGGAGGCCCCATTAGCTAAAGTGGTGCTTCAGGTTAAGAACGGACCTCCGAAACAAATTAAGTACTTAACCTGAGCTACCACTGTACATTGCTTGACTGTAGCTTACTCTTACAACAATTCACAAGTCCCAGAATGCAGGAAGGAGAAACACCCACAGTGGAAATGGAAATGGTATTAACTATTGAGTAAGACAGTGGTTTTCCAAGTGTGGTTGCCAACCTGGCGCCCAGAAATCTCCACCTGGTCACCATTGGACTTGTGCCAGTAGCAAAACACACTTGGCGCCTGGCTAATTTCGAACACTTCATGTTGGTCCCTCTTTTATAGCACTATTGGGCCCAGATGTCAGTATTGCAGTAACACTGGGGAAGCATCACAGACCAACTAATAAAGCGCAATGCTGTGTTGATGGCCCGGTATAAGCCCATCGCTATTGCATTATATCTTGTGCCAACAACCAGCTGCAGGACACACCTGCACAAACCCCACAGTCTGGAGGGATCCTTAACCCTTTAACCTACCATTCTAGAAAGTGTGACATGTCCTGGAGCAGGGGCGTCTTGCCCATAGAGGCAAGTGGTGCGGGGCGCCAAGTTCTGGAGGGCGCCAGGGAAGAGGTTCTGCACGCCAATCAGGTTGCTGATTCACTTCATCCGGAATCCTGATTGGCTGCTCCTGTAGGCCAATCCGATTGCTGATTCACTTCATACAGGAGCCTGATTGGCTGCTCCTGTAGGCCAATCAGTTCAGTACATAACACCAGGCCTGTTGGTGCCTACATCTTCACGGAGCCCACATGTTCAGGGGCAGTATATCTCTGAATATCAGTTGATAGAGGCCAACGGCAGGAGAGCACTATTGCCCTCACTGCCTGGTTCTGGGCTTCATGGAGGCATCTGCATGGGACTCAGGATGCGGGGCTCTTTTTACGAGGGGGTTTCAGGGGCCCAAGAACTAGGAAGGTTTTGTCGCTCTTATTGCCTGTTTCCCCCAAGCCTTGTACTTTCCAGAACAAGAACCTTCAGAACCCAGCAGCTGGGTCTGAAGGCTGGCCAACTTGCAATTTGTATAATGCATAATTTTATTCCGGGTGTTAAAGGATGATTAACTGTCAGGCTGGAATAAGCTGAGAGAGGCAGGCAGATTCCCCGTCTGAGAAAGGCAAGACGTCCTTCGGAAAAAGCGACAGTGTGCATGTGGGATCAATCAGGTAATAACTGGAGGGAATTTATTCAGTGCCCCTGACTTCAGGTTCCCAATGGACCGTGGAGTGGAAAGGAGTACCAGGTCAGAAGGGGACTCTGATGCAGCGGGCATATCAGAATATGTTCACATACTGGTGAGTAAACCCCACTGAATGTAGCCAGACTTGCTTCAGAGTTAATACGCATAGGATTCCTAGAATTGTAGAGTTGGAAGGGACCCTGAGAAATGTACTGGGAGCCAGTGAAGATCCTTTAGGACCTGTGTTATATGGTCCTGGGGGGCCACTCCCAGCCACCAGTCAAGCTGCCACTGGTTGCCCCAGTCTAAAATGATAACAATAATTTTTATAATTTATACCCTGCACATCTGACTGGGTTGCCCCAGCCACTCCAGCCGGCTTCCAACATATATAAAAAACATAATAAACATTAAACCTTTATTTAAAAAAACACTTCCCTATACAGGGCTGCCTTCAGATGTCTTCTAAAGGTTGTATCATTACTCATCTCCTTGGCTCAGGGGGGTCGCATAACTCCATACCCTCGCAACATTTCTCCGATGAAAATAGGGACGTCCTAAGGAAAAGAGGTCCTGCCCACCTAGCAGTTTGAAAGCACGTCAAAGTACAAGTAGATAAATAGGTACCCCTCTGGCGGGAAGGTAAACGGCGTTTCCGTGCGCTGCTCTGGTTTGCCAGAAGCGGCTTAGTCATGCTGGCCACATGACCTGGAAGCTGTATGCCGGCTCCCTCAGACAGTAAAGCGAGATGAGCGCCGCAACCCCAGAGTCGTCCGCAACTGGACCTAATGATCAGGGGTCCCTTTACCTTTTAAGGAAAAGAGGGACATTCCGGGATCAAATCAGAAACCGGGACGGCCTCTGTAAATCCGGGACTGTCCCTGGAAAATAGGTACACTTGGAGGGTCTGCCAAGGCGCTGACGCCAGACCTAGATATGTCGTTCCTGCTAAGAATATATCTCAGTCTAGGAACCTGGGTGAGGAGTGCTAGCACTGCAAGTCTTCATGAGACTGATCTTCCAGGCGCAGGACGGCACAATGTTTTTGAATCATCTTAAAGGTAAAGGGACCCCTGACCATTAGGTCCAGTTGTGTCTGACTCTGGGGTTGCGGTGCTCATCTCGCTTTATTGGCCGAGGGAGCCAGCGTACAGCTTCCGGGTCATGTGGCCAGCATGACAAAGCCGCTTCTGGCGAACCATCTTACCAAAATCAAAAATCTCGGCTTTACTTCCTTCTTTTTTTCTCTTCCCCCTCTATGAATGTCACAGCCCAACTGTCTTGCACTGATGGTAGCAGTTGAAAGCTTTGCAAATGTGTTGGCAGCAGTCCTTGCTGCTACCAGCAACCCAGGAACGAGTGGGGTGGAGGTGGGGCGGGGGAAACTCCCACTTGTCAAAGGAAGCATCTCCTGGCATGCATCCCACACTACAGCCAGCGGAGCATTTGCAGTCAGGTTGAGGGAGGCATTCTCCCCGCTGACCTCTCCTGTTTCACCAAGGCCACATAACACCGGTTCTGAAAGACCTACATTGGCTGCCAGTACGTTTACAAGCACAATTCAAAGTGTTGATGCTGACCTTTAAAGCCCTAAACGGCCTCGGCCCAGTATACCTGAAGGAGCGTCTCCTTTCCGTCGTCCAGCCCGGACACTGAGATCTAGCTTCGAGGGCTTTCTGGTGGTTCCCTCACTGCAAAAAGTGAGGTAAAAGAGAACCAGGCAGAGGGCCTTCTCGGTAGTGGCACCCACCCTGTGGAACGCCCTCCCACCAGATGTCAAGGAAATAAACAACTACCTGACTTTTAGGAGACATCTGAAGGCAGCCCTGTTTTGGGAAGTTTTTAATGCTTGATGGTTTATCATGTTTTTAATATTCTGTTGGGAGCCCAGCCAGATAGGCGGGGTATAAATACCATGGCGGTCCCTTCCAGCTTCCACCTCAATTTTTCTATGTGCCACCTGGCAGTGCAAGGGAGGTTGCAAACAAGATGGAAATTCCACTCATGATTATGTCACCCATGAGTGTGGGAGGGGCTTGTGGCCAAAAGTCTGAGGTCCAGGTGCAAAAATTGCCATGTACTTGTTGTGTCATCTCGCGAGTGGCTTCTCAGTTCCCGAGCTGTAAAATGGACACAGAAATGGAAAGGGGAATAATGTAGTGCAGAGGCAATGCAAATAAAAACGGCGAACACGGAAGTGATTGTTTACTTGGGACTTTCTTATTCCTTAGGTAAATGTCCATCTTATGGGCAAGTGCAATTCCATGCAAGTCTACTCAGAAGCAAATCTGGTTTAGTTCAGTGGGACTTACTCCTAGGAAAGCGTGCACAGGATTGCAGCTTTAGTTTAAGTAAATGTGGGAGAGATAATAGGAAAAGTTCAGCATTATGAATAGCAAGAAGGAATAAAAACATTGGAATGTTTTCTCTCTTAATGTTGGAACCCCAGGGCCTTAAAGAAGTTGTCAGTCGCATCAGGATGGACAAAAATAAATATTTATTCAGCCAATGCATTGCTTTCTTACAGATTGCATTGCTATAATAGCCCCTTGCTTTGATTTAGAGCAGCCTCCCCCAACCTGGTACCCTCCCTCCAAAGTACTACAATTCCCAGCGCTCAGCACAGTCGTGGGGCTAAAATTTAAACTTTAAAGGTTAAAGGCTTAGGCAGTTTTATGGAGGACAAGGACTACTGGGGTCTAGTAGCTTTGATAGAACCTCCAACTTCAGAGGCAGTATACCTCTAAATGAAAAGCAGATTCGAAGGGGTGGCTGCCACAATCATACTCTGTGAATTTCCCAAGTCACTGGACTGCCTCTTTACTATTAGCAATAGGGTGGACTTTTGCTTCCTTGCTGTGAAACAGGAGACTCTAATAATATTATTATTATTATTATTATTATTATTATTATTTATTATTATTATTTATACCCCGCCCATCTGGCTGTGTTTCCCCAGCCACTCTGGGCGGCTTTCAACAGAGCATTAAAATACAATAATCTATTAAACATTAAAAGCCTCCCTAAACAGGGCTGCCTTCAGATGTCTTCTAAAGGTCTGGTAGTTGTTGTTCTCTTTGACATCTGAAGGGAGGGCGTTCCACAGGGCGGGTGCCACTACCGAGAAGGCCCTCTACCTGGTTCCCTGTAACTTGGCTTCACGCAGCGAGCTCTTAATCTCAGGGTCATGGTTTCAAGCCCCATGTCGAGCAAAAGAGCATTGCAGGGGTCTGCCCTAGATGACCCTCACGGCCCCTTTAAACAATTCTATGATTCTATGAAACAACGCTTTGCAGAGATTAATTAAACTGCAAAAATGGTGGTAGATTTTCCCAGCAACAGCAAATTCTAGAAACTGGCACTTTTTCATTTCATTTCATTTTACTATTTTCTTATACAGCTGTGGTTCTTATTATGTTCAAGTCTAAAGCAGATGACTGTCTCTCCACTTACCCAGCGAGTTCGTGGGTGTGCAGAATACACATGCACTCATTTTTATGCCTACACTTTTTCTGGGAGTGGGGTGAGGATTGAGAGTGAATGAGTAAACGTGTGTGTGTGTGAGAGAGAGACAGTTTCAAAGTCTGCGGCCACCTGCATTTTTAACCATTTGATATGTGGACGAAACGCCGGCAAGCAGTTGCTGGCAGGTTGCCACAGAGATTGCAGAGCCTAGGGCTTATTTTCAAGAGTGTGATCCTAGTTTTGTGGGTTTCTTGCAATTAACATTTTCGCAGCGGCGTATTTATGTGTGCAGGTACAGTTTAACCTGATTTGGCCAAATGGCCTAGAAAATAGGATGTCAGATTCAAAGGAGGGTGGGGCTTCTGGGCTTCTTTTAAAGGAACCCGTGACCGTTAGGCCCAGTCGCGGACGACTCTGGGGTTGTGGCGCTCATCTCGCTTTATTGGCTGAGGGAGCCGGCGTACAGCTTCCGGGTCATGTGGCCAGCGTGACTAAGCCGCTTCTGGCGAACCAGAGCAGCGGATGGAAACGCCGTTTACCTTCCCGCTGGAGCGGTACCTATTTATCTACTTGCACTGTGTGCTTTCGAACTGCTAGGTGGGCAGGAGCAGGGACCGAGCAATGGGAGCTCACCCCGTCGCGGGGATTCGAACCGCCGACCTTCCGATTGGCAAACCCTAGGCTCAGTGGTTTAACCCACAGCCCCACTCGCGTCCCAGGCTTCTCTTAAGGAGAGGCAATTTCAGCCAAGACAGAATCTCCTGAAAACCCTTTTCTTCCACATCTGTTCAAGATGCAGGAGTCACGCCCTCCTTTGCTTGTGGTCGCCCTACCTGAAAACACCCCGAAAAGTGATATAGTTGTGGATCATTTCTTCCCACCTCTTCTGCTCACTTCCCTGAACATTTGCCATTTTACTCATTCTCCCCTTTATCTGTTCCGAAGCCTGCTTGATGCCGATATTTCCCGCAAATGCTGAGTCTGTGACCCCTAGTGGGGTTGTGGTGAGGTCACACCCTCTTTGATAACTGATAAACTCTGGTGCATCTTTATTGCTGTTTGAGGTCATAGCGGCGTAGTTTAAGTCTCTAAATAGGGTCATGTCGGAAAGGAGTTCTGTGGTGTCTTACAATTTCTCGGAGATGCAAAGGGGGCACAGAATGGCCTCGGCTGACTCAGTCGCTCTGCAAGTTGGGAGGAAGCACTCTGATTGATGGCCGGGCATGACAGTGTCATTGATCATAATACTTAACATTTGTTTTCAAGTACTCTGAGCATTGGGACGCGGGTGGCGCTGTGGGTTAAACCACAGAGCCTAGGGCTTGCCGATCAGAAGGTCGGCGGTTCGAATCCCCGCAACAGGGTGAGCTCCCGTTGCTCGGTCCCAGCTCCTGCCAACCTAGCAGTTCGAAAGCACGTCAAAGTGCAAGTAGATAAATAGGTACCGCTCCGGCGGGAAGGTAAACGGCGTTTCCGTGCGCTGCTCTGGTTCGCCAGAAGCGGCTTAGTCATGCTGGTCACATGACCCGGAAGCTGTACGCCGGCTCTCGGCCAATAAAGCGAGATGAACGCCACAACCCCAGAGTCGGACACGACTGGACCTAACGGTCAGGGGTCCCTTTACCTTTACCTTTACTCTGAGCATTATTAGAGCATCATCATCATTTTTTATTTGTATGCCGCCTTTCCACAGTTAAAAACAATGCTCAAGGCGGCTTGCAACATGACAAGATTTACATAATTACAAAAGTCATAAACAATGAATAAACCACATCAAAAAAATACACAACCAAATGGAAAACAATTTCCACATAAATAAAAATCTAAAACTAAGAATACAGCATTAATAGCACAGTTTAAAATGACATAGGTAAGAAATAACAGAAATTTAAACAAAAAAACCAAAACGGAGCCCTCTCTGCCCAGCAGCAGCAGCAGCAGTCCTTTATAGAGCCCATCAGGCCAGGTGGTGAGTGGCAGGACTGGGGCCCTCAGGCGCTGAGCAGGGGAGTCCTCCTGGGTGGTAGCAGCAGCAGCAGTTCTTATAGGCCTGCACATAGAATCATAGAATTGTAGAGTTGGAAGTGTCATCTAGTCCAGTGTTCCCCAACCTTGGGCCTCCAGCTGTTTTTGGACTACAACTCCCATCATCCCTCACTAGCAAGACCAGTGGTCAGGGATGATGGGAATTGTAGTCCGAAAACAGCTGGAGGCCCAAGGTTGGGGAACACTGATCTAGTCCAACCCCCTGCAATGACCTCAACTAAAGCATCCATGACAGATGGCCATCCAACCTCTGCTTAAAAACTTCCAAGGAAGGAGAGTCCAAGGGAGACCTTTCCACTGTCAAACAGCTCTTAACTGTCAGAAAGTTCTTCCTGATGTTTGTTGTTGTTTAGTCGTGTCCGACTCTTCGTGACCCCATGGACCAGAGCACGCCAGGCACTCCTGTCTTCCACTGCCTCCCGCAGTTTGGTCAGACTCATGTTGGTAGCTTCGAGAACACTGTCCAACCATCTTGTCCTCTGTCGTCCCCTTCTCCTTAGTAGGAAACATTTCTTGTAAACTGAAGCCATTGGTTTGAGTCCTACCCTCCAGAGCAGGAGAAAACAAGCTTGCTCCATCTTCCATGTCACAGCCCTTCAGATATCTGAAGATGGCTATCATATCTCCTCTCAGTCTCCTCTTTTCCAAGCTAAACATACCCAACTTCCTCAACCGTTCCTCATAAGACTCTGTTTCCAGACCCTTGATCATCTTGGTTGCCCTCCTCTGCGCACGTTCCAGCTTGTTGACATCCTTCTTAAATTGTGGTGCCCAGAATTGGATACAGTATTCCAGGTGTGTCTACTGTCGGTTTTCCAACTCACTTGGAACTCACTACATAAGCAGAACCTCCAAGTGTCCCTATTTTCCAGGAACAATCCCGGATTTGCAGAAGCCATCTTAGTTTCTGATTTGATCCCAGAATGCCCCACTTTTCCTTAGGACGTTCCTATTTTCATCCATATAGTTAAAGGTCCGTATAGTTAAAGCTATGGTTTTCCCAGTAGTGATGTATGGAAGTGAGAGCTGGACCATAAAGAAGGCTGATTGCCGAAGAATTGATGCTTTTGAATTATGGTGCTGGAGGAGACTCTTGAGAGTCCCATGGACTGCAAGAAGATCCAACCTACGACAGATCCTGAAGCTGAGGCTCCAATACTTTGGCCACCTCATGAGAAGAGAAGACTCCCTGGAAAAGACCCTGATGTTGGGAAAGATGGAGGGCACAAGGAGAAGGGGACGACAGAGGACGAGATGGTTGGACAGTGTTCTCGAAGCTACCAACATGAGTCTGACCAAACTGCGGGAGGCAATGGAAGACAGGAGTGCCTGGCATGCCCTGGTCCATGGGGTCACGAAGAGTCGGACACGACTAAACGACTAAACAACAATTTTCATCGGAGAAATGTTGGAAGGTACAGAGTTATGCGACCCCCGCACCAAGGAGATAAGTAACTATTCAACCTTTAGAAGACATCTGAAGGCAGCCCTGTATTGGGAAGTGTTTTTTTAAAAAAATGTTTAATGTTTTATTATGCTTTTATATATGTTGGAAGCTGCCCAGAGTGGCTGGGGCATTGGGGCAACCCAGTCAGATGGGTGGGGTATAAATAATAAAATTATTATTATTATTATTTTGGACCAGGGCACCCCTATTTTCGTCGGAGAAATGTTGGTGGCTAGGCCTTAAGGACCAACCAGCACTTAGGTTGCTGTTAGTATGCATGGCATCTGTCCTAGTTCTCCTATAGTCTTGCGGGTCAGGCAGCGGGGGCGAGGACTTTAACATGGTCTAAATTTCTCCCTTTTAGGCTTTCACAAATTGGGAGAGGCGCACATGTTCTGCTGCCAGGGCATCAGCGACATCGCACATTGCGGTGTTGGTGCTACACCCTGAATTGTGATGTTGTGTCAGCAGTGCGTTCTGTTACTCACCCCAGCCCCAGTCCCTTGGTGCTAGTTTGTCACTCACGGATTGCAGCGTCAAGTGATGGATGTGTGAACATGTAGAGCGGCCGGGTATGAATGTTGAGCACATGGGCTAGATGCAGCCTTCGGGAGGGCCCTCCCCATCTTTTTATTTATTTTTTATTCTATATATTCATTTTATTTGAAGCATATCGTTCCTGCTCTTCGCACATAAAAATCCACCTATTTTCAAGAGTTTCTTAAAACGCTTATAATTTTTTTTTTTTTTAAATGACAGGAAGGAAAAAGTGCTGGGATTGGAGAAGGAAAACTTTAATTTAGCTTTAATTTAATTTAACACACTAAGAGTCATGCAGGTGGGCATTTGGAAGGCAATGGGATGGATTGGGGCTCAAAGGACAAAGCAAGCAAATGGCACATTTTGCACATGACTATTGGCCACTTGTAACCTAATAATAATAATAATAATAATAATAATAATAATAATAATAATAATAATAATAATAATAATTTATTTATACCCTGCCCATCTGGCTAAGTTTCCCCAGCCACTCTGGGCAGCTTCGAACAAAATATTAAAAATGCAATAAAACATCAAACATTAAAAACTTCCCTAACAGCCTTCAGATGTCTTCTAAAAGAGAGCCAGTGTGGTGTAGTGGTTAAGAGCGGTAGACTCGTAATCCGGGGAACCGGGTTCACGTCTCCCCTCCTCCACATGCAGTTGCTGGGTGACCTTGGGCTAGTCACACTTCTTTGAAGTCTCTCAGCCCCACTCACCTCACAGAGTGGTTGTTGTGGGGGAGGAAGGGGAAGGAGAATGTTAGCTGCTTTGAGACTCTGTCGGGTAGTGATATCAAATCCAAACTATTCTTCTAAAAGTCAGATACTGTAGTAGTTTATTTCCTTGACATCTGATGGGAGGGCATTCCACAGGGCAGGCGCCAGGATGACGCCTGACATCTCCACCCACTGGAGGTGCATGCCTGGGGATCATTGAATCTGGACTGTTTTCACACCCCGTAGAAGTTCATCAGTTATATTTTATCTGCACAATCGGAATGAATTTCTGGAACCAAATTGGTTTTTTTTTCCTGTGCAGCCCTGAGCAGGAGCCATCCCCGTTAAGAAAAAGAGGTCGGACTAGGACTGTCCCTGGGTCAAGTGACTTTTCGAGTTCGCAAGGCTCTTAACCTAGCTCAGGGTTGTTAACCTGAACTAGCCAGATGTTTGACTGGGAATCAATTACCGTTAGTTCATCAAAAGAAGACTTTAGAGCCGTTTGGCCCCCAAAATGGCAACTGGGCATTCCGTTTTGGCGACTGTAACCTTGGTTCAAGGAGCCGTTTGGCTCCTAGCTTGTACATCTGTGTTTCTAACACTGTTACCAGGCAAACACAGGCAGGGGAACTTGGTGTTTGCTTAGTTTAGTTCCGGCCTGAGTTTGCATTGCAATGTATCGTCCCAGCCCGTCTTGGCAGGTCCTGCAGTCGATAGGCTCTTGAGCCCTTAGATCCTGTCTCTGGAGAAGAATGGAGGTGCGGAGAGAGGGGGGGGGATACCCAACTGTGACATTCTCTCCAGAACCAACAGAAACATCCCCTTTGTCCCTGTGACTTCCTATAAAAACCTCTGGGGCTGCACATTTAGTGCAGTTGGTGCACGAAGGACGCCTCTCTTTGATGATGTCTAATGAGCCTGCTGTACAGATGGCATTCAGTGGGGGGGAATGGTGCAGCTGGCATGTTTGGGGATTTGGACGGTGGCATTGTAAATCAGGCTCGAGCAACCTGCTCGCTACAATGGAACCTCTTTGGGAACTTTGCATCTGCCGAGAGAGAAGGCGAGTAGCTGGTATATAGTTGAGCAAATTATCTTGGAGTTCCTAAAGTGGCATAATTCCGCAACGTGGTGGCAGAGATGGCCATAGATGCCTGGCCACTGTTGTGGAGAGGACCTGCCTCCTTCTCCTCCTCCACTACTCCAGTTGAGCTTCTTTTGTTGTTGTTTCGTCGTTTAGTCGTGTCCGACTCTTTGTGACCCCATGGACCAGAGCACACCAGGCACTCCTGTCTTCCATTGCCTCCCGCAGTTTGGTCAGACTCATGTTGGTAGCTTTGAGAACACTGTCCAACCATCTCGTCCTCTGTCGTCCCCTTCTCCTTTTGCCCTCCATCTTTCCCAACATCAGGGTCTTTTCCAGGGAGTCTTCTCTTCTCATGAGGTGGCCAAAGTATTGGAGCCTCAGCTTCAGGATCTGTCCTTCCAGTGAGCACTCAGGGCTGATTTCCTTCAGAATGGATAGGTTTGTTCTTCTTGCAGTCCATGGGACTCTCAAGAGTCTCCTCCAGCACCATAATTCAAACGTCTCCTTAACTCCTGGCCTAGGGATGAGGAACTTGTGGTCCCTGACTTGTTGCTGGATTCTGACTCCCATCAGCCCCAGTTAACAAGGCTGGCGGTCAGGTGAAATCCAGCAGCATCTGGAGGGCCACATGTTCTCTATCTCTGCCTTAAATCGTTCCCATCCTTAGTTTGAAAGTGAGGCGCTCCCTGATGCCTTTTGGCCAAGATTACTGGTTTAATAATCTTTAATAATAAGGGACGCAGGTGGCGCTGTGGGTTAAACCACAGAGCCTAGGGCTTGCTGATCAGAAGGTCGGCGGTTTGAATCCCCGCGACGGGGTGAGCTCCCGTTGCTCGGTCCCTGCTCCTGCCCACCTAGCAGTTCGAAAGCACGTCAAAGTGCAAGTAGTGCAAGTAGATGCACAGTGGGAAGGTAAACAGCACAGTGGGAAGGTAAAGCGCTCCAGTGGGAAGGTAAACGGCGTTTCCGTGCGCTGCTCTGGCTCGCCAGAAGCGGCTTAGTCATGCTGTCCACATGACCCAGAAGCTGTACGCTGGCTCCCACGGCCAATAAAGCGAGATGAGCACCGCAACCCCAGAGTCGGTCACGACTAGACCTAATGGTCAGAGGTCCCTTTACCTTTAGCTTCTAAAGGAGTTGAGGAAGACACTTTCACATTTTTGTGTCAACAGTTCCATTGGCCATGGAATCCTACTGAAGTGACTTGGTGGGTTCGAATTTGGTGGCGTTATACTGCAGTTTATCTACTCTTACCCGGGGTGGGGTGGGGGGCTTCCACCAGAGATTAGCATTGTATAATGTCTGCTCAACCACACAGCCTTTCTGTCCCCCCCCCATGCATTTTTTTCTACCATAACATTTATATACAGCTTGATTATTTAAAAGAAACCTTCAAAGTGGTTTATGGAAAGAATATACCATAAATTTATCAGTAAAAACAGCTATTTCAAGTCTTTGTATTTCAAGTTTTGGTACTGGTGTACACAGCCATAAACAACCTGGGACAGGCATGGTTACTCGAGAGGCTGTCTGCTGTGTAGGCCGACTCTCATGTTAAGATCAGCTGCAGAAGCTCTCTTGGTGGTGCTACCATTCCCTGAGGCTCGATACATGTGACAGAGCCTTCTAGGTGGTAGCTCCCCAGCCTTGGAAATTCCTGCTGAGATACAAATGGTTCCAGCACCATTAAATTTCCGACACCAGTTAAAGGACCGGTTGCTCGTACCAAGCCTTTGTTGGAATTTCAGCGCCAGGTTGGGATGTTATGGTTGTAAGTATGGCTGGGCGATATCTAGTTTTCAACATCGTGTTATATCATCAGCTATATCTTATATCTTGATTTTAATTCTGTGAACTGCCCTGAGACCCCCAGGTATAGGGTGGTATATACTACTACTACTACTAGTAGTAGTAATATAGTAATAATAGTAATAGTAATAGTAATAGTAATAGTAATAATAATAATAATAATGTTACTTGCTTTTAATACGCTGCCATTTTAAGTGCACATGTTGTACAATTTCAAATGTATTTTAATTGCACCCTGCTCTGAAATTGCTCTGAGATGGAAGGTGGGTTTAAAAAAGTTTCAAATAATATTTTACGATCATATATATATATATATATATATATATGTATATGTATATGTATATATGTATATATATATATAGATAAAAATGCTTCTTCCCTTCTCCATGCCAGCAAACTGTCCTTCCAGGTTTGAAGTCTAGCATTGCAAGCCAAATAGCCCTGAGCAGCACTTAAATCTGTTCTGTTGCCTGAATCTGCCGGGCCTTTCGCTAGATGCCAAGCCACAGGTGGTTGACTAAATACACTTAATTGGAAATATTCTTGTTCTGTCTCCAAACATATGAAGAACAAGGAAAAAAAGAGAATCTGACAGCCTCTGAGAACCTGAGTCTGAGGGGAGATAAAACTGAATTTATGTCTCCTTTTGCTCGCTGTCTTGCTATCTAAGCCTTCAGCGTGTATTGCCAATACATTTTCCAGCTTATCCCAGCAACGACAGGGACTAAAAACTTAGCCTTCTTAAAAAAGAAAGCTGAGATTCTCACGGGAGTTTGCAGAAAGCTGCCTCGGGGCTACATAGAGCCGGAGGGTGCTTTTTCACAACCCACCTGTGGTGAAGATGCTGGCAACTCATGGTTTAATATCATCAGTAAAATTTAAACAGGGATAATTACGGATAATCACAGGTGGAAGGGCACCACCTACAATTAGGAGGTTGGATTTTGACGGAATTGCCACAGTGATAAGATTCGCTGGGGAAATGCCCCCCCCTCTCTTTCTCTCTCTCTCTCTCTCTCTCTCTCTCTCTCTCTCTCTCTCGTTTTGTTTTGTTTTGCTTGCTCAGATACTAAACCTGATGGATTTTCTTCTCTGGATAGGATAATGGCATTTTAAAACCAGATCTGATCCTTTCCAAAATTGGCAGGGTATCCTTGAAGCCTCAGTGGCCAGAACTGCTGAAAAACCTGTGTTCCTGGCCAGATTATTCCGCTACAGAGCAGCCTAGCTCTTGGGCAGAAGCTATACCCAGGCAAGGGTCCATGGCTGGTTTCATGGTTGGCTTGGAGTGGTCCATTTTGTCATCTTCTGGTGGTGGTCTGGGTTTTGCCAGTTGCCAGTGGACAGCTTGGCCAAAGCAGAGTTCAGTGTCCTGAGAGACCAACGGTCAGGGGTAAGCAAACATGGACCTGGAGGGCAGCAATGTAGAGGCTGCCTAGATGAATAAATAGCAGAGGGAATCCTATGACAAGTATGAGTGAGAGGCAGCCTAAGCAAACAGCTTGTCATGTGGCAAAGCTATTCCTGCGCTGGGCTATTTCAGACTGTATGTGTGTGTGGGGAGTGATGTACTTGGGTAATTTTTATCCCATCTGGGCTCCATGATCTTAAGCTCTCCATGCCCTTTATAGATGGTGATGTGCCCTGCTCATCACCTGCCCTGCTATAGCTTAGGGCCCCACTCTCTTGGGGGCCCCCAAAAAATTTAAAGGGAAAAAAAACCTGGATGTACATTTCTAAAATATAAGATAAAAAAACAAATAAAATAAAACCTACATAGAGCAACAGTGTTTTGCGTTGTGCAGGCTCCTATGATGTAAGTCATGGGCCCCGCCTGCTAGCCTGCTCCCTAAAATATCACTGGTTTGCGCCTTTCTATATATAGGGTGCCTACATTCTGCATGGATTGGTTGCAACATGTGCCAATGGCCTTAGATACCTATTAGGTCCATAAATTGCCATATAGCATATATTCAACGCAAAAACCAGCGACAATTTGTTGTTGACAAAGGACAGCTGGACATCTAAAGGGCCCCATTATCTTTATATATTCAACGCAAAAACCAGCGACAATTTGTTGTTGACAAAGGACAGCTGGACATCTAAAGGGCCCCATTACCTTCAGTAGCTTAGGACCTCATCAAACCTAAATCCGGCCCTGGCCCTGCTTCACTTAGGGTGTCCATGTATGCATTGTCAAAAAGAGAAGATTCATCACCCCCCCCTAAAAAAGGTACAGATTTGCATAACATTTATATGTACTTATATATATAGATGCAAATTTAAGAAACAATTACTATAATTTTAAATAGAAATTCATTTTTTAAAGATAATTTTTATTTGATTTTACAAGCGTAGAGTTACAACAATACCAAATCAACATCCACATTTAGAGATTTCTCTGAATCTATGGACTCCCCCCCATCCCCTCCATGGGTCTTATTGTCAACGTTTTCAACTGCATATTGTTTCGTAGTCCATATTTTATATCTGTCCATATCATCCATAATAATTGTTACATTACAAGTGTTAGTAAAATCCTGCCAATGTTTTCATTTGCTTACAGTGGTCTCCTAAATAAATGGGGAAATTTTCCCATTCTTTCTTAAAGTTTGTGTCCTCTTGGTTTCTGAGCTTTGCCAGTCAGTTTTGCCATTGCAGCGTAGTCCATCAGCTTGGTTTGCCATTCGTCTCTGGTCGGAACGTTGTCTTCTTTCCATCTCTGGGCTAGCAACATCCATGCAGTTGTTACTGCATTCATAGAGAGTCTTATCTGCTCCTTTGGTATATCAGTGCCTACAGTTCCCAATAAAAAAGCTTCTGGGTTGTTGTTTTTTACAAAAGTTATTTAAAACATTTTTTTAATTCATTATATATCATTTCCCGGAAAGCTTTTATTACCTTACACGACCACCACATATGATAAAAGGTACCTTCTTTTTCTTTACATTTCCAGCAGCTATTTGTACTTGTTTTATACATTTTTGCTAGGTTACTAGGAGTCAAATACTACCATATAATTTCATATAATTTTCTTTCAGTGTACAACATGCCATGAATTTCAAATCTGTTTTTAATTAGAAATTCAATCCATCTCACCATAGTGGTGAGCAACCTCAGTACCTGCTCAGTCTGTTGTCCCTGGTCTCACTCTCTTTATTGTCCCCCCCCCCCTTAACTTGGCTGCTTGAAAGGCTGCAAACGGAGGACACTTTCTAATAGAGCAACGGCATGTGGTCTGTGGACTAGGGGAACTAGGCTAGTCCCCTAAAGGTAAAGGGTAAAGGGACCCCTGACCATTAGGTCCAGTCACGGACGACTCTGGGGTTGCGGCGCTCATCTCGCTTTATTGGCCGTGGGAGCCAGCGTACAGCTTCTGGGTCATGTGGCCAGCATGACTAAGCCGCTTCTGGCGAACCAGAGCAGCGCACGGAAACGCCGTTTACCTTCCCGCTGCAGCAGTACCTATTTATCTACTTGCACTGTGTGCTTTCGAACTGCTAGGTTGGCAGGAGCAGGGACCGAGCAACGGGAGCTCACCCTTTGCGGGGATTCGAACCGCCGACCTTCTGATCAGCAAGCCCTAGGCTCTGTGGTTTAACCCACAGTAAAGTATTAAAGCCTGGCGCCTCCTTCCTAAAACCCAGGAAGCTTCTGCTCAGCTTAGGGAGGGAGGTGCGATGAAGCCAGGTGGTCTTTGGGAAGGTAGAGGAAGGGCTCTGACGGGTCCAAGAGCCCTCCCTCTACCTTCCCAAAGACCACCTGGCTTGGGGAAGGAGGCACCAGGGCTCCAGCCCTCCTGTCCATTCTGCTGTGTGGCACTCTGGATTCCAGCCTTTATTGCCCTGCCCTTGGTGTACCACTGGACTGGTAGAAGGGGGGAACATTGGATGACTGAATATTACAGTTTTTTTAAAAACAACTTCCTGTACAAAGAATGTTAGGCGTATGTGAGAGAGAGGTTCTATACTAGCCTTCTACAAGACATGGTTGTTCTTTGTTTGTTTTGTTTTGTTTAGCATTTCCTGCACCCCATTTAATTTTGCCGCCCACCACCCTCATTCTCAAGTGGTACAGCCCAGGAGCAGTTTTACCATGCAACAAACTGTTTTATATCCGGGATGCTTCAGACATAGCTCCACATGCCCGTAAATGGCGGCTGTCCTGGCAGGTAGGATGATTATATTTGACTTCATATTCCATAGGAGAAATCTTAGCTGGAAGGCTGAGATGAGGCCCTGGCGGAGTCTGAGGAAGCTGTCCCAACGCTCCGATGGGCTGTTTTTTGGTCATGGGGTTCAAAGTGGTGTCCATGTTCCAGGCAGCCACCCACCCAAGGAGCTAACCCAGGCATCCCCAACCTCGGCCCTCCAGATGTTTTGGGACTACAACTCCCATCATCCCTAGCTAACAGGACCAGTGGTCAAGGATGATGGGGATTGTAGTCCCAAAACACCTGGATGGCCAAGTTTGCCTATGCCTGAGCTAACCAGACCCTGACCTGCTTACCTTCAGCAAGGTGGTGGTTGCGTGTGTCTTCACACCATACCCTGGGACCATCTTGTCTCCAGGGCACATATGCAAGTCAATGACTCTTAATGGGCATTAAGGCAACAGGATGCACGCAGCTTGCCATTTCATACACTACAGGCCCTCAGGTATGCTTGGCTCTTGAACTGGCAGGTGACATATTGCTGTAGAGTAAATAAACACACCGTTACAACAGACGGAGTAGAGCGTTTGGCTGTGCGACTCCGGCGGCGGCCGCTTGGCATGAGAAGAGCTGCGCTACAAACCCGCCCTCCTGGTCTCGCCTGTGAAATGTCAGATCGCCCGAGAGCGGCGGAACCCGAGGAAAAGCAGCCTGGGGATGCTCCACTGCTTCCCTGGCCTTGCAAGGCTGTTGAAGTTACCAACCCACACCTCAGGATTTCGTTCCCATAAGAGGCACCGGCGGCCAATCACGAGGCTGGCCGTCGGCCCGGCTTCTCTTACTGGCTGGCTGATGCTGCAGATAGGTCAGCATCGGCTAGGAAGGGTCTCGAGCTCTCGTGATGACTAAGCCATTGGGACACAGGCTGAATCCCATTGCCAGGCATGTTTTCTTCTCTACCCTTCCTAAATATAGGATGGGGAGGCATGCGTATAAATGTGCCTTTTAGCATGCACATTAGAGTGCACACTATCGGGGGGACGTGACATCTGGAGTTGGGATTCTGACAGGAGGCTGATCTGCACACAGATTAATTGAGCACATGCTGATAGAGCATAGCTGAGCAGATTCTTAAAGGGGGGAGGCATCACAGCGCACCTTCCACATGCAATGGGGCCTTACTCTCAACATCTCTCTCTCTGTCTCTTCCTCTTTCTCTCTCTCTCCATGTTCTCTCTCTCTCTCTCTCTCTCTCTCTCTCTCTCTCTCTCTCTCTTGGCCTCCTTCCCAACCTTCTCTTTGCTCAGTATCGATCACACCCACCAGCTGATCACCCCCTGGTCATTTAGCTCTCAACGGGAGCCGATTGGCTGGATAATTAATTTGCTGCCTAATTAACTCACTTTGAGATGAGTTCCCCCCACCCCACCGCACATCGTCTGTGGTTTCACTTGCATCTGCCCACATAAGCTTGAAAATAATATTTCAAACTCCGAGCTGCCAGCGCTTAATATTTACAGCTTTGGGGTTTGCCAGTTCTGTTTTTCCGTACCCTTTCTTTCCTTTCCTGCTCCCACTGTCCTTCAGCATTTCTGTCTCACGCCTTCTGCCTCGGGGGGACACAGCCAGGCTGCGAATCCCTTGAACACGCTTGTGTAAGGCGTTGCCTACGCTTCTTGCTGTGACATTGTAGGAGGCAGGAGGCAAGGCTGCAAAGTATGGAATAGTGCGTCGCTCGAACGCCAAGCGCCAAGGATGTCCTCCCGCATCCTTTGCAGGCGTTGTTTACGCAGCTCGTGGTTAAAATATGGAGCTGGCTCCCATGGGAGGCAGTGATGACCACCAACCTAGGCAGCTTTAAAAGATAGATAGAGGGAAAGACTATTGGAGGCGACTAGCTGTGATGGCTGTGCAGCTGGAGGCGGGAATGTTTCAGAAAACCAGTTGCTGGAAACTACAGGAGGGAAGAGTGATCTTGTGCTCAGATCCTGCTTGCAGGTTTCCCACTGGCTTCTGGTTGGCCACTGTGAGAACAGTATACTGGATTAGATGGGCCATTGGTTTCCAGCAACTGATACTGGGAAGCATTTTGTCTCTGACTGTGGAGGCAAAGCATAGCCATCATGGCTGATAGAAATAGAAATACTTTATTGTCACTGTACCACATGTTTACAGTGAGATTAAACGAGCCCCCCTTCCCCCCAACAATATCTCAGTCCTTCGTTCAACTACCGACCCCGAACGTCAGCCGCAATGTTGCTGTCTTCCATTCAGTAGCCTCACAGCCCACGGGTAGAAACTGTTCTTTAACCTGTTGGTTCGGCTTATCATGCTACTATATCTCTGGCCCAAGGGCAGGAGATTAAAAAGGTGCTGGCCAGGGTGCGAGCCTTACCTCCGTCAATTTGCCCTATCTTCTTTTGACGCCGGTCCAGGCCCTACCCATCTCTGCCTCCAGCCATGCTCACTGGTATATAGACCTTGACCACTCACTGATTGCTGCATTACGGCTCAGGACCGCAATACCTCAAGGACCACCTCTTTCCATATGAACCTACCAGGACCCTGAGATCATCTTCTGAGGCCCTCCTTCGTGTGCCTCCTCCTCGAGAGGTCTGGAGGGTGGCAACACAAGAACGCGGCCTTCTCTGCAGTGGCTCCCTGTCTGTGGAATGCTCTCCCCAGGGAAGTTTGCCTGGCGCTTTCATTATACACCTTTAGGTGCCAGGCAAAAACGTTCCTTTTGAACCAGGCCTTTGGTTGACCTGATTGACATCCTATGCCCTTTTAAAATGCGGTTCTTTTTTGGGGTGTTTGTGTGTGTTATTGGGTTATTGTTTTTATTTTATATATTGTGAGCTTTTCCGTGAACCACCCTGAGACCTCTGGGTATAGGCTGGTATATAAATTCAATCAATAAATAAGATAATTTGGGTGGGAGGGGAGGGCAGAAAGGTAGACCACCCCTTTTCCAGCCCATCATTCTCTTTCCGACAGCAGCTGTCCAGTTGACTGCTGTGGAAGCTCACCTCCTGGACATGAACATGATGCATGCCCTCCAACATTTCCCCAATGAAAATGGGGACATTCTGTTCTACATCAGGAAGCTTCTCTCGTGTTTGATCTTGCTGCAAACATATGTGTTGTATGCACACATACATCTGTCACCTTGAGGCAATTGCAACCTCTCGGCCTGACCTACCTCACAGGATTGTTTCAACGAGAAAGAGTGCAAGGGAAGGGATCATGTACAACACCTTCAACAGATAAATGGAATGAATTTTATTTTATTTTTGCTGTAAGCTGCCTTGAGTCCCTGTCAGGGGAAAAAAGGTGGGAAATAATAATAACAACAACAACAATAATAATAATAATAATAATAATAATAATGGAAACTGTGAGGACAATCAGGAAAATAAAGTAAAGGTAAAGGGACCCCTGATATAGTAGCATGATAAGCCGAACCAACAGGTTAAAGAACAGTTTCTACCCGTGGGCCGTGAGGCTGCTGAATGGAAGACAGCAACATTGCAGCTGACGTTCGGGGTCGGTGGTTGAATGAAGGACTGAGAGATTGTGGGGGGGAAGGGGGCTCGTTTAATCTCACTGTCTAGTCGTGACCGACTCTGGGATTGCGTGCTCATCTCGCTTTATTGGCCGAGGGAGCCAGCGTACAGCTTCCAGGTCATGTGGCCAGCATGACTAAGCCGCTTCTGGCGAACCAGAGCAGCGCACGGAAACGCCGTTTACCTTCCCGCCGGAGCGGTACCTATTTATCTACTTGCACTTTGACGTGCTTTCGAACTGCTAGGTGGGCAGGAGCAGGGACCGAACAACGGGAGCTCACCCCGTCGCGGGGATTCGAACCGCCGACCTTCTGATCGGCAAGCCCTAGGCTCTGTGGTTTAACCCACAGCGCCACCCGCGTCCCAGCGGGACTTAGTTCTGAGTAAAAATGCTTAGGATGGCAGTGTAAGGCTGCACAGTCCCTGTTATCTGGGAGTAAGCTTCATTGAATACAATGGGACTTACTTCTGAGTAGACGGTGTATGGCGCCATTTACAGTAAAGGGGTAAACACTCCATGTGTTTCTTTAAAAAATGGCTGGCTGCTGAAGCATGAAAGAATTTAGAGTGGATTGGTGACATTTTCCTTCAAAATTATAGAAAGGGCTTCATGTGCCGGCTTCACCATTCCCTTCATTTGGTGCAGGAATTTTATTTTCAGTACAAACGGGGCTCTGTTTTTGCACCCCCACACCCCACCGCTTTTAATTGTTCTCCAACATGTGGAGGGGAGGAGGAAAAAGGAAAACTGCGATATTCCAGGATCAGATCAGAAACTGGAACGACTTCTGTAATTCCCGAACCGTCCCTGGAAAATAGAGACACTCGGAAGGGTGTGCATGATGGAGCATCCATGTTGTTTGTTTACCACCCTCTGATTCTCAGAAAAGCATCTTTCCTCTGGACACAGTGTTTCATGTTAAGTACCATGGACAACAAACACCGGCAAGGCTGGTCCCTGGGGGGTTCCGTGCTTCTGTGAGGCCGTTCTGTGATTTTCAGCACTCGTTCTCAGAAATGACAGGTGCATTCTGTGTTTGCATCTCAGGTACAAAGGAGCAGCTTCCTGAAATCCCCCCCTTTTTTTTACTTGGTTGGTTGTTTCTTTTTACATGAGATGCTGCGGATGGAATCCGGGGCCTCCTACATGAAAGGAGCGTTCTCTGCCAACACGACAATCCTCCCCCCCCCTCCGCCTTACCTCTCACATGGGGATAATTGCACTTACTGATCGTTCCAACAAGACGTCTTTAAGGTACAGAAGACACTTGTGGGAGGACCCGGCCGTCTTGAGCTTGTTACTTAGGAAGCACTGCTCATCGCTAACCAGACTCGCAATTTTCGTTCTCTGTTTCCCAGAAGATTTTATTTTTTTTGTCAAATTCCCTGCCTCCTGGGGTTATGCGTATTATCTCGTGTGTTTCTTTTTAAGGAAAGGAATTGTCTAGTGCGCACTTGTACGGCTGGGGGAAACTTAGCAGTTGGATCTGAACGTAACCTAAAAGGTCAAAGGCCAGAGGGCAAACGATGCAGCCTGATATTGAAATCGCTCGGAGGTATATAAAAGGTAAAGGGATCCCTGACCATTAGGTCCGGTCGTGGCCGACTCTGGGGTTGCGGTGCTCATCTCGCGTTACTGGCCGAGGGAGCCAGCGTACAGCTTCCGGGTCATGTGGCCAGCATGACTAAGCCGATTCTGGTGAACCAGAGCAGCGCACGGAAATGCCGTTTACCTTCCCACTGGAGCGGTACCTATTTATCTACTTGCACTTTGACGTGCTTTCGAACTGCTAGGTTGCCAGGAGCAGGGACCGAGCAATGGGAGCTCACCCCATCGCGGGGATTCGAACCGCCGACCTTCTGATCGGCAAGCCCTAGGCTCTGTGGTTTAACCCACAGCGCCACCCGCATCCCTCGGCGGTAGATAGGGAGGGGCAAATCTGATTGATTTCGGTTTCCCCATTTCTCATTTCCCCAGTCTTAAGTTCAGTTCAACACATTTCCACATCTGTTTGTGAATTCTCCCAGCAAAAAAACCCCTCCTAATTAAAACCCTAATTAAAACAACAACAACAACCCTTTGGCGTTTTAGGGCAAAATTCTCCCGATATCACATTTTTTTATGCAACTCTGGTTTAGAGTGCACATTTCTTCAAAGCAATTCGTCCTAATATAATGGTTTGGTTTTTTTTTTTTTAAAGTTCCTTTCACTAACACATGTGTTTCTATGCGCACTTTACTCTAGCACAGGCATAGGCAAACTCAGCCCTCCAGATGTTTTGGGACTACAACTCCCATCACCCCTAGCTAACAGGACCCAGTGGTTAGGGATGATGGGAACTGTAGTCCCAAAACATCTGGAGGGCCGAATTTGCCTATGCCTGCTTTAGCATATGCATCTACATACACATTACCACATAACTTGGCTGGAGAATTGCATTGCAATCTTTGGAGAAGTGCAGAATTTGAAGGGCAGCTTGTTTTGCAGATCGTTTCAGAAAGTGCAAATCTGGTAGGTTTGCCTTTAAAGGTGAACCAAATTGATCTCTCTCTCTCCCCCCCCCCCATCCCTAATGGTAGAACATGTGCTTTGAAGACAGAATGTCCCGGGTCCATTTATTTATTTAATTATTAAATTGGTATCCTGCCCTTCATCTGCAGATCTCAGGGCGGTTCACAACATGAAAATGCAACATAAAAGCGCAAAATACATGATAAAAACAGGAACGAAACAAACAGTCCTATAACCCCCGCAGCACTTCCAGTTAAGAGGTACCTGGCGTGCCACTTCTCTGGGTACGTGCTAAGCCAGCTTTCAGGAACGTGCTGCCTTCCAGATGTTTTAAACTATAACTCCCAACTTGATCGCTCCAGGTTGGCGAAGGCTGTGCCAATCTGAGAAGTTCGAATGCAGACTTCCATATCGCCCCAATTCCTGGCATCTCAATATAATTCTTGATGCTTTTACTGGATCGATTTGCATATCCTTGGAGATGGTTGTGAGAACTGCAGCGCAGGGGTGGCGGTTGGGGAACGTTCTGGGTTTGTAAGCAGCCGCCAAGTTCTTTCCTCCTCACTCGGTAACCAGTGATATGCGTGGCCTGAGACTTCCACGCACAGAAGTTGAGCTGGGGAACAATTTGCTTAGCAAGGCTGTGTGGGTGGCACAGACACCACGGCTATTAAAGGCAGAGGAGCCTGGGCTTCCGTGGCATCTGTTTGCCAAACTGCGTTTGTTCCAAAAAAAATTAATTGAGAAGCAAATGGGGCTTGGGCAGGGGGGACGTTATGTTCACTGGTGTTGGGGAACAGCAGCTGTGCCCCCCTCACGCTCCAAGTCAAGGGGCATAGCACCTAAGGGTGGCCAAGTTACTGCACAAAATCTCACAAGGCCCTCTCTTCCTTTGGAATGAAAATACAACAACAATAAAATTAAGTGGCTCAGTTGTCACAGCGTGAGATTCTTAATCTCAGGGTTGTGGGTTCGAGCCCACATTGGGCAAACAGAGTCCTGCATTGCAGGAAGTTGGACTAGATCAGTGTTTCTCCAATTGTTTTTGGACTACATGTCCTATCATCCCTGACCATTGGTCCTGCTGGCTGGGGATGATGGGAGTTGTAGTCCAAAAACAGCTGGAGACCCAAGTTTGGGAAAACCCTGGATTAGATTATTTTTGGGGTCCCTTCCAACTCCACATTTCTGTGATTCTGTGAAATAAAGTCAACACTTTGCTGCCCTTTCATGACCTCTAAAACCAGCTGCCTGAGATGGCCCCCTCATTCTGCCACAGTTTTTGTTACTCTGTGGTCGCTCCTATGCCCTGGAATTGCCATCATTTGTTCATTCCCTTATTGCAGAGCGTCTGCGTGAAGTTGTTGTTAGCCCATTGCATCCTAGCTTAGTGGTTCAACTAGGCCACAGCCTAGCTGGTTGCCATACCCTCCAACATTCCTCGGCGGATGAAAATAGGGTCATATTCCACATCAAGTGTCCCTCTTCCACCCCCTGCTCTGCAGATGCTGTGGCCAATCGCAGCAAGCCGGATCAAAGTTATTCTGGGGCATTGTGGGGAAATGCCTCACAGTTGTCTGCTGCAAAAATTGTTGTGGTGCCACCACTAGTAAGTCCATGGGAAGGGGATGATGATGTCAGGGATGTGCTGATACCAGGGGAGCCTATCAGATGGCATTTTGCTGAGCTGGTCCTGGCAAACAGATCACGAGCATCATCATCTTCTCTTTTTTTAGATTGCTTTTTATCCACTGTTCAGTCCTAGTCTGTTTTTCTTTTCTGTATGGACCTTAATACTACCAGACATTGCCTTGAGTTGCGAAATAGGGCGAGGAGAGAACTTACTAATGAACCCATGAACGTTGATTTTTTATTTGGACTGCCTTGACAAAAATCAAGACAATTGGCAAACCCTATCACATAGTCCTATTCTTGGATTTTGCCTGTGTCATCAACTTAGAGCTTCACCACAATCATTATAGCCTCTGTGGTTAGGAAGGATTCATCACCCACGATACCTCAGGCTAGCTGTCAAGAGGCAAGAGACCTTTGTGTTTCGCCCAGGATGCGTGCTCTTGAGATCACTCGATGCAGAGGTCACCCCCACACAGCCAGGGTGTGCAGAGAGAAAATCCTTCACACCCAATCCTTTCAGTGCAAGATCAAATCAAGGGATGGGGAATTTGTAGTCTTGCGGATATTGTTGGAAATGCTGGCTGGCACTGATGGGAAATAGAGTTCAGTAAAATCTGGAGTTCCCAGTATTGGAAACCATGGTGAAATGTTGGAGTGTACAACAACAACAGCAGCAACAACAACAACCTCTGAAGAAGTGTGCATGCACACGAAAGCTCATACCAATAACAAACTTAGTTGGTCTCTAAGGTGCTACTGGAAGGAATTTTTTTATTTTTTATTTTGTTTCGACTACGGCAGACCAACACGGCTACCTACCTGTAAATAATAATAATAATAATAATAATAATAATAATAATAATAATAATACAGTCGTACCTTGGAAGTCGGACGCCTTGCGACTCGAATGTTTTGGCTCCCGAATGCCACAAACCCGGAAGTGAGTGTTCCGGTTTGCAAACGTTCTTTGGAACCCGAACGTTCGATGTGGCTTCCGTGGCTTCTGATTGGCTGCAGGAACTTCCTGCAGCCAATCGGAACCCACGCCTTGGTTTCCGAATGTTTTGGAAGTTGAACAGACTTCTGGAACGGATTCCGTTCGACTTCTGAGGTACGACTATATAGGGAAATGTTTGATGTTTTACTGTGCTTAATGGTTTTAGTTTGTTGGAAGCTGCGCAGAGTGGCTGGGCAACTCAGTCAGATGGGTGGCAAACAAACAAACAAACAGTTACTGCTACTACTAGCATCCTGCAATAGCTACCACTTTCCCTTCTACAACATGTGGCCAACCTACTACTATTCCAGACTCAACCAAAATCCTTTCCATAAAGATCCTATTTGGGACCTGCATTACTCCCTGCCACTGCACTCACCACCTCACTTACTGAACGAAGAACAATATCAAGTTGTCTGCTGTGCTCTCTGGAAGCACAGGCATTGATTGCTGTTCATCTGACCAGTTGGAAACTTTTTTATTCAACGGGTTGGGCAGACGTCGTCCGGTGATTGCCTTTTGTTGTTGTTGAAGTTCCAGCATGATCAGAGCAGCTGCAAAATAAGAACTTTGATCACGGACAGGTTTGACAGCTATGCAAATTACAGAAACAAATTAGTCCACCGTTAACTGAAACAACCTTTCAGCGGCAAAGAAGTTTCAAGGCCCAAGTCCAGTCCCTCAAAGGGACTATGTAAAGGAAGCCAGCCAGATCACATGGCAGGTTCACTCCTTGGTTCTTGAGACAAGCAAGATGGCGGCCATGGGCAGGAACTGCCACCCTTTGTGTTCCTCTTCCTGTTGGGAGATGCCTGCAGTTATAGCAGTTGACCAGTAGGAGGAGCTTTGCTAAACTGCTAGCTGTGCCCCTGACTGTTGCAAGGTTGGGGGGCAGCGGGGAGAAGCAGCCTTTTCTAACAAATGACATCACAATGAGATAAAAAGAGTGTGCTGTCACGTATACATTGACCATGTTTGGATGGTCATATCTTGACTTAAAAAGTTGAGGTATGAGCAAGGCCTTTGGTTACAAATGCAACCCATTTGCTTCTCTTTTTCACAAAGCAAGTGAACAAACCGGGAAGTCTGGAACAAACCGTTGCCTTCAGTTTCCCGTTTCTTTCCTGAACCAGAAAATGATGGTTAACAGCTTTGAAAAAGCCAGCATATGAAGTCGTAGTTTCATAAAATCATAGAATTGAACCTAGCAGTTCGAAAGCATGCCGATGCAAGTAGATAAATAGTCCAACCCCCCTGCAATGCAGGAATCTCAACTAGATCAATCATACAAGACAAGTAGCCATCCAACCTCTGCTTAAAAACCTTCAAGGAAAAAGAGTTCACAACTTCCTAAGGAAGACAACTGCACTGCTGAACAGCTCTTACTGTCAGAAAGTTCTTCCTCATGTCAGAATCTTATTGTTCATGGGTCCTTCTGGGCCATTCGAACTCATGCTTTCTTTTTAAATTGTTATTATTTTAATGTACAAATGAATATGCTTCTGCCCACCTAGGGAGTCCCCTAAGTATGCACAAACCACTATATATATTTTTGGCCCCGTTTCATTTCCAAACAGCACCACTAACGTTTGGTATTAGAGAGGGAACAAGTGGGGACTTGCAACAAAACTGTTATGTACTGAGCTGAATCCTAGAACAATAGGATCCAAAATGCAGCCGTCTGATTGGTCCTAGAACAAGAGGATCCAGAATGCAGCAGTCTGATTGGTCCGCAGGAGCCACCCAATCCAGCTCCAGGTGGAAGTGAATCAGCGATCTGATTGGCCTGCAAGAGCAGCCAATCAGGCTCCTGGATGAAATGAATCTGCAACCTGATTGGCCTACAGGAGTAGCCAGGAATTAGCCAATCACCTGGGGCCCATTGTGTAAATAATGTATATATAGCAGACGTTTTGGGGAAAGATTCATTCCATGCTACTATGAGCTGAATAAAGAGCATGAAATTCACACTTGACTCCGAGTATATTTAAAAAACGTTGCTTTTTCGGATTAGGAAGCTGTGACCCTCCAGATGTTGTCCTCAGCATTTCATTGGCATAGTCAATGAAGACTCTTGAGGCGCCTTGAAGACAAATTATGGAATGAATGTTCATAGACTACAGTCCACTTCATTAGATGCATCTGTTGAAGTGGACTGTAGCCCACAAAAGCTTATGCCATAATTACTGACTTGCCATTGGTTCGAGTCCTACCCTCCAGAGCAGGAGAAGCTGTTTGAAACTGTTTAACCACAGTTTCCCAGTTGAAACGAAACTGCAAACGATACCTAGCGGAAGGCCTCTTGGTTGTTGGCTTCCACTGCGAAGAGAGAATCAAAGGGGCTGCATAAGCGATTGAAAGAAGAGCTTGGTTGGTAGAGCATGAGGCTCTTTAATCACATGGGTCGTGGGTTTGAGCCCCATGTTGGGCAAAAGATTCCTGCATTGCAGGGAATTATACTAGATGACCCTCGTGGTTCCTTCCAACTCTACAATTCTATGCTTCTATGCTTCTGCGAAAGGCTTGTTCAAATCCTGACTTACTAAGCCAAAAGTAAATTTGAGATGTGTTTTAATATGTTACTTTATTATTATTATTATTATTATTATTATATATATATATATATATATATATATATATATATATATATATATATATATATAAATTGCTGATTTTATTTATATTTTAAAACATTTTTTAGGTCAGCTTGTCAGATTTTATGGGCAATTTTAATGTATCTTTAATATTTGATGTAATCTTCTTATAGGTTTGGATGATTAATAAATCCTGTTAAATTAAATAAATCAATAAGAAGAGGATCCAATTATCTGGACATTCCCTGTGGCATTCTTGGCTTCATGTAATGTTTGGCAATATTTAACCACAGTCACGGAACAGGCTGACAATTCACTGGCCATTCCTCTTTGCACCCTGTGGTAGCTTAGTAATTATTTTCATTTGTCCCATTGTCACAAGCCACACTTGTCTGCAAAAAAGCCACATTCTGTGCACATTTGGCCCCACGCCCCATTTCATATCAAGTAAAGATGCACTCCTTTATTATTCATATGTTTATTAATTAAATCCATGGATCATCTTTCCTCCCCCGTAAGGATTTCCCAAGGTAGTTCACCGTTCAGATATAAAATACATGCAAGATTAAAACCAGCTCCATGATGCAAGCAACAAAGGCAACGAAACACAAAAATAGCACCAGACACCAGACGAGGTCAAAATCATAATAATATTAGGCAGCATTAGGAACAACCAGATGAAAATCCAACAATTGCTTTTAACCACCTTCAAATGTCCTGTGGGGTAAAAGCTGCTTTTATGAAAACTGGAAGGGAGGCAACCTAATGAGTCTCCTAAGAGAAGGAGTTCTCCATAATGGGTACCAGAACAAACAAACAAAGCCCAGAGCATTGCATTTTCCCTTTCACCAGCTTCCCTTGCTCTCATTCCAGGTGTAAGAGGCTGCCTGGTCTCACATCACCTTGGGGAGAGGCCAAGTGGTAATGCTTGATCCAGACACTAACCATTAACCCGAGGGCAGCAACAAATGGCCAGGAGAATGGCGTTTGTGGTTTGTAGTAGGGCCATACCTTTGCGGTGTGTTCCGGCGCTGTGAATTAACGGTGCACTGTGCATAATGCAACGCCCATCCCGCTCCTCCCTGTCTTCCCTTTGTTTGGGGGGGGAACAAAGGGGGAAGCCTCCCTGCTGCAGGCCTGTGTTAACAGCCCTGCCAGTGAGCGATATAAAACCCTCCTTTTCAATATGCATTCATGATGATAGCTGCCCATGATGATCCTGGGGTGGTTATACACTATCTCTCTATGATTACTGTTTGCACCTGCACATAGGTGCCAACTCCCCAGGGCCCTGGGGGGCCCAAGCACCCACGAAATTCCCCATGAAGGGGCTGGGAGCCCACAAATTTTGGTGCGTGCCGCATGGCACCCACGGCCCCAGGCACCCATAGTTGGCGCTCCTGCACTTGCAGAACCTTTTTGAGTGGATATAGTGCTTTGTTGGGATGCGGGTGGCGCTGTGGGTTAAACCACAGAGCCTAGGGCTTGCCGATCAGAAGGTCGGCGGTTTGAATCCCCGCGACGGGGTGAGCTCTCGTTGCTCGGTCCCTGCTCCTGCCAACCTAGCACTTCGAAAGCACGTCAAAGTGCAAGTAGATAAATAGGTACCGCTCCGGCAGGAAGGTAAACGGCGTTTCCGTGCGCTGCTCTGGTTCACCAGAAGCGGCTTTGTCATACTGGCCACATGACCCGGAAGCTGTATGCCGGCTCCCTCGGCCAATAATGTGAGATGAGCACCGCAACCCCAGAGTCGGTCACGACTGGACCTAATGGTCAGGGGTTCCTTTACCTTTACCTAGTGCTTTGATGCCGTTCAGTGCATATCCTTTAAGTTCCTCCTGAAATTCTGCAAGTTTTCATACCACAAATGTTCCAGTTTGTTGCTGTTGTCTTGCGTTGGTTGTGCCCCGCCAGTGAGGCATTAACATTGGGGAAGCATCACAGGGCAATTACTAAAGGCGAATTATGTATGGATGATCCAATATAAATCTGCCACAAATGCACTATTAGTGCATCAATGACATGTTGCAAGACACCCCCCCCCCCGCCACACCGAAATCAGTCTAGAAGGACCTAAATACCCACAGGGTAGAAATTAAGTAAGTGGGTACTTTTATTTATCATAGAAATGCTTCCCCCCTTATCCTCTCCCCCTCCCTCATATTTTGTTTAATCCTAGCAAAGAAGGAAATTATATGGCATGGGAACGGGAAGTGATAGACAAATTAGTGGAAGGTTTTAACCTCAGATGATTAACCTCTTTCCAGCCCTCTCCTCTTTGCTGTCCATCATCAGTTCCCAGTGGAGAGTCGCTAGCTAGACATCTTTGCATCATTATCTCCTGTGTCATTTTTCTGGGTGTTGAACATTCCTTTCCCGCCGACGCTGCGAGGTCGGCTGTCGTGAAAATTGGCGAGTGTTGCTAAAGCAGCCTCCACCATTGGAGGACTAGCCTTAGCTGTGGTCCAAAACATCTCAAGGGCACCACCTTGGCAAAGGCTGGTGGTCTCACTGCTTCCTGTGTTTGGCTCTCGTTCTGCTCTGTCTGCAAAGAGGTATTAACCACGTAATTCTGGCAGCCGATAATGGTTTTTCTTCCCCCACAGCAAAGTCACGTGGCCACAGAGCCATGGACCTTCAGCCAATCAACGTAGTTTCTCTTTAGAGTTGTTACCAGGGTAGATAGAGATAGGTTTGGCTCCAGAAAGTTTTGATGGGTTGTGAAATCCAGCCTGAAAACTAGAGGACAGCGCTCATTCGGTGTTAATTAGATAGATGCACGCTGGTAGGCATTGGTTGGGCAGACTGAATCACCAGCTGTGTTTGGGGGTCAATAGATCTTTAAACCATGGGTGTCTATATTCACACCTTGTCAGTAGCAGCATGGCAGCTCTTGAAACATGGCAGCTTCCAGACCCTGGTGTCAGCACCTGGGAGCCTTGGGCAACGAACTGCCAGGGCCCCAACAACCTGGCAGCCCCCCCCCCCCCGCTGATGCAGCGAACCTCCCCCCCCCCATTTTCCTGACCCAGCACTCTGAGCAGCACCAGGCAGCTGGATCTAGCTACTTTTTAGATTATTTTTGTTTCACACAATGCCCCTTGCATAACATTTCTCCGAGGCATTGTGGAAAACTGAAAAGGTGGCTGGGATGCAGATGCCCAGTGCTAAGCTGAAGCATTGCCTGCCAGGCCTCGCCGATGGAGGAAACACTGGCCGGGGGCCACTGACATTTATTTACTTATTTAGAAGACGCCCCTCATTGAGTTTGCATTCAAAAGCATCTCAAAACCATGCGCCAAATAGGAATCAATACAGTGACATTAATAAGAAACATTTCAAAAGCCCTATTAAATTAACAGTATATTTGTTCATAGGGACGCGGGTGGCGCTGTGGGTTAAACCACAGAGCCTAGGGCTTGCTGATCAGAAGGTCGGCGGTTCGAATCCCTGCGATGGGGTGAGCTCCCGTTGCTTGGTCCCAGCTCCTGCCCACCTAGCAGTTCGAAAGCACCTCAAAGTGCAAGTAGATAAATAGGTACCGCTGCAGCGGGAAGGTAAACGGCGTTTCCGTGCGCTGCTCTGGTTCACCAGAAGCGGCTTAGTCATGCTGGCCACATGACCTGGAAGCTGTACGCCGGCTCTCAGCCAATAAAGCGAGATGAGCGCCGCAACCCCAGAGTCGGACACGACTGGACCTAATGGTCAGGGGTCCCTTTACCTTTTATATTTGTTCATATAATAAATACCTGTGTTCATGCGCCCATCCAAAATCCCAGCCTGCTCACTTTGTACAGGAGAGGCAGCTGGCCAGACCTTCCCAAATCATGCAGCTTAGGGACTCAGAAGAAATATTTCCTGCCCCACCTTCCAGCTGGGGCAACACACAACCATCTCTCTCCCCACCCCTGCCACACATATCTGAAGGAAACAGATTATGTGGCTGGGTGGGTGGGAGGGAGAAAGAATTAATTAATGTGGTTCCTTTCCTTCTATGGTTTTTTTTTGGGGGGGGGTGTTGGTGTTGGTGCTGGTTGCTTGTTTGTTTGGTTTCCTTCAGATGTTATTTGCAGCTGCTCAAGAGACATACCAAAATGGCTTCTATACTGTTGCCTTTGTTGTTGTTTAGTCGTGTCCGACTCATGACCCCATGTAGCTGTCAACCCTCCCTTTTTTGCGGGAAACTCCCTTATTCCAATGCCGTTTCCCGCTGCTATCCCGGATTGTTGATATCCCTTAAATTTCCCGGATTTCAAAGGAAGCAGTTCCTCTCTCTCCCTGCCGGCCAGGGAGGCTCCTCAGCTGCGTTCTTCGGCTGCCAATAAGGAGTCTGAGACCTACTGGGGGCGGAGCTTGCATGCCTTGTGCAGCCAGACCCTCACGCCCAACCAGACAGTCAGCCTGCCTGCCGTCTAGGCGCTCTCTCTTTCGCTCACCCGTTCGCGCGCAGCCTCTGGAGCGCAGGGTGGCGAGGCTTCTTGGTGCCATTGCACCACCCTCGCGGCATCCCTTTTTTTGAAATCCGAAAGTTTGAGAAAAAATCCCTTATTTTCAAATCCGAAAGTTGACAGCTATGCCATGGACCAGAGCACGCCAGGCACTCCTGTCTTCCACTGCCTCCCTCAGTTTGGTCAGACTCATGTTAGTAGCTTCGAGAACACTGTCCAACCATCTCGTCCTCTGTCGTCCCCTTCTCCTTGTGCCCTCCATCTTTCCCAACATCAGGGTCTTTTCCAGGGAGTCTTCTCTTCTCATGAGGTGGCCAAAGTTTTGGAGCCTCAGCTTCAGGATCTGTCCTTCCAGTGAGCACTCAGGGCTGATTTTCTTCATGGATCACTGCCTTGTCGTGGCGAAGGGGCTTGAATAACTCAGAGAAGCTATGAGCTATGCCCTGCAGGGCCACCCAAGATGGACAGGTCATAGTGGAGAGTTTTGACTAAACGTGATCCACCTGGAGAAGGAACTGGCAAGCCACTGCAGTGTCCTTGCCAAGAAAACTCCATGGACAAAGACACTGTTGCCTAGGGTTGCCTTATTTCAAAAAGTATTTTATTTTTTATTAGAAACTCACCAAAATTGTTGAGCTTTCTTTGGGAACAAACCCAAGTTGTTTGGGAAACCTCCCCCAAAGTAGTGATTTTAAGCCTTTGGAGCTGTTTCCGCTGCTTTTTCAATAATAATAATAATAATAATAATAATAATAATAATAATAATAATTTATTATTTATACCCCGCCCATCTGGCTGGGTTTCCCCAGCCACTCTGGGCGGCTTTCAACAGAACATTAAAATACAATAATCATGTTGCCATACATCCGGGTTTCCCCTGACATTTTGCCGCTTTCGCAAACCCCCCCCCCCCGACACCACCACCAAATCTTTATTACGGTCGTAGATCAGCATAAGGAAGGAGGGGTACGATCATTTAAAAACTTTTTTAAAAAATGTTTTTAAAAAACTAAAAAGGAGTTAAAACAGAAAGTATATGTAAAAGTCTATAAGAATCCTAAAGAAGCTAAGCAAGTCTAGAAGAATGGCAGACGAAGATGATGGACTATGCAGAATTAGCAAAGCTGACGGGGGACATCCGAAACCAGAGCGACCAAACGTTCCAGAGATATTGGAGTAAATTCATTCAATATATAGACAATTATTGTAAACATATAAAAACACTAGCAGGACTGCAATGAATCTTGCAACGTTTATTAGAAGAATTTTTTTTACATTTGATTAAGAGTGGTGGACTCGTAATCTGGGGAACCGGGTTCGCGTCCCCGCTCCTCCACATGCAGCTGCTGGGTGACCTTGGACTAGTCACACTTCTTTGAAGTCTCTCAGCCCCACTCACCTCACAGAGTGTTTGTTGTGGGGGAGGAAGGGAAAGGAGAATGTGAGCCGCTTTGAGACTCCTTCGGGTAGTGATAAAGCGGGATATCCAATCCAAACTCTTCTACAAGAGTGAAAGAGCATAAAAAGTTACTATATATAAGACTATAGCTATCAGTCTACAGAGCACTCTAATACGAGTGCGCATTATATCTAGTTTGTGGCACAGGTTATCATCCGATGGATTCTGAGCTCTGCTGTGCAGAATCTGGCAACGTTGCATGTTGTAGCAGGGTTGGTATCTGAAAGCAGCAGGGAGGTATAGAATTGCCCTGTGTGCCCCGGGTACTTACGCAGTAATGGTAAGATGAGGCTAGTTCGAATGTCTCTATAATAAAGACACTGGAGTAGCACATGCTCTGTTGCTTCTATTTGTCCAGAGTCACAGGGGCATTGTGACTCCATCGTGACCCTGACACCATTTTTACACCGGAAAGCCAGGGCATATCGGGAATTTTCCTGACATATGGCAAGCCTACTGCTACCAAAATGGTGCCACCAAAGGGGAGGTATCAGCAGGCTTGGGGGGGGGGACACCCCAGTTTTGTAGAATAGAACCATATCATACTGTATGGTTTTAATCAGTGTTTTTGCAGTTGTTTTTGTTTTTGTTTTGTTTTTGCGTGGAGTGCCCTGTCTGGGTGGATGGAGCAGCCAAGTAATTTCGTTGTCCCTGAAGGGGACAATGACAATAAAATATATTCTAGAATCACAGAATTGTAGAGTTGGACAGGTTCCTGAGGGTCATCTAGTCCAACCCCCTGCAATGCAGTGGCTCCCCATCCAATTGGAAACCACACCAGACCCTGCTTAGCTTTGCAAAGTTGCTAGCAGTTTTCTTGATGCACCACTATGCTCCACGTAACCTGCAGAGGTTAAAAACAAAACCTCAGAGCATCCCAATGAGGGACCACATGTGCTCAGTGGGCACAGAATGCTGACCGACTGTTGGGAGGGATGGAAGAAGAAGAAGAAGAGTTTGGATTTGATATCCCGCTTTATCACTACCCGAAGGAGTCTCAAAGCAGCTAACATTCTCCTTTCCCTTCCTCCCCCACAACAAACACTCTGTGAGGTGAGTGGGGCTGAGAGACTTCAGAGAAGTGTGACTAGCCCAAGGTCACCCAGCAGCTGCATGTGGAGGAGCGGGGACGCGAACCCGGTTCACCAGATTACGAGTCTACCGATCTTAACCACTATACCGCACTGGAAGAAAAAAGTGGTGGTGAGGGGGAATGGAATTGGGGGGGGGGGCATGGGTGGCCGGCGCTCTCCGCAGGAGCATTGCAGGCTGCAATGTTTTCTAGCAAGTCCCACTTCTGCAAATCTATTCTACAGGTGACTTGACAGCCATTCCACCTCCTCTCCTCTGATCACTGTAGTTTTATGGTGCAGGAATGAGTTACCAGCTTCTGCACTAAATCCCAGTTCCCAGGAATCTTTGAGGGAAAGCCAGTTAAATGTGTTGGAGACCAGTGTAAGTTTGTAAAATCGATTTGCCCTGAAGTGAGAGCGAGAACCCTAAAATGGGAAATGAGGCTATGACCATGAGATCTGAATGACCTGCTGATAGAGCAGTGGACTTGCGTGAAGGAATACACGAAAAAGCATTGTTCTGGTATAAATATATCAATATGCAATGAATGAAATTTATAGAGTAAAAAATTAAGAAGAAATGGGTATAAGATGAGGTAAAGGTAAAGGGACCCCTGACCATTAGGTCCTGTCGCGGACGACTCTGGGGTTGCGGCGCTCAAATGCCATTTACCTTCCCGCTGTAGCGGTACCTATTTATCTACTTGCACTTTGAGGTGCTTTCGAACTGCTAGGTAGGCAGGAGCTGGGACCGAGCAACGGGAGCTCACCCCGCCGCAGGGATTCGAACCGCCGACCCTCTGATCAACAAGCCCTAGGCTCTGTGGTTTAACCTACAGCGCCACCCGCGTCCCATAAGATGAGGTAGTCAAGAATAATATTGATAACACAGCGAAAGAAGAAAAGAAACAAAGGAAGCCACACATAGGTGGAGGGAAGTCAAGATTTATGTTTTTGTTTAGTTTTTTTATGTAATTTAAGTGGATATTTCTTTGGGTTAACGTATGTTTATTTGTTTTCTTTCATAGGAATTAAGGAGTTGTATGTATTTATGCATAATAAGTTTGTTTTGTGTTTGTGAGTATTGTATTTATCAATAAAGGTTAATTATTATTTTTTTAAAAAAGAGATATGAATGACCCTGTATCTATAGAAATATATTGGAGAGGAAATTTTTTCACAGAGCACTGGATTTTTAAATTTTCATTTCTGGGGACATATATTTTTTTGAAGACACATGTTTTGCTAGGTTCTAAGAGAAATGTTTCACCAAAAACAACAGCAAGGCTTGTGTGTGTGTGTGTGTGTGTGTGTGTGTGTGAATGTGGTATGATTTCGAGACGCTCACTGTAATTTCCCCCCATCTCCAAATGTGGATTTAAACCACCCCTTTGTCAACATAATTTGTGGTTAAAGAAACATGGGGTGACGCTCTTCCCCTGCATGTTAACTCGTTTCATGTGACTGAGTGGATGTAATTTTTGCAAGACGAGAGCCACACGGGGTGGCGATTATTCTGGATTAATTCACGTGGGCTAAGAGTGTGATCTTGCGTGCACAAATTAACTCAAATTATTTTGTTACCTTCACTGAAAGATCTTACAAACTTAGAGAAAAATGCATGAAAATATGAGCCTATTAAGTACAAATCCAACACATTTTTCAAATATGAATTAATTATTGGCTATTGGTTAAAGAGTGAGCTGGTATTCTTGGGTGGAGGGTGAGACATATCGCGACATCGGGTGGCCAGATACATGGTCAGCACGTCGTGCATCCGACAAAGTAGGCTTTTGCCTTCAGAAACTCAAGCCGCAATAGATGTATCGGCTTCTTAGCTGTCACAGCCAGAACTCTTTGTTATATTTGCTAAAACAGACTAAAACAGCTGCTCTTCTGGCTGGTTACCAGAGAATGAAGGGGAAAGCGGTGTGACAAATGGGGAGGGGGGTAGAAAGGATGACTGGGGAGAAGAGCAGTGAAGGAGGAGGATGGTGGGGGTGAGAGATCAACTGGGAATAAGGAGGTGGCTCAAGGGGCAATGGGCCTGACCTCTGTGGCACTCCTGTATGGGGGGGGGGGAATAGGAGGGTAGGGCAGTATACCTGAAGGAGCGTCTCCACCCCCATCGTTCAGCCCAGACACTGAGGTCCAGCTCTGAGGGCCTTCTGGAGGTTCCCTCACTGTGAGAATGAGGTTGCAGGGAACCAGGCAGAGGGCCTTCTCGGTAGTGGTGCCCACAGGGGCGTGCCCAGGATCAAAACTGGGGGGGGGGGGGGACAAGCCATGGTCGTTCAGGTTTGCTTTGAACGGACGCTGATCATTTTTGCTTCTAGGGTGGGTGCCCGCCCTGTGGAACGCCCTCCCATCAGATGTCAAGGAAATAGACAACTATCTGACTTTTAGGAGACACCTGAAAGCAGCTCTGTATTGGGAAGTTTGCAATGTTTGATGTTTTATTGTGCTTTTAATATCCTTTTGGGAGCCGCCCAGGGTGGCTGGGGAAACGCAGCCAGATGGGCGGGGTATTAATAATAATAATAATAATAATAATAATAATAATAATAATAATAATAATAATAATATTTGAAGCGAATGTGGACATCACTACTGGCAGGGCAGGTGAGGTTCAGAGGCGTACCAAGGATCCTTTGAGCCCTTAGCCAGGAGAGCAGGTGGGTGGGCTCCTAGTCACTCGAGACAGAGTGGAGAGGTGAGATTTTTCTCCCCCCACCCCCGGCTTGCACCTTTGCAAGGGGCCAACCTATCCAACCCCTAGGTACGCCCCTGATTGAGGTGCATCCCTGTGGAAGGGGCAGGTTTTTGGTTGGCAGGCAGCATGGGAGGTGCACATAGCAATGTACATATATATGTGCATAGAAGAGATGTAAAATATGGAGTGAAGGCCCAGAAGTTACCTGGGTGGTTTTAAGACATATATACCATGCTGCGGGAAGCTGGAGGGGAGGGTCGATGGGCCCTAGCTCAGTCCCTCTGCCAAGTAAGCACCGGGCAATTCTGAAACCTGCATCCACTTAAGAATACTATCGCACATGCAAATTGCTTTCTGCAAGGTTTCTCCCGTCTGGGATATTCGTGGGGCAGGGAGAGGGGGCGATAAGGATGCCCATTTCCGGAAGGAGTGGGGGGGGCGGGGCGGTTGTAGGGCTTGCAGATTTTTACGGATGGGGTGGGCGAGGAGAAAGAAGAACTGGAGAAGGGGCAGGAAGGAAAGAATAGAGGTGGCGAGTGTGTGCGTGGGGGGAGAGGGATGAAAAGCTGAAGCAAGAAGGGGGAGAGGAAGGAGGGAAGGCGGAAGGAGAATTGGAGGAGAGAAAGGGAGGCGGCGGGAAGGCTTGGGGGAAGGAGAAGGATAGAGAAGCCCACCCTCCCTTCATCCCCATCTCCCCTCCCCTGGCCGCGCTGCCGCTGGGAGGATGCGCCGTGCTTCCGCCTCTGCCCCCCTCCCTCCCTTCTTCCTTCCCTCCCCGCCTCCATCCATCCATCCATCCGCGGCAGCTCCTGCACGCCGAGCCCCTTCCCCCTCCTCTCGGCTCCACTCGTCGAGGGGGCGAAGGCGGATTCCTCCCACCCCCCGCCCGCCTCCCCCTTTGCACTGCCGCGGCGAAAGAGACGGAGCGGGGGGTGGTGGTGGTGGTGGAGAGCGCGCGACAGCCGTGGCGAAGGAGGAAAGGCGAAGGGAGGAGATGGTGAGCGGTTGCCATGGGGATGCGGCGCGGGTGGAAGAGGCGGGGAGGGGGGGGAAGAGAGAAGAGAGAGTTGGGTACCAGGGATTGCAGGAATGGATGGACCGGGGATGGAGAGGATGCAGCAGAACCAGCGAGGCTCGCTTCTCGGTTCACCTCCTCCTTCGCCCCTTGCCTCCTCCATCGCCATCCAAGCATTGCACGCACACACACACACACACACACACACACACCACGGTTCGGGGTATATTACTTGCTTCTTCCTCATGCATCCTTTCCCCAGCGTACCCCCTTGAACTCCCAACCCTACACCGGTGGATATCTGCAGCTCCCCTCCCACCTCTCCCCAGCCTCTTTTCTATCGTCAGCCAAGCCCCCTTTCCCTCCACACACATTGGGCCTAGTTGCCTCTCATTCCCCTCTGCTTCCTTCACCCTGCTTCCTCCAAATCCTTAAGGGGGGGGGGGTCCTAGACCCTGTGGTCCTCCTCCGCCTCCTGCCCTCTTTTGCATCTCACCAACCTGATCCTCGGAAACATTTGCATTAGAGAAATTCAGTGGTTCAGTTGGGTTGCTGTTCTGGTCCTGGCAGAGCGGAGACCTATGGGCTTCGAAGGGAATCCTGCCTCTCTCCGCCCGTCCCCCACTCGCTTTCCCATCCCACTGACTTGTGACACAGGATGGAGGGGAGGGCATTGTGACCCCGCACAGAATATGGCTTGGCTTGCTTACTAGAGTGATATATTGCCTGCATCGACATGATCAGATGGCGTGGCAAACTGAGCACTAAGAAAACGTAGTGTGGCATGAGTTACTAACATCTCATCTGGGCTCTACATCTCATCAAGGTAACTCAGTGAGTTACTGAGTTACCTTGATGAGATGTAGAGCCCAGTGGCACAATGGGCCAGTGTATCTTGCTGGCCAGATGGGCCAGAAGTTTGGTGGTTCGAGCCCACCCAGGGATTCCTGCATTGCGGGGGATTGGACTAGATGCCTCTCGAGGTCCCTTCCAACTCTGCAATTCCATGATTCTATGTCTCCTCCCCATCCTCTGCAGTGCAAATCCTTTCTCTTTATCCATTGTGGTCTGGTTTTGACTGGTGAATGGATGGTTCTGTTGCCTGGTGGGTGGACGTTGTTCTAAGTGGCCTTCGGGACTCTCCTGACTCAATGGGGAGCCAGTGGTATAGTGGCTAGAGTGGTGGCCTAGTGCCTGGGAGTCCAGAGTTCGAATCCCTACTTGGCCATGAAACTTGCTGTGTGAAAATAGAGTGGGGAATTGTGTACGCCACCTTGAGCTCCTTCGGAGGAAAGGTGGGCTACAAATTGTTATTATTATTCCTGCATTGCAGGGGGTTGGACTAGATGACCCTTGGGGTGCCTTCTGACTCTACAATTCTATGATTAGTAGCAATAGTAACAAGGGATAGGAGGGACCACCCCAATTTCCCTGTCCATCTCCCCAGACCATCTCTGCATCACACCTTCCAGTTCTCCCTCTTTCCCAGTCTCTGATCTCAGCCTTGTAAATAAGCACTCGCCTGGTCTCTGTAGGGGACAAGGACTTGCATGCAGGCGAGTGAGCAAGCAGGCAGGCTGGTGGAGGAGGGGCAGATTGCTGTGTCCCACCTCGGCCTGGAAGCCAAAAGCAGGCTGCAAGAGAAGAGAATCTGCACCCACCATAGAAACACATCAGGCTGCTGTAAGAAGGATGGCGCTCTCTGCCCGTCTGCCATCCTGCAGCAGACTGGTGACTACAAGGGCAAGTAACTTTTACAAAGCTATTCGCCTGGATAGCTCAGCTGGTTAGAGCGTTGTGCTGATAACGCCAAGGCTTCGGGTTCGATCCCCATATGGGACATCTGCATAGTCCTGCATTGCAGGGGGTTGGACTAGATCCGGGGTGGCCAACTCCCAAGAGACTGTGATCTACTCACAGAGTTTAAAACTGGCAGTGATCTACCCCCTTTTTGGGGGTTCAGGTAAAAGTTGTTGAGCTTTTCTTAGGGAGGAGGTAAGCCCCATTTTTGGGGGGTGCAGAGCAAAAATGTTGAGTTTTTTTAGGGGAGTCCCAAGGTTGTTGAGCTTCTTTGGGGGGGATCTAGTGATCTACCACTGATCTACCACAGACGTTCAGTGATCTACCGGTAGATCACGATCTACCTGTTGGACATGCCTGGGCTAGATGATTCTCAGGGTCTCTTCCAACTCTTATGATGAATTATGATAGAATCATACTTCTATGATACTCTCAGCTTATTCTGCCTTTACGGCCCTTTGCAATGCCTTCAATTTTTGACCTCTCTTGTATACACACACACACACACACACACACACACACACACCCCTTCAACATGGGGTCCCATATCTGTCATCGAAGTGGAGAAGTCCAGTGGAGAAGTTCCTGGGCTCAGACTCCAGCCACAAAAGGTCAGGGAGCAGGTGCTGGGGAACAGTTCAGCTGGAGAGTTCTGCTGCCAGCCAGAGTGGGTAACACTGGCTCAGGTGGACAAATAGTCGGAACTTCCTATGTTGAAAAGAGCTGGAGGAAACTCCTCTCTGGTCACCCTTGGATGGACGTATCAGTGGTCAAGGGATGGAACTCAGGTTACAACACCCAGTCCTTGATAAAAGTGACAAGGGGTGTAGTCGGGCGTGAACGCCAGGCCAGAGTAACTCCTGAGCTGGAGCATAACTGGTTTATTTATCACACATATTTCCTGAGCAGAGTGGTGGAACAAGAGGCTGCCCGGTTGTATCCTATCTGGACTGTGATCTACTTTACAATAGCAATGTGTGAGCATGATGCGCTCTGTCCTAGGCCCCATTTTCTGTCCTTCTCAACAACCATTTGAGTTTGCAGCTGTCTTGTGACCGTAGTTCACAGGCGAGGGATGAAGTTTGTAAAATAAGTCACCACGTGGAAAAAAGAGGATAGAGATAAGTGCCCTCGGCCCTACCTCTCATAATAATACTAGAATTTGGGGTCATAGAATCATAGGAATATGCAGATGTTCCAAACGGGGATCAAACCTGCTCCATACTCTAACCGACTGAGCCATCCAGGGGTCATCCAACGAAGTTGATTGGCAGGAGATGCAGAGAGCAGACAAAAGGAAGCGCTTCTTCACACAACTCGTAATTGATTTATAGAATTGGTTGCCAGAAGATGTAGCGATAGCCGCTAGCTTAGATGGATTTTAAATACAATTAGGCAAGTTATCGGAGGGTCGGGCTACTAGTTGCGTTGGTATGTAGGTCAAGAGATGGGGAATCTGTGGCCCTGCAGATGTTGTGGAGTTCCAACTCCCCTCATCTCCAGCCAGCATGACCAATGGTCAAAGCTCCCAAAGTATGAACAACATATTAAAACAAAAGAGGCAATAAAAATGCAACAGTAAACAAAACAATGAATGTCAGCAACCCAGGAGGGCTAACAAAGACTCCACAAGCTAGAAGATTAGATGCTCTTACCAACCCTCCATCCCCCACACTTAGGGGCTGGGAAATTGAACAATGAGAATTATTTTTTTTAATTTTTTTTACATAACTTTGAAGAGTTAAGGGTGCTTTCACTACCCACTCATTCTAATTATTCAGGGGTTCAGGGGGAGCAAGTAATCCATGTAAATCATTTTTTTCTGAAAAATAGGAATACTTAAAATGTTTTAATTGTGGATGCTTTTAGTGACTTGATGGAATTGTGTGTTTTAATTATGTATGGATTTTATAATTGATTTCAAACTTTTGAACTGCTTAGAAACTCTTTCAGCATGCTAGCAGTATATAAATAAGTATATAGCGGCCGCAAAATAAAGAGACTCCCAACACCTTACTCCATGCTTTCCGGGCAAGTAAAGGTAAAGGTAAAGGGACCATTAGGTCCAGTCGTGAACGACTCTGGAGTTGCGGCGCTCATCTCGCTTTACTGGCCGAGGGAGCCGACGTACAGCTTCCGGGTCATGTGGCCAGCATGACTAAGCCGCTTCTGGCGAACCAGAGCAGCGCACGGAAACGCCGTTTACCTTCCCGCCGGAGTGGTACCTATTTATCTACTTGCACTTTGACGTGCTTTCGAACTGCTAGGTTGGCAGGAGCAGGGACCGAGCAACGGGAGCTCACCCCGTCACGGGGATTCGAACCACTGACCTTCTGATCGGCAAGCCCTAGGCTCTGTGGTTTAACCCACAGCGCCACCCGCAAGTAGAGTCCTGCAAAAGCTCGTCTCGAAAGAATGGAGCCCATGTCCTAACCCAAAAGGATGATACAAAGAGGTCTTCAAGGACCATCCATCCTGATGCCCTCAGGGGTGGAAAGGGAAAGTCGCTTCTCAGGTACCAGCTGCTACACAGTGCTAGAAACTCAGGTACATAAGCTAAGCGTCAAATGGCTCCTTAAACCAAGGCTACAGTTGCCAAAATGGAATGTCTCGTTGCCATTTTGGGGCAAGACGGCTCTAAAGTCTTGTTTTTCCAATGATGGACTGACTGTGACTGGATTATCAGGTAAAGATCTGGCTAGTTTAGACGACAACCTTGAGCTAGGTTAAGAACTTTGAGAAGTTAAAGAAGAAAAGTCACTTAATCCAGGGATTGTCCACATATATATTGGCCTGGCACCTGGCTGGTTTTAAACACCGTTGCTACACCTTTGGTTGAGAGCCACAGCCTGAGAAGGCCAAAGGCTGATGGGAGTTGTAGTTTGGCAACACCTGGAGGACCACACATTCCCCATCCCTCTTCTAAGGTCAATACTAGCTCTCAATACTAGCTGCTTGGGAAAAGCAGCGGTGGCAAACATCTGCTTTGATACTGTGGGAGGCAAGATCCTGGCCCAGATAGAGGAAAGCCATAGCTCAGTGCTAGAACATCTACTTTGCACGGAGAAGATCCCAGGTTTGATCCCCGGCATCCCAAGGTAGGGCTGAGGGAGAATTCTGCCCGAAACCCTGGAGAGCCACTATCAGTCAGTGTAGACAACACTGAGCTAGATGGACCAGTAGTCTGACTCAGGATAAGGTCGCTTCTTGAGCTTTTGGCCTGACCCAGCATATTGCCTCTTCTGAATGGGAAGTGCTGCATTGATACTTCCCCAACTAGTGTTAGAAATTAGCCAGGCGCCAGGCGCATTTTGCGACTGGCACGGGTCCAATTCTGACCACGTGGGGATCTCTGGATGCCAGATTGGTCCATATCTCCATCTGGCTGGCCCCTCCGGCTTTCTTAAGCAGGTAAGCAGAAGAGCTTATTGTTGCATTTATAGCCCATCTTTTTCTCCAAGGAATATGTACATAGTTCACAGCCTCCCCCCCAACCCTGCTAATCCCTACAACGACCCTGTGAGGTAGGCTAAGAGGCTGTGACTTACATAGGTCACCCTGTGAGCTTCATGGCTGAGTAGGGATTTGAACCCTGATCTCCCAGGTCCTAGTCTGACACCCTAACCACTATACCACACTGGCTTCCTAGAGTACTTCTGCTATGGGGCAGCTCTATAAATGAAGTAGGTAAATAAATATGGGGAAAGCAAAATGTAGAGAAGGATCTGAAGCTTGAATTTGTTTTATTCTGGATTATTTGACTGGATGTTTTAATTTGTAGTAAACTGCATTAAGATTTTTTCCCTTTAAAATATAAAGAGGTATAGAAATTAAATTAACGGCAGCAATCAAACTCCATTGCAAAAAAGGTGTCTAGACATTCTGTTGTGGTGACTGCAACCTACATTTAAGGTACCATTTGGTGATTAGCTTATATATCTGAGTTTTTAACACTTGTCCCCAACCTGAACTCCTCCAGATGATGATGGATTCTGAGTCCCATCAGCCTCAGCCTGTCCGCCCGTGGGCTAGGAAGATGGGATTTGTAGTCCAAGAGGTCATCAGGTTGGGGGAAGGCTAGCCTTGGAGAGTCCTAAGCTATGAGCCTGTGATAATACCTGATCAGAAATCCCAGGATTCTTTGGAGTGTCGGGGGGGCATCACTATTAGTGGTATAAAACAGTTTTAATTCAACTCAACAGAGTTTATTTTGTATTGGCTGTGGGCCCTAACCTTAAGAAACTGAGCGACACTCAGATCCATTCATTGCAGATAAAAACAACAACCCTTAAAAACATTAGCACCAATTAAGGCATCAGTGCACAATTATCACACAGGTCAGCTGACAATCATTGCGCAGTCCTGGTCTACAATCACTTGTATGAGTATTAGAGGTTAAATGTTGTCACGTTTTCCCAAAAGCCATCCATTGACTTGGTGAAAGCGTTATTTGAGTTTGCTAATAAATAGATACACGCTTGTAGTCTCGATAAGCCCTGGAGCTGCATGGAGCCTAAAATACAATATTAAGAATCCAGTTGGCTTGGCGGAGGGAGGGAGCGTGTCTGCTCTGAATGAGGAATATAATTAAACCTATTATATATATCTATATAAATACCTGTGGGAGGGTTGAAAGGACTTTGGAAAAAAATAATGAAAGCATTTCATGATCTTGGGATATTTGAGAGAGAGAGAAAGAAATGGGCATTTCCCTCGTTTTTGCAGCATAAATGATTTAGCATTTTTTCTAGGCAGCCCCAAGGCGAAGGAACGGATACTTCATTTTGTACTGTGGGGTCTTCATAGGGAAAGGATCATCCCTTGCCTTGTGTTTCTCTTGGACAATTCTCAGAATTATTCTGAGCACCTTCTGCTGTGCAAGTCCTTATGGGAATCATAGAATCGTAGCATTTTAAGAGTCAAAAGGGACCCTGAGGACCATCGCCCCTGCAATGCAGGAATATGCAGCTGTCTCAGACAGGGATCGAACCTGCAACCTTGGCATTATCAGCACCATGTTCTAATCAACTGAGCTAAACAAGCGAATGATTAAAACACTCCCCAAAAGTGTGTAGGGCAGGAAAGCACACACAGGCCACACATATCCGCACCACACATGAAAATCAGTATCGTACCACTTCAAACGTGTATTGCTTCCCTCCTCCCAAAGAAACCTGGGAACTGTAGTTCGTTAAGGGCACTGGGGGTTACTAGCAGACCCCTGTTCCCCTCACGGATCTACAATTCCCAGGCTGGTTTAACAATCAGCCCCTCTCCCCAGGGAACTCTTGGGATCGTAGTTTTGTCATTTCCCGCATTTTATGCATCCGGGAGCAAATGTGATCTTGCTAATCTCCCATCGGACTCTCTTGTTTCGTAGTGTCGTAGAGTTTGAAGGGGTTGGGGGGGTCATCCATTTCACCCCCTGCTCAGGGCATGAACTGCAATGCGGGGTGGGACTACAGTATACGTTACAGACAGCCACACAGCCAGTGTGGTGTAGTGGTTAAGAGCGGTAGACTCGTAATCTGGTGAACCGGATTCGCTTCCCCGCTCCATGCAGCTACTGGGTGACCTTGGCCTAGTCACACTTCTCTGAAGTCTCTCAGCCCCACTCACAATACAGAGTGTTTGTTGTGGGGGAGGAAGGGAAAGGAGAATGTTAGCCACTTTGAGACTCCTTCGGGTAGTGATAAAGCGGGATATCAAATCCAAACTCTTCTTCTTCTTCTCTTCTTGCTTAAACCCTCCCGCAAAGGAGAACCCATCTCCTGCCCCGCAGACAAACTAGCGCATGCCATTAGAAATTTTCTGCCACGGTTTTGGCTCCCACAGGGGGCTTTCACACATGGGCAAAGCAGGGATGCCATTTAGTGTGTGCAGTACATGTATACGAGTGCAGTTTCAACCTCTCCATTTGGGAATGAAGTAAGCAACAAGAAAGAGGGGGAAGAAGCTAGGAGAGAGGTCATGAAGTAGTTCACCGAGACCCTCAGCCATTTTCAAGTGGTCCAGGAGGAGAAAAAGTTTGGGGAACCACTGAGATAGATCATAGATGATTATTCCTCAGGAGCGCCTATAGATCTCTTACCAGTTTGTTGGTAGTAGACGCCGAGGAACTGTTTATTCTCAGCGCTGGCCAGAGTCACAAATCCATTTACCATTGACCTGTGTTGATGATGTGATTGTGGTTGTGATAGAGTATCCAAAAAGGAAAGAATTATAGCTAACCCTTCTTTCCATAAGAAGAAGAGTTTGGATTTGATATCCCGCTTTATCGCTACCCGAAGGAGTCTCAAAGCGGCTAACAATCTCCTTTTCCCTTCCTCCCCCACAACAAACACTCTGTGAGGTGAGTGGGGCTGAGAGACGTCAAAGAAGTGTGACTAGCCCAAGGTCACCCAGCAGCTGCATGTGGAGGAGTGGGGATGCGAACCTGGTTCACCAGATTACGAGTCCACCGCTCTTAACTATGACACCATGCTGGCTCTCAGCAGCTTTGTGACTTTGACATCTTTTCTCTGCCTCCCAAGGAGCTCATTGAGTTTCCACCATTTTATCTTCCACAACAGCCTTGCAAGGGAGGTTAGGCTAAGATTGGGTGTCCGGCCCAAGGATCGTGGCTGGAGCAGAAATTAGAAATGGGCAGCTCTCAGTGTATGTTTATTGGCACTCTCAGTGGGCAGGCCCTTTTGGGGGGTGGTTCCCTAGGCGAGATGGATGGGAGGTTGCCTGTTCTGGATGGGGTCACACTTCCTCTGAAGCAGTAGGAATGCAGCTTGGGTGTTCTTCTAGAGCCGTTGCTGTTGCTTGAGGCTCAGGTGACCTCAGTGGTCTTGAGTGCCTTCCATTGGCTTTGGCTGGTGGCCCAGCTGCGCCCCTATCTGAACAGGGAGAACCTGTTCTTCTTTTGCCTATGCTTCGGTAATCGCTAGGGACACGGGTGGCGCAGTGGTGTAAACCACTGAGCCCAGGGCTTGCCGATCAGAAGGTCAGCGGTTCGAATCCCCGCGACGGGGTGAGCTCCCGTTGCTCTGTCCCAGCTCCTGCCGACCTAGCAGTTCGAAAGCACATCAAAGTGCAAGTAGATCAATAGGTGCCACTCCGACGGGAAGGTAAACAGCGTTTCCGTGTGCTGCTCTGGTTCGCCAGAAACGGCTTAGTCATGCTGGCCACATGACCTGGAAAAACTGTCTGCGGACAAACGTCGGCTCCCTCTGCCAGTAAAGCAAGTTGAGCGCCTCAACCCCAGAGTCGTTCACAACTGGACTTAACTGTCAGGGGTCCTTTACCTTTTTTAGGTTCAATTACTGCAACCTGGGGGCTGCCTCTCAAGATGGTTAGGAAATGTCAACTGGTACAGAATTTGGCAGCTCGATTACTCACTGGGGCAAGACGGTTTGAGTTTATTACAGTGGAACCTCGGTTTTCGAATATCTCCATTGATGAATGTTTCGGCTTTTGACTGCCTAAAACCTGGCAGTAACTGCTTCGGTTTCTGAATGTTTTTTGGAAGCCGAACGTGCCACGTGGCTTCCGTTTTGAGTTTCCTATTGTATTGAGGTTCCACTTTCAGTTTTCGGTTTTCAGACGTTTTGGAAGTTGAACGGTCTTCCAGAATGGATTATTTTAATGTATTTTGATATTTGTTGGAAGCCACCCAGAGTGGCTGGGGAGACCTGGCCAGATGGGCGGGGTACAAATAAATTATTATTATTATTATTATTAAGTTCGAAAACCGAGGTTCCACTGTACACTGATCCTGACCTGACTTCACCGGCTGCCGATTAGTTTCTGGGCCCAGTTCTGGTTTTGACCTATAAAGCCATAAACAGCTCAGGACTGCCATACCTCAAGGACCTCCTCTCCCCCATAGGAACCGACCCAGACCCTGTGAACATCATCGAAGGCCCTTCTTCATGTGTCCATGAAAGGTCTGGAGGGTGTGGTAACATAAGAACAGGGCCTTCTCTGCAGTGGCTCCCCATTTGTGGAATGCTCTCCCCAGGGAGGCTCGCCTGGCGCCTTCATCACATATCTTTAGGTGCCAGGCGAGACCGTCTTTGTTGGAGGTTTATAACATCAGAGGTCGGAGGGCCATCTGTCGGGGTTGCTTTAGTTGCGATTCTTGCGGGACAGGGGGTTGCGCTAAATGACTCTTGGGGATCCCTGTCCAACTCTACAATTCTACGACTCTGTTAGAGGTCTTTTTTTTAAGCAGACGAATCTTCTGCTTGATTGCTGTGCTATATATCCCTCGAATAAGAAGAATTCGCACTCTTGCAAAGGCTTCCTAGGTAGTGACTGGCCCATCTCACACTCAGCCGCTTGCCTCTGAATTGCTCCTTGCGAGGAGGCCCCTGCGGCGGCTGCTCTTTGTCCGTTTGGCTTCCAGCTCAGTGTGGCTCCCCATCTCGGTGCTGGAACAGCACACGCGAAAGGGCAGGGTGGTGGGGAGCGAGGCAGACGGACGGCTAGACTTTGAATGAGCAGCATTAGAAGCACATGACGCCTCGCGGACACCCACAACTACCTTGGTTTAACTTTAATCTGATTTAGTTAAACCGTCAGAAAGCTGTGTGTGCCGGCGCAATCCCTTTAGTAGCGGGGAGGGGACTCGCGTCGCTTTTGCAAGCATTGGTTGAGATTAAAAACTGATACAGCAACAAGGTTATAAATCCGATTACGGCACGCTCGGGCCGGATACGCCTGGCTGGAAGGCCTCTTTTTCTTTTGAAAGCTCTTCAGCTCGTCAACTTTCTGCTTGCAGGCAAGTCAACGGAGCAATGCAATGAGTTTATGAGCTGAGCATATACAGACCCTCACTATTTTCCAGGGACAGTCCGAGATTTACAGAAGCCGCCCCAGTTTCTAATTTGGTCTCGGATTGTCCCGCTTTCCCTTAGGGTGTCCCTATTTTCACCTGAGAAATGTTGGAGGGTATGGAAGGACACCCTTATATTCATTGGAGAAAGTCGGAGGGTATGTGACCTCCGAGCCAAGGAGATAAAATAACTATACAGGTAGCCCTGCTTAGGGAAGGTTTTAATGTATGATGTTTTATCGTGTTTTTGGAGTTCTGTTGGGAGCCACCCAGAGCGGCTGGGGGAACCCAGCCAGATGGTTGGGGTATAAATTTATTATTATTATTATTACTACTGCTGCTGCTACTACTACTAGGGACGCGGGTGGCGCTGTGGGTTACACCACAGAGGCTAGGGCTTGCCGATCAGAAGGTTGACGGTTCGAATCCCCGCGACGGGGTGAGCTCCCGTTGCTCAGTCCCTGCTTCTGCCAACCTAGCAGTTCGAAACCACGTCAAAGTACAAGTAGATAAATAGGTACCACTCCATCGGGAAGGTAAACGGCGTTTCCGTGCGCTGCTCTGGTTCGCCAGAAGCGGCTTAGTCATGCTGGCGCTTCCATGACCTGGAAGCTGTATGCCGGCTCCCAGCGAGATGAGCGCCACAACCCTAGAGTTGTCCACGACTGGACCTAACGGTCAGGGGTACCTTTACCTTTTTACTACTACTACTACTACTACTACTACTACTACTACTACTACTTTAGCAGACCTCTGAAGGCAGCCCTGTATAAGGAAGGTTTTTTAAAAAAATGTTTAATGTTTTATTATGTTCTTATAAATGTTGGAAGCCACTCAGAGTAAGCCACCCAGTCAGATGGGTGAGATGATGATGATGATGATGATGATGATGATAAAAAATAGGACACCCATATTTTCTTTTCTTCTTCTTTCTTTAGGAGTTTTCCAAAATTTTAATACATACATATTTTAATTGCCTTTATCTGTCTTAATACCCCTGGACTTCCCACCCCATCCTTCCATGGCTTCCCAATTCCTCCTTGTTATGCTGCATATCCTCTATCTATTTTAATTATTTTCATCAGAAAAATGTTGGAGGGTTATGCATATATAGGCCGCAGTTTGCACGTGTGTGCTTGGCACCGTACGGAACATGGACACAATACAGGCCATGAACAAAAGACTCCTGGGTTATAGTGCACAGACTACAGGGCTCAGCGTGCACATTTTGTTCGGAGGATTTGCCCCAAGAGACCTTTGTCCCCTGTGGTAAAAGTACGTCATGCCACACTGACATTTGCCCATCAAGCTTGTTGCTGTCTGCACTGACTGGCAGCAGCTTTCCAGGGATTCACACCCTTGAATCTTGAGAGCTTGTGCATGCAAAGTTCTGATTCCTCAGATCTGTTCAGAGCTCCTGTGAAAATGCAGGCAAGATGCAAAGTATTATGGCCCTGGATACAGAATTTAGGATTCTGAGGAACTTGATTTTAATTGTTTCGGACATTTCTGGACCTCATGATTTGCAAATATATGCTTGAGTGTAAGATAGTCTGAAATCTCAAAAGGCAAGAGAGGCGCTTGAATGAAAATGGCAGTGACTCCTTAGTCTTCCCCACATCACACAGCAAAACCAGCACATGTTAGGCACATTTTAGTGCAATGTCCAAACCCTAAAATGTGCTTAATCTTAATTGTGCCTAATTTCTCAAGTGTAGAATAGAATAGAATAGAATAGAATAGAATAGAATAGAATATATTTTATTGTCATTGGCTGCTCCATCCACCCAGATAGGGCACTCCATGCAAAAACAAAACAACTACAAAAACACTGATTAAAACCATACACACTGATTAAAACATAACAGGTAAGATTAGATGACTTCAAAGTCCAGGCTTCCCATTCAAGGCTGCGATCGCTCTGGAGAAGAAGCTCTTTCTAAGACGGCTTGTTCTTGTTGTCATCGTCCTGTATCTCCGTCCCGATGGCAAGAGCTCAAAGAGACGGTGACCAGGATGCGATGGATCTTTCACTATGTCCAGTGCCTTTCTGTGGCATCTCATGGCATAAATCTGCTCTAAGGTGGAGAGCGAGCAGCCAACAATGCTCTCTGCTGCCTTAACAACTCTGCACAACCCCATCCTGTCCTGGGTAGTACAGCTTCCGTACCACACACATAAGCCATAAGTGTCACTGTGGTGTAGTGGTTAGAACATCGGAGTAGGACTTGGGAAACCCAGGTTCAGATCCCCATTCAGCCATGAAGCTCAGTGGGTGACCTTGGGCCAGTCACCGCCTCTCAGCCTACCTCTCAGGGTTGTTGTGAGGATAGAATGGGCCTTGGAGAAAAGGTGGGCTATAAAGGTAAAAACAAACCATGGTTTGGTTAAACAAGCCAGCTTTATAACCGATGGTTTGCAGTTAGCTTGCTTGGAACAAGATTGCCCATACTTTGTTGGTTTTGGACCTGCAGTTTGGGTGGGGGGGGGGGGGAGAAAGTAAACGTTTTCAAAATACCTGCTTGTGGTCGTACCAGAAGAGGAGAGGGAAGCATGCAGGGGAAGACATTCTCATTTCTGTCGTGGTAAACCGTGGTTATTATGTCTGAAATGCGCCAATATGTGGATAAGCAGAGGCACAGGACAGGGCTCAGGCATTCTGTGTGTGCATGCACACTATTTTTAAAGGAAAAATAGTTATTTTTTCACATCAGGCTTAGTTGAGAGTCTAGTCGGCAGTCGGTCCCCCCCTGTGGAACACTCTCCCATCAGTTATCAAGGAAAGAAGTGCCTATCCGACTTTTAGAAGACATCTGAAGGCAGCCCTGTATAGGGAAGTTTTTAATGTCTGATGTTTTACTGTGGTTTTATAATTTGTTGGAAGCTTCCCAGAACAGCTGAGGCAACCCAGTCAGATGGGCAGCATATTAAGATTAGTAAATTGTTATTGTAAGAACTGAGTCAATCAAATAGCCTTGCTTTAAAATTTCCGACAGCAGCCATTTCTCAGTGCTAGAAGATGTTCAGAGACCAACGATTGGACCAGAGACCTTTAGTGCTCCTGAGGTATCATCTCACCCCTTCAGTCTCTAAATTAGGCCTTTAGGAAGCCCACTGTTCCACCGTAACATAATCATATCAAAAACATCATTTATAAGAATTGGTCTTTAGCAGATGCTGCAGCCGGGCTTCCCCTTATGGCCAAGGAGGCTGAGAAGGTGCTCTCTTAAGCCAGCATAGCGCAGGAGACATGGCGGCTTTCAAATACGTGGTTAAGCTGATTGCGATGGTTGACATTATTAGTATTATTATTGCCGTTTGGAAATTGTCACACTATATTGGTTTAAGAGGACGCTGGGTACAGTTTCAGCTGTGAAGCTCAGAAGCTCTGCAAGATGTGAAGAAGGAAGATGATGGATGGACAAATTTGCCAAGAATTGATCTTTAATATTCAAGTGACCAGTACAATGGGAATATGCAACCTTTTAACATTTTTAATATCATTAAGCCACATGTGTGCAAAACTTATCAACGTGCAAGAGCTCTTCTCATGGTGCACCCATCTTTTTTTTGGGGGGGAGAGCTCAGATCACACATGCAGAGCTTGGGTTTATGTATGCTGTACATGCATAAGTCTGTGCGCGCAGAGGCCACAATATATGGAGATCAGCAAACGGGACAACAGAATTCAGTTGGGTGGAGCTTTTCTGTGGCATAGAGCTAAACGTCGTCACCTTTACATTGTACCTCTCTCATTTTTATCCTGCCTTTCCATCAAGGAGTGACGTGTGGGGTTCCTGCCATTTAACCTCACAACAAGCCTGTGAAGTAGGTTAGAGAGGGAAGGAAGAGGAGAGAAAGAAAGAGAAAGAGAGAGTGTCTGGACCAAGGTCACCTAGTAAAGTTTTGTGGCTGACTGGAGATCTGAACCTGTTTCCCTGTTGTTGTTCAGTCGTGTCCGACTCTTCGTGACCCCATGGACCAGAGCATGCCAGGCACGCCTATCCTTCACTGTCTCTCGCAGTTTGGCCAAACTCATGTTAGTAGCTTCGAGAACACTGTCCAACCATCTCATCCTCTGTTGTCCCCTTCTCCTTGTGCCCTCAATCTTTCCCAACATCAGGGTCTTTTCTAGGGAGTCTTCTCTTCTCATGAGGTGGCCAAAGTACTGGAGCCTCAACTTCAGGATCTGTCCTTCTAGTGAGCACGCAGGGCTGATTTCTTTAAGGATAGATAGGTTTGATCTTCTTGCAGTCCATGGGACTCTCAAGAGTCTCCTCCAGCACCATAATTCAAAAGCATCAATTCTTCGGCGATCAGCCTTCTTTATGGTCCAGCTCTCACTTCCATACATCACTACTGGGAAAACCATAGCTTTAACTATACGGACCTTTGTCGGCAAGGTGATGTCTTTGCTTTTTAAGATGCTGTCTAGGTTTAGAAGACATCTGAAGGCAGCCCTGTTTAGGGAGGCTTTTAATGTTTTATAGATTATTGTATTTTAATGCTCTGTTGAAAGCCGCCCAGAGTGGCTGGGGAAACCCAGCCAGATGGGCGGGGTATAAATAATAAATTATTATTATTATTATTATTATTATTATTATTATTATTATTATTATTATTATTGTCATTGCTTTTCTCCCAAGAGTTTCCCTAGGATGGGCCCAATACACTGGTTCTCTTAATTTCTATAGTCCGAGGGGTAGTTTTCCAGATGTTTTGGAGTATGACTCCCATCTTTCCTTACCACTGGCCATGCTGCCTGAATCTCTTAAGAGTTGGACACCTGAAGAGTATCTGGTTGTCCTTCTTTCTTAAAGCCAGCCCAGGGCATGACACTGTTTCCTCTTCCTTGCTCCTAGTGTTGTCCTTGTGGAACTCAGCAGGGAGGAGGAGGAGGACCAAACTAGAATTAGCCATCCTGTCATTGGCTCTGACTCTGCCTGTCATTAGTTCTGGCTCCACCCACTGTTGATCTCCCTGACTCCCACCCTACCAGTCCCCAGTGGGCGGCTGCCACCATTGTGTTTAACTCCGGAGTCCAGTTTTCGTGTCCTTCAAACCTCTGCCGGATATCCTTGGGTGGCGTGTCTGCCACAGTTCTGTGTGTTCTCTTTAGGGACTTCCTGGAGGAACTTCAGTTGGTTCTGTGACGAGGTAGCTGGCAAACACATTATTTTGAAAGTTCTCAGTATCAAAACCACATGTCAGGGTTTGTCAAGGCGGCCATTGCGAAATCAGTACCAGATGTGTTTGCCAGCCATCATTTGCAGGTCTAGCTCTCGCTCTGAGGTTGTTTTTTGTTGTTGTTTGTTTGGCAAAGTGGGTCTCATCCTCAACCAGTGTCAGGGAGCTATCAGGTGAGCGCAGGACATCCACAGGGCTGGAAAGAACATGAGGCACAAAATGAAACCAGCTTTTATTCACAGAGAGCAACAGCACAGCAGAGTCTCAGATGACTTTTAGAAGACATTTGAAGGCAGCCCTGTGTTAAGGAAGTTTTTAATGTTTGATCGCTTTTTTATTATTACTAATATTCTGTTGGGAGCCGCACAGAGTGGCTGGGGAAACCCAGCCAGATGGGCGGGGTATAAATAATAAATTATCATTATTATAACCAGTGCGTCTTGGCAGTTTGAAGCAGCAGTAGGTAACAGTCTCCTGAGCAGCAACAGGTTGTGGGGACCATCCTTAAAATTTCCCACAATGCTACAGAATACTGCATTGTGGGAAACTCATGGTAGCCCAAGGCACTGCTTAGTATGTCCTATATATGGGTTCCAGGCAAGGATGCCTGCTGCCGACAGACTGGCGCTGATTGTCTGGAATATTCGCGCAGAAATGAAAACGGAAGGCCGATTAATGATGTGCGACTTTAGACATTCGGTTCAGCCATACCCTCCCAAATATCATACAGCTTGCGGTGCTGAATGAGCGGCCTGTTCTCACCGTCAATATCTTGTCACTGCAAAGGCTGCTGGCAAATTGCACATTTGACCTCCCCGGCTCATCTGCCCAGCACGAACACCTCCGGGTACGTCCATGCCAAGGAATTTTCATCGGCTCTTCACAAGCCAGTGAATGAGGTTCTGCATAAATGCCAGCCCATTAGGATCTCCCTGAGCCGTCACCTCACTTACAAATTCAGACACGCAGTTCATATCTCTCTCACACAAGCTCCTCTCTCCAGTCTCCCTCCCTCCCTCTCTCTCTCTCTCTCTTTCTCTCTCTCTCTCTCTCTCAACCCATGCTGCTCTCACTTTCACTGCATGCGCACACACCTCATTATATGATCACATACCTCTGCAAATCCATTTTCCCCATATATGTGCAGACCCTCCAAGTGTCCCCCCTTTCCAGAAGATTTACAGAAGCCATCCCAGTTTCTGATTTGATCCCGGAATGTCCCGCTTTTCCTTAGGACAGTGATGGCTAACCTTGACACTCCAGATGTTTTGGGACTACAACTCCCATCATCCCTGACCACTGGTCCTGTTAGCTAGGGATGATGGGAGTTGTAGTTCCAAAACATCTGGGGTGTCAAGGTTAGCCATCACTGCCTTAGGACGTCTCTATTTTTATCGGAGAAATGTTAGAGGGTATGGAGTTATCCAACCCCAGAGCCATCTGAAGGAAAGTGCTATAGGAAAGTGGTTGGTTTTTTTAATGTTTAATGTTTTATTATGTTTTCATGTATGTTGGAAGCTACCCAGAGTGCCTGGGGCAACCCAGTCAGAGGGTGGGGTATAAGTAGTAAAATAATAATACAGTGGTACCTCAGGTTACATACGCTTCAGGTTACATACGCTTCAGGTTACATACGCTTCAGGTTAAGAACTCTGCTAACCCAGAAATAATGCTTCAGGTTAAGAACTTTGCTTCAGGATAAGAACAGAAATTGTGCTCTGGCGGCGCAGCGGCAGCGGGAGGCCCTGTTAGCTAAAGTGGTGCTTCAGGTTAAGAACAGTTTCAGGTTAAGAACAGACCTCCGGAACGAATTAAGTACGTAACCAGAGGTACCACTGTAATTGAATAGGATGTTCCTGTTTTCATTAGAGAAATGTTGAAGGGTTTGTACGTGCCATTTCCTTGCTTCTCCTACCTGACAGCCAAACTAGACGAGATGGCATTAAGTGTGTTTTGCTACTGGCACAAGTCCAAAGGTGACCAGGTGGAGATTTCTGGGCGCCAGGTTGGCAACCACACTTGGAAAACCTCTGTCTTACTCGATAGTTAATACCATTTCCATTTCCACTGTGGGTGTTTCTCCTTCCTGTATTCTGGGACTTGTGAATTGTTGCAAGAGTAAGCTACAGTCAAGCAATGTAGTTGAGATCATAGAATTGTAGCATTGGAAGGCATCCTGAGGGTCATCTAACAACAACAACAACAACAACAATTTTATTATTTATACCCCGCCCATCTGGCTGGGTTTCAACAGCCACTTTGGGCGGCTCCCAATACAACACTAAAAACACGATAAAACTTCAAACATTAAAAACTTCCCAAAACAGGGCTGCTTTCAGATGTCTTCTAAAAGTCAGATAGTTGTCTATTTCCTTGACATTTGGTGGGACGGCGTTCCACAGGGTGGGCGCCACCACTGAGAAGGCCCTCTGCCTGGTTCCCTGTAACCTCATTCTCGCAGGGAGGGAACCGCCAGAAGACTCTCGGAGCTGGACCTCAGTGTCCGGGCTGAACGATGGGGGTGGAGACGCTCCTTCAGGTATACTGGGCCGAGGCCGTTTAGGGCTTTAAAGGTCAGCACCAGCACTTTGAATTGTGCTCGGAAAAGTACTGGGAGCCAATGTAGGTCTTTCAGGACCGGTGTTATATGGTATCGGCGGCCACTCCCAGAATTATCAGTGGCAAAAATGGCTTTTTTCAAAATGTCAATTGCGGTTGCTGGTTCTCAATCTGGACTGGGACCACAGCGTAGGGCAGCCATGATGGGAATCATAATCCGACAACATCACTAGGGCAGCAGGATGGGGATAGCTGGGTTCGAGTGCAGAACTAAGGCAAGAGGGTCCCGAGTTCAGATCCCACAACCAACCATGAAGCTCACTGGGTGTCTGTGGGCCAGTCCCTCCCTCCCAGCCTAATCTAACTCACAGGATTGTTGTGAGGAAGATACAGGAGATGTAGCCCTGAGTGCTGGCCTGAGCTTCTTAGAGCATGGGTAGGCAAACTAAGGCCCGGGGGCTGGATCCGTCCCAATCGGCTTCTAAATCCGGCCCGCGGACGGTCCGGGAATCAGCGTGTTGTTACATGAGTAGAATGTGTGTCCTTTTATTTAAAATGCATCTCTGGGTTATTTGTGGGGCATAGGAATTCATTCATCCCCCCCCCAAAAAAATTATAGTCCGGCCCCCCATAAGGTCTGAGGGACAGTGGACCGGCCCTCTGCTGAAAAAGTTTGCTGACCACTGTCTTAGAGGGAAGCTGAGATTTAAAAAGTCGTGAAATGAGCGTAGGGTTGCCAGGTCTGCTTCCAAAAAATAGCGGACAAGCGGGGTGTGTGTGTGTTAAATTAAATTAAATTATATATTTTCTTACAAACATTGTAACAACTGTACATAATTTTATAACCTTAATCTTAATTTAATCTTAATTTTATAATCTTAATCTTAGGGTCATGGGTTTGAGCCCCCATGGGTTCGATTCCTGCATTGCAGGGGGGTTGGACTAGATGATCCTCGTGGTCCCTTCCAACAACTCTACAATTCTATGTTTCTATGCTTGCTTCTTAGGGATCCTTGGGGCAAAGCTACCCAAGTTCCCAACAGGGGTTCCTTCTTACCGTTCCTGTACTGGGGCAAGGATCTCGCTCCCTCAGGTCGTCGGGCAAGTCTCCTCCAAGCCCGCCTCCCCCCCCCCCCGCGCCTCTACCGGTAGCTGGTTTGCTGCTGCTCCTGCGCGTCAGGAACAGGAAGAGGCGTCTTTTTCTTTCGCGCCTCTCCCTTTTGTTCTCCCCGCGAGTCAGGAACAGGCGGGGCAGGACTCCGGCAAGAGGCGCCTCCCCCCCCCCCATTTTTTAAATGTCTTGTGAAACAATTGAGTATGATTAATAATTTTTTCGGAGACTCGAGTTCAATGGATATTCGATCTTTGTCTCATTCTTACTTATGAAAAAAAAAGACAAAACGTGATTCTCCTATCCTTATTCTCTTAGACTGTACAGCTTTAGATTACGTACCATTTGATCATAAAGCTTTTGAATAAAAAAATGTCCACTATTTTGTAAAAAAAATAGTGAACATAATGTGAAAAAAGCGGACTGTCCACTCAAATAGGGGACACCTGGCAACCCGTTATGAGCGTACAAGGGGACGTTTGCATCACTTCCCCATTTAAATCTTGCAGAGCCTTGACCCCTGAATGGGGTTAACAGCAGATCTGTCACTTCAAAGGGTGAGGCTGGGTTGAAAGCCGCTTGGCAAACCTGTACCCTGCGCTGCTTGTTTTCTGCAGGTGGCTGTTGCTCAGCTTTCTTCTTAGCCCTCAGCAGCCAAACGTGATGTCATAGTGCTGGCAGCTCCAAGCATTCTGCATTATCCCTAGGCAAGAGCTGCGTTCTCCCCCCCCCCCCGACAACACCTTAGAAGGAAGGAATGGGGAACTTGTGGCCCTCCAGATAGCATAGGGCTCCAGTTCCCAGCCTCAGATGCTAGGGTTGCCATATGCCTGGAATTTCACAGACATAGCCAGGATTTGACCCAGATTTTTTTCTGGGCGGAAATTGCTTAAATGTCCGGGAAAATTTGGTCGTATGCCAACCCATGTCGAAAGTGTGGATTAAAAATAGCTAAAAACTCTCCCCCGTCTCTCTATATAAATGAGGTTTTGCAAAAAAAAAAAAAAAAAAAAGCTTAAAACTTTGTTAAAAATACTTTATGATTTTCAGGTTTATACATTTCAATAATTTTACAGTCATGTTAACATTTCAAAACTTGACTTCCTTCCCCCTCTTTCTGCAGTTCCTTAAATTTATTTTTAATATTTTCTACATATCCAAAGTAACTTAATTTGTTAACTTTTTTTCATCTACTTTAAATATATATTCTTATGAAACGGCAGGTTATTACAGCAATCCTGCCAATGTTCTTATCTGCTTACAATTAGTTTGTAAATATTCAATAAACTGTTTCCATTCTTTTATAAAAAGTTTGTTATCTTGATTTCTTATTTTTCCGGTAAGTTTTGCCATTTCTGAATATTCCATAACTTTTTGTATCCATTCTTCCTTTGCTGGGGCTACTTCTTTCCATTTTGGGGCAAGTGACATTTTTGCTGCTGTAGTCTGTACTCTGTACTAAATAAATTTCTGTACAGTTTGGGTAGTTCCGTCCCTATAATTCCCAAAAGGAAAGATTCTGGTTGTTTTTTGTTTGTTTGTTTGTTTGTTTTTTACAAACGTTATTTTAAACATCTTTTTCAAATTTGGCCAAAAATAAATTTTAAAAAGCTCAACAACTTTGCCCCCACCCCCACAAAAAGTTCAACAACTTTTCTGTACGGACTTTCACTTTTTGGAATATGGCAACCCTAACAGGTGCCCCAGCCGTAGCCTAGGGCAGGCATGTACAACAGGTAGATCATGATCTACCGGTAGATCACTGGCCGCCGGTGGTAGATCACTGGTAGATCATTTGCTCCCCCCAAAAAAGCTGAACAACTGTGGCTCTCCTAAAAAAACCTCAACATTTTACCTCCTCCCTGAAAAAACTCAACAACTTTGACCCGAACCCCCCCAAAATGGGAATAGATCACTGCCAGTTTTTAACTCTATGAGTAGATCGCAGTCTCTTGGGAGTTGACCACCCCTGTCCTAGGGCTTGAGATTCACCCTGAACTGGGCAGAAGGCAATTTGGGAACTGCTGGTAGATCTCTGGGTGATTTGCAATAGATCACATACCCTCCAACGTTTCTCTGATGAAAATAGGGGCGTCATATTCCTCCATCGTATCAACAACAACAATAATTTTATTATTTACTAGTGAATTTAGCCCGTTAAAAACGGGCGCTAAGCGCCGGCCGCAGCGGCCGCCATAGGCGGCGGGAGCGGCGTGGCGGCGGGAGCCTCCATCGGCGGGCGGCGGCGGGCGGCGGCAGCGGGAGCTTCCATAGACGGGCGGCGGCGGGCTTCCCCCCGGCAATGGCGGCGGTGCAGTTTCGCCCGGGCGGAAGTGTCTGTGTGTCGTCCCGCCCCCCTCTCCGCCCCCTCCTAAGCGGCATCGCCTATTGCTCTCCTTTGCTGTCTATTGCTGTCCACGCTCCAATCCCTGCGTCCCCGTGTGACATGCGCACAACGCACTTCCGTGACACACGGAAAAGCAGGGACACTTGCTCTTTATTATATAGGATACCCATCCACCTGATTGGGTTGCCCCAGCCACTCTGGGCAGCTCCCAACAGTTATAAAAAACCTAACAAATCATTAAACATTAAAAAACTTCCCTATACAGGGCCGCCTTCAGATGGTTGGGGGGGGGGTGTCAGATAACTCCATACCCTCCAACATTTCTCAGTTGAAAATAGGGACGTCCTACAGAAAAGCGGGACATTCCGGGATAAAATCAGAAACTGGGATGGCTTCCGTAAATCCGGGGCTGTCCCTGCAATATAGGGACACTTGGGGTGGGTGGGGGTCTATCATACTCAGTAGAACAAGTCATGTTTGAAATGGCTCAGGAACATTCGCATGGGGTTCAGGAACAGGGAAACTGAATCATCGGAGGCCTTGACAATACTGGGTAATATATCCAGATTGAATCAAGGAAGGCTTGGCCTGTTTTGTTCTTGTTAAAGTACTACCCAGTGCTGTGACAATCGGTTCCTGGCTGTAGTGGAATTTGTAATGCATTACTCGAGTCCGAATTATTACCAAGATGAGATTTCTCCGACTAAGTTTCAGATCCAATTTGAATTGATGCTTCATTCCAAATTTTGTTTGGTGGATCAGGTTTATCATGCGATTTGCAGTGCTGAGTCAGCACTGGGTATCTGAGCAGGGATAACAGATGTACACAGCCTGGGGAGGAATAGGGCTGGTGGACCTATCGCGGTGTTTCTCCTGTGTGTGTTTTCAATATCCGTGAAGGCTAAGGGGGAGAATGTAGGGCATCATCATCATCATATAATAATAATAATAATAATAATAATAATAATAATAATAGGCAGTATCTAACTTAGGGGTCGGCAACCTAAGGCCCATGGGCCACAAGTGGCCCATGGGGGCCATTTAGCCGGCCCATGGATTCCCCGCTGCCCCCTCAGGGACCCCTACCACCCACTCGGTCGGCTCCTGTGCGCCGTGCTAAACTGGCGTGGAGCAGAGCGGGGACCGCCTTCCACAATGCTGGCCGGCTTCCCATTGGCTGCAAGAAGCTCCTGCAGCCAATGGGAAGCTGCACAACCTCCTCCGCGCCGGAAGGAGCACCAGAAATAGCATTTGCGCATGCGTGTGTGTGCACTCTGGCGTCTGCGTCTGTGGCACCGTGAACCGGCCCAAGCCACAAAAACTTTTCCGACCCTGATCTAACTAAATACATCCGCTAGTGCAGGGACTTAAGGCTGCGCAGTGGAACATCTCCTCTCCCTGTGTGCCTGCATACCCTCCCCAAATCTGGTCTGGAGTGTTGGGATGGGGAACCCGGAACAGATTTAGGGAGGGCCTGTCCCTGTGTGTAGCCAGAAATCCTTGCACTGGCAAGTCTGTTTAGTTAGATAACTGCCCAGTGTTACACAATCATTTGATTAGATTTAAATGATGCTTAAGCAATCACACGAATTGAACTTAGACTCATCGGCATCCTATTTCGATTTCTTCTTGTAACTTCGCACCGCTTTGTTAGCGATCTTAAATGTTCCGCGTTGATCTCTGGCCACTTCTGATGCACCTGCTAGGCGTGGTCCTTCAGCTTGTATAAATTAGTCCATTCAGAAGGCAGCAATTGTACGGTGGTACTCTAGGGACGCGGGTGGCGCTGTGGTCTAAACCACTGAGCCTAGGGGTTGCCGATCAGAAGGTCGGCAGTTTGAATCCACATGACGGGGTGAGCTCCCGTTGCTCGGTCCCTGCTCCTGCCAACCTAGCAGTTCAAAAGGACGTCAAAGTGCAAGTAGATGAATAGGTACCACTCCGGCGGGAAGGTAAACGGCGTTTCCGTGCGCTGCTCTGGTTTGCCAGAAGTGGCTTAGTCATGCTGGCCACATGACCCGGAAGCTTTACGCTGGCTCCCTCGGCCAGTAAAGCGAGATGAGCACCGCAACCCCAGAGTCATTCGCGACTGGACCTACCGTAACGGTCAGGAGTCCCTTTACCTTTACCTTTAGGGCAAAATGTGTGCTCTCTTACATCCATCCATCAGGGCCCATGCTTGCAGGGTCATATGTAAGGTATCTGAAGATCTAATAATTTGCAGCCTAGTACTTTCTCAAAGACAGTACAGTGGTACCACTGGTTACAAACTTAATTCGTTCCGGAGGTCCATTCTTAACCTGAAACCGTTCTTAACCTGAGGTACCACTTTAACTAATGGGGCCTCCCGCTGCCGCCGCCACACGATTTCTGTTATCATACTAGGGCAAAGTTATTAACCCAAGGTACTACTTCCGGGTTAACAGAGTCTGTAACCCGAGGTGTTTGTAACCCGAGGTATCACTGTAGTTTGCACGCCGCTGCTTGTGACCCTGGGACATTAATCACAATCATGTTGTGAACATTTGCAGCAATGCCTAACTCTGGAACCACCCTACATTGTTGGTGAGGTGTGTCTTAAAGCTTCAGGTGAAATTTCCAGCCGATAGCGAAACAGACTTGTTTTGAACTAGAAAAATAGAAATATTGTATGTGAACAGCCATCATGCGGAGTCAGGTAGCATTCAGAGAATTCCAGGGTGAAGGACGTAAAGGGAGGGAATTTCCTGTCCATATATGACAGGGTCATTCATACAAGTCTCCCACTGCAGATAAGGACTGGACACTTGGCACTGTATCTCCTTGTACCACACAAGCGCAATGAGAAGTATTCTGTTTCCCTACACTGGGAGGGTTGAATCGCATTCACGGTCAGGACCAGGCTGAGAAAAAAGTGCTTACCTCTGGATTCATCATACACTTTGTGCGTTGCATCGTTTCTTTTTTACCAGGGCTGCCTCCTGACTTAATATTAGCTGATTAATCATATTTTACTTGATTTAACAACCAATTAATTGTGTATTAATGTGCATACGAGGAGGGAAACATTTTTCTTAAAACACATCCTTAAAAAAAAGTTTTCCTCTAAGATGGTGCTTGACATCAATGGTTTTTTATAAGTACTTACATTAAATCTATCTTTTTTTTATAAAAAAAATATAATTAGAACCTGACAGCCAGTTAATTGGGGGCCCCTTTTTGTAGCCCATCAACATGTTCTATGGATTCCTTTAACCCACTACTTGGCTAAAAGTTGCAGCCCTGAATTTCGCCTCTATTGCTGACGCAGCCCTGTTCCGTGTTTACTCAGGGCTTATCCACCCTTAACTTCTGCCCTGTGCTTTCCAGGTACAGCCCACACTTTAAAGCTCCATGTTCCAATCACTTTTTGTTGTTGTTGTTGCTCTGGAGCTTTCCATGCAAAATTTCGCTCTTTAATGCTGAAGTGAAACAGACAGCAATTCGGGTTTTCTGCGGTTTTGCGGTTTGCAGGGTTTAAAAGTACGAGTCACCGACAGAGGTAGCTCTTTATAATTCTTCCACTCCGTGGAGAGTAATGGGATAATTGAAGGTGACCTGAAGGTACAAGATGCACAACTTTGCTGGAGCTAAACAGATCTGGGTCTGGTCAGTGCTTGGCAATTCCACACTTGACATCCCAAGCACTACAGAGGAAAGATGGGTTTCAGACTCTCCAAGTATCCCTATCCACCGGGGACAGTCGCGGATTCACAGAAGCCATCCCAGTCTCTGATTTGATACCAGAATGTCCCGCTTTTCCTTAGGACAGTGATGGCTAACCTTGACACTCCAGATGTTTTGGAACTACAACTCCCATCATCCCTAGCTAACAGGATCAGTGGTCAGGGATGATGGGAGTTGTAGTCCCAAAACATCTGGAGTGTCAAGGTTAGCCATCACTGCCTTAGGACATCCCTATTTTTATCAGAGAAATGTTGGAGGGTATGGTAGGACATCCCTATTTTTATCAGAGAAATGTTGGAGGGTATGGTAGGACATCCCTATTTTCATTGGACAAATGTGGAGGCTCAGATGGGCATGGTATAAATAGTAAAAAAGACGACCGAGCCTTGGGCTGCTGGGGAAGGAATCAGGTGGAGAGCCCTAGGCTAGATCTAGACACATCAAAGAAGCATTTTAGGAAAACACATAGTAAACTGTGTATGAGAAGCCGCGTTGGCAAAAATGGAACTCCACAGCGCCACCTGGTGTCACAGTGTTATAATGCACACACAACGCATATAAAACGCTTTTTCTTTACCAATCTAGCTGGGTCTTTAGAGAGCGGTGGGATGGCAGGGACCTCCAGTCCTCTCAACTGCCTCATTGGGGCAAGACCTACTGGGACTGGGATGGTATGCAAAGGCCTCAGCTGTGCTTTCTCAAAGAAGTGGCAACAGACCCGTTTAAGAAAGGATAGCAACGATAATTCAGAAGGCAGACCCTCCAAGTGTCCCTTTTTTCCAGGGATAGTCCCGGATTTACAGAAGCCATCCCAGTCTCTGATTTGATCCCAGAATGTCCTGCTTTTCCTTAGGACGTCCCTATTTTCCTCAGACAAATGTGGAGGGTCAGAGGGGCAGGGTATAAATAGTAAAATTGTTGTTGTTCTTGCTGTTGGCTATTGAATAGGATAACCCTATTTTCACCAGAGAAATTTTGGAGGCTATGAGAAGGTTTATTGGTTTTGCTTTTTGAGCTTACAAAGTAGGGACAGACAGGTGAGAAAACGATAGATATACCTCTGAATTCTCATTGGCATCTCTTGTTAAATGGCATGTCTTGTTAAATGATGGAGGGTATGATAGGATGTCCCTATTTTTATGTGACTACCAAGCCAAGGAGATAAGTACCTATACAATTTTTAGAAGACATCTGGAAGCAACCATGTATAGGGAAGTTTTTTAAAAAAAATGTTTAATGTTTTATTATGTTGGAAGCTGCCAAGAGTGAGATGGGTGGGGCATTATTATTATTATTATTGAATAGGACGTCCCTATTTTCAATGGTCCTGCCAACCTAGCAGTTTGAAAGCACGTCAAAGTGCAAGTAGATAAATAGGTACCACTCTGGCAGGAAGGTAAACGGCATTTCCGTGCGCTGCTCTGGTTCGCCAGAAGCAGCTAAGTCCTGCTGGCCACATGACCACATGACCCGGAAGCTGTACGCCGGCTCCCTCGGACGTCCTAAGGAAAAATGGGACCTTCTGGGATCAGATCAGAAACCAGGACGGCTTCTGTAAATCTGGAACTGCCCCACACTGGGAGGGTCTGAAATTAGGCTGATGAACTGAAGAAAGCTAAGCAGGACTGGGCTTTTTTTGTGTGAAAGGGCTATGAGCTCTGTTCGCTTCTGCGGCTGAAAAGAAAGCTCAGAATGTGCCCAGAAGCACCCTCTTCTTTCATTCTAACTGGGTGCCTTTTGCACCTGATCTCGGCGTTCTAGTAAAAAGCAAAGTAGATCTCGCAAGCCCCTGAGTCTTGCACTCTGGCTGGCGAAGAGAGCAACAAACGCTTTAGCTCTTGTAGACTCAGGAATGCATCACCATGTTGGGTGCTATGCGAGTCAATGTCTCTTTTCATGCAGGCAACCCTAGGCAGAGTCTGCATTGGCTCCATCCAGGCTCTCTGTGTCAGCCCTGTATCCTCGGCCACAAATCAGAGAGCTTGTGGAAATGGGTCTACAGATGTCCCTTTGTCCTTGCCTGTTCCTCTCCCTCCCAAATCATTCCCACACTCTGTAAGGATCTGGTTCTGTCCATACAGTGTCCGCCAGATTGCCCTCCCTGGCTTGCCCACCCAGTGTCAGTTGGCTGGCATGTTTCCCACCAGGCTGCGACATTTGCCAACGTTATTGTGCATTCAGAAGATTTCTGCATGTCTTTCTGGAATTATGTTGTTTAACAATCAAGGCAAAATACGCTGCACTCTCCCCTTCCTTCCTATTTCTATTGCTTTTTTAAAAAATAATCATTTCTCTTTTAAAAACCAAACAGACTTTGCATTATTATTTTATCTAGATTTTCACACGTTTGTAGTTTCTTTTTAATCATTTTGTACCTTTTCAGCTTTCACCCCCATTTTCTTCTTTATTTTTTCTCCTTTTCCACGTTATTTCTCTCCAAAAAAAATTGGTAGAGCTATTACGCCTGCATTATTTTCAGCGGCTTTTCATGATTTTCTCTTCCTCTCCTGCATTATATTTCCCCCTCCCTGCTCCTTTATTTCCCCCTAGATCTCTCGTTCCTCTTTTATAACCTGTTTTCTACACAACGTATATTTAAAGCACTTCAGAATCCTGGGAGCTGTAGTTTACCCCTCACAGAGCTACAATTCCAAGCACTCTTAATAAACTACAGCTCCCATGATTCTTTGGGGTAGGTGGGAAATGTGCTTTAGACATATAGCATGTTATCAACCCTAAGTGCTTAAAGCACCTTGAGTACTGTATTTTTCGCTCCATAAGACGCACTTTTTTCCTCCTAAAAAGTAAGGGGAAATGTCTGTGCATCTTATGGAGCGAATGTGTGGTCCCTGGAGCTGAACTGCCCAGGGGCAAAAGCAGATCGTGCTTTTTTTAAAAAAAAAGAGAGAGAAGGGGGTGATGAAAGGAAGCCCGCTGAGCAGCTGCTCAGTGAAAGATCGGGGAGAGAGATAAGGGAGAGAGATTCCAGCCCCGCCCCCTTGCAGAGGGAGGCTGTTTCCCCAGCGACATGTGACTGGCTGATTAGATTATGTGTCTGGAAACTGTAGAAATGGCTTCCTGAAGCTGCAGAACTGTGAGTTAAACCCCATAAAACAGGGTTTTTTCCCTTTGCAAAGTAAGCTCAACAACTTTGAGCCGATCCTCAAAAAATGGGGCTTTTCTCCTTTGCAAAAGAAGTTGCAGAAATTTGAGCCGATCCTCAAAAAATGGGGCTTTTCTCCTTTGCAAAAGAAGCTGCAGAAATTTGAGCTGATCCTCAAAAAAATGGTGCTTTTCCCCTCTAAAGACTAGGTGCGTCCTATGGTCAGGTGCGCCTTATAGAGTGAAAAATACGGTAATTATTACAACAGTCCTATAAGGAAGTCCAGTATTATAATCCAGAAATGCTACAGATGGAGAGCTGAGAGAGTGGCGGCTTATCTAAAACCATCTCATGCCACAATCAGTGCGTGTAAATACACTTAACTCTCTCTGGAATTGCAGCTTGCAAGTTGCCGGCTTGTTCATTTCCCTCAAATTTTTCCTTTCTGTTCTCTTGTCTGCGTTCCGTTCTTCTTTCTTATCACATTTCCCCAGCGGAGAAATCCAGAGAATAAAAGAAATGATTCAGGCCACATCAGATTAGAGAGGTGCTTTAACCTGGCAAGCAAGATCTCTGGGAAGGATTTAAGGTTTGCCAGCAGGGGGGCGAAGAGAAGGAAATCAGTTTCTGTCCCATTTCCAAACTTGTGCATCTTTGTGGCTGTCGGCTCCAAAATTCTCCCGGCCCAATTTAAATTAGGCTTGCGGTAGTTTAGGCCACAAAGTACCATCCAAAGATGGGGCGAGGGCTTTATTTTTGTGCACCGTGACATCATATTATTACAGTGTGAAGGGTAAGTTAGTTTCTCTCTGCACAGCAGCTCCCTGCCTTCTTGGCCAGATTACTGGTGATTATTACTTCTGGGTTGCCGGGGGCAATGATTTATCCCCTTAAATTTTCAGCCAGGATGGGGAACTGTGGCCCTTAAGATACTAAGCAAAATTTTACTCGAAAAGGCTGAAAGTTGGGTCCGGTTTTCCCAAGGGGGAGTCCGGAGTTTTCTCCCTGGGAAGAGCTGGAATTTTAGAGCTTTTCCTTTCGTGCCACAGACAGAGACCACACCGGAGTTGTCAAAAGCAAAGCGGAGCTTCCCGTTTATTGAATCTGTTGCAACAGAGGTTCCCCGTCACGTAGCAGGTACGATGAGGAGAACCCCGAACAATGGTGTGCCAGCCCCTATATAGACTTTTGAAATCCCCCCTTGGAGTCCAGCCCACCCCCAGATACATCAGAACTACATCACAACTTGGGAGGGTCAGAGGAGGTAACTTGAGAATTTTCCACACCTGGTCATCCCTCCTCGACCCCTCCCAGACACACATTTCTGGAAAACAAAAGGTTTCCTGATTTCCTGCCCTGGCAGGGCAGGGAAATGCAGGGCTAACGGCTGTCCTTTGTGAGGGAAATGGGCCATCTGGTACCTGGTCAGCTAGGAGTCAAAATGGTGTGAGGCCTGTCTTTCTGTGCTGTTTTCAGACATGTGGCCTTGTTTGCTTGTGTTATTTATATATATATAATAATTCTTATTAATATAAAATACCTTAAATTCATACAACAATTTGATAGAATTGTAGAGTTGGAAGGGACCCCAAGAGTCATCTAGTCCAACCCCCTGGAGTTGCTGGAATCTCAGCTAAAGCATCCATGGCAGATGGCCATCCAACATCTGCTTAAAAACCTCCAAGGAAGGAGAGTCCACAATCTCCCGAGGGAATCCATTCCACTGTCGAACAGCTCTTACCGCCAGAAAGTTCTTCGTGAAGTTTAGTCAGAATCTCCTCGGTCCAGTATACCTGAAGGAGCGTCTCCACCCCCACCGTTCAGCCCAGACACTGAGGTCCAGCGCCGAGGGCCTTCTGGCAGTTCCCTCACTGCGAGAAGCAAAGCTACAGGAAACCTACTTCCATGTCAGAGACGACACTATAGGGCTAAGTGAGCAAATGGTCTGAACCAGCCTCCGGTAACTTAAAAGGTAAAGGGACCCCTGACCATTAGGTCCTGTCGTGACCGACTCTGGGGTTGCGGCGCTCATCTTGCTTTATTGGCCGAGGGAGCCGGCGTACAGCTTCCGGGTCATGTGGCCGGCATGACTAAGCCACTTCTGGCAAACCAGAGCAGCGCACAGAAACGCCGTTTACCTTCCCGCCGGAGCGGTACCTATTTATCTACTTGCACTTTGACATTAATGGCGTACTGTAAGACAGGAAATAAACTATGCCATAGGAACGACTCAATATAAGATACACAAAACCGTGAACGACTCTGAAATATGAATTATGAAAATATATTATACCAACAACTAGACTGACAGTAACATCATATAATGCATGTACACAGGTATCTCCTTAAAGGCATAGCCTATAGCATACTTTCCAAATAATCAGCTCTTAAAGTGCAAAGTTCCATGTGCAATGCTATGCGTTTAGAGTGATTGTACAAAGTCCCTCAAACGTCCTCATCTGTCCTCCGACTGGTGGCTAGCTTGAGGTCTCCCTGTTTCACCGGTACAGTTTCTTCAAGGAATGGACTTCATCAAAAGAAATACAGAATAACAGAATTTAACCATGGCTAAACAGCTCAAGAAACTCAAATGTTCATCACTCTGGCAAGGAACGGCTCAGGCTGCAAGCCCAACTTCACATGCTTGCCTAACATTCTCTAGAAGCCCCCCAAGGACAGTGCTAGTGTAACTTTCCCAACAAACTTGCTCCATTGGTCAACTTCATAATGTTCAACACGGATCTGCCTCTCTATAATTCTCAGCCATTTCCTCTTGCCCTCTCGGCGGTGCATAGGATGATTAATTGTTCCCGCCCCTCCTCCTCTCCTCTCTGAGATGCTTTTAAATATTTGAAAACTGTCAGGATATCCCCACTTAATCTTCTTTTCTCTACATATCCAATTGCTTTAGCCTTTCCTCGCAGGATTTGTCTTTTAGGCTCTCATATTTTGTGGCTCTCTGCTGAATACTGCTCAACTTGTCAACCTCCTTCTCCATCCCAGATTTCTGACACGCTTAAGAAATGTGCAGGAAATTGCAAAAATATGAGGATGCGAGAGGAAGGGGTGGGGGGGGGAGGGGAGAGTTAAAGTTTCTGTAGGATCTAAGGAGCGTGAATAGGGGCTCCCTTCATGGTGAACCTTGACCAGTGATAGAGAACCCATGGCCCTCTCGGCTCCAACAAGCCCCAGGCAGCACTGATGGGAGCTGGAGTCCAACAACATTGGAAAGGCAACAGGTTCTCCATCCACGATATACTGAGAACTTGTTTGTGAGTGGTACACTGAGGGGGCTCAATTGTTCCTTTTTAGGGAGCAGTCCTTTTTCATGGGACATGGGTGGCGCTGTGGGTTAAACCACAGAGCCTAGGGCTTGCCGATCAGAAGGTCGGCAGTTCGAATCCCCGCGACGGGGTGAGCTCCCGTTGCTCGGTCCCTGCTCCTGCCAACCTAGCAGTTCGAAAGCACGTCCAAGTGCAAGTAGATAAATACTCTGGTTCGCCAGAAGCGGCTTAGTCATGCTGGCCACATGACCTGGAAGTTGTACGCCGGCTCCCTCGGCCAGTAAAGCGAGATGAGCGCTGCAACCCCAGAGTCGTCCGCGACTGGACCTAACGGTCGGGGTCCCTTTACCTTTACTTTTTCATCGAACCACAGCATTGGAGTGGGCCTTACGGACATAAGAAGAGTCTGTTGGATCAGGCCAATGGTCCATCTAGTCCTGCATCCTGCTCTCACAGTGACCTAGCAGATGCTCGTGGTTTCCAGCATCCATATTTAGAAGATGGATGCCTCCAACCATAGAGGCAGAGCCGAGCCATCATGGCTGCCAGCTATTGATAGACTTCTGAATTTATCCAATCGTCTTTTAAAGCTGTGGCCGTCACTGCCCCCTATGAGACCAAGTTCCATAGTTGAACTATGTGCTCTGTGAAGAACTTTCTTTTCTCTGCCCTGAACCCTCCAACATTCAACTTCATTAGATGTCTGCAAGTTCTAGTGTTATGAGAAAAGGAGAATTTCCCCCCTCTCCATCCATGTTCTCCATGCCATGCAAAATTGTATGGACTTGTACCATATCACCTCCTACTTGCCTTTTCTTTAAATCTAAAGGCCCCAGATTCTGCGACCATTCCTCATAGGGGAGTTTCTCCATCCCCTTGGTCATTTGGTGATTTTGGCCTTGCCCAACGCTCTGCTCTATCTAAGTAGAATCATAGAATCATAGAGTTGGAAGAGACCCCAAGGGCCATCCAGTCCAACCCCCTGCCAAGCAGGAAACACCATCAAAGCATTCCTGACAGGTGGCTGTCAAGCCTCTGCTTAAAGACCTCCAAAGAAGGAGACTCCACCACACTCCTTGGCAGCAAATTCCACTGTCGAACAGCTCTTACTGTCAGGAAGTTCTTCCTAATGCTTAGGTGGAATCTTCTTTCTTGTAGTTTGAATCCATTGCTCCGTGTCCTCTTCTCAGGAGCAGCAGAAAACAACCTTTCTTCCTCCTCTATATGACATCCTTTTATATATTTGAACATGGCTATCATATCACCCCTTAACCTTCTCTTCTCCAGGCTAAACATACCCAGCTCCCTAAGCCGTTCCTCATAAGGCATCGTTTCCAAGCCTTTGACCATTTTGGTTGCCCTCTTCTGGACACGTTCCAGCTAAGTAACCCATAGCTGGAACATCCTCTAAAGATGGCTATTCAGTCTCTGCTTGAAGACCTCCAGCACCACCCATCCCTTTAGCATAATGTTTCTGAAACTTGAGTCTCCAGCTGTTTTTGGACTACAACTCCCATCATCCCCAGCTAGCAGGACCAGTGGTCAGGGATGATGGGAATTGTAGTCCACAAAACAGCTGCAGGCCCAAGCTTGGGAAACACTGTTCATCCAAGAACTCCTGTCATGTAACTTAAGCCCACTAGAGCTAACCCAGCCCTATGAGGCAGCAAGAGAGCAAGCCTTTGTTCCCTTGTATGGGGCAAGTCCTTAGGTATGCTGAGCCCCACCATGTCTCACCCCACCCCGCCACTTTGTCTTCTCTTCACCGAGCTAAGCATGCAGAATTCCTTCAACCTTTCCTTGTGGGTCTTGTTTTCTGCACCCCTGACCGTCTTCTTTGCATTGCCCTCCTCTGAACCCATTTTGATTAACGTGGACCTTTGCAACGTGTGGCCTGCAAAGCCGCAAGGCGGCCCCAGAGCCGTGTACTGCGGCCTGCAAGGTCCTTGACCCCTGCTTTTATCCCTGTTGTGGCCACAGACGGGTAGCAAACCCAGGTTGGCTATTAAACCTTTTGTGGGCCACCGTATGTTAGGGTTGCCATATTTCAAAACGTGAAAATCTGGACACAAAAGTTGCGGGATGCGGGAATTGAAGTTTCAGAGCTATTTTTTTAGGAAATCCGCCAAAAACAACACTTCCCACAGGGGGTTGCCATACGTCCGGGTTTCCCCAGGCATTTTTACCGATTTTTGGAAATTCCGCCTGGACACTGTTTTCAATGGACAAATCCCGGGGAATTTCGAACATACGCCAGCCCTACCATATGTTGCCTGCATTCAACTTGCACAGGGTGGGGTGGAGAGGTCATCCATCCATTTATCTCATCAGTGAGCTTCATTCTTCACCTCTCGATGCTCCCTAAATTAAATGCAGTCCGGTTTAATGGAAGAAGTGCCGTTTTTCATACCATCGTCCTTCCTAAGGGATAGAAACCTCAGGGGGGGGGGATGCAGTAGAGGAGGCATATATAGAAGATTTGTGGCACGTTGCTTGCATGTCGGGCATTTATATTTTTTAAAGCTCTTTGGCAAGGAACATCATCATCATCATCATCATCATTTTTAATTTGTGTACAGTGGTCCCTCGACTTACGAAGTACTTGACATCCATATTTTTTGACTTACGAATGAAAAAAGTGGCCGCACGCCTACGAATTTTTCGACATCCGAATGGAAATCGTTGCCGGTTTTAGATGCGGTTTCCTCGACTAACGAATTTTAGATGCGGTTTTTTCGACTTACGAATTTTTCTTTTTTCTTTTTTGCAATAATTTTTTATTGGTTTACCTGTGTATATATATATTGTTGTACAACTCTACCGTGTTCCCCCTATTTTAAGACACCGTCTTATATATTTTTTCCCTCAAGAAAACGCACTATGGCTTATTTTGAGGGGATGTCTTATTTTTATTACCTAAGCCCAGCCCCGCGTTTTCCTTGGTGCCCTCCAGAACTGCGCCTATCACTATGGCTTATTTTCGGGGTATGGCTTATATTTCGCAAATGCGAAAAAATCCTGCTATGGCTTATTTTATGACTACGTCTTAAAATAGGGGAAACAGGGTAGTATATTCCGCTCACATTAATTTACTCTGTTCTACTAGTGTGATGTACATAAATAGTAACGATAATTATAATACAATAGTATAAATAATAATTCAAGTGTATTCTGTTCAATTCATAACACCTGACTTACGAATTTTCCCGAATATTTTTTCTCCCAATGCATTCCTATGGGAAATCGCTTTTTTCGACTTACAAACTTTTCAACCTACGAGTGTCCATGAGGATGTCCTAAGAAAATGCAGGACATTCCAGGATCAAATCAGAAACCGGGACGGCTTCTGTAAATCCGAGACTGTCCCTGGAAAATAGGGACACTGGGTGGGTCTGCTTTGCCTCTTTGAACCATGTTGAAACGTATTAGAACTGTATCCACAGTCGCCCCTTTGGGAATACCTGTTCCTGGGAACTGCAGAACTCAGGTTTCCCATAAGGCGTCTGGTTAGCCACTGTGAGCAATGAGTGCTGGACTAGATGGGCTTTGGGCCTGACCCAGCAGGCCTCTTCTTATGTGTTTATGGTCTGGCATGCCTCTGACACCCCAGCCACTTGCCTTTCTCGCCTAGGGCAAGTTGAATGCAAAAGCTGTATTAATATTCAAAAACTCTATAGACAAGATCTTGGGTTCCTTTGCTGGAGGGCTTCCATTGCAGGGCAGGGAAGGTTGCTCCGAGATGGGCATTTGGGGGGAACTGTTTTTTCCGTGGCCATAACATTCCACATTTTATCAGCCCCTCAAACTGCTAAGGCAGCAACATTTGGAACCTCGGCTTATACATCTCCTGCCAGAAGCGTGATCACTGGGACCTGCTTGCAAATATGTGTGCCTGGGAGGGCAGCCTCCTTCGTCTCCCTGCCAATAATAAAAAGGGAATTAATTTTTCATGGTGTTTGAAATATTAATTCTTTACTGGGGCATTAAGTAAACATATGAGGAGTTTTTTCTTGTCTTTTCTTTCTCTGGGAACCTGGCATTGTGCAGTGCCAGGAATGGCGCTTGAATGTGTTTTCCTAGAACCACTTAATTGCCTGACAGGGGTTGAACACTTCATTTGGGTCTCGAAGACAGCCTGTTCCGAGGCTCGAATCATTTAAAATAAAAGATATTGAGTGCAGTGCGGTGGGAAGGCCTCTCTCTGCCTGTGAGACCCTTTGAGATGAATGGGAGCGGCGCGAGGGCACAAGAAGGAAACCCTTCCTGATGGATTATGTGCTTAAACTATGGAGATATAAAATGCATTCATTTAAATAATGAATTGCTACCATCCGTCAACAATTGCCAGGCCAAAGCAAAAAGATCTTGCAATGGTTTCTGGAGGATACTCAAGCTAGGACATTAGAAAACCATCATACAGTGGTCCCTCGACTTACGAAATACTCGGCATCCGAATTTTTCAACTTACGAACGAAAAAAGTGGCCGCACGCCTACGAATTTTTCGACATCCGAATGGAAATCCGTTGCCGGTTTTAGATGCGGTTTCCTCGACTTACGAATTTTAGGTGCGGTTTCCTCGACTTACGAATTTTTCCGAATATTTTTTCTCCCAATGCATTCCTATGGGAAATCGCTTTTTCGACTTACGAACTTTTCGACCTACGAATGTCCATTCGGAACGGATTAAATTCGTAAGTCAAGGGACCACTGTATATATATGTATGCCAGGGGTGGCCAACTCCCAAGAGACTGCGATCTACTTACAGAGTTAAAAACTGGCAGTGATCTACCCCCTCTTTGGGGGTTCAGGTCAAAGTTGTTGAGCTTTTTTGGGGAGGAGGGAGGCCCATTTTTTAGGCATTCAGATCAAAGTTGTTGAGCTTTTTTTAGGGAGAAGGAAAGCCCTGTTTTTTAGGGGAGGTGCAGGACAAAAAAAATTGAGCTTTTTTTAGGGGAGCCAAAGTTGTTGAGCTTCTTTGGGGGGAACCAGTGATCTACAAGTGATCTACCACAGACGTCCAGTGAACTACTGGTGGATCACGATCTACCTGTTGGACGTGCCTGGGTATATCATATTGGCCCGAATCTAAGCCGCACCTTTAAAATTCAAGGGGGGGGGGAAGAAAAAAAAGACAATACCCGAATATAAGCCGCCCCCTTAAAATTCCGCATGCACTCACACCCATTCCATTTTACCGTATGTGTGTTTCAGCAGCGATATTGTAAAAGCCAATTTTTGTAAGGTCGCGAATTTAAGCCGCACTTGAACTTTTCACGGTCGGAACTTGGAAAGAAAGTGAGGCTTGTATTCAGGCCAATACGGTATATATGTATTTATATAAATTTCTATATGTATTTATAAAATCTAGGACTGCAACAGTTGGGCTGCGATCCTGCACTCCCTTCACTACGGAGGAAGCCCTTAGAATACAGTGGGATTTGCTGCTGAATAAACACGTGTAGGATTGGTTTGCTGATCCTAGGCCTACCTAGGAGAAAGTCCCAGGTAGGACCTTACTTCTGCAATTTTATACAGTGGTACCTCAGGTTAAGTACTTAATTCGTTCCGGAGGTCCGTCCTTAACCTGAAGCGTACTTAACCTGAAGCACCACTTTAGCTAATGGGACCTCCTGCTGCCGCTGAACCGCCAGAGCACAATTTCTGTTCTTAGCAGAGTTCTTAACCTGAAGCATACTTAACCTGAAGCGTACTTAACCCGAGGTACCACTGTACATGTCATCTTAGATGTAAATCTTACTTACCTGGGTGGGTCTTACTCTTAGGTTATTGTGTGCAGCATCACAACCTTTTGGGATCCACTTGTGGCCTAACTCTACTTTTCCAACTTTGCAACGGAAATCAGAATAATAATCACATCACTGAAAAAGAACACATTTATGCATCATTCTGTGTTCAGACATAGTATTTTTGAACAGGATTTAAGCAAGGCATATGCATGATATATAGTAATGCATGGCATTTGGAAGCCTGCAGACCCTCCAAGTGTCCCTATTTTCCAGGGACAGTCCTGGATTTACAGAAGCCGTCCCGGTTTCTGATTTGATCCTGGAATGCCCCGCTTTCCAGGATCCCTATTTTCCAGGATCCCTGGAATGCCCCGCTTTCCAGGCAGTCCCTATTTTCATTGGAGAAGTGTTGGAGGATATGGTAGAACATCCCTATTTTCATCTGAGAAATATTGGAGGGTATGGAGTTATGCAACCTTCGAGCCAAGGAGATAGATATCTGTACAATCTTAGAAGACCTCTGAAGGCAATCTTGTATAGGGAAGGTTTTTTAAAAAAATGTTTAATGTTTTATATATGTTTTTATATATGTTGGAAGCCTCCCAGAGTGGCTGGAGCAACCCAGTCAGATGGGCGGGGTATAACAACAACAACAACAACAACAACAACAACAACAACAACAACAACAACAACAACATGTCCCTATTTTTATCAAAGAAATGTTGGAGGGTTTGTACCTGTAGAGGTGGCAACTTGAGGGCCTTTCTTGGGACATTTCTCAGGAAGATCCCTATCACCCTTTGAGATATGTGACCTAGGAACGACCCAACCATGAGGCGCGGTGAAGCAGCCACCTTAGGCCAGGGAATGAACAGAGCTGTGTGTGCCATGCGGCTTGCCCTGTTCCCTCAAAGTTTGTCTTCTGCCCTCAGAGACAGTGGAGGATGCTGTCTGTGTCAACGCAAGATTCAACTGCCAAGCTTTCGAACAAGGAATGGGGTGAGGCGCCATCTTGTCCCTCACCTTGGGCAGCAATATGGCAACTCTAGTTTCTGCCACATGAAGGAGGAGGTTCTCCTGCCTACCCCTGACTGTGTCTCTCCTCTGTCTGTCTGTCTGTCTGTCTGTCTGTCTTTAGGTTCCAAAATACATTCAGTTCATGTTTTGTTCTTCTCAGGGGCCGGGGAGGGAGGAAAGCTCATTCTCGGAGAATGAGTCAAGAGGTAAAAAAGTTGCAGCAATCCAGTGCTCTGGCATTTAATTTGCCGATTAGAATTAATGTGCTAAAGTTAGCTAATAGCATGTTAGCTCTAAGAACTGAAATGCTCTAGTGTATTAAAAACTGCTGTAGAGGGATTGCGTATCGCCAAGGAATATTCCCACCACAACCTTGTTGCTGGCATTGCTTAATGGACACACACACACACACACACACACACACACACACACACATTCTCAGCAGTGATGCACTTCTGCCTTTGTGTTAACGTGTGCCTCTGTGTGAATGTGTAAATCTGTAGAGGGCAGGGGCAAGACATGCCTACCTTTACTGCTGTCTCTGTGTGGAATTTGCCCAGATTTGTAGTTTTAACCAATTCCAGTTACTCTGGGCTTGGTCTGAGCCACGGCTTACGCCTGTCAACACTTCTCAATGTCAGGGAAATGGCATTTAACAAGAGATGCCAATGAGAATTCAGAGGGATATCTATCGTTTTCTCACCTGTCTGTCCCTACTTCGTAAGCTCAAAAAGCAAAACCAATAACCCTTTATAGAGCGGGGATGAGAATGACTTCTCATACCCTCCAACATTTCTCTGGTGAAAATAGAGTTATCCTATTCCAGTGGTGGCTAACCTTGACACCCCAGATGTTTTGGAACTACAACTCCCATCATCCCTAGCTAACAGGATCAGTGGTCGGGGATGATGGGAGTTGTAGTCCCAAAACATCTGGAGTGTCAAGGTTAGCCATCACTGTCCTATTCAATAGCCGACAGCAACAACAACAATTTTACTATTTATACCCTGCCCCTCTGACCCTCCACATTTGTCCGATGAAAATAGGGACGTCCTAAGGAAAAGCGGGACATTCCGGGATCAAATCAGAGACTGGGATGGCTTCTGTAAATCCGGGACTGTCCCTGGAAAAAAGGGACACTTGGAGGGTCTGCCTTCTGAATTATCGTTGCTATCCTTTCTTAAACGGGTCTGTTGCCACTTCTTTGAGAAAGCACAGCTGAGGCCTTTGCATACCATCCCAGTCCCGGTAGGTCTTGCCCCAATGAGGCAGTTGCAAGGACTGGAGGTCCCTGCCTTCCCACCGCTCTCTAAAGACCCAGCTAGATTGGTAAAGAAAAAAGCATTTTATATGTGTTGTGTATGCATTATAACACTGTGACACCAGATGGCGCTGTGGAGTTCCATTTTTGCCAAAGCGGGTTCTCATACAAAGTTTACTATGCGTTTTCCTAAAATGCTTCTTTGATGTGTCTAGGGCTCTCCACCTGATTCCTTCCCCAGCAGCCCAAGGCTCAGTTGTCTGGCCTCTCTTTGCTCCTCCCTCTTCATTCCTATTCTGGTTCTGGGATGCCAGCAATGAGGGGAGCTGGTCACATCAGGAGGGCGAGACTCCCTGGCTTCTTCAGCAGCCTGCCCCAGCTCTGCCTCCTGGCCCCACTCCTCTCCTGCCTCTGATTCTGGACTGCTCTCTGCCCCATCCTCTTCTTGCTCACTAAACTTTGCTGCCTCTTCAGCTTCCAATACCTCTGTTTCCCGGTCTTCTTCCTCTGACCACTCATCGTCGTCCCACCACCAGTCCCCTGACTCTGAGAGCCAGTGTGGGAGAGCCAGTGTGGTGTAGTGGTTAAGAGAGGTAGACTCGTAATCTGGTGAACCGGGTTCGCGTCTCTGCTCCTCCACATGCAGCTGCTAGGTGCCCTTGGTCTAGTCACACTTCTTTGAAGTCTCTCAGCCCCACTCACCTCACAGAGTGTTTGTTGTGGGCAGGGGCGTAGGAAGTGGGGGGCAGGGGGCGGTCCACCCCAGGTTCCATCATGGAGGGGGTGACAAATGATCAAGGAACAATTACTGCCCTACTAGGGCGGTTCATAAAAAACGGGTTTTTTTTTTTTAAAAAAATGCCTGCTCCAAAGGTCTTATCTTACTACACTAGGGATTATATAGCTATATATGAAATTTCATGCATATCAGTTAATATCTTGACCCTCGTCCACGAAAATAGCTGTTTACTTGGCCGTTTCCCTATGTCATGAAGGCTGAAATTTCAATTCAGTGGAGCACTTACTGTTCCCAACCCTAACCCTGCGGAAAGCCATCTAATTAGACTTTTATTTGATTTTGACATGTTTTTATGAGGTAATTTAATTATTGTTTGATTTTATATCAATGTTATGTATCTGATGTTAGCCGCCCTGAGCCCGACTTCGGCCGGGGAGGGCGGGATATAAATAAAAGTTTATTTTTACTTATTATTATTCCTTTGTAGGAAAATATGAAATAACGTAAAACCATTTTTGCAGTCAAAAAAAAAAAAAATTTCAATGGGGGGTGACAAGAAATTTTCCGCACCGGGTACCACCTGACCTTCCTACGCCTCTGGTTGTGGGGGAGGAAGGGAAAGGAGAATGTTAGCCGCTTTGAGACTCCTTCGGGTAGTGATAAAGCGGGATATCAAATCCAAACTCCTCCTCCTCCTCCTCTTCTTCTTCTTCTTCTTCTTCTTCTTCTTCTTCTTCTCCTCCTCCTCCTCCTCCTCCTCCTCCTCCTTCTTCCCCTGGGGGTTCCCTTGGGGGGGGGTGTTCCACAGCTGTTGACTGCCCTCATTCCTCTGCATCCAGCCAGCCCATGACAACCAGGGATGGGGAACCTGTGGACTCCTAGACGTTGTGGGCAGGACCGGTGCTAGGGGTTTTGGCGCCCTAGGCGAGGGGGCGGGGCACGTGACGTCATTGCGCATGACGTACGGTGCCCCGCCTCCTGCCCGCCGGGCGCCCCGCGCCGCCGCGATTTTCGCCGCTGGTTGGGGCGGCACCGGGCGGCGGTGGGGGGCGAGGGGCAGGCTGGCCAGCGCCCCCTCCATTTTGGCGCCACCGCTGCCACGGTTTTCGCTCCGCCGCTGGTTGGGGCGGCGGGGGGCAGGCTGGCCAGCGCCCCCTCCATTTTGGCGCTCTAGGCAACTGCCTATTTCGCCTAAATGGACACGCCGGCCCTGGTTGTGGGACTTGTTCCCCCCAGTCCCTGACAGCATGGCTGGGATAATGGGAGCTGTATTCCAGCAACACCTGTAGGGTCACAGGTCCCTCGTCTGTGGAGTAGACAATATTGTGTTAGATGGGCCAATGATCTCACCTTGTATAAAGGGAGCTCCCTATTTTCCTAGGTTCCAACTGGCAAGCCACATTCACGAATCTAGGAGCGGCGGTTGACGATAACGGAATCCGTGGGCTCCAAAAGCTGCAGCTCCCAGGCCCCCTCAGGAGAAGTTGTGTCAGTTAGTGCTGAAAACTGATTAAAAACCCCCCATGTTGTGTATGGATACTGCGCTTGTGATGCTCGGAGCGGCTCAGGCCTTGTTCCTCCTCCTCTCCTCAGAAGACTGACGAAGTTTGAGAGCCCCCTTGTGCAGCGTGGAGAGCCGAGAAAGGAAATGAAAGGGAATTAATTTAGGATGAACAATAAGATTAGGGAGCAAAATTGGCAGAGAGGTTGAAAGACCCGGGCAGGTTTATCCCGAAGAAAGGCTCGCTCGGGGAGGGTTGGTGTGATAACAACCATCGAGTGTGTTAAAAAGAGCAAGATATTCAGCGTATAACCACTTAGGATAAAGGAAGAAGCAAACATGGGGTGGTTTTTGTGGTGTTTTTTTTGTTGAAATTTCATTTTAACAGAAAGGATTATTTAGGTTGCATCTGAGGAAGAGCTCTTTCGCTTCCCCAGCGTGTTCAGAGAAATAATACTATAAACGCTGTACAACATCTCTCATGGCGGCATGCGGGGCTGGAAAGTCCTCAGAGGGGTGCAGTCGTCTCAAGTGGCAAGCGCTTGTGTTGCTATTATCGTGTGTGTGTGTGTGTGTGTGTGTGTGTGGCCGGGGGGGGGGCACACATCACAGCATAATGCATGCTGTAAACCCATTATGAATGCAGCTGTTAAGTTCCTTGATTTAAAAAATCATTAACAGATAGCACCTCCTCAGGGAAAAGACATTGCCGGTCTCTTAAGAACAGCCAGCCAGCGCGACATAGCAGCTGGTGTTTAGAGGTGGGGGATCTAGGTTCAAAACCCTGTTTAGCTACAAAGCTCACTAGGCAAGTCAACATCAAACTAATCTACCTCGTAGGGGTTATTGGGGAGCAAGATGAAAAAAATAAAATAAAAACCAATGTTTGTGCCAAACTATGGTTTGTCAAACATTTGTGGTACACCAATTGCACTCATGTGGTATGCAGCGGAACAATAAAGGCGAATATTTGTAGTTGACCTTGCACGTGATTCTTTTTTTCTGACAGAAAAAAGCTGTTTTGACTAAGGCTTAACAAAGCTGCTGCAGTTTACTAGTTTCCCCTTGAATCTTACTACTTAAAACGGGCCCTTTGCGGTGGCCTGGCCTAGGGCCTGTGATTTTCATTATATGGCATTGTTTTGATGACGACGTCGGCACTGAAGGGGGGGAAAAACACACCAAGTTTATTAAGTGGCCCTCTGAGGTCTCCAGCATTTGTCAAGCGGTGTGCAGGAGAAAACGTTTGGGAACAGCTGGTTTATGCTATTAAGGCATTTGTGGCCAGCCTGTTTGGCAAGAGTGCCACCAGTCAAACACAAATAATTCAATAATAATAATAATTTTAATAATTTATTATTTGTACCGCGCCCATCTGGCCGGGTCTCCCCATCCACTCTCGGCGACTTCCAACAAATATCAAAATACATTAAAATATCACAGGTTAAAAACTTCCCTAAACAGGGCTGCCTTCAGGTATTTTCTGAATGTCATAGTTGTTTATCTCTTTGACCTCTGCTGGGAGGGTGTTCCACAGGGCGGGCGCCACTACCGAGAAGGCCCTCTGCCTGGTTCCCTGTAGCTTCGCTTCTCGCAGTGAGGGAACCGCCAGAAGGCCCTCAGCGCTGGATCTCAGTGTCCGGGCTGAACAGTGGGGGTGGAGACACTCCTTCAGGTAATGCCACACTAGGACATTGGAGAAATGTTGGAGGGTATGATAACAGAGGAGTGTTTTTTAAAAAAAAAAAATTAAAAAGCTATTTCCTACCAACAACCTGGAGTGGTAAAGTCCACTCTACCTGCTCAGTTTGCTGCAACCTCAATGAGCTGTGTGCGTAGACATGGCCCTGGTCTAGCACAGGGGCAGGGGACCTATGGTTCTGCAAGTGTTGATGGACTGCAGCTCCCACCACCCCAGCCCATTGGCCATACTGACTGAGGCTGACACAGCTTCCCCAGCCCTGACCCCCGTGTGTTGGGGAGCAGGTAGTAACGGCGGGTGGGGCCTTGTCTCTGGTGGCACCTCAAAGGTGAAGCACCTTCCCCAGACTTATTCCCCAGACTCATGGGGGAATTTGGCAGGGGCCACGTGCCAGGGATGGAGCCAAAAGTGGATGGAGGAACGGGTGAGATTTTCACCTCTGTACAGTAGACCACATTCCAGTCGCGCATGTCACTCAAGAGATTGCAGTGACACGCACAAACCCCTCCATTCTTCATCCAGGCACACAAGAGCCATTGTCACAGTCGAAGGACAGAGAGGCCTAGAGGGCTTTGTGTGGCTCCTGCAACTGAGGTTTCCCAGGCTTCCTATAGATAACAATACAATACAATACAATACAATACAATACAATACAATACAATACAATACAATACAATCATTATCCATACAAAAATTTAAAACGCCTAAACATCTCATAAAGCTTTACACTAAAACATACAATGAGAAGTAGATTATACATTTAGACCCATGTCAATACTGTTGATTTTAACCTTACGGCGTTTAAAGGCCAAAAAATAGAAATTTGGCCACCAAGAGGGTTGTGGTACCAGTGAAATTGCTCAGCAAAAACAAAACCTGTCTTTCTCTGTCTACTAGGTTAAGTTGGCATAAGAGTGGAGCTATCAGTTTTTGTCTAAGATCTACATGAAATGGGAAGGTCAAAAGAATATGTTCCGTTGACTCAACCGTTCCCAGGGCACAGGGACAAAATCTCAGAGCATATGGAACTCCCCTGTATCTTCCCCACAAAACCGCCGTATCCAGAACATTTAACCTAGCGGCTGTGAGGAGTCTACGGTATTATCTATTCCTATAGATAACAAGTGAAACCCATTCTCTCTTCCTGAGCTTCAATTGAGTGATGCCACAAACTCCTGTGCTCTATTGCACCCGCTAGACTGGGTAGGGACCCAGGTGGCGCTGTGGGTTAAACCACACAGCCTAGAGCTTGCTGATCAGAAGGTCGGCGGTTCGAATCCCCGCGACGGGGTGAGCTCCCGTTGCTCGGTCCCAGCTCCTGCCCACCTAGCAGTTCGAAAGCACGTCAAAGTGCAAGTAGATAAATAGGAACCGCTCTGGCGGGAAGGTAAACGGCGTTTTCGTGCGCTGCTCTGGTTCGCTAGAAGCGGCTTTGTCATGCTGGCCACATGACCCGGAAGCTGTACGCCGGCTCTCGGCCAATAAAGCGAGACGAACGCCGCAACCCCAGAGTCGGACACGACTGGACCTAATGGTCAGGGGTCCCTTTACCTTTACTAGACTTTTCTTGTTCCACTTGCATTGTGCACCAACAAGATTGATGACTGTTAGACACTTGTTCTCATATTGACTTTTCTTTCTTGAACTGCATATGCTTCAACTGTTCCCCTATACTTCCTTATTTCCTGGTACCTGCCGCGGTGCATTGCTGTCCCTGTTTTTCCCTGGGGTGTGTGTGTGTGTGTCTTCTCTGTGTGTCTCGCTTGCTGGAGCTGCTGTCGTTCTTGAGGGTTTAGCTCCCTCCCCAGGTTCTCCAGGACTTAAAATCTCTGAGCAGGAAACAAATGTCTCAGGTGCCTATCAATGCGCAGAAACGAACACTTAAGACACCACGTGCGTTGCACTGCCGGCCATTTCGCACACTGCAACTGCTAAGGTGTAGTTTGAACTGCTGGTAATCTGTTGTATGGTAAATGTGTTTTGGGTTTTAGTAGGACTAAAAAAAAAACTACAAAAAATGTTTAGTAAGACTTTAGCCAAAAGCTGAATGTCTACAGCTCAGTCACAGCTCAATGGTAGATTGAAAGTTCAGCCCCTGGCCTCTCCCAGGAAATAATAATAATAATAATGATAATAATAATAATAATAATAATAATAATAATAATAATAATAATAATAATAATAATAATGATGTTATTATTTATATTCTGCCTATCTGGCTTAGTTGCCCAGCCACTCTGGGTGGCTTCCAACAAATTATAAAACCACAGTAAAACGTCATACATTAAAAACTCCCCTGTATAGGGCTGCCTTCAGATGTCTTGTAAAAGTTGTGTATAGTCGTACCTTGGTAGACGAATGGAATCCATTCCGGAAGTCCGTTCAACTTCCAATGCATTCAGAAGCCAAAGCATGGCTTCTGATTGGCTGCAGGAAGCTCCTGCAGCCAATCGGAAGCCACGGAAGCCCCGTCGGACGTTCGGCTTCCAAAAGAAAACCGGGTTTAGATTGTTCGGGAACCAATTTGTTCGGGAGCCAAGGCATTCGAGATCCAAGGTACAACTGTAGTTCTTTATCTCCTTGACATCTGATGGGAGGGCGTTCCACAGGGCGGGTGTCACTACCAAGAAGGCCCTGTGCCTGGTCCCCTGTAACTTCACTTCTTGCAGTGAGAGAACCACTAGAAGGCCGTCGGAGGTGGACCTCAGTGTTCAGGCTGAACAATGGGGGTGGAGGGACACAGACTGAAACCTTAGGGAGCTGCTGCCAGTCAGTGCAGGCAGTCCTGAGCTAGACTATTTCATTCCAACAGATTAGATAGCTTTTTAATTAGTTGGGGACAGTCTAACGGAATCTAAAGACCCACAACTTTCTACTGGATATGCAGAGATCAGGGGCTTGAACCAGTGAGGATACTGACTTTTGCGGTGTGTGTGTGTGTGTGTGTGTGTGTCAGCAGACGCAGCCTCCATCCCTCCTCCCTGCATTCACTGAACAGGTGAAGGACACTTCTGCAGAGAGCTACTGTATAAAAAGCACCAAATCTAGGATCAAGCAAGCATGCTTCTGGGCTAAGAAGTGTTGTCATCCTAATCAGGGCAGTGGAGTGATGGTGCCTTCCTTATAAACCATTACCCCCAGCCTCAGCCTCTTACCTGCGAGATCAGACTATTACTAGCCTAGCATATGGGCTGTTAGGAGACTATAAGAGTCAGTGTAGTGGAATGGAATGGAGCATAGTTAAATGGTTCAGGACAGACGAAAGAAAGTACTTTGCACAGGTCATACTTAAACTGCGGAACTCTCTCCCACAAGTAATATAATAATAATAATATTATTATTACTCTGGGCGGCTTCCAACAAACACTAAAATACATTAAAATATCACACATTAAAAACTTCCCTAAACAGGGAAGTAGTAGTGGTTGCCACCAACCTGGCAGGCTATAAGCCCCAATGGCTATGTTTTCCCTCCAGTGTTGAACCCCAGTTGCTGGGAATCACAGGAGGAGAGAGGGGTGCTGTGTTCAGATCCTGGTTTGTGGCTTCTCATAGGCATCTGGTTGGCCACTATGAGAACAGATGCTGGCCTAGATTCTCCACTGGCCTAATCCTGCAGTTTCTTCTTACGCTCTTATATAGTGGCCAAGAGAACAAGGCCGTGCAGCTCAGTAGGTAGAGCGTGAGACTCTTAATCTCAGGGTTGTGAGTTGGAGCCCCACGTTGGGCAAAATATTCCTGCATTGCAGGGGGTTGGGCTAGATGACCCTTGAGGTCCCTTCCAACTGCTACCAGTATGTTTCGTGCCCGCAAAAATTGAACTCATCGGGGGGCTTACTTCTGAGTAGACATGTATGGGGGCTGCACTGCTCTCTGCGGAAGCTTCTCTTCCTTTTCAAGGTTAGACTCTCTGCTTTGCCATGAAATCACCGAATGTCCTAAGTTAAGCCATTATCACACAACCTCCCCCTCCCATCTGCAATATAAAGATAACAAAGCTGACCGGCCGACCTCACAGGGCTGTTGTTAGATGATGAATGCGAAGCTCTATATTATTTCTCTTCTTCATTTTCTTCTTAACATTACCATTCTAAATATACTATCAAACTGACTAACGATTAATTATGAAATTCTTTCAAAGCGAACCAAGCTGTGAAGATGGTAATGTATGAGAAAGGAATAAGCGCGTCTTCCCAAGAGAGAAGCAGAGTACCAGAGGACTGCTGACAAATTTTAAAAGAGAATTAACTTGTGTTTTTCCACCCACCCACCCCCTTTTCCTTCTCTCCCTACACAATTCTAACAGCCTGGTGTCTAATTTAGATTCCTGATGGGGACATGGTCTTTTTTTTATGTATAGTGCTGTTAACCTTCTCTGAAGGCTTGGTAGTATGCAGGGCAATAAATAAAAATGAATACATAAAAAAATAAATAAACATGTACTAGATACTGAAGCCCATGATCTGTCTGGGTAGTTTGCAGCTGTATTTGAAATTTATCCCTCCCCACCTCTCGGTACGGCACCCCCATTGTGCCAACAACCCCTCCCAAGCCTTGTCTGATTGCCCTTTGACCCTCTGGGCTCCCCTGCACCTCACAGATCTTCCTGTCTCTCTGTGCGTGTAGTGCAACTGTTTTAAATATATATATATTTGCTAGGAAGGATAACTTTCCTTTTCACTCACAACATCTTCCATCATTTTCCACATTCCATGACTGACCTTTCCTTCTTCGCTTCTTAGAACATACACAAGAACAGAACAAGCACCTGTTGGGCTATGGACAGGGCTCCTCGCCCCCCCCCCAAAAGCCCCCCAAATTACCGTTAGTTGCCCTCCGTGCTTTTGTTTTCAAGGAAAAACGGTGCTGGAACTCCCCATGAAGTTGTTACAGTAAGCCACCAGGCAACCTGGTTTTATTTATGCTATTTGGACTTGACAGCACTTCACCCAGAGGACTTCTCCAAATGGGAGACTGTCCCCTGACAGCTCTTCAAAAGAGGGCTGCCCTCTGTAAAACAGGACACATGGACACTCTGCTCTGACACACAAATGCCTGTGTCATCATTCCTCTTCCATCTACCCCTTTCACCTGAGCTGCATGATTAAATCCTGGCACCCTTATCTGCCTTCATGCTTGACCCTGCAGCCTTCTGCTAGCCCAGCCCTTGATGATCTCTGCTTGTCAGAAGCTGTGTGTGTGTGTGTGTGTGTGTGTGTGTGTGTGTGCGCGCGTGCGCATGCATTTCACTAGCAGCCAGACATATACTGATACAAATATACTGTAAAGTGCAAATACTCATGGAATACAGTTATAAGTGAAGTTCACTCTATTGCAGGGGTCAGCAAACCTTTTCAGCAGGGGACCGGTCCACTGTCTCTCAGACCTTGGGGGGGGGGGCGGACTATATTTTGTGTGTGTGTGGAGAATGAATTCCTATGCCCCACAAATAACCCAGAGATGCATTTTAAATAAAAGGACACATTCTACTCATGTAAAAACACACGATTCCTGGACCGTCCGCGGGCCGGATTGAGAAGGCGATTGGGCCGCATCCGGCCCCCGGGCCTTAGTTTGCCTACCCCTGCTCTATTGCATTTCTCTCTCTCTCCCTCTGCCCCCCCCCCTCTCCTTTTACCACTAATCCATAATCTCAGTTGCCTGGCTCATCCCAGTTAAGTGCCTGGACACTCAACAGATTTTTTTTTTTAAATCCTATTTTGATCATTCTAATCCTATCAGTCCTGCAGAGGGAAATCATCTGCCATTCTTTACCCTCTCCTTCCCCTGGCCACACTCTAGGCTTCCCAGATCTGCATCGAGTTGTATCCCATCTCATGCAAGGACTGTGATTGTTATCTTGATCTGAATTCAGGGGCTGGACATTTTTCATGAATGTGAGCTGTGAAAAATGTGCTTCCCCACCCCTTCTTAGGACCTTCCCATTCAGGTTTTTGTTTTTGTTTTTTAAAAGGATCAAGTTTCTAGAACTCTGTATTGTGGGGGAACTCCCCCCTCCTTGAAAGAAAGAAAGAAAAAGGATGGTACATTTCTGCTTAAGTACCCACTGCATCCAAGTACAGTGTTACCTTGGTTCTCAAACTTAATCCATTCTAAAAGATAGAAATACCTGGCCCACAGAATTGGGCCAGGCCTAAGCAATGTCAGTAAAAATATTAGTAAGGTTAAATGTACAATGAATATGTTTACCCCTGTGAGGGGGGGGGTTGTTCTTGGCTTCCCACGGTGAGAGGGGGGAAGTATGAAAATTTAACCAATATGTATGTTTGTGCTTTTAAAACTGTAAAACCCAATAATTATTATTATTTTTTAAAAAAACAAACTTAATCCATTCTGGGAGTCCGTTCGACTCCCGGAACGGTTCGAAAACCAAGGCAAGGCTTCCGATTGGCTGCAGGAGCTTCCTACACTCAATCGGAAGCCGTGTGGGACATTCGGCTTCCGAAAAAACGTTCGCAAACTGGAAGAAGAAGAAGAAGAGGAGGAGGAGGAGGAGTTTGGATTTGATATCCCGCTTTATCACTACCCAAAGGAGTCTCAAAGCGGCTAACATTCTCCTTTCCCTTCCTCCCCCACAACAAACACTCTGTGAGGTGAGTGGGGCTGAGAGACTTCAGAAAAGTGTGACTAGCCCAAGGTCACACAGCAGCTGCAGGTGGAGGAGCGGGGACGCGAACCCGGTTCACCAGATTACGAGTCTACCATTCTTAACCACTACACCACACTCACTTCCAGGTTTGTGGTGTTCGGGAGCCGATTTGTTCGACAACTAAGCTGGTCGGGAAACAAGGTTCCACTGTACACTGTTGTATGTTTTAATCTTCCCCTTGACAAGCTCACACATTGAGGAGTTTTGTAAAGGCATATAAAAGATAGTTCTTAGGAGCTATGGAACGTTCTCCTCCTAGTCATCTGCCGAGGTCAGAACTTCAGCGTCTTTGAAATACAATCATTCATTTTCCTGTTCAGGATGTCTTTTAGTATGAAGGTTTTTTGTTTTGTTTTTGCACCATTATGATAAGCCACAATACCTACAACAATGCGTTGCTTTTCCTTTCCTTTAAAATGCAACCTTGTTCTTTGCGGCCTCCAGCACACAGTGCAGAAGAACACAAGTTCTGTTGACAAGCTAAGGCCGGAAGGTCCTGTTCTTAGTTTTAATAGTTTGTTGTTGTTTAGTCGTTTAGTCGTGTCCAACTCTTCGTGACCCCATGGACCAGAGCACGCCAGGCACTCCTGTCTTCCACTGCCTCCCACAGTTTGGTCAGACTCATGTTAGTAGCTTTGAGAACACTGTCCAACCATCTCATCCTCTGTCGTCCCCTTCTCCTTGTGCCCTCCATCTTTCCCAACATCAGGGTCTTTTCCAGGGAGTCTTCTCTTCTCATGAGGTGGCCAGAGTATTGGAGCCTCAGCTTCAGGATCTGTCCTTCCAGTAGCACTCAGGGCTGATTTCCTTCAGAATGGATAGGTTTGATCTTCTTGCAGTCCACGGGACTCTCAAGAGTCTCCTCCAGCACCATAATTCAAAAGCATCAATTCTTCGGCAATCAGCCTTCTTTATGGTCCAGCTCTCACTTCCATACATCACTACTGGGAAAACCAGAGCTTTAACTATACGGACCTTTGTCGGCAAGGTGATGTCTCTGCTTTTGGTCTCCTTCATGGATCACTGCCTTGTCATGGCGAAGGGGCTTGAAAAACTCAGAGAAGCTATGAGCTATGCCATGCAGGGCCACCCAAGATGGGCAGGTAATAGTGGAGAGTTTTGACTAAACGTGATCCACCTGGAGCAGGAACTGGCGAGCCACTCCAGTATCCCTGCCAAGAAAACTCCATGGACAAAGACAACAGTTTTAATAGTTAGGCCAGGCCAATCCAGGGACATCATACTGCTGGCCAGTTATAGGGACTGATGTTGTGGCCGCTTATTCCCTTTTCTGCCTCACTAGGCTGGAATTCCATTTGTAACCTGTGATGAGGTTCCTGGCTCAACTCCTGGCATCTCTGAAAGGAGGACTGCTCACTTCTCACTGGCTTAAGGCTGAGCTGCAGGTCAGGTCCTGGGATGCAATTGAGCATAGCTGTCAACTTTCGGATTTGAAAATAAGGGATTTTCCCCAAACTTTCAGATTTGAAAATAAGGGATGCCTTGAGGGTGGTGCAATGGCACCAAGTAGCCTCGCCACCCTGCGCTCCAGAGGCTGCACACGAACGGGTGAGCGAAAGAGCGAGCGTGTAGATGGCAGGCAGGCTGTCTGTCTGGTTGGGCATGAGGGTCTGGCTGCACAAGGCATGCAAGCTCCGCCCCAGTCGGTCTCAGACTCCTTATTGGCAGCCGAGCAACACAGCTGAGGAGCCTCCCTGGCCGGCAGGGAGAGAGAGGAGCTGCTTTCTTTGAAATCCGGGAAATTTAAGGGATATCAACAATCCGGGATAGCAGTGGGAAACGGCATTGGAATAAGGGAGTTTCCCACAAAAAAAGGGAGGATTGACAGCTATGCAATTGAGGGCTCTTCCATATTTCCATATGCGCCGTGAGTGATTTTCTGCTTGACCCACGCTTTCTAGGCAATGATAATGATATTTTTTTAATACCCCATCCATCTGGCTGGGTTGCCCCAGCCGCTCTGGGCAGCTTCCAACACATAAAAACACCAGACATTAATAGTAGCAATCTGACCCAATATAAAGAATCACAGTAACTTTATAAAATAAACAACTTATATCAAACAGAGCAACATTCAACAATCCACCAGAATCTAATAGTAAACAGTAAAGTTAAACATCAGCAAATAATAATTAAACAGTTTACACTTATCAACCGCAATAAAGAATTACCAATCTATATATATAAATCGATATATTTTTAAACAAACAAACAAAAAAAGAATTGCCAATCTATAATCAAT